>JACEVL010000811.1:0-617869 GCA_020284085.1 Aporrectodea caliginosa
CGAGCCTCATCTAGAGTAGTTATAAAGTGCAACATCCTGCGAAAGTGCGATCTGAGTATGTGGTTAATAATAATAAATATAATAACTTGACAACGCCTTGTATTTGCAGGTCACACTATCATAATCAGGTATGGCGGTCTTCGCATGAGGATTGTTGAGTCGCTGGCTTCGTCACCCTATTTAACTTCAGCTGCGACAGAACCTTGAACTCAAGTCCGCTCTGTCGCTACCTATATACCCGATTTGTTGATGGCTATCAGGGAGATAGGCTACTTCCATCCTGTGTTGACCCAATGACACTAAAAAAGATGATTTTGGCTGCAGCTGATTGGCCAGCGGTTTAGGAAAATATCGATAAAGCGACTGACAGCAATCAGTTTCATACATTCAGGCGGTTGACTGAGAGCCCTGCAAATTTCATAACGTGGCATTTTGTTGAGGTAGTGCCAATAGGAGTTGACCTTCGATTGACCCCTATCTCTGCCGTCCTCACCAATGTAACTGTGGGGGTTTATTTATTTATTTGACTCGTTTATGATTTTGGCTGCAGCTCGTTTATTATTATTATTATTATTATTAAATAAATTTGTAACGCGCAAAGGTCACACCGAAATGTGAATCTGAGGCGCGGATAGTCAGCCGCCAGGTGAAGATGCACTTAGATTTCCAAATTATTGAAAGACAAGGAGAAATAGTGAGTTTTGAGTTGCTTTTTGAAGGAAAGAAGTGAATTTGAGCTACAAAGGGAGAGTGGTAGTCGATTCCATTCCGTTGGAGCAGAGGCGTGGAATGCTTTATTGACTTGTCACATCAGCACCAGCATATCAATATAGCATGCTGTTTAAAACCAGAACAATCACATTATAAATTGGATATGATCGACCCTGATGGCCAACATGGCGATTTGTAGTCTTCTGGCCATCTCTTCGTCTTCGGGCCATCAATAACATGTCTGGAGGGCCCTTTAGAAAGCTGATTTTCTGGTATGTTGTGTAGTGAAGTTGATCATTGAAAAACGTATGATGCCCCCAATGAGGTTTGAACTCACGACCCCTGGTTTACGAGACCAGTGCTCTGCCACTGAGCTATAGAGGCACACGTTAACCTAACAGCTTATCGGCATCGTACTAAAACTGCCAACATGCAGCGAGAGCAAAATATTGGCTTTTAAAACTGGGTCGCCTTGCGGTCGATACGAAAGCGTTCAAGCGTTCCACGTATACCTTCATACGTTGATCAATAGCCAGAGAAATCAGATAAATAAATGTCTATGTATTTCTATTTCCACCACTACCCGTACTCTAGCGATATCGATCTACGTCACACAGAGAGATGAATATAAGTAATTAGCGATGATGATTCCAATTGTTTAACGACATCCTTTGGCTACTATGGCCGTCGACGTCTTTGTGTTAGTATTGTATTTCCATTGTTTGGCCCATTGGCTCTTTTGACTGTAATTCTCTTCCTTTTTTTTTTTTTTTTTTTTTTTTTTGGCAAAATCAGCTCTTTTTTGGCTATATCAGCTCTTTTTTGGCCATATCAGCTCTTTTTTGGCTATATCAGTTCTTTTTTGGCTATATCAGCTCTTTTTTTGGCTGTATCAGCTCTTTTGAAATATGTTTACAAATTTACTAACAGTATTTCTAATATTTCTATAATAACATGAAATGCTATTTGTAAACATAAATTCAGCACAAATGTGTAATATATATATACATACTGTATACACATTTTATTATAACATACATCTATTTACAAGAATGCATCTTAACAAATATTTACATAACAGAAAACTTAATTAATTAAACATGTCATTCATCATTTTTCTATATAACAAAGCAGTATTATTACAAAATTTAATAAAATTATTAATCATCATAATCAAATGATCCTTAATTACACATATAAGCACACTTGTCTTGTTTTAATTGGTATTTAAATCACAAGTAATGTGTTAAATTATATGTTTGTAGTAGATTTGATATGATACTGATAATTATGATAATAATTATAATATTTTTCCTTTATTAATGATTTTAATAAGATTATATACTGTACTCTGCAAACATCCTGTATCAAGCAGAGATTTTAAATTAAATTCTGATTTATAACTATTACATTTTTCTTTTAATATAGTTGAAATATTTTTCTTATTAGCGATTAGAAGAAACTGACTTATATATGGCGTTTGAAAACCGATTTAAAGGTGTCGAAGCCTCGTATCTGCCGGAAGGTGGTAAATAGTAGTAATCCATTGTTTGACGACATCCTAATGCTTCAAAGGCCGTTGACGGAAATATATTTCATAATGAAGATGTTGTCCTTAAAATGAAAGTTCCGAGAATGTCCTGGTTGTGCCAGTCCCAAGCCAGGAGAAGGACGGGGGCGACGTTGATAATATTTGCTATAATACCAGTGTGGTAAAACACCAAATTAACTAAACAACCTATTCATATAGTTCATACTAAAGGTCTTTGTATTTCTGTTTCCGCCACTGCACGTACTCTAGTAGTGCCAGTCCCTAGCCTAAATAAAAAGGAGGGCGATGCTCATCATCGCTATAATGGCACAGCGTAGCCAGAAAGCAAACTAACCAAGACATCGTCAGATGGTGCCAGACCTAAGCGTATGGACAATGGAGATAAGATATAGATATAAGATACAGCGTCGCTAAACAGAAACTGAAACCACGATCTGGCTCAGTTGCGTCCATCAATGACTTCGCCATTATTACAGTGGCGCTAAAGAAGTCCTTACATTAGATTGTACAAGATAAGAACAGGCAAAGTGGATTGGACCTCAAGCAACGTAAAAGAAGATCAATGTTAACGTTCTGTAGTTAAACTCTAACATAATTACATATATGTCACTGCGCGCATCCATTATAAGATCCTCTTTCTAGTAGGCCTATCAAAGGCGCAGCTGAGCTGTGCCCCAAAGTATCTTTCTGACTATATGCGAAAGCCGTTATCTGCAACCTCATCTCGTTCCTTGCGCTCTGCTGATTGGCTAGATCTTTTTGTTCCTAGGACTAGGACTACCTTGGCTCAACGCCGGGCATTTGCTGTGGTTGGTCCTTCTACTTGGAATAACCTTTCCCCCTCATTAAAGGGCTAAACTAATGACTAGTTTTTCCTCTTTGGTCTCTCGTTCTTTAAAGACGTTTCTTTTCCCCAGGGTTTTCGTGCTGAGAGCGCTTCTGAATAGTTATTCTGAGAGAGGCGCTATATAAATGCTTAGATAGGCCTACAATACAATACAATACAATAATTACGACGGATGTCTTTAGACACCTTTAGAACCAGTTCTGATTGCATAATAAATAAGTAAATTTTCACATTTATGTTGTCTTTTAGTCGTCGGTTAAGTGTCGTTATATTCAATAATTAAAAATATATATGTTAAAGAGCTGTAATATGCCAAAAATAATCTTTGTCGGCGGCTACGGCCTATGTTGTCATAAGCTGCCGTTAAACTGTGGATCCATCATATATGTTGAACGTAGACACCCTTAAAACGCTTTATATAGTGAAATAAATAGAGAATTTTTTAATTTTAATAAGTAAGTAAGTAAGTAAGTATATTCTTTATTCAAACAATTGCATATCCGCACTTTGGTGTACATACATATAATTATACAGAGTATAACATTCTTATTATAAACGATCTGCGTGAGAGATTGTCCGCTTGTGGAATAAAACGGTCATGTAATCTCGGGCGCAGGGGGTAGGGGAGCGGCTTTTTGGGGGAAGTAGCCCATGGAGTACATGCCTCGGGTTTCCCAAGACCGCACAGAAGGGGCGTGAGTCAGCAGTGTGGGAAAGATATTCAAACGATGGACTTTCCTCTGGCAGGCACCGCAGTCGAATCAGACGCCGCATCGCCGACTGAATGCGGTTCTTTTCTTGTTGCCCTGCAAACTCTCACAAAGCCGGAGCAGCATAGAGCATTCGGGCCACGGTTGTAGCACGAACCACGTCGTATAGAATAGGGCCTGAAAGACCATGCGCCACGAGGATGCGCAAGGCATACAGCGATTGTCTGGCCTGACAACATAATTTTATACGGGTGATGTGTGCCTCGAAACTCAAAGCTTATATTATAAGTCTTTAGTAGAATCTATAATTATAGGGCCTACATAGGTTGGTGATTCAGTGTATTACGACACTGTTATAACTTCGAACAGTTTAACAACATCAAAGGTTGTTGACTACGTCAAGAAACAATTCCATTTATACCTCATCATTGTTAGATTTGTTTTGCATTGTTCGTTGTTTTGCGACATATCACGCGAAACTTCATTCGTAACGTTGATCACAATAAGAGAGTCCTCGGCACTGAATCATTGGTTAGCGACGATGATGGATCCAGAGTTTAACGACAGCTTATGACAACTGTACAGAGGCCGTTTCCATCGACAGCAATAATTTTTTGGCATATTACAGCTCTATTTTAAACGAAGCTAATGACTATAATCTTTGGCATTGCGTCATTGTTTAGCGATTGAACAATAAAATTATTGCATTCATTACAGGTTGCATTATGTTTCGTAATTATTAATACCCGGAGTTATTATTGTATCGGGACATCACATATTATCATACATTCCGTTAAAACTGACCTTCGTTACATACGTGGCAGAAGATCAATTGGCTCGCGATTGAGCGATTAAGATATTTATTCCTCCTGGATCATACGATTTAAAGGTGTTTAATAAATATTACTTTACAATGTAAAATCTTTGAGTTCAAAGAAATGTCCCTAAGACATTAGCCCTAAACACACAAATGTTTAATAAATAATAATAATTAAATGTTTTTGACTGAAATAAATAATAATAGGGTAGGTTGCGATGTCAATCGAAGATGTGAGTCCGGTTGTCAGAAAGACCGTTGATGGTTAATTGCTTGCGGATGATTAGATGATAAGCGTTGCCCTCCTCCTTTAGCCAGGCTTACAACTGGCACTACCAGAGTACGGACACTAGCGGAACGTTCATTTTATTGACAGCGCTCTTCTGACGGAATGTATGGGTCGTTAAACAATATATTACACAGACACATATAAATAGTGTTTCTAGTTAGCCATCAGCTTCGTTCAATCGCTAATTCATTCAAATCACCGTACTGTTACGTGCTTGTGTCAAATAGACCGACATCCTTAACCTTCAGGCTACCAAGGTTACCAAGAGGAGGGCGGGTGGGGGGGGTTATCACCCCACTCGGATTTTGTGTTTTGTTTCACATATCATATCAAGTAATACAGCAATGGATTGAGCATTCATTTCTGAACAAAATGGTATATTTAGTAGTAGATTATGTGAATGCACCTCGAAATTACATAATTTTTAACAACGGAACCGATCCATTATTATCGATATTTTACGTTATTGCGTACATCTTGTACAGTTTTCAAAATACAAATAAGTAAGCATCAAGCATTATGAAGCCCTACTTTCCCTCTAAAGAATGGCATATTTGTTTCTCTTCCATGAAGAATAATGAATACGCTATAGTCGAAAAACTTAGGGTGGTGGTGGTTTTGAATACCACCATGATGTTGACTCAAAATGTGCGCAAATGAACCTCCTACAGCTACCAAAAATTTCAAAATTATATTCCATATGGAACAAGTTTGTGAAGCAAAAACCTAGGAGTGGGTAGTAACCACTCCCCCTTAGTAGCCCGAGGGTTAAGGATATCGGTCTATGTGACTTAAGTACGTAACAGTTAGGTGGATTAAATTCATTTGCGATTGGATGGATCCAGAGTTTAACGACAGCTTATGACAACATAAAATGGTCCGTTGCTGTCGAAAAATTATTTATGGCCGTTAATAGTGACGGTGTGTGTTTCCTTTTTAACGACTAGCTGTGTGGTAACGTTTGGAACAGTGTACCGTTATCTATTCGTCAACTATCTGGTCTGCATATCTTTAAGAAAAAACTACGCCATTACCTCATTAATCGAATTACTTGAATTCTTATTTTCTTTTTTATTGGGTGTGTTAGTTAAGTGTTAGTTAAGTGTTAATTAAGTTATGTTAGTATTTTTGCTTAATAATTTAGCATTTTCATGGTTATCAAAGTATTCCTATAATTATATGAACTGGCTGTCATGCATTATTTACTTATGTTATTCTCAATTATTAGGTGGCCCTATTAGCGGGATTCCTCATCCCTTCTGGGTCTCCCCCTTGGTATCCTCAACTGATGTAATTTACTGTGTTGTATTGCCTTAATTGTATTATGTTGATACAGGAAATAAACTGATTTGATTTGATTTGAAAGACCATTAGCGTCGCCCTCCTCCTTTATCCAGGCTTGGGACTGGCACTGTCAGAAAGCGAACAGTGGCGGAGTTAAACAGTGACGGATTCAACGTAAACGGGAAGTTAGCGCTGGAGATCGCGATTTAAAGGTGTCCAAGCAGAGCGCAACGTTATTAAACAGCATTGATTCGAACAGTTTAACGACTTCCTAAGACCGCTGACGACGAAAAGAAACAATTCCGTTTAAATCTCATTGCTACATATTTCGCGAAACTTCAGTCGTAATGTTGATCACAAAAATGTCCAGAGTATTACCGGTTAGCGTTTGAACGATAAACTTATTTATTCCTTTGATAGTATACGTTTTAAAGGTGTTTAATGCAGGCGTTAAAATGCAAAATCTGCAAGTCCAAAAGATATCCCTAAGATATTATCCTTAAACATTCAACTTAAAAAGTAACAATAATTGAATACTATTGACTGAAGTTTGTGGTAGATTGCGATGTGAAGCGAAGATGCGAGTCCGGTTGCCAGAAAGAGCAGTGATGGTTTATTGCTTGAAGATGATTAGATGCTTAGCTTTGCCCTCCTCCTTTAGTCAGTCTTGCGCTGGCACTACCAGTGTACGGACACTGGTGGAATGTTCATTTTATGCGCAACGCGTTTCTGACAGCATTGTTACTACAACGGCCTTTGCAGTTATAGGATGTCGTTTAACAATGGATTACTACGAGTTTACCACCTTCGGATAGATGCGAGGCTTAGACACCTTTAAATAAGTTTTATCCTAGATATATATATAATCATCAGTTTCGTCCAATTGGTAATTATCTCCTGTCGATGTTGTTATAGTGACGCTCTATAAATTGTCCCGATACATTGCATGCAAACTAGACGTTGTGTTATAACAAAGATGATAAGCGTCGCCCTCCTCTCATGCCCAGGCTTGGGACAGGCACTACCAGAGTGCGCGCAGCAGTGGCGGATATAAATACATCCCGGTTGGTTGGTTGGTTAGTTAGTTACTGTCTGACGACACTGTTATAACTAGGATGATTAGCGTCGCCGTCCTTATTTGGCATATGATAGCGTTTTGCCCGTTCTCTCCCTTGTACAACCTGATCATCTCAACGTTGGGGCGAGAAGGCGCTGGCGGATAATACTTGATTTAAGCGATCTGTAGATCGATTTGCCATATGAAAAAGGAACGTTCGTAATCGTCATCGTACAGGTCTACGCCTTTCCAAAGCGCTACTTTAATGCTAAGAGTAGGAGGACATAAGCGCTGCATTGTATATGAAGGGCTGTCCAGCGAGAGATGTGCAATGGAGTTTCTGGTCCGTTTGTGGATTGTGTTAGATTCGTGGAAATAACGGTTCCTAGAGCAATCTTTATGGAACTTACACTAACAAGAACTCCAATTATCTGCAGAATTAAGGTCACCGGCTCGTTAATTTAGACTGACTTTCTGTAGCCTACGTTAGCATGCTGGACTGTCGATCGGGACCTATGCAGTTGAAATCCTTTCCAGAGTTGAAATTTATAATTTATACTGACATTCTGTCTGTGTGCGTCACAGTGTAGTGATTAGCGTGCTCGACTGTCAATCGAGACTTATAAAAGAATTTCTTTAGAGAAGTATTCGCACTTACACTATGGGTTTCAACGAAAATGAGTTATTTATAGATTCGATAAGCCCAGCTTTAAAGGTGTCTTGTGGAGATGCAGGCGCTTACATTAACTTGGCTAAAAAAATAAGAAAATCTGATCCTCTGTTGCGAAAGTTCCAAAGCTTAACGTACAAAATAGTGCGAATAAATGATTGATTTATTAATAATAATAACGATAATAGTAATTGTAGTAGCAGGTGTGAGTCCCAAGCCTGAAAGAAGGAGGAGGGCGACGCTAATGGTCTATGTTACTACACAGCGTCGTTAAACAGAAATTCCTAACTCCATATATATATCTGGGAAGTTCTGAGTGAGCTACAACAAAGCAATAATGAACAGACTATCCGATTTACGGGAAAGTTTAAAGAATTTTCACCAAACCTATGAAGTTTTAACGGCCTTTGATGTCATATAATTAAGCTGCCGTTAAACTTTGGATCCATCCAATCACCAGCTGCGACTATAATACTCCATGTCAAGTAGATCGATAATAAACATAATCGATTTGCGAAATGATGAAAAAATTGTAAATAAAAGTTCAGTGCTATTTTCAAATGATAAATTTTCTAACTCAATATCACTGCTACATTTTTAAGCATAATTTTAATTCAAAATGAAAAATACACATTGATTACATAGGCCTAGTTACAAAATGTGAAAAGATAATTAGTTTATTGAGACCTGTTTCTAGTGGGACCATTAAACCAATGCTCTGTATAAAAAAGGAGGTATAATCAGTGAGCGATAGTGTAGTGGTTAGCGTGCTCGACTGTCAACCGAAAGGTTGTAGATTCAACTCCTCGTCAGTGTATTCTTGACGGCGGAGTTGGTAAGGGTGCATGATAGAACAGAAATCTCAAAATAATGTTCTACCCTGGCGGGGATATGCATGTACGTACATTTACATGCATGTGCGTATAAGTCTTATATTTGTTTTTTATATTAGGATACATAACTTTTGATACATCAAAAAAGCTGATGTTCAGTTGTTCACGTGCTCTGCATCTTAAAGCTTTCTTTCATAAATATACAAAATGAAGAATCTGAATTTCAAACTATCTGTCTTTACGATATTTGTCTTTTCCTCTGTTGTCCGTGACCTTGGAGTTACATTGGACCAAAATTTGACCTTTGCCCTTCATATAAACCGCCTCTGCCGTGATTCATGCTATCAGTTACGCCAGTTCCGCACTGTTGCTCGCTCACTTACTTCAGACTCCACCGCTACTCTCATCCACTCTTTTATCACAGTCCGACTTGATTACTGTTGCTCACTCTATGTTGGCCTCCCAGCTGGTCGGTTGGGGTGCCTGAACCGGGTCCTGCGCTCTGCCGCACGCCTTTGCGGACGTATTCCCAAATTTGGCCACGTCTCAGGTTATATGCTGGATGTGCTACATTGGCTCCCCCTACTGCAGCGGATCTCGTATCGGATCATCGCTTTGGTCTGGCGGTCCTTGCTGGGCCTTGCCACTGCCTATCTACCCGACCTATGCTGCCCTATCTTGGGTGCTCCGGGTCGTCGCTCTCTCCGCTCTACTGAGCGGGGCGTGCTCATGGTCCCTTTGCCCGCACAGCTACTAAGCAGAATCGGGCCTTCTCAGTGGTTGGCCCCTCACTCTGGAACGGGCTCCCTTTGACGCTATGCTTGCATCCCAGAATCAACTCTGAATCTTTCTATATTTGCCTCAAAACTGTCCTTTTCAGCCCTGCTGGGGTCGTGAGCGCTCCTGAGTAGTAACCTGAAGGGGCGCTATATAAAACTTCGTAATGAATGAATGAATGAATATTAACTTCTTGGATTACCATTACGTTGATTCCACCACAGCCCGTACCGTTCAAGCGACAGTCCGAAAGCTGGAGAAAGTAGCAGGGCAACGCTAACCATCTTTGCTATGACCGTTTCGTGAAACAGCAACTAACAAACCAACCTGTGCACATAGTTTTTTTCTTCTATATATTCCTAATTCCGCCACTGCCCGTATTCTCGTAGTTCTAGTCCCACGCCTAAGTAAATAAGGAGAGTAAAGCTAATTATAGTCATTGTAATAACACAGCGTCGTTAAACTGCAACTGACCATGCCATCATCGGGTGGTGCCAGACCTAAACCTATGGATAAAGGAGGAGGGCTACGCTAATCATCTTCGTTAGGAATAATAAAGTGATGGACTCCCTAGCAAATTTCAAGAAGCCCTACGCTTGACACCATTTTCAGCTAAAGTCTTGCAAATGACGTATGTCATTGGACAGTGTTAGACACCTTTAAAACAGGTTTACATGGAGCAATAATTAAAGAAATTTTGCTATTCATCTAATTATGGACTCGCTTACTGAAATGTCGTTTCATCACAAGAAATGATCACATAATTACACAATAATTACATGAAAATAATGATTATATATTTACATAATAATTAGATAATCATATAATTCCGCCACTACCCTACCTGTGGTAGTGACAGTCCGAAGCCTGGAGAATGGAAAAGGGCGACTCTAAACATCTTTGTTATGACACTTCTTCGTTAAACAGCAACTACCCAAACCAACATAATGTCAACAACGGTCTTTGTTGCCGTAACATGTTATTAAACTATAGGAATGCTTATGTTAAATGAAAAAATGAGGTGACATCAACAGCTCTAAGATGTTGTTAAACAGTGGAAATAAAAATACGTATAACATAAACACCTGAAAACGCTTGAAAATGACGTTTGCAATTCAACATAAACCAAACGAAGACTCACCTAGTAGACTAATAACATCAGACAATGAATATCTGTATAATTTCTAAGCTTTGCTTAGACACCTTTAAATCAGCACTTTACGGTGCTATAAATAGGCCATTTCATATATTGCATGAATAATTTACCTCGCCATTACTTTGCCTGTCACAGTGGTAGTCCCAGTCCGAAGCTTCTCGACCTTTTGGCTAAGATCAAAGTGTAGTATCTGTTCTTATCCGAGGAGTATTACTTTCGTGAGTTTTTCGTTGTTTCGTGCGTCAGTTTTGGATTTCTCAACATGGCTTCTTCAAGCAACACCAGCGCCATCTACAGACAACGGATGGAAAAGACCGTCGTCATCACCCTGCCACCGGAAAGTAAGCCACACTTGAGACCGAAAGTTGTTAACCTCGTTGTAAACACGGTCGGAAATCCTTCTGTCGAAGCTATCGGCCAAAGGGAAAGAAATTTGTAATTGGAAATTACTTTCATGTCTATCGAGTTGAAGAATAAGTCTCTTTCAAAGGAAAATCTATAATTCAAAGGCCAAACAGTCGGCATCTCTGGAATATCGTCTAAGCACTGTATACTCAAAGAAAATACAAGGAAGCAGTGATCCCACTTCAATGAGCAAGTAAACATGCCCAATATTAATAAAGGTTACACAGCGTCATTAAACAGCAACTGACCAAGACATCTTCGGGTGGTGCCAGACCTAATCCAAAGGACAAAGGAGGAGGGCGACGCTAATCGCCTTCATTAAGATATAGCGTGACTTAGCGTCGTTAACAGAAACTACCAATAGTATTTAGCTCAGTAGCGAATATCAACTGATTACTTCGCCATTATTACAGTGGCGCTATAGAAGTCCTTACATTGTATTATACAAGATCAGGAATTGCAAAGTGGATTGGCCCTCTGGCATCGTAAAAGAAGATCAACGCTAACGTTTTATTGTTCAAACTAATTGTGTCGGCGCAATAAATACATAAATTTAGGCTGTCATGTATAATTTTACACCTTATGTAGTAAATGTATAAACGGATTTTGAACGTTATTAGACACCTCTAAAACATATCACATTGTGCAATAAATAACGATAGCTGTAACATGCCAAAAATAATCTTTGTCGGCGGAAACGGCCTATGTTGTCATAAGCTGCCGTTAAACTGTGGATCCCCCTCGACGGTGTTTCTTTCTCGGTCACAGCGATGTCACATATAATAATAATCTAACGTGAACAAGGGCTTTTGTTACCGTTACATGCTATAGTAATCGGTATGTTACAGAGACATAGACTAGTGTGTGTCTATATGTGTGTGTGCGTGTATGAGTGCGTACATTTGTGAATGTGTGTTTGTATTATGTGTGCGTGCGCGCGTGCCTACGTGTGGCTAAGTGAATTCGCAGTTACAATGACAGAACTTAAACAATGGTTATTTGCGCGTAGTCAGTTGTTAATAGGATGGTTTGCTCTTGACCAAAATACTGTTAGCCCCAAGCCTAAATAGAGAAAGAGGGTTATGTTAACCCTCGGGCTGCAAGGGGGGGGTGGTTGCACCCCCTACATTTTTATGCATAATTTTTTTTTCCCATATGGAATATAATTTTTTGTATTTTAGGTAGCTGTAGCAGATTCATTGGCGCACATTGTGAGGTAAACATCATGGTTGTAGCCCACGCCATTCAAAAGTTATACCTGATATACCAGAGGCACCAGGGGGGTGGATACCACCCCCTTAGTTTTTTGACTATAGCTTATTGACTATTCCTCCTAGGAGAGAAACAATTATACCATTCTTTAGAGGGAATGCAGGGCTTCATTTGCATACCTACATCTTTGTCTTATGAAAACCAGAAGTGATCAAAATAAATAATAAAACGTAATATGCGTGAAAAATGGCTGAATGGAAGCACTCCCCCTTAGTTTTTGTCTGTAGCGTATTCATTTGTCTTCCTGGAAGAGAAACAAAGATACCATTCTTTAGAGGGAATGAAGGGCTTCATTTGCATACCTACATCTTTGTCTTTTGAATACCGGAAGTGATCAATGTAAATAATAATACGCGTAATCTGTGTGAAAATGGCTGAATACAGCATTACAACGTAAACCGATATAAATGTATGGGATATATATATGTATGGATGTACATTTATACTATATAAACATGTGTAGGGATGATTGTGTGTATCTTTTATACATAGATTAGTTTCAAAACACACATAATCTTATATTTGTTTATCCAAAAAGTACAAAATGTACGCAATAATAATTATACAATATTGCTAATTAATGGGTTCCGTTGTTAAAGTGATGTAATTTCGAGGTGCATTCACATAATGTACAACTAAATATACCATTCTGTGCAGAAATGAATGCTGAATCCAATGCTATATTACAAGTTATGATATATAAAACCAAACACGAAATCCAGAGGGGGTGGTAACCACCCCCTTTGGTAGCCAGTGTTACAAAAAAGCTTGGTAGCCCTAGGGTTAACAACTAACAGAACAGACAGCCTGCAATACAACGGCGCTAATAGCAGCCTACAAAGCAGGTCTACCCTACGGGGCTTGAACTCGGTACCTCTCGCTCTCTATGCCAGTTGTTATCCAATGCGCTATCGGGCCCCCCTGATAAGCCTGTAATCTATTCTCCACGACCTCATGCCCGCAATAGAATTTTACCAAATGCTGATTGTTTGGCATGCAGATCGTTTAAAACTAGGATTTTATCTTCTCTTGACTTGTATAATTCGATTGTCACCAAAGTGCGGTTAGCAGGGTTTAATACTTAATTTACTTTTACATTTACATTTGCCACTACCGTACTCTAGAAGTGCCAGTCCCAAAGCTAGAGAAAGAAGGAGGAATGCGACGTTAATCGTCTCTCTTATGACACAATGTTGTTAATTAAACAGCAACTAACTAACTAGACTTTAACCACGGGAACGATGAGAACTGTTCAAAATAATTACACACCTCTTTTAACTGCAGTATTCACACTATAAATAAAACCTACGAACAGTGCGAATTGAATTGTTCTATCTGATTGTTCCGTATGATTTCCGTCAACGCCAACGGTCTTTGTTACCACAAGATGTCGTTAAACTCTGTATCACCCCCTACTTTATTCAGGCTTGGAACTGGCATTGCATGGGGTGGTGGTCGAGTTTTCCAGAGCCCTACTAATAGTTCTAGCGTTTAACAACTATTCTTAGGGCTGGAAGGGCCATTGACGTCGATTTTATTACAAACGCTTCGAACATCTAAGAAATAATGTAGCTGATTATTTATATATATCATAGTTGGGAAAAGTTTTAAAGGTGTTTACTGAACGCATATAGACTTCTTTTGGTTGTAAACAACATCTTATGACAAAAGAGGCCGTTGACTTCGGCAGAAAGTATTTAGGCATAATACAGCTTTTGTTGACTCAAAAAGAGCGAAACGCCTAGCTAGGTTACATAGAACAGTCTCTGAACTTGCTAATATAGCCAATGCTAAATTCCTTTTCTCTTCTTCTTCTTCTTCTTTGGTTCTCTGCCTTACTAGGCAGGTTCGTACGTCCAATTTCGCCATTCATCACGTTTTCTGGCTCTTTCCCTTCAGTTTGCTGTAATCTTCCTCCAACATCCAGTCCAACAACATCATTCTCGGTCTTCCTCGTGTCTTCTTCCCCTCCATTCTTCCCTCAATTATAATCCCTCATGATGTGGCCTCCCCATTTTCTTTGTCGGCTTCGTATTATCCCTATCATGGATCTTTTTTCGTCCACCATTTGTAGTATGTCTTCATTTGTCCTCCGATCCATCCAGCTGACTCTCTCCATTCTTCGCCATATCCACATCTCAAAGGCCTCCAATCTTCTGATGTCTTCCTTCCTTAGCGTCCATGTCTCTGATCCGTATAACACCACACTCCATATCATAGACTTGATAATTCTTTTCTTTAGATTCTTATTAAGCTTTCCTCTCATTAATTCCTTTCTTTTATAGAAGGCATCTTTTCCCATGGCTATTCTTCTCTTTATTTCTACATGACACTTTGCATCAGTTGTGATCATACTTCCTAGGTAACAGAATTTTCCGACTTGTTCCAGTTCCTTACCATCTATAGTGATCTTTACTGTTCTTTCCTTTCCTTTGCTTATCCTCATGATCTTTGTCTTTTTAATATTTATTTTCATATCATACTCCTTCGAGATCTTATTCAGCTGATCCATCATTTTTTGTAGCCCATTCTGGCTACCTGCCAACATCGCCTGGTCATCTGCAAATCTTAGTGCTTTCGTCAATCTTCCTCCCACCTTTATGCCCTCCTTCACCTCCTCCATCGCCTCTCGTACTAATTCCTCAATGTAGATGTTAAAGAGAATTGGTGATAGTGGGCACCCTTGTCGTACTCCTCTACCTATCACTCCTGGTTCTGAGAATTCTCCTTCTATTTTTATTCTTACTCTCTGACCCATGTATAGGTTTCCTATGAGTTTTCTGTCTTTCCAGTCCACTCCTATTCTTCTCAGTGCATGCATTAATTTCTTCCAATCTACTCTATCGAAAGCCTTTTCATAATCCACAAAGCAAATGTAGATGTCCTGTCCATGCTGTATGCTTCTTTCTGTCAGCACCCTCAACGCTCCAATTGCATCTCTTGTGCCCCTTCTCTTTCTAAAACCGTATTGGTCCTCTCCTGAGCAGTCATTTGTTTCTGCCCTTGACTGCATTCTCTTCGTGAGCACTCTTAGTACGATTTTGGATGCATGCGTTAGTAGGCTAATAGTTCTGTGGTCTTCACATGTTGTTGCATTTGGTTTCTTCTTTATCGGAACCATAATGATCTGTAAGAAATCCTCTGGCCATACTCCTGTGTTGTATATGTCTTTGCATAGTTGTACTAGTTCTTTCATCGCCTTTTCTCCAAAGTTTTTAATCATTTCAATTGGGATGTTATCAACTCCTTCAGCTTTATTGTTTTTCATTTCTCCAATGGCTGTCAGTATCTCTTCTTTCAGCAAATCCGGTCCCATGTCATCCTCACTCTGTGTTGCTTCTTCTTTGTAGTCATCTCTGTTATCTTCACCCTTATATAGTTCTTCTACATGCTCCTTCCATCGACTTCGTACTTCCTCGGGATCCTGTAATAGCTTTCCATTACTATCTTTGATTGCAATGTCTCTAGTTCCACTTTGTTTCCTTGTTAGTATTTTAATCTTTTCATATACCAGGTCATGTCTTCCATTTGCTTGTAGTTTCTCAAGCTCATCACATTGTTCCTCCCACCATTGCTCCCTTGCCTTGTCTGTTGTTTTTCTTAGTTGGTTGTTTAGTCTTCTATATTCACTCTTTGCCTTCTCTGTGCTTTGATGCTTCCATTTTCTTCTTTCTTCCATCTCATGTATCATCTCTGTCGTTACCCATGGTTTGCGAGGAGCTGCTCCCTTCTGGAATCCTATCATCTCCACTGCTGCTGTTTTCACAACCTCCTTTAGTCTATTCCATCTTTCCTCTGTTGTCATCAATTTTCTTTCTTCCAGATGTTCCTCTATCTTATCTGATAGTGCCTTGCTGTTTGTTTTCAATTTTTCTCTATCCCACCTTTTCTTCATTGCTTTCTTTTTCTTGATGAATTTTAGTTGCAGGTGCACTGTCATTGCCACCAGGTTATGGTCCGTGTCTGCATCAGCACCCGGCAGTGCTCTGGAATTTTTCACGCTATTTCTATATCTTTGTCTAACCATGATATAATCCAGTTGGTATCTTGCGCTATCTCCTGGTGCTTTCCATGTATATCTTCTCCTTTTTTCTTGCTGGAACCAAGTGTTTGTTATCAACAGTTCCTGTCTTTTGCAAAATTCTACTAGCTTCTCTCCTCTTTCATTTCTCTTTCTTCCATCTCATGTATCATCTCTGTCGTTACCCATGTTTTGCGAGGAGCTGCTCCCTTCTGGAATCCTATCATCTCCACTGCTGCTGTTTTCTCTATATTACACAATCCCAAGCATGTACTCTGGGCATAATATAACTTTTGCTCATTTCGCCCTTACCATAGATATTATAATCTGCTTAGACCAAGGACCTTTTATGATGAAGACTTAGACTCAATAACTACGCCACCTACCGGACGGTGTGATATCGACAGCGTCAGATAATGCAGCAATGTTGATGTAATTATTGGGTAAATTTGTAGTAATACAGATTTGCTGATCATTGGACCACAACTTCATCGGATGAGGGAGTTTTTCTGAATCACTCTTTCGGCTCTTTATTCTGTAAAATAAAGTCGCATTTCCCACGTTGCGGATTTACTATCGAAACGAACATGTCCACGAGTAATGGTCGATGTTAAACACCTTTATAAGAAATTTGTTTCAGCCTATATAAAGGTTAGCATTAAAACCGTCATTTTTATAATAATTATGGCATCCAGAGGTGATTGTACTGAAGAAACAAATGAAGTCATGAAAATGGTTGATTACTCCTTAATAACATATTCGTTTCATGCCATAAACTTCGCCACTACTGTACCTGTGGTAGTGCCAGTCTCCAACATGAAGAAAGGAGGAGGGCGACGCCAATCATCTTTGTTATTGCACAGTGTCGTTAAACAGTAACTATAAGCAGCCAACGGTCGTGGTTTATTAAGCTTTGCTATCTTGATGAACTCCGCCTCTTCTCGTACTGACACTAGTACCAGTCCAAAGCTTCAAGGATGGAGGAGGGCTACGTCGTCGGCTCTGACCATATCACGTTGAGGTCAAACACGAAACAAACTAACTGAACTTATTTAACACAGACACATTGCCGGATTTACTATACAGTAGGAACAACGGCAAACATGACGTAGCCTACGGGCAGTAAAAAATTAAAAATAAACATAAAGTTTAATCTAAAGCTTTAAATATGCACAAAGTAAATTGGCTTTGCTTGAACTTGCATAAAGACAAAATATCTCTGTCGTGTCGCAAAAGAGCAGCACAGGTCAAAATGGCTTCCCACCTTGACTGTCACGATGCCTTTTTACATCACCGTCACAACACAAAGTCATGTACCCTATGGTGGAAGTGGACGAATCCCATTGTTCGTGGACACGGGACCAGTGCATCGCAGGACCGAACACTTACCACTAAGGACCTTTTATACACAGTAGTAGAAGCTCCTTATACAACGTCGTGTGATTAGTTTTTGGGCGATAATCGGGGCAAGGAAACAATCGAGTCTTTTTTGCATAATTATTTATGAAGGCAAATCGACGAATATTTATGGGTGCGAAGAGAAATATTGCCATATTTAATATAAGGAACAAAATTTGAAGTGGAGCGACACCTATGCTTAGTTAAACGGATATATAAGTAATTATTTTCACCAGAAACCATAGCTATATAAATAGGTTCGTTGACTTACCACCTTGAGACCATTGTAATTGATAACTGCTTGTGCGCAGTGTCATAGCAAGATATACTGCTGATAAAATATTCGACAGTTTTACATTTTAATGATCCACGTTTGGAATTACACTTAATGCACTGCTTTTCTGCTTCTGTATATAGGCAAATGCAAAGCTATAAAAAGGGTGTTTAAGCGACTGTTGTTCTTTGTTGAAGGTATTGGTATCTGTTCCTATCAGACGTGATTTTAAGACTGTGTGGGGGGCGTGGTGAATGAAGAGAAAATATGGTGACGACCGATTCGTAATTATTTTCGACGGATGAATGGAATTGAAACAAGTGTAACGTAAACGAAGGCAAACATTGGCGCCTCGTAAAGGCGGATGTTGATAAAACCTCCGATGATTTGCTCTGTTGATGCGAACCGTACAAAGGAACGCATCCGAAAACAACGGAGTCCGTGAGCTCACATTCTGAAATAAGTAGGCTTTCAATTACAATCAATACGAATAACTCCGCCACTGCTCGTACTCTGAGTCCATGAAACGTTCTGTTCCGTAGAACGCCCACGGAACAGATTCTTAACTGTGTTTAACCCTCGGGCTACCAAGGGGGTTATTACGACCCCCCTAGGTTTTTTGCTTCGAAAACCATGTGGAATATAATTTTGATAATTTAGGTAGCTGTAGCAGGATCATTTGCGCACATTTTGAGGTAACCTCATTGTGATATCTCACGCCATTCAAAAGTTACACCCGATATACCCTAGGTACCAGAGGGGTTGATACGACCCACCTTAGTTTTTCGTCTATGGCGTACTCAGTTTTCTTCCTGGAAGAGAAACATATATACCATTCTTTAGAGGGAATGCAGGGCTTCATTCTAATACTTAGATGTTTGTCTTTTGAAAACCGGAAGTGATCAAAATAAATAATAATACGCGTAATCTGTGTGAAAATGGCTGAATACAGCATCACAACGTAAACCGATATATATGTATGGAGTATATATGTATGGAACTATGGATGTATATTTATACGTATATAAACATATGTAGGGATGTATGTGTGTATTTTGGATACATAGATCAGTTTCAAAACACGCATAATCTTATATTTGTTTATCCAAAAAGTACAAAATGTACGCAATAATGTAAAATATCGCTAATTAAGGGGTTCCGTTGTTAAAAGTTATGTAATTTCGAGGTGCATTCACATAATGTACAACTAAATATACCATTCTGTGCAGAAATGAATGCTGAATCCAATGCTGTATTACAAGTTATGATATGTAAACCAAACACGAAATCCAGGGGTCGTCTCAACCCCCCCTCTTGGTAGCCGATGTCGCAAAAAAACCTTGGTAGCCTGAGGGTTAATAGATGTCTGTGCATCAATGTGCGATATGCAATTCGCTAAAAAAAGAATATACCTACTTACTTATGGTTTGAGGGAGAATTTTTTAGCTGCGTTTATTAGATGTATGTCGGCCTACACCATAGTGCAATTACCACAGAACAGCTTGTTGAGAGTGTTAACGAAGGGAATCTATAATTATAGAGAGGTTTTGGAAAGTCGTTATAATAATTGTATATCCGATTGAATCCTTATCCACAGATGTCGCACCGCTTCAATTTTTGCGATTGATATTAAATACGATATCTTACACTGCAAATATAATTATTTGTCGATTTTCCTTTATTCATATATAATTTGGCGAATGCGTTTGTTATGTAACCAAGACGCGATATTTCCTGACCGCCAGATGGATGTCTTCAATCTAGTCTCACGACGTTCACACTTTAGAGGCTGATGTAAAAAAAATCGACATCTACGAGGATACATGGCTCTAAACAAAGCTAAACGTCGACGAATCACTGTAGTTTAGTTTTCGCTTTGGATAACTGCACTGGACACCCGATGATATGACATTTCCCCCATCAATACCGGCGCTCACCCACCGTCATCTACCTCAGGCTCCTCTACTCAACACCCACAGGCATCGCACTCCAAAGTTAAGTCTTACATCTTGAATAATCCCTACCCTAATCCATCCGATCCTCTGCCTTCCAAGCTTCCGCATCGTCAGCAAAGCCCTCCTTAGCAGCTTCTCTGCCTCCTTCCTCTCTGGTCTCTCTGGCAACTGGACTCGGATCTTCCCATGGCCATCTCTTCACAACCACTCTGACACAAGCGCAACGCTCGTGAATAGGATGGTGCCCTGCGCCTAACTTTTTACGAGCGCATTGGAAATTTGAATTTGCGAGCGTTGATATAATATTATTATCGATGCGAGCGGTGAGATCTCTTAAAATAATTAAAATAATTGCACACCTTTTTAAAGTGTTTTTGTGGCCCTATAAGCTAAGCGCCGTGAGTGCTATTGAAAATGATTACACACCTCTTTTAAGAGGACAACTCCGTTATAAGTAAAAATGCGAATATACCGTTCTAAATTAAATTTTGAAACATTATTGTGAACTTTAAGCCAAAAGAACAGTGGAAACTGTTCAAAATTATTTCGGTGACGTCTACGGCCATTGTTGCAACAAGATATTAAACTCTGGATCCATTTCGAAGTAGTTATTGTTACGTTGCTTTCTTCAGTAGAAACTATTATTACACGTAGTTAATTTGTTAGCAGAAACTACTGTTACGGATAGTTATTTTTCTCGGTTTTAGCTACAATAATGGCTAGTTGCTTTCTTCAGTATAACCTATTTTAACGGCTAGTTACTTTTTGTGTAGTGGGTTTTCTGTCGCTTCGTAGTTGATTAAATATCTCGCCTGATCCTCCATAGGACGTGTAGCCACTGGAACGTGTAAGACGTAATAGCTCTATAGAAGTCGTAAGAATGGAGTTAGATAAATTATATAATTGGATAATGTGCTGGATATTTCGATCGAAAGGGTTCAAATTGAGAAGTCGGCTCCGCTTGCGACACCTAGCGACCTCAGATATAACGAGCACACTGGACGCACAATGTACATGTAAGTGGAAGACCAGACGACCTGAGAGAGAGGGAGGTAGAGAGACATTGACAAAGAGAGAGAGAGACCGAGACAGAGAGACAGAGAGACAGAGATACAGACAGAGACAAATAACGCCGTCTTAACAATCAAGCTGAACGAAAATTAACTTATATTTAATTAAAATTATACTTTTGAAGACGTCTATGGTGTTGGTAAAGTTTTGGAATAATCAAAATAATAGTTGCTACTACACAGCCACTGCTCCAACTCTGACCGTGCCAGTCCCAAGCCTGGATAAAGGAGGAGGGCGACGCTAAGCATCCATGCTATGACAGTGTCGTTAATCAGCAACAAACCAACCAATACTTAGTATGCGGTTCATTAAGACGCAGGACGGTAAGAGTAGGTGACGCTAAGCATCCATGTAATGATGCAATTTATTAAAGTGTCATTAGACAGCAACTAGCCAACCAATACTTAGTTTGCGGGTCATAAAAAGGCAAGACGGCAAGATCCTCGTTAATGGCCCAGGAAGCCACAAGATGTCGCTTCTCATTTTAAGTAAGGCTCTGTTTCTCTTTAGACACCTTAAAACGGTACCAAGAAATATATATATAAACGTCAGTGCCAAGTAAACTTAATAAGTTATCAAGCAGCTTTTCAAAGTGAAGGACAGTAACGTCGTCGTTAACAATCCTGGCAATCACAAGATGTCGCTAAACAATACAAACTGTTGCAATTGTAACGAAATCTTGTGTAGTTTATGTTGATATATCTTTCGGACTTATCCGCTGGATGTTGACCTGATTACGGCTTGGCTTAGGTGCGACATCGGTTGATGCCTTCTGCATTAGACACTGGCACTATAGCAGTTACTAATTACAACTACACAATTCTAACAGATCAGTTATCAACAGTTCATCGTATGTGTCAAAGGCACCTATGCTAGGGAAAGTTAATGAGATGTTGTGCCTCGTGGCTCTTAATAATTATAACATAGTTTGGCAACGTTTAAAAGGTGTTTAAAGAGAGCGCTCTAAACTGGTGTCTTATAATTATAAATGCCTTGTATACTCTTCCGGTGCCAGTACCAAGCCTGAATAAAGGAGGAGGGCGACGCCAATCATCTTCGTAATGACACAGAGTCGTTAAACAGAGACTACCTTTCCCTATCCCAATGATCAACGCGTTTATTATTTAAAGAATAATATCCGAAATTACCCTCGCATAATAATAATAATAATAATATCTTTTCTTTAATCAAGCGCCTGACAAACGCACTGCGCTGTACATTTACATGTTATGCAATTGAATCAATTCACAAGAACACAAAATGACAGAAGACATAAATCTTAACTACTAACGAAACAGACAGCCTGCAAAACACGGCGTTAATAGCAGCCTACAAAGCAAATCCGCCCTACGGGACTCGAACTCGGTACCTCTCGCTCTCTACGCCAGATGCTATCCAAAGCGCTATCGGGCCCCATAGCAACAGATTTAACTACTACATCGCTAGTTGCTTTCTTCAGTATAAACTTCAAACAGGTAGTTACTGTTCGAGATATTTACGCACCTCTTGTTGGCGTTGCACTCACCTATAACAATAAATTACGCACAGCGCGAACTGTTTTTTTATGCGTTTCTGAAATCTATTTTCAACTGTATTAAGCAAAGCGAACAGCTAGAACTGTAAGAAATGCACACATGTTTTAAGTTTGGTTTCCGCCAATAAGTGAAGTCTTTGAACGATACGAAGTTATGCTACGGATGTATGAACTATCTGTTGGGAAATGTATTAAGCCAAGGGAACAGTGAGAACTGTTCGAAATAATTTCTTTCTCTGTCAATGGCCATAATATGGATATGGCTAGTGGATTAGTTCAATTGCACTTCAGCGACGTCTGTCATCGTCTGCTGTCAGCTTCCGGCCTCAGTGGCGCCCCCTAGGAGATAACTGACCGACCGAAAGGTGGCGATAGTCATTCTAGTTGCTTTCAAGCATTCGATGCTAAGAGGAGGCGCTACATAAATAGCCAAACATACATGGAAACATTCATAAATACATACACACCTACTTTTCCTCTAGAAATAAGTGGTGGTAGTTGTTTCAGTTCAAAGACACTTTGCGATAACTAAAATCATTAGAGTCGCCCATCTACTTCATCCAACTACATACTTGGGACAGGAAGTAGCTGGCACTACGGCACAGACTTGCAGTGGCGGAGTTTCACTATTAAGAATTTCAAGTCTTTAGACTTCACTCTGTAAGTTTAGTTCGGACATTCGACGATTGAACGTTGAACGTTTGTCAAGAAAATATATATAGCGTCGGTTTAAACTCTTTTAAAGGTGTCTACAGTGTTCACCCCCTCTCAAAGCCCTACCTGCACCTCACCGTGGTGAGAGGGTGAACAGTCAAGTAGGGGATAGCCTGGTGGGGCTATACCATCAGTGGTGAAGACCTTGGTCGAAGACCTTGGTCGAAGAACCACCTTGGGCGTTTCGCGAGGTTGGAAGGCTCACCAGGAACCCTGAAACAGCTGGCCAACGCAGGAGGCAGGTGTTAGAAGGACACCTCAGACCGGAAGAGGCCAGAATGGCCCAACGATCTCCTTACCCTACCAGGAGAGGACTTGTCACCGCCTGGCAAGAGACCAAGAAACTCTAACAAAATGAACACAAGAATAAAGATTACAGATAACGACGTTAACGGGGCTCCCCCGAAGATACGGAGGAGCACCGCGTCCGGCAGGAACGGAGGAAGGAACCGGGCCGTTCAGGTCGTCATCCCGAGAAATCCCGGAACCCAGAGGGAAACAGGAGATACAAGAGACCAGATATTCAATAGTAAGGAAACCCTGTTCGTGGGAACATGGAACGTGAGAACAATGTATGCAGTGGGACAACTGGACATATTACTGCATCAGATCAGAAAGCTGAGATGGAGCGTCATGGGAATAGTAGAGACGAGATGGACGGGGACAGGAGAGATGAACAAAGGTGACCATAAGATCATATACACAGGAAGAGAGGACGGGAAGCATCAAGAAGGAGTAGCGCTGATCATGGACAAGAGAGCGACCAGAGCCCTGATAGGCTACACAACGAGGGGGTCACGACTCATCAAAGCAAGATTCAGAACGGCGATGGGAAAGACGACGATCATCCAAGTGTATGCACCAACAGCGACCTCAACAGAGGAAGAGATAGAAGACTTATACGAGAACCTACAAGAAATGATACAGGATATACCGAGTCAGGAGATCCTGATCATAATGGGTGACTTCAACGCGAAGGTGTGGAAGGACTGGGAAACGTGGAAGGGAGCATTGGAAAATTCGGATATGGAGAGGAAAACGAGAGAGGCGAAAGATTGCTAAATTTCTGCACGAGCAACAACCTAAGAGTCATGAACTCGGCATTTCATCAGAAGAAGGACAGTAGGAAACGGACGTGGGAGTCGCAAGACGGTAAAACCAAGAACAGAATTGATTACATCATAGTTAACAACAGATGGAGGAGCAGTGTAACAACCTGCAGAACATACTCAGGACCGGATGTAGCGTCAGACCATAAACTAGTAATGGCAGGTATACGCATAAAGTTAAAAACATCAAGAAGGCATGGGAAAATAAGAAGATACGACGTGGAAAAACTAGAGGATACAGAAATGAAACAAAGGTACAAGGAGGAACTAAGAAGGAAATGGACGAAAGCCAAAGAAGAAGAGGAGGGAACTGAGAACTCCGTAGAGGGAACATGGAAAGAGATCAGAGAAATCTACAACGAGACAGCAAAACAAGTGCTGGGCTACAGAGAAACAAGAAAGAAGAAGCCGTGGATAACGCAAGAAGTGCTTAACCTAAGTGACCAAAGGAAGGAACTAAGAAGGACCAAAACGGGCAACGAAGGAAACAGGAAAATATACAACAAATTAACTAGAGAGATCAAAAAGAAGGCAAAGATATGCAAAGAACAATGGATAGAGGGAAAATGCACAGAGATGGAGCATAGAGCGGAGAGACAAGATACCAGGGGATTGTTCAGGATGGCGGAGGAAATATGTGGCACGGTGAGCAGCGGATCATCAGAAAGCAGAAGCAAGGATGGGAAAAAGATAGAGGACAGGGACAAGATCAAGGGACGATGGAGAGAACACTTCGAGGAACTGTATAACGAAGAGAACCCAACGGACATCACGGTCTTGGAGGAAATGCCACAGAATAGCAACCGGGATAGGCTAGGTCACATACTCAGAGGAGAAATAGAAGAGGCGATAAATAACCAAAAAAGAGGAAAGCACCGTGGGAAGACAACATCACAGCAGAAATGATCAGGGAAGGAGAGGAGTGCTCGGTGGAAATGATGCACACTCTGTGCAACAGGATATACCAAGAGAAGAAATGCCTGGAGGACTGTGGAAAGGCGATCATAGTCCCCATACACAAGAAAAAGGACAAAACCATCTGCAGCAACTACAGAGGAATTAGCCTCCTGAGCGTGCCTGGGAAGGTGTACATCAGAGTCCTGCAACAACGACTACGGAGGTATGTGGAGGAAATAGTGGGAGAGGAACAGGCGGGTTTCAGAAGAGGAAGGGGAACAGTGGACCAAATATTCACAATCAGGCAACTAGCGGAGAAATACTATGAAAAGAACAAGGTGATATATAACAACTTTATAGACTTCAGACAGGCTTTTGATAGCATCTGGCAGCAGGGGCTATGGAGAGTGATGAGGAATTATGGAATACCAGAGGAGCTAGTGGAGCTACTAGAGGACCTATATAGCAAGACGGTAAGCGCAGTGAGAGTAGATGGGGAGCTAACGGAATGGTTTCGTGTGCATGTTGGAGTAAGAAAATGCTGCGGTCTATCCCCATACCTATTCAACCTGATATTGGAGGCAATGATGGACATAGCGCTGGCAGATACAGAAATAGGGGTGAGAATAAATGGAACAATAGTCAACAACCTAAGATTTGCAGACGACATAGATCTGATGGCGGAAAGCGGAAGCCAACTGCAGGAACTAACGACCAGGGTAAATGAAAGTAGCAAAAGATTCGGGCTTAAGATCAATGGAGAGAAGACCAAAACAATGACAATTGGTAAGGAAAAAGAAAAGATAAACATCACCCTGGAAGGAGAGGAGCTGGAGCAGGTGACGGAATTTGTGTACCTGGGGGCGTAATTACGGAGGACGCGGAGTCGACAAGGGACATAAGGAAAAGAATTGGGCTGGCGTCAACAATGTTTGGGAAGCTGAGGAAACTATGGAGATCAGGCAACATCTCAACAAGAACAAAACCAAACTATACGAAACACTGGTGATACCGGTCCTCACGTATGGAGCAGAGTCTTGGTGCATGAAAAAGGAGGACGAGAGAAGACTCCTGGTGGCGGAGATGGGATGGCTACGAGGACTACTGAATAGATCACGAAGAGAAAAGATACGGAATGAAGTGACACGAGAAGAACTGGGACAGAAGGAAACGGTAGTGGAAAGAATAAAGAAACGAAGACTACCATGGTATGGACATGTGATCAGGATGGAGAACGGAAGAATGCCGGCAAAGGCGCTGCACGGAGAGGTGGAGGGAACGAGGAGCAGAGGACGTCAGAAGAAAAGATGGATAGATAACGTACTGGAGGACATAGAAGACAGAGGATGGGACTTAAGAAGGGCAATAGAACTCGCAAGAGACCGACCGAAATGGAGAAGTTTTGTTAAAGCCTCATCGTCAGCGAATACTTGACGGAGGAGAAAAAAAGCTGTGCGTTATTTATGTTGTCAAATGGCAAATCCGCAGCAGCAATTTGTAAACAACACGAGATCAGTGACGTCGCTATCATGAATATTCATTAACATTGAACCGGCCAATGAGACGGGGCCTAAGGCTAGTACGCTATGAGACCGGTTAGAGATTGCCTAAATGCGGGCCGCCGGCGTGGAGGGCGGGCTACCAACCCACTCGGCCACTCAGGATCTCTGGTGATTTACATGATTTTGGTAAGTTATTATATTCAAGAACAAAAGTTTAAAAGAGGTGTCGAAATTATCCACAAAGAGATGCGGTGCAAGCATAATCGTCGTCGCGTAAACACCTCTTTTAAAGCATTTCGATCCATATAAATAGAAATAAACTCCGCCAGTGTTCGCTTTCTGACAGTGCCAGTCCCAAGCTTGGATAAAGGAGGATGGCGATGTTAATGGTCTTTGTTACCATACAGCTAGACGTTAAAAAGGAAATACACACACTGGTCATATGCTTTCAGTGCCAGACCCAAACATGGATAAAGAAGCAAGGCGACGCTAATCATCTTTGTTATGACACAGTGTCGTTAAACAGCAACAGATTCTATCAGTTTCCTAAGGTCTCCGGAGAGGCAACCATAGGCATTAAGTGCAAACGCCTTTAAATTTCTTAGCCTCGGCGTATGAGGGCGGGTGAGCAGCAATCTGCCTTGCTCTATCTTCTACCCACCGGTCAGTGTTTTCATTATGGCATTATGAGTTGGCTAGGGGGCGGATGCCGAGCAGATAATCTCGCAGCAGATTTCTTCCACTGTGTGAATTTGAACTCCTGACCTCTCAGTTAATAGTCCATCAAGTTAACCACTGGACGACCGCGCAACCACATGCACATACGAACCAGAAATTCTCTGTTTGCAGAAGAGTGCAACTCCACCACTGACCGTACAGCTGTAGTGCCAGTCCCAAGCCTGGATACAGGAGGAGGGCGTCAACGGCCCTGGCATCCAGCAAGATCCTTAAACACTGGAATCTACAGCAGTAGAGTGATCAGAGAGATGTGACTTAATTGCGCGATGAGAATTTATACAAAGCCAACTGGAACAGAAAGTATGTGTAATGAAGCTCGTGCAAACAAGACGGCAAGCCATGGGTCTACAATTTTAGAGACGTCTAATAAATTGCTTATAATGTAGTAAAGCTTCGTTGTGTCATTAAGCATTCACTCACGACGATAAAAAAAACCAGCCCATTATTGTACCAGATGGCTTATAACGACCGTGTCTCTTGCTGTCCCCTCACGTCAAGACAATGTTGGGACTGGCACTACCACAGGTAGTTTGAAGCTTTGGATTAATATTATTATTACCTTTTTATTGCTATTATTATTAGTTCAGGTCTAAACGTCAGAACCTAGCACTGGACAAATTGTCTATAATAGTAGTAGTTGTAGTTTCAGTGTAAGTTGTGTAACGACACTGTGTGATAATAAAGACCATTGGCGTCGTCCTCCTCCTTTATCCAGGCTTGGGCTTGGGACTGTCTGAAAGCCAGCAGTGGTGGAATTAATAATTGTCTATGTTTTGCAGCAGTTTTATAATAACGGTATAATAGAGCTCCTTAAAAGACGTGTCTAAAAGATCAGCAGGGAATAATTATTGCAGCATTTGTAGTAAAGATAATAGTGTCCGCTTTCAGGCGTTCCTCGTGACTAGTTCGAAGCCACTGGATTTTAACCGTCTATTATTGTTCTTCGTTAACTAAACTGGTTCCTTATGATCACAACCAATGGCTTTTATTTTCTGTTACTTATCAGTTAACTTCAGCATATCCTATTAATCGTCTATCGTCTCCCGTTCTTATATAGCATGGGATGACACCGTTTTAAAGGTGTCGAAAGCTAATTAGTACGACACTCTTTCATTACAAAGATGGAGAAAGGAGGGCGACGCTAATCATCTTTCCTATGACACAGTGTCATTAAACAGCAACAAACTTAACTTAGAGCCGCATTATGCCATAAGAACTGTTGGAACTGTTCAAAATAATTTATGTCGACATATGCGGCCTTTGTTGCCATAAGATGTCGTTAGAAGTTGGATCCACCCATCCAGCCTGTAGGCCTATATGTTAATTGAAATTTAGACTCAATTTATATAAGTATGTAATGTAATGTAATGTAATGTAATGTAATGTAAATCTTCGAAAATTTCTCAGCGCCCACAAAACCACGTCAGGGAGACCAGCTTATTCACCGGCGCTATATCAAATCAAGTCCGCAATAGCCAAAACTCCTCTGTTCGTTTCGGTGCCAGGTCAAAATCCGGGAGGTCAAACCGAGGAGACAGCATGGTGCTATGGTGGCAATCGGTGATGATGGTGGTCGTGTGGTGGCGCAGGAGTTGAATCAGGATAGGATATCTTGAAGAGTTCGGTTTTCAGTCGTGAGTGGAAAGCAGAAGAGGAGAGTGCAAGCGGAGGAGAGTTTGAGTTAAGAGGCGAGATAGGATGATGAGCAAACTGGCGGAGGTCTTTTGGGAGTCTGTTCCAAAGAGCTGGTGCAGCATAGACTAAGGAGCGGTTGCAGAATTTCAGAGAGGATGAGACTGGAGGCCGGGATAGAGAAAGGTATGATGATGAGCGAGTAGACCCAGGCGGTTGGATGGTCAATAGCTGGCGAATGTAAGAGGGTTTAGACGTTTGAAGGGCATTGTAGGTAAGAGATACTATTTTGTAATGGATGCGCTGAGGGACTTTAAGCCAATGAAGTGATTTCAGAACAGGGGTTATGTGGTGGTGTTTGGGAGTTTTGGTGACTGCGCGGGCGAGCGCATTCTGGATTGTTTGCAGGCGTTTGATTTGAGAAGAGTCGATGTTGTAAAAAATGAAATTGCAGTAGTCGAGTTTGGAATGAACAAATGAGGTGGCTTTTGTGCATGCAGTCTTGTAATGAAGTATTGGGCGCAATCGACGGAGGTCACGGATGTGCATATAGCAGGTGCGAGATAGCTGGCTGATATGGTCGGAAAAGGTGAGGTTTTTATCGATGATGATTCCAAGATTGCGGACAGGAGAAGAGTAAGGTGCGGGAGAAGTGAGATCGGTTGGACAAAGGTCGGGAGGATAGGCTAGTTTGTTTAATTGTTCGCGGAGGCCAATAATGAGGAATTCTGTTTTTGAAGGGTTAAGGCATAGCAGATTAGCGGTCATCCAGGCTGAAATCTGGGTGATTGTGTTACGTAGATGATTTAGTGCGTCTGGAAGGGAGTGAGGGGAGAAAGAAATGAAAAGCTGTGTGTCGTCGGCATAGAGGTGATGGTCAGTAGAGGATGAGGAAATGAGTTTGCTAAGTGGGGAGGTGTAAAGAATGAACAGCAGAGGACCGAGAACAGAACCTTGAGGAACACCGCAGGTGAGGGTGTGCGGATTAGATGAGTAACCAGCGGCATTGACAGTGAAAGAGCGTGATGAAAGGTATGATTTTATCCACAATAGGGCAGTGCCAGAGATTCCAAATACAGAGGAAAGGCGTTTGATGAGGATAGAATGGTCTATTGTGTCGAAGGCGGCAGAGATGTCTAAGAGGCACAAACAAGAGACTTGTTGACGGCCTATCGCCATGACAAGTTTGTTGTATAGCGAGGCAAGGACAGTTTCGGTAGAGTGGTGCTTGGTGTAGGCAGATTGATTTGGGTTTAGAAGATTGTTTGAGGTGAGGTAGCCGTTGAGACGAGAGAGGACAACCCGTTCCGAGAGCTTAGATAAGAAAGAGAGATTTGAAATTGGACGGTAGTTGGAAAGGAGTTCTTTATCAAGGGATGGTTTTTTGAGAAGTGGTTTGACAACAGAGTCTTTGAAAAGTAAAGGAAACGTACCAGTCGATAGAGAGAGGTTGATGATTTTGGTTACAGTAGGAACGAGGAGGGTTACACAGTCTTTAAGTAAGGAAGTTGGGATTGGGTCAAGGTCGCATTGTTTGTTTTGAGAGGCTTGAATGAGTGTAGCGATTTCTGCTTCAGTAGCAGGCTCGAATAGGTTGAAAGATGCAGTAGGTGGTAAAGTTGTGTCATTGTGATCGATTGAGGGGAGGAGTCAGATTGCGTAGAAGTTGATTTTGATAAGAGAGTCTGTAATGAAAGGCGGAGGGAGGAAACCTTGTCAGGGAAGAAGGATGCAAAAGAGTCGGCAATGGATGCATGTGGGATAGAGTTTGGAAAGGGGTGAGAGGAGCCACGGTGGAGAAGACTATTTACAGTTTTCCAAAGATTTCGAGGGTTGGATGAATTTGAATGAACAAGAGATGATAGGTAACGTTTTTTTGCTGAAAGAAGTTGGCTATGGTATCTATTTGTTAAGGTTTTAAGTTTTTTGAGAATAGAGACGTCGCCTGAATGTCTGTATGCTCGTTCCAGGCGACGCCGCGATGATTTCAGAGCCTGAAGGAAAGAATTGAACCATGGATTTTTGCATGAGTTTCAGGTTTAGTGATGACTGGAGCGTGTTTGTGTAGGAGTTCTGACAAAATGGAATTGTATGCAGAAAGGAGATCGTTATGGTCTGTTGGAGGATTGAGGAGAAGGGAGGAGGATTGAAGGTCAAGTTTGAATGCATCAAGGTCGATGGAGCCAATACGGCGGAATGAGCATAGTTTGGGTGGGGGCGAGGAGATGGTTCAATATTGAGTTGAGTGAAAATAGGGTAATGATCAGAGGGTGAGTTGAGTTCACTGATGAGGATCGGTGACAGGCCGGATGAGACAGAAGTAATGACTAAGTCAAGAGTGTGGCCATATTTGTGAGTGGGGAAAGAAACATGTTGGATCAGATTGAAAGCGCTTAGTGAGGAAAGGAACTGTGATGCAAATGAATCGGCAGGGTTGTCGACGTGGATGTTAAAGTCGCCAGTGAGGACAAATTCGTGGGGTGTGGTGACAGCAACAGATAGAAATGAGTTAAATTCCTCAAGGAAAGCACTGGGCTTTGCAGAGTAGGCTGATGATGTCGGGAGTCTGTAGATGTTGTAGATCGTTAGTTTAGATGTGGGCAGTTTGATTGTGACAGATGACGATTCAAAGGTTTTGTACGTGTAGGTGGGCGATGCAAGAACGGTAGCTGGTTCGCGTATTAGGAAGGCAATTCCGCCTCCAAGATTAGAAGTTGAACTTTTGGATGAATTTTTAGGCTGCCGGGGTGAGCTTATGAGAGAATATCCGTCAGGTCTACAGCTGAAAAGTTGACTGTTAGTGGCAGATGAGGTGATCCAAGTTTCGGTTAAGGCGATTGCGTCAGGACGATGGTTGAAAGATGAAACGAGGTCATGTAACGCGGTGTAATGTTTTTCGTTGAGAAGTGAACGGATATTAAGTGTGCAGAGGTTGAAGTGAGATGCAGTGACTGGCCCGGGGTTTAAACTGATGTCGCCGCATAAGAGAAGAAGAAGTAGAGATGGGAATAGTTTTTGAGGTTTGAAGAAGATGCGAGGTGCTGTGAGGAAGTATGACACTGGAATGACTGTGAGGCGGCCATATTCGGCCGAGGCTGTGGTGCATGGTGCACGTGGGTGCTGGGAGTAGGGTGTGTGGAATGTGAGGCAGCGGAGGGAGAGAAGGAGGAGGAGCGTTGATGCGTACATTGGATGCGGCGGATGAAGATGATTGGTCGGATGAAAGTAATGGCGGTGCAGAGGCAGGGATTTGAAAAACAAAGGATTCAGACTGATGGGAAAATGTCGGCATTTAGGATATTGAGATAGGTTATAAGAATTGGAACGGACTCACCAGCTCCAGGAACAGATCCATCCCAAAAACCAGGGTCGGCATCTCAAAAGGGACGCCGAAAGGAAGGAAATTAAGTTTAACAAAATGCGCCGCGCATCTCTGCTGGCTCCCCACGTGACCACGTCTGTAATGTCCGACAGCAGAACCTATAATATGAACATTTATTATAATAAAAAGTAAAGAGCTGTTAGAACTGTATTATGTCATAAAACGCTGAAAAGTGCTAAAAATAATTTCTGTCGACGTCGACGACAATCCCTGCCAGAAGATATCGTTAAACTCGCGATTCACGGAAAGAAATATTGTGGTTTCACGATTCACTACATGAAATACACGAGGCCATGAGTTATTCAAAAGAAGAAAATGGTATAATGATATAATACTGCTCGTATTAGTGGTGAATACTAAACACCTTTTTAACGTTTTCAATTCTAGCAATATAAACAGAGCTGTAACATCCCAAAAAAGATCCTGAGTGGCCGAGTGGGCTGGTAGCCCGCTCGTCACGCCGGCGCCCCGGGTTCGCTTCCCGGTCGGGTCGGTTTATCAGAGATTAATTTCTTGGATCTTTACTGCGGGTGGCTCGGTCGCAATTTAAACGTGGAGTACGAGGTTGCTTTCTGCCTCCGACACTAATCATCTTCGATATGAAAAAGTGTCGTTAAGCCGAAACAATTTAAATCCAAAAAAATATAACTCTGCCACTGCTTGCTTTCTGACAGTGCTAGTCCCAAGCCTGGATAAAGGAAGAGGGTCTCGCTAATGGTCTGTGTTACCACACAGCTAGTCGTTAAACAGAAACCACCACCGCCAAAAGATAATCTTGTCGGCGGAAAACGGCCTATGTTGTCATAAGCTGCCGTTAAACCTTGGATCCATCCATCAACCTAACTTATTAAATGACATTAAGTTTAGAGGGATGGGGGCAATAATTAGGCGGCGTGACACCGAAATTAAAACCATTGCTATACTCTGATAGCCACTTATGCACACACATGCCAGGTTTTGCCTCAATTTTATAAATGTTTATTTGGATATCAGTATGTCAAATTACAATTCTTATTAACTAATGTTGCTCTTTCCTGGATATTGTTCTTACATTTGAACTGATAAATTCTGCAAGAACTGATTCAGGAGAGCTTTGCTTTCATATACTTTTCTTGTTAGTAAATCAAAGTGAGATTCAAATACGTGGGTTACTTGTATTATTTTAAAAGAACTATATTCAGTTTATTAACTATCAGTATTTGTCGATTATTGAAGAATGGGGATATGTTTAACTTAACAATCATCCATATGATTAAATAAACATAATGTAGATTATCATAAATTATATTCTTATTACTGTAAACGTCTACAGTCTGAAACAATAGCGATTGCATTAATAATTTTCTTTCTTGGCACACGATTAACATTAAAATAAAAGTTTATTTTATTACTATACGAAAGTTAGGATCCATATGCTGTAAAAGTCAGTGAGAAATTCTTACGGCAGATAGACAAACTTCGCTGCATAGGTCGATGTTAACTAACATCTGATCACACGGTTTGGAATACTAGATAAAATAGTTTAAAATATGTTTTGAACACCTTTATTTATGACATCAGCAACAGTATTATTTCAATAACTAACATTTAAATAATTATAAACTCCGCCACTGATCGTTCTCTGTCAGTGCCAGTTTCAAGCCTGGATGAAGGAGGAGGGCGACGCTCGTGGTCTTTGCTAGTGTCGTTAAACTGAAACTACTACTACTAAATAATTATTCCAACTCCGCCTAGGATTGTGCCAGTCCCAACCCTGGAGAAAGGGGGAGCGACGCTAATCATCTTTATAGTGGTAGGCTACAGTTAAAGATAGTTAAATAGCAACCAGCCTAATCTAAATAATTATTCCAAAGCAATCCGACTTTTCTGTTAATAGCCATTGGTTAATTATATTTGTTGGCCGCATGGCATTTGTTATCCACTTTACAATATTCTTCGCACATCTGCGTTATTTTTTGTGTTTATTCCAATGTTTAACTTCGTCGTGTATGACATCATAGGCCGTTGACGATAATTTTAAAATGCACTGGTATTTGTATTAAATTTAGCTTCCGAGTCAGAACAGGATTGATTAGCGTCGCCTTCCTCCATACTACAAGAGGTACTACAAGAGTATTTTAAATTTTAGTAATACCTGGATACTTATGACAAATGGAGTTTCGTGTAAAAGTGTCTCTAATCGTCATATATTTTGATAATATTTATGTATTCGTCGTGTTACAACATCTTGTGGCTGTCACGTAGTCAACACCGAGTATAATAATATTACGTCATAACAACTTATTTGGAATGTGTTTTCTTGTAAAAAAAAGGGTGTCGTAAATACTGCCCTGCCATGGCAAAAGGAAGTAAGTCCAGTTTAAGGTTAAAATGACATATCGGTATCATTTTGGTTCAAGAAGCAAGTCCAACACAATCGTCTAGATATAAATAGTTATTATTGCATGTGATTCTGGCGGAAAAGCAGAGGCAGAAAGAAGCATGTCTAAGTAGTACTGGAAAATTCCAAGGAAAACAGAAGCATGTCCATCAACCAATTGTACGCGTAAATTCAGACCGATGGGTGATGCCTGAGTTGTTTTTCGCATTTTTCTCAGAAACTAAAATCAGTGACTTGCTTCCTTTTGCCATGGCAGGGCAGAATATCGATCATCAAAGTTGAGTTTTTATATTGGTATTTGTTGTACGGCAATATCCTTTGGCTGAGACGGCGTCTCAAATCGACATCAATTTATTCTAATCTAACGTAATCCCAATGAAATAGGGGATTTGATAGCTTCGTCTGAACTTGGCATGTCTATTCAACTGCAGATATGGTTAAGTCGTTTGACTACGTCGCATGACATCAAATGCCGTTGACAGAAATTTAAAAGTATTTGTGTCAAATTTTGGTTAGTTGCTGTTTTACGGTAGGCCCTACAGTATCATAACAAAGACGATTAACGTCGACCTCCTCCTTTCTCCGGACCTGGAACTGTCTCTGCCAGAGTATTTACAATTTTAGTACAGCCTGCATACTTAATATACATGGAATTTTATGTTAAAAAGTATCTTAGGCCCTAATAATTATTCCAAAGCAATTTGACCTTTATATTAATAGCCATTGGCTAACGACATATTGTGGCCGCTGGGCCTTTATCATCCAGTTAACAATATTCTTCGTACATTTGCATTAATTTTTTGGATTTATTACAAAGTTTAACTACTACTTTTTGCTCTTATAGAGAACGCAATCGCTTTAAAATGTGTTAAAATTTAACACAATATTACAGTTGTAAAAATAGGATACATGGATAGATAGATGGAAGACGGGAAGGAAGGATGGATGGATGGATAATTGGGTTGATGATTGGGGGTGGAGTTGGATGGAGGGGTAGGTGGAGGGGTTAATGGATGGATGGACGGACGGATGGATAGATGAATCAGTGGAAGAGCACAGATGGAAGAGTTCAGATGAGTGGAATGCTATTGTTTTATCGCAGTTGAGATGGTTTCTGAGATCGTTTGAAATCCTGGCCTTTGGATAGAAGGACTGATCGCCAAGATTTGGCCATTTATGAAGCGCCAGTTTAGTCGAGCGTCGTCTGCAAATGTCTGCACAATGCTATGCGTTAGAACGACATCGGATGAGCAAATGACAAATGAGTAACATGCCTCTCTGTACGTCTACATGTCTCTTTGTATATCTGGCTGCGTGTCTGTTTGTCGTTGCAGATTGCAAAAGCCCCAGGTGATGACGTTACTTACGGTGGTAACGTGTAACTGACGTAGATTCGGGTTTGGGAGTATTCTTATTTTTGTTGTTATTATTATTATTGTTTTTATTATTATTACCATCATCATCGTCGTCGTCGTCGGCGTCATCATCATCATCATCATCATCATCATCATCATCATCATCATCATCATCATCATCATCATCATCATCATCATCATCATCATCATCATCATCATCATTACGCATTTATTAGGCGCTACTGTCTGTTGACTAAGCATCAGCACTGAGCAATTGTGAGTGTAGGACTTGCTGAAGGTCCTTACAAAGTAACCGTCTCACGGAATGAAGAGGATTGAACCCGTACTCTCCCCTCTACAAGGTCAACACTCTAAACAATCTGATATACTGCATTTAATGGCATGAAGGACCCAACACTATTGCAATTGTTGTGTTCCGTTCTTATAAAGCCTCAGTTAAGAACGTTTTAAAGGTTTGTAAGGAGAGCGCTCTCCCCAATCGCCAATCACCAACCACGTCCCATCTATATATATAACATCTGATTGCACTATTTTAGAGGTTTCTAAGGAGAAAGCTTTTACGAATCCGTTACCGTATCGCGAACTTCTATTCGGGCTATAGTTATTACACACTGGAAGTTGCAGAGGTGTGCAACACACACTGCTCGAGAATGGATTACGTAGAGAGGGTCTTTGTAAACGAACTCTATATGAAGATAAACAATTACGCATTCAACCCTATGTCTGTTACCGAATCCATCCATCATCCACATACATCCATTTACCTACCTACAGATCCACCATTTCTCCACACCTACCCGTCTATCCACTTCAATTCACCCATCCATCTACCATCCATCCATCCTTCCATCCATCCATCCATCCATCCATCCATCCACCAACCCTCCCATCCACATCCTTCATCCACTCCTTCCCTGGCCACCATCAATCCCCAATCACCCGTCCTTCTCAAACACCGAGAACAATACTCGACAACAAGGCGTAAACAAGTCTCAACAAATCTCGCACAACAATCACCCATCGCATCCACCCAATCGGGGGAAGCTACCTTCCATGGGTCAAACTATTCCTCAGGAATTGTCTTTTTTGAGGAAGGGAAAGATTAACGACCTCCAGACGGTCATCCTCCCACCCAATAGGACACATCTGGAAGGCATTACATCTTCATACAACACGGAATTAACATCTGAGGATTAATAATATTACAAGATTGGTCGCATCCCTCGGATGTTACAATAATATTGTTCACAGAAATCCACCGAAATGAACAACTCCATCTAGCGACGTCTGTTTTTGGGTAACGTCAACATACTTCAGACATTGTGGTGAAATGTGTGCAACAGAAACTATAAAGTGGTCGGTGCATTATTACAATTAACGTACGGAAGCAGCACACACCGTTAACGGGGTTAACTTTTTATTTCAGTGCGTAGAAATAGCAGAATACCCGTATGCTGCTGAACTTGAGTTACTATGGATAACAGCAACCGTGATGAATAGATGTTACTACATAGGTGGCATTTACCATCCACCCAAGCCGAGATATGATGTTGACCACCTCCTCTCAACCATTGATACCACTCTTGATGAAATATACGATCGTACAAGTAGCCCTATCGTAATGCTACTTGGAGATTTCAACCAGATTCCATCACCCGCCATACTCAAACTAGGCCTTGTTACTGAGTTTGAAGGTCCTACCCACGCAGGACACCCTCTCGATCGTATCTACGCATCTGAGAAACTTTTCTACTCCTGTGTGGCCATTACCTCCACGGTCAGCACGAAACATGCAGCGGTTTTAAGCCATTCTGTTGCTGATTCCGCCAGGCGCCCGGTCGGATCCACAGACTGTTCAATGGATCGAGCTGACAGATCCGTGAGAAGTTTTCGGTTACGCACACCTGGACGCATGGCTGCATTACATACTTACCTCGAGAATTACCATTGGACCACTTCTGAAACTGACCGCACTCCAAATGTTGTGTTCGCTGACTTCTACACGACCATGGAGACAACCTTGGATCGCTTTTTTCCCCTCAGTCAGGTCACTATACGTGATAAAGACCCGCCATATATGACTCCTCATATTAAATATCTTCTTCGAAGAAAATGTAAACTTCTTAGGAAACATCGTTTTGAAGAGGCGACAACTATCGCTGCTAGAATAAACAAAGCTATCTCCCGCAAAAACTCGGAATCTTTTGTGGGTTTGGAGCGAGGTTCTCGCCGCCTTTGGACGGAGGTCCGCCGTCTGAGGGATGGAGACAACCCGGGCATGGTCAGTGCCAACATCGGGTCTATCACGGCATCGTCGCTCAACCTCCATTACATGAACATCTCCACTGATCCTGATTATGTTCCGCCTCCCGTTAAACAAACTGTTGTGCTAGCCAATGCTGTTAATTTTGATCTGTTTGATGTTTATAGAGCGCTTGCATCAGTCAAAGGCACCTCCACCGGCCCTGATGGCATACCCTCCTGGCTGATATCAGCCATGGCGCATCTTTTAGTTCAGCCTGTTACGGATCTATTTGTATGCTCTCTTACCAATTCTTATGTCCCTTTACAGTGGCGCCTCAGTATGATCACCCCTATACCCAAGATTTCCCTTCCTCTTAATGAAGCTGATTTTAGACCCATCTCTATCACTTCCATCCTCTCACGCATCTTGGAGAAAATGGTTGTTCGTAGGTACTTTTACCCTTTTATCACTCAACCATGCTCTAACAGGATTTTTACGGACCAATTCGCTTTCCGCCCTTCCGGATCCACATCTGCTGCACTAATTTCCATAACCCATGAACTTCAATCGATGCTCGAATCTGAGCCCTATGTTAGGCTCCTGTCCCTTGATTTTAGTAAGGCTTTCGATACAGTTAGACACAAACATCTAGCTGATCAACTAGCAACTCAACCCATTCCGGACTTTTTGTACAACTGGATACTTGCTCTCTTGCACGAGCGTCAGCACTGTACTAAATTTGGGGGTGAAATCTCTCCCCTCTGTACCATTAATGCCAGCATAGTCCAAGGCTCTGGCCTTGGACCTACTGACTTTGTCATTGCTATTTGTAGCCTTAAACCTAAATGCAGTGGAAACCGTCTTCCTAAATATGCCGACGATAGCTACTTGCTGATTCCTGCTTCCTGCATTGACAGCACTCTTTCTGAACTTGATCATATCTCTCAGTGGGCATCCATTAGCAATCTTAAATTAAACCATGCTAAGACCAGAGAAATGATCATTAGACGACCGAGGTCCAAAGCTATTGCTCTCCCTTCCCCCATCCCTGGCATCGAGCGGGTCCAGGAGATGGTTATTTTGGGTGTCACTATCTCTGATCGGATTGGCTTTGATGCACACATTGACAAAATTTGCTGCAAAGCCCGACAATCCATGTTCGCGCTACGTGTTTTGGTCGCCCACGGTCTCCACGGTCAACGTCTCTTTGACGTTGTTAGAGCTACTACCCTCGCACGGCTACTTTATGCCTCCCCTGTTTGGTGGGGATTTGCCACTGTAGGAGAGCGTAAACGACTTAACGGTATTCTGAGAAAATTGACCCGTTTAGGCTTCCTCCCTGCCGATTTTCCTAGTTTCGACAAACACTGTGCTAGAGCTGATTCTACTCTTTTTCGTTCAATTCTCTCAAATCCTTGTCACGTCCTTCACGACCTCCTCCCTCCCCGTAAGGTCACTCCATACAATACGCGGCCCAGACCACATGATCTCACCCTACCTAGAATTGATGCCTTTGCAAAAAGAAGTTTTATTATGAGAATGTTATATGACTTTGCATAAATGTTTGTATTATTTATTTCTTCTGTAAGCTACTGTGCGTTTGCTGGTAGTCAATTAAAGAATATTCTTACTTACTTACTTACTTATGAAATTCAACACCTCATTTAGCGTTCTATTTCGCAATAAATACCATATCGGTTGCGCGTTGTTAATCGGAATCCATGGTGGTTCATAATGTTTCGTCGATGTCAGAGTTAGAATGTTAATCGTGGGTTAAAATCCCCAAAACACATTTTCGCGATTTCTGATCCACCAGAACCGACAAGCCAACTCGTCTTAAATGAGTACACCGACCGTAAAAAGTTAAGGGCATTATCAGACGGCGTGGAAAAGGACTGGCCAACTTCCGTCATATGCCGAGGCTGAGAAAATGAGTTCGCATACAATTCATACCCATGGGTGCTTTTCGGGGTTAGTGTAAACTTTAAAGGCCTACTTTTATTCCTAGCGTGTTTACAAATTACCAGCTTGCCAGCGAGGGTGTGAGAACAATGGTCGACATCAAAATAGCAGACGACGACCTATAGACACAATAGTTTCTGCTGCTAATTACATATAATTACTAAAATATATATAACTTAATATTGATCCTATATAAAGGTGTTCAAACGGATCTTTGTATTTCAAGTCGAAAACTGCATTGCCTAACGACATCTTGTGACTGACATAACAGTTGACAATGACCTCACATTACTTTTCAGTTAAAATCCACATTCAGTTGGATAGTCTCAATTAGAGTGTCACAGGAGAACGGGACAATGGTCACGCGCAGAAACCCAGAGCGTCATGAACTGTTCATTGTGTTTCTCGGTTCCGGATAAAAGGCGTCAAAGACTCAGTTGAATTTCTTCGTATATTCTGCGATGCTATTTAGGACAGTTGCAATCCAATTTCGTCGACAAACAGTCGGACTTCGAACCTCAATGTGCTCCAACCGAGGCGGGTTTCAACGCATGGAAGAGTAGTGACTAGTCTACCGTCAATTGCTAGTGTGGCTAGGTCGCCAGGTCTCGAAAAGTCGCGCTGGGAAATCTTATACAACAAACCATTCAGTGACCTTCTTATTTAAAGTAAATTAAGGAGTTTAATAAAGGTTTCGAAAATGATTTCTGTTTTGCGCGCTTGCATTCATTTCTTGGTTGTTTGGTTAGTTGCTGTTTAACGACACTGTGTCATAGCAAAGATGATTTGCGTCGCCCTCCACTTTTCTCCAGGTTTGAGAATGGTATTACCAGAGTAATGGCGGAGTTTCTATTGTTTAGCTCACCGTGTGGTTCTTAGGCCCGTTCACATCGATATGACTACGAATTGGCTGAATGGGAGTTAGAGATTATATAAATATTATAAAATGACTAAATTAAAGCTGTAAGTAATAGAGTAAGCTGGAGGTCAACGAATCTGGAAGCGACTAATGGTCGCTAAAATCTCAGTTGACGCTGCTAATGTTAGACACCTTTAGACTATTTCGCACTGAGGTTACAATTTCTCTCTAATTCATGCAAATGTGAAAAATGCAAAAGAAAATGTTAAACACAATCATCAGCGTGGCATCGGCGCCGACCAACAAACTGCAAATGTAGTTTGTTAAATACCTCCTTGTTTTTGGTTACAACTTGTAACAAACTGGTCAGGATTTAAACGTGATCAGCCTGTGATCTTCAGAATTGCACAGTTACGATTCCAGCAATATGCCATCGAGTACTAGACAGTGCTTCGTAAATGTCACCTATCAAGCATCAATCAGCTACTGATAAACTCATCATTATTCGCACAGTTTACCACCATGAAGCAAGTAGCAGTACTGTAGCGCTCGTACTAGCTGCAGATATTCGGACTGATCACCAAAGGACGATTCATCAAGGGACTGTTCATAAAGGTCCACTCATTTAAAGTCCTCTTCATCAAAAGATTGTTCATCATGAGGTCTGTTCGTCAAGGACTGTTCATCAACAATTCAAAATGTTTAATTGGTACTTGTCGGTTAATTCACCGCCACACACATAAACCCACTATACGAAATTGAACATTGAAAAATTAGTTCACCTCCATAGTTACTGTTTTTATCTGTCGTCTAATGACGACACTAACCCTAACCCTGACCCTAACCGACCTCGCGACGGAAAGTTTTATAGTCCATGTCAGTTACGTTGAGGTTACGCGTCGTTGTTACGCGCCGTGAGGGTCGGTTCAGGGTCAGGGTTAGTATCGTCCATGTTTTCTAATGACGAAACTGTCACTGGTTGACCTGCAATATACACGGCGCATACTTCACGCAGATAGTTCAGTCGATAACTGTTTCTTTCGCAATTTCCAGTTCACACTCGCAGAAACGAATGCTGGTCATTTCTTTGCACCAACAATAATTTACGAAGAGGATGATTTGTCGGTAACTGAGGCGTGATCCTTGTAGCCACGTTCCTGGTCGCAGTGGGATATTTTGCCTACAGCTGCGCTTAAGACATCTCCATCTGTCCTGCCTATCCTTTAGACATAAGACCATTGGGTGATTGTTGGCACACTTTCTCGAAGCATGTAGGATGCCATGCTGCTGCAAGAAATTAACGCTGCTTTCTTTGTCGTGAACTAAAGCAGAAAGCCTCAAGAAATTCATAACGTTCATGGCGACGACAAAATAAATGGAGTCCAAGAAATAAACACGTGCTTATAAGTTAATCGGATGTCACCATTACATGTTGTCACTAGAAAACAGTGCCAAATATATGGGAATGTGAAGGTGAACTAACCGACAAGGTACAGAGAGGAAACGTGTGGCGGTGAATTAACCGACAACTACCGTTTAATTAAATGTGCGTAATCAAGCGATTATTAATCAAATGGAACCACGTGTGATCATCCTATACTGTGGTTGTTGATGGATGGGCTCCAGAAAGACAGGCTGATGATTATCGGAAACATAAGGCAGCTGTCTTGCAGGGGTTCGCTGGAGTGAAAGAAGTTGGAGTCAACAAATATCGTCAGGTGGTCAGAAAAGTTCACCGTGAAGTTAACGGATATGGACAAGCAGACGTATCAACATATCTGCGTGCTATTGCATTTTTGTATCACATCTGTTTAGTTATTTAAATACTGTGTGTATTACAATGCAGTGTGTATTTCAATGCAGTGTGTGTACTAACAGTACTATAAGGCTAGGCATATCAATGCTATTTGGGATCAATTTGAGTCTTTAAGTTCGTTTCCATGAACAGTCCGCATCATGAATAAACCTCTTGATGAAAAGTCCATCGATTAATAGACCATTCATGAACACTGAACAGTCACTAAGTCTTGTTTAATCGTCCAGGATGAATAGTCCCTTGATAATTCGTCCTTTGTTGAATAGTCGTAAACCTAGCTGCTAACGGTGAACTGTTTGAGCAATGACTTGTTGCCAGACTAACTAAGAATTGTGTCTCATCAGAGGCGCATTTAGTCTTCCGTCAACCCTAGGACTACAAACTATTAATAGAATTTTACGGAAGCGAATGTAAAAAATTTACGCGCAGCAACAAGGATAAGGATGTGTTGTTGTGATGAGGCGCAAAATTGTGTGGGCCTACTAAAAATATACGCCAGTCAATTTACATCCTGGTCTTGACCCGCCACGCAGTAGGGGAAAGAGGGGCAAGTTGGTTGGTGTTTACATTTTTCCTAATTTAAACATGATGGCTTGTTATCAGCAGAATTTGTTTTATACCAAAACATTGCTATATCAATTGTTATTCATACTTCATAAAAGATTTATCTTACATAATTAAGAAAAAAGTAATAATCACTGAAGAATATAATGAGTCAGAACAACCAACTTGCCCCGTCCACGGGGCAAGTTGGATGCACCAATGGGGCAAGTTGGATATACCCATCGTTCAAGTGGCTTGCTGTTGACACAAGTTGGTTTATTGTAATACATAGGCCTATTAATTATAGGTCTAATACTGCGATATTATAGTAGTGATCATGCTAATAATAAACAATACTCATCAACAACAACGAATACAGGCCCCACATAAATGAGAGTCGTGAGTCAAGTCATGAACTTAAAATTGTAAAGTGTCGATTCCGTTCACCTTTAGAAGGTTTATTTAATTAAAACATGAGGCACATCATCATCAAAGTAGCCTAATAGATTGCACAATGGATAAGAGTAAGGTGACAGCACTTGTTCCTCTTGACTTATCCTGCTTTTGGTGGTGTGTCCATCCACTTTTTGCATTGACAGCAACATTGTTTTGGGTTTCTGAACATTAGGCCTACACTGAATTTTTTCCAACATATATAATTATGTCCCTGCACTTAGTCAGTATGGCATTTCCGTCCAAGGCTTTTCTAATGCATGGTGTCACTTAGGGTTCAGCGTTTTGCTCGCTTGTTCACAATGTATACCACACCACTAGGTACATAACTTGGCAGTCATTCACTAGGCCCTAGGCCTAGGGTATCATTTTTAAGCGATGATACTTAAATTCATTTGACAGTTTATCTTGTAATTGCTTCCGCACAGCTGTTGTCCATTGCCTTTCAGGAGGGAAGTCTTATATTGTGACCACTAAGCTCCACCTCAATATCATTAAAATCATTACAAATTGAATTTCTGCTGCTGGTCACTCCACTGGAGCTGAAAAAGTTTGAACAGTTTAAATCATGGCCAGCTATTATTAAGACGTCTTTGTTTAAATGTTTCAAACTAGGAGACTCACTAGGCTCACTTACTGAGTTGGTGATTCTGCTCAAGAATAACCTGGGTGTCATTTTAAATCTACTAAGTCCTTTACCAACTATGTTAGTAGTTACTCGTATTTAATTTGTCACACATGCATATCAGTGACTTGCGCAGGGTTAGGTGTCATATATCTGAGGATGACTATAACTTGATTCTTATTGGCAACATAAAGTCCAATCAACAGAAGCTCAGGAGAGTTCTCTTTGGTTAGAGACGTAGCATTTACATCAATATATGAACATAATAGCCCTTGTAAAAAGACATTACATTGGATTCCTGTTCAGCAGAGCATTTCTTTAGACTTTGGTCTCAAGATGTAATACATAACAGTTAGGCCCTATAAGATTGTTATAATAGGCTCCATGATAACATAAAACAAAATAACAGTGAGGGGCAAGTTGGTTGCTTCAACCAACTTGCCCCAACCGTCTTGCCCCAGTAGACAATTTTTCTAAAGCCACATATCGCGGGACAACGTGAATAATTTCAACCATGAGCAACATGCCGCATGCTCAATGTAACAAAAACGGCGCTAAACATTGTACAAATTTCACATTTTTAGTTCCTATAGTTTGCGATATATATAGAATTGAACATTTCACGAAATAAGTTTGCCTAATATGATATAAAATTACCTTTTATTCAGCAAAAAATCCACAAAAATTCGCAGCGAAAATTCATATAAACGCAAAAACGTCAACACGTATGGCCTCGACCTTAAGAAGTACTGTAATCTTTTTCACTACCTCCCCGTGAACTCACAGGACCGCACAACCAACTTGCCCCACCGGACAACTTGCCTCGGGTTCCCCAAATCGAGACCAACCGGGAGCTCATGATGCTGTCACTATAGCCGTTTGTAAACAAATGTCACAACCTTGAAGGCGATCCTTTTGCGAACGAGCAACCATTAGAGACCTTGAAGTGTAGGGTTGACATAGTCGAACTTTCGCGCCTCTGTAATGAACCATTCTGAACTTTTTTTAGTTGAGATTTGATAATTTTTGTTTAAATACTAATTTTATTTCTTCACATCGCAATAAATTTAGTTTCAGGTCAATTTTTATTTCCAAATCGTTTTAGTTTTTGTTCTGATGTAACAATGGTTTAAGTTGTAGCTATTTTTCTAGTTTTCATTTCTATATCGCTTACGTATCGATAGATTCCAACTTCCATTTCAAGGTTCGATAGTCCGAAGATTCTGCAGTCAGACCCGACATTCATTCGACATAAAATCGTTGCATGAATCCATCTTCTACTTAGGCCTACATTCATTCATTCATTTAAGATATTTATATAGCGCCCCTTCAAGATTTCTACTCAGAGGCGCTCCCGACTACAGCGCGGACACTGAATCAGAGTTTCACGCCGAAGCGCATGAGCAATTGCGAGTGAAGGACTTGCCCATGGTCCATACGCGGCGGCTTGAGGTGGATTCGAACCCGCAACCCTCTGGCTGCAAGGCACCGAACATACCCCTGCACCACCGCGCCCCACACTACGATATCGTTTCATCATTCCAACTTCCATTTCTGTGGCGATTATTTTCATCAATCAAACTTCTAGTTAAGCAAGAATTCTGTTAATTAATCCAACTTCTATTCAAGCAAGATTCATTTTCATCCCTCAAGCTAATACGAATCTTCGGACTATCGAACCTTCGGACTATCGACCTGTTACCTCTATATCTGTGGTGTCAGTCAACAGTTGTGTTGGCATTTATCCTGGCCAACCCTTCACACATTCATTCCAGAAAGCAAACTTCAAAGTTACAATCTATAATAGGCTTAAATCGAGAAAGAACTAGGTATGATAACTAGATGATAAATAACCAAATCTTGAAAGTTATTTTCAGTTGGGGCTGGACCTTTGGCACAGTTTTATTATTGGCACTGATGGTCGTATCAATTTCAACGGCTTAACGACGTCAATTAGGGCCTTTGTGATGACTGGCCCTTATCTTAGTAGTTCCAAATGGCTAAAGATCACGTGAGTCTGATCGCTTTAGATTACCATTATCATCATCGTCTTTTTGACTCATTAATTATTTTAGACGGCTGATGCAGCTGTCATTAACAGCTCTTAATCCACGCCATAGAAAGCTAGTTAGGCTGAGAGCTGTTTGTCGTCCCGGATTTGATATCACTATCACAGGATCATACAGCGTCTCTCAAATGAGCAATTTGGATCTTAACTGTTCTAATGATTTTGTTCGATTTTTAATCGTTCTTGTCTCTATTGCGTTCATCGTCATCCTCTTTTCGTTTTATATAGGCCTAGTTTTAGTTTGAGATTTCTTTTTTGTTCTCCTTTTACTTCTTGTGAACGAAAAGCTGGTTATTTTCGTTTTCGCTTTTGTTTGCGTTACGAAAATAACGCCATCTGAAGCCACATCAAGAATAGAATTATTAACTCTGCGTGACTAAGCAATCGGATGCCTACAGTTACTGTAGGCTAGCCTACTGGGCGTCAACCCAACCCGGCTTCGCCTCACCAACTTGACGGTACGCCATAGTCCGCGAGTTTATATTAAAACGAGAAACCGTTGCGCCGATACACTTACCTCTTTTCTTTTATATAGCGGATACTGAACTGCGCAAAGAAGCGGAACAGGATTCGAAGCGGAATTCAGATTTTTGTCTCCGTTGACATGATCTTCATAATTGTCATTCAGGGAATTCTGCTCGTGATTTCTTCGCCGTCAGAAACCTATGGTAGGCAGACGAGTAGTTTCAGCGTCAGATCTAATGCTATCGGTTTGGATAAATTGAAATCTAAAGAGTCATTCTTTTTAGGCTATTCTTATGTTAGTGTTATGTATGCACGTTTGTATGTCTACGTGTGTATGTTGTACCTGTATATATTTATGTTTGCATGTAAATTTTTAAGTGAGTAAATATCGAACGCCAGCTAAATAGATACTTCTGCTGGACTATCTACATTTATTTAACAGAACGCTTAGGTTTATATCATTTGTGTTAGGTTTGTTTGGCCTGTTATCATTGCATTCATGATGTGTTAAGTAATTAAATTAATTAACTTATTCTACATAGAATAAGTGTTGGTCATTATGTTTGGTCGTTATGTAAGATTGATATGCGAAACTTCAAAGATGGCTGCCACACACTAGAAATTTCTGCAAACTGATGATTAGGCCAAAATAATGTGGACTATTTAGCAGTCAGAAGATATCCAACTGTTTAACACAATACACTTATTTTATACTTAATTTCATCTCCGTGTTCCGAAATGGGAACATTAGAGGTTCAGCATCGCAGGAAAATCCATATATCCATAAAAATCCGCAGCTCCCGAGAAAGGCGATTCCAGCAATGTACGTATAGCCTATGTAGGCAATGCTTCTGGACTTAGCTGTAGCAGTATGAATACGAGGGAATGTCAGACGTCCACGAGCAGCTGACCGAATGGTGCCACGACCCGGGACCGAGAAGATTGAAATGCAGAAGTCTCTAAGGTATGATGGAGCAGAGCAAAAAACAAACAATTCTATGTCAGTGTGTAGGCCTATATGCCTGTTGGGCATCTGAATAGATCTTCGTAAATTCCATTCGACTCTGGTATTAAGTTCTGCAAATTCATTCAATGCGAAGATCTATATAGTTCTCCTTCAAGGCTACTACTCAAGTGCTCTACATACCTCAGCACAGATGAAAATAATAATTTTTTGAGGTGAGCACAACAGAGCCAGAGTGGACCCTGAAGAGCAAGCGCAGTGCCAAAGTGAGTCAGTTCCAGAGAGAGCGACCAACCACTGAGAAGGCGCGATCCTGCTAAGTAGGTTTGCGGGCAAAAGGAACGATGAGCACACCCCGATCAGTAGAGCGGAGAAAGCAACGACCCGGTGTACTCAAAGTTGGTATGCACAAGTCGCGAAGATAGGCTGCTCAAGTCTAACTCTTCCATTTGGTTCTACTCTGAATTGTGCACTTTACATTCTGTTCTGTTTGTGGTTTTCTATTTTGTTCATCTAATTCAGTTCTAAGTCATTCTAGTCTATTTTCTGGTCTTCTATTCTTTATTGTCCCGTTCTGTACTGTTATAATACTGCATTCTGTTCTCTTCGTTGTTATTCTATTCTAACTGTCCTGCTCTGCTCCTATTTCCATTCTCAAACTTTTAACCGAAGAAAACATTTTGTTATGACATGCGCCTACGTGCACTGTCAATAAATAAAACATGTTTACGAAACGGGTTTTAGCGTAGAGCGATCCACAGCAGATGCTGGACTTCTGTGTTTTGTTCCATTTGATTCTGTTGCGTTCTTCTATAGAGAAGGCTCTTTTTCGAGTTTCTCTTATCCGTTCTTTTCCAACTTTCCTTAGACTGTCTTTGTCTATGTAGCCGTTGTTCTGATTTCGAGCCGAATGGATTGGAATAACTCTGACAAGACGCAGCGCTCGTGTATAGGATGGTGTCAGGCGCTAAACTTTCGAGTGGCCCTTTATAAATTTTGAGTTTATGATCACTCATATCTCAACGTCACTGGTATCATTAATAGAGATTCAAAAAACCTATATTTAATAAATTATGGTTCAAAATTATCTGGTCATACAGAGACCCATAAATGTTGGCGTATTATTTTGCTTACTTTCCGCTGGTTGAACTCTGAGTAGAGAATCCTGTTCAATATCCGTCTTATAAATGACAAGTTAACATTTCAATTGTCATCTATCTCTCTGGCCCTTACTGGCTGCTCATACCAGCAAATATTGCATTCGATACACTGTTGTTTTGAACATAGTAGGCCTAATGATGATTAGCCTCGCCCTTCTCCTTAACCCAGACATAAGGCTCACAGGCGTGCGGTCGTAGATATCTTATTACTTGTGCAGGCGATTACGCGAGTTTGTTTTTATATGCATGTGTGATCAAGTTCGGTAAGTTTCATATAGACTATTGTGTATGAGGAAGAAAACGCGGAACGAACTTCAACTTTGTAGTTTTATCATCAGCAGTACCATCGTCATTATCGTCATCATAATAATCATTGTCATCATAGTGGTCGTCGACATCATCATCAAAATCGTCATTGTCATCGTAGATGTCGTCATCATCATAATCGTTGTCGTCATCATCATCAAAATCGTCTTCGTAGTCATAGTCGTCGTCGTCATCATCATAATCGACATCGTCATCATCATCAAAATCGTCGTCATCATAGTCGTCGTCGTCATCATCCTAATCGTCGTCGTCATAATCGTCAAAATCGACTTGTCAACTTGTCTAGAAAAATAATTATTTTGTGACTGTTAGGTTGCAATGCTTGTACAATGTACAGGCCACATACGAGTTTTAGCTTGCTGAGACATGTAGAATGGCAGTAGGCCTATACATGCTAAAATTACGCCATCGTCATCATAGTCGTCGTCGTCATTATCATCTACAAGCGACAAGAGGCCAACTAAATTAGTGCTGTCCTTTTGCTCAGTAGCAAACGAAGGGGTAGTTAACGCAACAGAAGTAAGTGAGAACCAATCTATGTATTGAAACTGAAGTACAGTAAGCTGCCGATAAAATTGTAGCAACAAAGACGTTTAAGTTAATGATATTGTACATCGTAGGCACTCTAGGGAACAAGACGAAAACTACCTACATATGCGAGGGACGCGAACTAACGATCAGGTGCACTGAAAATGAACGCATCCACATTGCACAAGTCATGTACGGTCGTTTCAACAAAGCTATTTGTAACGACGGTGGGCAAACACATGCCCACTGGAGAACGGATTGTTTGTCGAGAAACTCTCTCTCAATTGTTCGAAGGCTGTAAGTCATTCTAGTTTCGTTGTTTTGTACCTGAAATTTCAGTTAATTTACGATAAACTGTAGACAGTCTGTTTGTCTTGACGCTCATGAAGACGCTTCTTACTTCACAGTTGTCAAAATGCCAATGATTTTGGTCCAAGACTTTGTACGGAACAGCAAATGTTCGCAGGCAGTTAATGTGCCTACCGCCGTTTATGGCAGTGGTTTTGCTGCTGTAATTGACGGGAAAGTAATAATGTTGATGGTTTGATAATTTTGATGATCTGTGTTCATCATAATTCACAATGGCAGTAATCTCAATTTCAGAGGTACCAAGTGCAGTTACAAGTCCAGAAATGGTGTAATTTTGATGATCTTTTATTTGTGTGTATCTACTTATATAGCCTATTGTATCGAATAGTTTTGTGTTTAGCTCGCTTAACTATCATGCAACAGATCAGAGGTTTAAACCCCAAAGATAAAAATAAAAGATTTCTCTTCAACACGGCTGTAAAATGAGTACACTGTCAATTAATAGATCGATCAACACGGGAGATTACTTGCCTGGACTCGTTCCTGTGCTGAGAAAATGTATGTACGCATGAGTAGCTGAAAGCCCGCTTTTTGACCTTGTTACGCCATCACATCTATTTTTAGTAACAGTTGACCTATATACGACTGCGGCTGATAGCCCACTTTTGACCTAGATACGTCATCAGTTCTATTCTGGTAACAGTTGACCTAGTTACGAACGACTGCGTCTGACGGCCCAATTTTTACACCATGGCGTCTGAAAGCCCAATTTTTACCCACTGCGTCTGAGAGCCACTTTTTACCCACTGCTTCTGAGAGCACCAACCACGTGACAGGGTCAAAGTGAGTGATCTGGTCTAAATCATTTGACAGGTAGACAAACAATAGCTTTCTCTCTTAACCGATGTATATGGTCAAAGTCCATTCCAACCACGTTCCGGGGTCAAAGTGAGGTATCTGGTCTCAATCATCAGTCTAAGGGTTGTAGAAATCATGTGATTAGAATCTTTTAACCCTCGGGCTACCAAGGGGGTGGTTGCCACCCCCCTACGTTTTTATGCATAATTTTTTTCCCATATGGATTATAATTTTTGCATTTTACGTAGCTGTAGCAGATTCATTCGCGCACATTTTGAGGTAAACATCATGGTGGTAGCCCACGCCATTCAAAAGTTATACCTGATATACCCGAGGCACCAGAGGGGAAGTGGATACCCCCCCCTAGTTTTTCGACTATAGCTTATTGACTTTTCTTCCTAGAAGAGAAACAATTATACCATTCTTTAGAGGGAAAGCAGGGCTTCATTTGCATACCTACATCTTTGTCTTATGAAAACCGAAAGTGATCAAAATAAATAATAATACGCGTAATATGCGTGAAAAATGGCTGAATGGAAGCACTCCCCCCTTAATGTTTTGTCTGTAGCGTATTCATTTATCTTCCTGGAAGAGAAACAAATATACCGTTCTTTAGAGGTAATGTAGGGCTTCATTTGCGTACTTACATGTTTGTCTTTTGAATACCGGAAGTGATAAAAATAAATAATAATACGCGAAATCTGTGTGAAATGGCTGAATACAGCATCACAACGTAAACCGATATAATGTATGGATATATATGTATGGATGATTGGATGTATATTTAGTCTGTGTCTGTCTGTGTGTGTCTCTCTCCATTTCTCCGTTCTTCAGTCCGTCCGTCTGTGCAAGTGCCTGTCTGACTTTTAGTCCGTCTTTTCATCCATCTGTCTGTTCTTCCTTCCCTCCGCCTTTTCGGCCGTCTGATCGTTCTGTCTTCTGTCCCTCTGCCTATCTGTTCTTCCGTTTGTCCGTTTGTCCGTTCATTTGTCCTTTTTTTCTGTCCCTCTGCCTCTACGCCTTTCCATCTATCCGTCTGCCAGTGTACTGTCGCTCTTCCGACCGTCTGTTCACAAATCTTGTTTAGTGCCGCATGCAATAACATTAATTTTGCATTTAAATTGCGCGTAATGTTTGAATAAGTTCTTCCAATATCGTTTGGAGATAAGAATTATATAATATTCTTAACGACTTTTATAATATCGATCTTCCTACGAGTGCAAGCTTCCAAAGCTCCCTTTACTGGATGGTAAGTAAGTAGGTAAGGATTATTTCTTATGGATTTGCGCATCAGATCCTGAGCTTCAGCATGTACATTAGGACGCTACCCCCTTCAACGTGCTGAATAGGATTTCAGACCCTGGACTTCAACGTACAGCGTTGGGTGCCATTCCCTCGGCTTCAACGTAGATTGTAGAGTGCCTCCCTGGGTTTCAAAATATAGAGTAGGGCAACAGACCCCTTGGATTCAATGTAGGCCTACAGAATAGGACGTCATACCCCCAGGCTTCAACGTAGGCTACAGCGTAGGGCAACAGTCCACGGGTCGTGCGTGAAGTCTGTCGGCAGCCGCCTCTGATCCTGAGCTTCAGCATGTACATTTGTGCATGGGTCATTGTGGGAAGGTGTGGGATTGGTAAGTAGGTAAGTAAGGGTTATGGTTAAGGGCAGGTAGAAGGGTATCAATTTGTTACAGTAGTGGGCATGCAAAGTAGGGCATCAGTCTGATGTTGTCAAGGAAACTAGGTCAACAGTCTGCTAGCAATATGCAAATAAGGTCATCACCGTTGGTCACGTGAATTCGTCACGTGACTGTGCCAGAAGATAATGTCTATACACAACTAGTATGTATGCATTGATGTATGTATCATGCCACTTAATGTAGGTTATTGTTTAGTATCTCACAAGAGCGCTTTCTCTGTGTCAGTCTCTGTGATGTTAAATGTCCTTTGCAACTAGTCAATTACATCAGGTAACAAAACAATGCACAGTAATGAGAAAAGGAGACACCATTTGCAGGCCCCTGCACACACGTGGGGCCAACCAACGGATTCCAGTCGACAGTTGACAGATGGCATGGATATTCAGAGTCTCTGAGCCAAGTTGTGTCGATAGAGTAGAGCAACCAATAATTCGTCTCCTCTTCTGCGCTCGTCCGTCTAAGCGGTGAAATTGTTCCATTTGGGGATCCGGAGGTCAATTCTTTCAGTATTAGTCAGAAATTGGACGCTGACGGATGGGCTTCTGTCAAGTTTTATTCATGGTTATTGCGGTTAGATATTATCGTTCACTGTTGAGATTCTTTCTTGTTACGACGAGTTGCAATAACCATCACAATCGTCTAGGTATTAGATCGCCGCACATATTTACGCTGTGAGAGTCTTCCATTATTTTTTGGCCAAGACACAAAACAAGAATTGTGAACATCTTCTGCTATTGAAGTAAAACATAAGGCAGTGTGCGTGTGCGTGTGCATGCGTGCTCGAGTGCGTGTGTGGAATTCTACAGTGTATATGCCTGATCTTTCAACTTTTCAAGGGCATAAAATATTAGCGTTGTCAATGAAAATTTGATTATTCTGTGAACAGATTCATATCAGTCTATCTCTCTGTTTCCCTGTCTGTGTGTGTGTGTGTCTGTCTGGTTTGATCATCTCTACTATCGTCATTGACAGGTGTTCTGGAGAGTCAAATTGTACCATCTATGCTGCCAACAGCGTTTTCGGTGATCCCTGCCTTGGTACTCCACATTATCTCGAAGTGATGCATCAGTGTTACTCAGGTAATTAATGAATTGGCTAAAGCGATTGGATGACAGCTCAGTTGGACTAAGTAATAGGTTTTATGTAGAATCAGCTGAATGCTCTATCATGGGAGTGGTTTAGATCGTACTGAGTGGCCTTTATCGTAATGGTTGTCGCCTAGATAGAACTGGGCGTCATCATCATAACCTTCACATCGTTAACTTCGCCGTCGTCCTCAATGTACTCACCATCATCTTTGTCGTTATAATAGTCATCGACCATGAAAAGCAATCCATGTATTGAAGATGAACCAGACTATGAATAATAACTAAGGTACATGTAACTGTAAATGTCAAAATGATATTGTTCAATGTAGCCTACATCGTAGGTACTGAAATGAACAGATCGCTTACTTCCTATGCATACGAGGAGAGTGAAGTAGCGATCTCTTGCAATAAACGTCAACGTCTCCACATAGAATACGCCAACTTCGGACGCCGTAATAACGACGTTTGTAACCCTAATAAACATAACTGGGTTACGAATTGTTCGTCGAACATCTCTCTATCAACTGTTCGAAAACTGTAAGTCATTCTGGTTTCTTTTTGTGTAGGCCTAGCTGAAATTTCAGTTATTTTTTGACAAAAACTGTAGACAGTCTTTTTGTCTTGACGCTCATGAAGACGTTTCTTAATTCACAGTTGACAAAATGCCAATGATTTTGGTCCAAGACTTTGTACGGAACAGTAAATGTTCGCAGGCAGTTAATGTGCCTACCGTCGTTTATGGCAGTGGTTTTGCTGCTGTAGTTGACGGGATAGTAATAATGTTGATGGTTTGATGATTTTGATGATCTGTGTTCATCATAATTCACAATGGTGTTAATCCCAATTTCAGAGGTACCAAGTGCAGTTACGAGTTCAGAAATGGTGTGAGTTTATGCGTGTGTATCTACTTATAAATATATTGTATCGAACAGTTCTGTGTTTAGCTCGCTTAACTATCATGCAACAGATCAGAGGTTTAAATTTATCCTCCTAGATAGAAATAAAAGATTTCTCTTCAACACGGCTGTAAAATGAGTACACTGTGGATTAATAGATCGGTCAACACGGGAGAGTACTTGCCAGGACTCGTTCCTGTGCTGAGCCAATGTATGTATGCATGTATGGTCGGCGGGCGCTCCGATCTGCCTCGCGAAATGACGGGACTTCTCGATGGCGGCGCTGCGGATCTGGAATGTTCTTTCAACCTTTGTTCGTGCCATGCACTACTGCTGAGTGTGGCTAATTTGGTTTGCCTAGAGTCTTAAAGACGCACTTTTCAGCTGTTGGATGGCCAAGTGTTGAGCGTTTGTTGAGCTTTATTAATGTCTCGTTACATTGAACTAAATATGCATTTTTCTATGTATTGCTGTCGTCATCCTAAACTCCAAAGCGTCACCAGAAAGCCAAGCGCAGGGCACCAAGCAGGTTATTCACCAGCGCTGTATGCATGCATTTGGGTGTCACGACAATTCGTCTACAGACATTTCGTCTACCGACATTTCGTCTACAAAGTTATTTGATATTGTCACTTTAAAATGGAAGCTGGATTGATGAAAAAACTGTTTCCGTAAATGGAATTGGAATTGATGAAAACATTCTTGTGTTGAAATAGAAGCTGGATTGATTGAAATAATTTTCCCCGTAAATAGAAGCTGGATACCAAGATGGATGATGAAACTAAGTTTCCATGCAATAGAAGTTGCATTGATGAAAATAATCTTTTCAGTAATTAAAAGCTGGATCCCTGGGAATATATAGCACGTTTTAGCGAAACTATAAGAAAGCGGCCTCTGTTGATTAGCCGTAATGGATAAAGATACACTTGTAGACGACATGTCGGTTAACGAAGTGTCGTAGACGAAACGCCTATAGATGAGTTGTCGTTGAACCGTGCATTTATGCATGTAGGTATCTTTGGCTGTCTGGCAACACTTCGTACTAAGAGGTGTCTCTATGGGTTGGCTTAAGACACTGCTCTTCCTCCTCGTTCTCCTCCTCGTCTTCCTCTATCTATATGTATTTATTATATGCTTTTTTGTCCCCGGGCTTTTTGCAGTGGGTCACATGTTTTGAAATCACTGTTGAGATTCTTTTCTTGTTAGACGAGTTGCAATAACCATCACCATCGTCGCTGTGTTGGATCGCTGCTTCAAATTTTATCCGAGTAAGATGCAGAACATAGTGAGCGTGAGTGTGTGGCTGGGATTGTATATTGCATATGCGTGATCTTTCAAAGGCATAGGAATGTCAGCTTTTCCAGTGAAAATTTGACTATTCTGTGAATACAATATCTCTCTGTCCTCTGTGTCTTTCTCTCTGTTCGTCTGTCTGCATGTCTATCTGTCTGTTTGTTTTTATCATCGTCATATGAACACATTGACAGGTGTTCTGGAATGTCAGAATGTACCGTTCTTGCTCACAACGACGTTTTCGGTGATCCGTGCCTTCGCATTGGAAAATATCTCGAAGTGATACATCAGTGTTACTCAGGTAATTAATTTGCGAGCTTCATGTAAAGCGATTGGACGATAGCGCAATTTGACTAAGAAATAGGTTTATGTAGATTCAGCTGAAGGTGATATCACAAATTCACAATGGGCGTGGTTTAGATCGTATTAAGTGGTCTTTATCGTAATGGGTGAGGCCTAAATAGAATTGGATGGAGTTAACGACCTTATGGGTGTGACCTATAATAGAATTGGGTTTAGGTCTATATTGCAAAGACCGATTTGGTGGATTTCGAAGTGGATGTGACATAGAATAGGCCTAAGTTTGACCTCGCAGTGCTGATAGTTGCGATACGCTGTCATCACCGTCAGTCGCTAGGTGGCAATAAAATTGTAAATGTAGGACGCACTCAGCTATGACGGAAGTAGGACAACATTTCCGACCTATAATAGCGATCTGTCTACATTGCTGGCGCGACTTAGTAATCGTCTGAGAGATAAACCGCCCCTTTACCACTAGTCTAGCCTGCTTTTTACATTGATGTGACAGTTCCTCCCTCCCTCTTTGCAACCCCACAACAGCTAGCGTCCACTGGCAGAGAAAACGATATAATATTACTTCGGATAAAATTGCATTAAAGTATTACAAAAATGGAACAATAGTCAACAACCTAAGATTTGCAGACGACATAGATCTGATGGCGGAAAGCGGAAGCCAACTGCAGGAACTAACGACCAGGGTACAAGAAAGTAGCAAAAGATTCGGGCTTAAGATCAATGGAGAGAAGACCAAAACAATGACAATTGGTAAGGAGAAAGAAAAGATAAACATCACCCTGGAAGGAGAGGAGCTGGAACAGGTAACGGAATTTGTGTACCTGGGGGGCGTAATTACGGAGGACGCAGAGTCGACAAGGGACATAAGGAAAAGAATTGGGCTGGCGTCAGCAATGTTTGGAAAGCTGAGGAAACTATGGAGATCAGGCAACATCTCAACAAGAACAAAAACCAAACTATACGAAACACTGGTGATACCGGTCCTCATGTATGGAGCAGAATCTTGGTGCATGAAAAAGGAGGACGAGAGAAGACTCCTGGTGGCGGAGATGGGATGGCTACGAGGACTACTGAATAGATCACGAAGAGAAAAGATACGGAATGAGGTGACACGAGAAGAACTGGGACAGAAGGAAACGATAGTGGAAAGAATAAAGAAACGAAGACTAACATGGTATGGACATGTGATCAGGATGGAGAACGGAAGAATGCCGGCAAAGGCGCTGCACGGAGAGGTGGAGGGAACAAGGAGCAGAGGACGTCAGAAGAAGAGATGGATAGATAACGTACTGGAGGACATAGAAGACAGAGGATGGGACTTAAGAAGGGCAATAGAACTCGCAAGAGACCGACCGAAATGGAGAAGTTTTGTTAGAGCCTCATCGTCAGCGAATACTTGACGGAGGAGAAAGAAAGATTACAATAATAATTTAATAATGACACAAACTAATAAATTAAGGACATATCTAATTTATGGTTGAGGAACTGTATTGGTTCCCCACGCGAAAACATATGATCGTAATGCTCAGGTGCTATTGCCTTATTGGTTATACACCATCTTATCTGAGGGAGTTTGTGTATCGGTCTGTTTCATTCCTAATCGTAGATTTCTTCGCTGTATTGCGCAAAGTGATTTGGTTTTCCCATCAACACCAACTGAATGCCACCGCCCAGCATCGAAGTTCTTTTTTTTGTCAGACCATAAGCTGCCTTTCAAAATGCGACCTTGAGTTTAATGACCTTTCCTTGCCTCTTTGCCTCTTTTCCGTAAGCGCATGAAAATCATTAAATTCTAGTAGAGTCTCTAATTAATTTCTGTGAAGCGGCGCTATTTAAATTTGCTATTTACCTAAGCTATGTCCTCAAGTTTTCTTTGGATTAAATCCATAACCTTCTTTGCATTGCTGGCAGAAATTTATGCTTACTGGTGGATTCGAGTAGATGTACGGTGCGGTTCCGATAGACGATGCTAGTGGAGCAGTCTCTTACATGTCCTACATCCGAGATTAGAAAGATTAGGCCGAATGGTCAGTTGTAGGAGGAGCAGTTTAGAACTCAAATTGATGGACTCTGAAATTCGACAGGCCAGCAAGGGTGGAATTATTGCAAAAGTCGAATAGAGGCAGATTAAAACAATGAACGAATATCTATGGGACATAGATAGTCAATAGGCTACAGTGCAAAACAATTAAATCCGAAGTCCAAATGTGCACGTGACCATACGTACGACGATTGGGCGGAGCATTTGTTAGTTATTCTACTAATTATCTTGTTTCAATTAATTAATTAGTTCATAATTTAACGTGTGCTTGTACCCAAAAGCACATTTGGTGCCGAGCGCAAAGCTACTATGAGGCGTCCGAGACCAGTTTCCTCAAAGTTCTGTCTGTTAAATTGTTGGACTTAGTCTGTTCTGCGCATTGTGCGGTCGGATGTAACTTAACTGGTGCTGGAAAGTGTGATCACTGTGACTTTGGCTTTGGACTGACGGCAAACGGTTCCTGTGATGGTATGTTGTAATTTGCTACTTCCCTGCAATCATGTTACTATAAATAACTAATGACACAGACACACTGCAGGTATATTCCGATTTTAATTAAAACAATATAATGTCGCGTTATGGGATTTGGTTAAGGATTATTTGAGAGCTTTCTTTATAATTATTCTGATTTTAGAACATTGAATATATTTCCATTTTAAAACGTTACGGATGTTGCATTCTGATTTTCCCAAAATGCTTGTCGAGTACGTAAAGTTAGGTTTCTAGAAAATCGCGTACAATATACGGAGTGACAGTATGCCTTCAACAACTTCTTAATGGTAACAAAATGAAATTGATAACACTCAGTCTGGTCAACAAGCATTTTGCTACTGGGATTCTAACACCTGTTCCTAACTAAATTTAATATGCTGATTCCAAATCCGGAAACCGTTTTTGTCTATCACGTCCAGTTTTTAAGTTATAAGGTCTCTGGAATTCTTTCAGTTGTATACGCCAACATTAACACTGGGCAACAACAAAACTATTTATTTCTTTGCTACTCAGAACCTTAGAACTGTTCTTGGCTAAATTTTGGGCGCTGATTTCAAATATGAAATCGAAATTTGTCTAGCACGTCAGGTGTTTTAGGTACGCATTATAAGTGAGGTTCTACACAATTGCGGATTCTCAACTCATACTATCAGTGAAAACACAGTATTAAAAATGTATGAGGCATTTGCTTTTGTGCTTGCTCTCAACTAAATTGTGGATGCTGATTTCAAATATGAAAATGAAATTTGGCTAGCACGTCAGATTTTTTAGGTACGCATCGCATAGTTCATACTGCAAATGTACCGCATTAATGTGATCATTAATTTGCGGTTATGTAGAACCTCACTGATGCGTACCTAAAAAACCTGACATGCTAGCCAAATTTTGATTTCATATTTGAAATCAGCGTCCAAATTTTAACTAGGAACAAATGCGAAAGCAAATGCCTGGCATTGTGTGATACCGTTTTCATACTTTGCTTTCGCTTACAGTATATGAGCTGAGCATTCGCAATTGTGTAGAACTTCACTGAAGCGTAGCTGAAAAACTAGACGTGCCATCCAAATTTCGATTTCATATTTGAAATCAGCGTCCAAACTTTAGCTAAGAACAAGCACAAAATCCAATTCTTCATACATTTTTAATATACTTTTTATTTGCTGATAGTATGAGTTGAGAATTCGCAATTCCGTGGAACCTCACCGATGGTTACCTGAAAAACCTGTCATGGTAGCCAAATTTCGATTTCATATTTGAAATCAGCACCCAAAATTTAGCTAAGAAGAAGCGCAAAAGCAATGTCCGATACATTTTTAATACTTTACTTTCTCTGATAGTATGAGTTGAGAGTTCGCAATTGTGTAGAACCTCACTTATGCGTACCTAAAAAACCTGATGTGCTAGCCAAATTTCGATTTCATATTTGAAATCAGCGCCCAAAATTTAGCTAAGAACAGTTCTAACGTTTTGAGTAGCAAAGAAAAAATATTATTTTGTTGCCCAGTGTAATTAGTTTGACTTATGGTTTTCACTAGATTTGTGACATGAAGGTATATTTTCAATCGTAATAATTTGACACAGGTTACCTACAACGTTTATTAAGTAAATTAATGTTCTCTTTGTAGCTTGTTCTGCGAACTGTTTGACTGGATGTAATGCAACAGGAGCTGGAAAGTGTAACCAGTGCGAACCAGGATATGTATTCACTATCAACGGATCTTGCGAACGTATGTATTACTCTCTTATAGGAATTTAAAGGATTTAATTAACAATAAATTGCCACAGTTGTCGTTTTGTGCATGTTACTGAGGGTCTGTAGCACGTGTTAAGATATGTTAAGATCCTAAATAATAATTGGCGAATGAATGAATGAATGAATGACTACGACAATTTCTACAGCGCCGTAACACGGCACATGCCGTTACAAGGGCGCTTTAACAAATTCAACACTGAATCAGAGATACGCTTTTCCAAAGTAATATGTCTTGAGCCTGGACTTGAATGACTCCATAGTAGGTGCAGCTCGTATTGATGGTGGAATGCTATTCCAGCACCTGGGTCCAGCCACGGAAAAGGCACGATCACCAAAGCCTGTTCTTGATTTCCGCACCTGCATATCGCCCTTCGCCTCAGATCTCAAAGAAGGTCCAGCTCTGGTCGACGACACACTCACACAATATTCTGCAAGGTACCCCGGCGCCGCACCATGCAGGGACTTGTACACAAGTAGTGCAAGTTTATGTTATATCCGGTACCGCACCGGAAGCCAATGCAACACATCACGGAGCAATGGTGTTACATGATCGTATTTTCTACGATTGCATACTAGCTTTGCTGCCGAATTTAGCACCGATCCAGGAGGTGTTTGGGTGCCCCCGCCAGTAGGCTATTGCAGCGGTCGACCTGAGTGGTGACAAAACAGACGACCGCCGTTTTTGCTGCCTCGAAAGGTAGAGATCGGATGCAGCTCCTGATTAGCCTCAACTGACGGAAGCATTTGCTCACCATCTGTCTTACATGGCACGTCATCGACAGGTCGGCTTCAAGCATAGCACCGAGGTCACGAACAACTCCCTTGGGCAGCAGTCGTTCACCGCAGATCTCCAGAGGCACCACACTCAGCTGATCACGTCGTCTGCGCGTCGCGCACCAGAGGAAGTCTGTTTTATGAGGGTTTACTCGAATATTGTATTGGCGAATCTCGTATCACCCCGCCACATTCTGGAAGATTTGATATCCTTGTTGTTATATACATTTTATTATATATTTGGGGGATTGCTATCTAGATATACTTCGTAATTTGAACTTGATTGGCTGGTTGTAATGCAACAGGAGAGTATGTTGTCATATGCACGTGTGCACATGAGATCATGTTGCACAAGTTTCAAATACGCGATTGTGTACGAGGAACATAATTCGAACTTTCCGTCATACCAATGGAGCTCAACCTACTCGAATATTGTATTAGTGTATCAAAAATGTAATCAACGTAAAACCCTAGTAAAGTAAGTAAGAAAGTAAGTAAGTAAGTAAGTAAGTGTGTTCTTTATTAAACGCTGGCAAACGCACGGCGCTGCACATACAAAGTTATACAAAGTTATCAAAATAGTAGCTGAAAAGTTAGTTAATAGTAAACTAAAAACACTATCCTGGCCAGGAAACCGCACCTGGTAAGAGAATCAAATCTAGAAAGAACACGGTTATGTGAACGTGGGCGCAGATCGTGACCAGTATATATAGGAGGCAATGAAGGATATGTCCAGGATTATTTAAGATATTTCTAAAAAGGTGTTGGTCGGCTTTTTTACAGAGTTCCTCAAAAGTAGGGAAAGATTTAGGTAGGAAGCCAAAGCGTACCAGCTTGCGTACCAGCTTGCGGACCACAGCACTTGGAGAGCCACGTAGGCCTAAATACCGACTATAAAATTGCCTAAAAAATATAAATGGTAATTAAATATATTTAAATTTATTTAAAATTGTTTATAAGTGACAATATGTGTGGAAAAATAAAACAAAAGTTCGTAGTGTTCTTTAAATCCGCGTTACTATAAAGACGAATGCGTATACATTGCATCGAACGAACTTATCACGTGATCAATCGTCAGTAGACCCTACCATAAGGAGCACATACAGCTCGGCTAGTCTAAGAGTAGTAGTGTTTGACGTCTTCGTTTAACTGTCGTGGGACGGTAGTAGTCAGTTGTTGCAAATAATTATGTTATCGACCGTATGGTTAGGCCAAAGTGATGTGTGCTGTCGGAAGCATAATTATAAACATTATTGTTGGAATTTTTGACGTTTAATTCCGTCACACCAATGGAGCTGAACCTACTCGAATATTCCTTGTAGTGTCTCGGACACTACAAGGAATCTTTGCGAAGGTTTATTGAATCGACGGTAACGTTGCACTCAAAGAGACCCAGAGTTACTCGACATTACATTCAGACATTTTAGCAGGTACATTAGATACACACCACTAAGACAAATTTAACGTTTTCGTATGGGTTGTAACTTGTAACATGGGTTTTAAGATTCACTCTAACGTGTGCTTTCTAACTCATCAGATAGCGATGTTGGGGAAAATTATTAGCATGAAGTCTTGGGTTTGAACCCGGGTATAAAAGTTATCCTGAATTAAACTGTTGCAAACACTTACAAAATAAGTATGAGATGTAATTGAGAATACTGAAATATTATTCAGTGTTGGTTATAGGCGAAATTAAACTAGTTCGTAACTTTCTTACAAACGGCATGCCTTAGACGAATGCGCGCTAATGCATCGAACGAACAAGAGCCCTTCTAGAAAAGTCTTCACAGGCAATAAGACATATTTTACCAGACAATTTAGCTCAAAATAGGCCTAATGCAAATCTGATTTCATATAATTATTATGATGAAAACGGGAGAAATAAAACAACATAATTATGGAGAGTTAGACACTCGGACATTTAGGAAGATAGGCCTATAGTTAGATACACGCCACAGAGACAAGTACAGAGTTTAGTATGGGCTTTAAGATCAGCGTGTTCTGTTTGGATCATCTGGTAGAGAAGTGGTGAGTAAATTTATGAGACAGAAGTCGTGGGTCTAAAGCCGTGTGTCAACGGTTTTTTATTTAGTGAAAAACACTAATAAAAACTTTTTACTAATAACTTTCGAATGTTTCCCTTTATTTTCAGAGGGGAATTTAACTTATGAAATCACTTTTTCAGTAGAATTGAAAGTTTTTTGCAATGCTTAACCGTTCCTAAGTCGGGTCATGTATCCGACTATATGCGGGATGTCCTGCACTGGCTGCCACTACCACAACGCATCTCATTTAGGGTCTCTGCCTTCGTTTGGCGTAGCCTCATTGGCACCGCACCTGCTTATCTGCAGGAGCTATGTCGCTCTATCTCTGCCAATATTGGCCGCCGACCCCTTCGCTCTGCAGCCCGCGGTGACCTGAGTGTCCCATTTGCACGCACTTCTACAATGCAACATCGGGCCTTTCGGTTGTGGGACCGAGTATCTGGAATGGGCTTCCTCTTGAGCTCCGTCTCCTACCTAGGAACTCTTCACCTGCATTTTATACCTCTCTGAAAACTATTCTTTTCAGCCGTGGTTGGGCCGGGAGCGCCTCTGAGTAGATACTTGAAGCGGCGCTATATCAAGTTTAATTGATTGATTGATTATTTTGCTTCGTACAGCTAAAGTTAATTAGCAAGTGAGTAGCTTTACTTGGCATCATCGCCGTCATCATCATCATCATCAGCAGCAACAGCAGCAGCATGATTGCACTCATGTGCATTAAATAGTAGGCTAAGCCTATAGAAAGATGGCATAATATTTGAATTAGATCGTGAAACGGATAAATGATATTTGTCCGTTTGTCCATTTATTTATGAGGCGAATATACACGACTAAATAAATCTTAAGAAACATTGATTAATTCTGATTTTTCTGACCAATTGCATTTTCATCTGGGCTCTCTAAAAAAAGAAATTTTTTCAAAATATTTCTTGATGCGACCAAATATTAACATCTTTGACATCATAGCAACGGTTTTATTTATTTATTTATTTTATATTATAGTTTATATTATTGTACGTTGACAGATACGTAAAACATTTAAACAGTAACTGTTATATTTACTAGCAGGTGCGTCCTCTCTGGCCTGGATTGTAAGTTTTCCGTTGTCAGCAATTAGATATAGGTCCATGAAATTCGTGTTCGCACCTCGTCATTATACAGCGCCCATAGAGCGAAGTGATGGAAACCAGCCTATTCACATCGTCTGGCAATAGACGATGCTTTATTTATGATCATAGTAATCTTCTGTGAATGCTTCTGTTTCGTGGAATTGATTGATTTCACCAATGGCGTACTATATGACTTAATTCCATTGAGACCGAGTGATTCTAATTCGTAATTGTAATTTTATATTTATCCCTCATCAGAAAACTCTATTAGAAGTCACCTAACTACACAAGACCGTGCTCGAAAAGAATCGTCTTCTGATGCATGAATTTACGATTACGATTACTTATTTGAAGTTTTATTTCTAGTCCAGCTGCTGTTTGGAGCAAAGTTATATTATAACTTTTCTCCAGAAATTGTCTTTAATGTAAACCTCTGTAGGTTTACATTAAAGACAAACAAGCTTGACGTCATTCGCATTGATTCAACCAGTGATAACACATCAGACTGATAATATTTGGTTTTTCTAATAAATTCCGGTAGCAACCATTAAATGTTATTTTGTATACTTTGGAATGTACTCTCTTTGACATTCTGTACAGCATTTTCAGCAAAATGATGTTTACAACGGATTGCTGTATAATTGTTGTGATGGAACTTCACGCTTTGTTGCAAGTCACTGGTATTCTACGTCTTCAGTGCGGAACTTGGACTTTGTTCAACGGTAATTAGAATAATAGTAATAATGATAATGATAATGGTAATGTCAATGGTAACGGTATTGGTAAGGGTAATGACAATGATAATAATAATAATAAGGGGTGGCTAAATCAAGCTTAGCAAGCTTGCACCCGGCAGCAGCTTGCTAAGCTTGATTTAGCCACCCTTGCTGCTGAATTCCCCAGTTACACTTTCTCTGCTACTGTTCGCGACCTTGGCCTCATACTAGACCAAGAACTTACTCTTGCTCCTCATCTCCATAGTCTTAGCCGCAATTGCTTTTACCAGTTGCGTCAGCTTCGCACCGTCGCACGGTCGCTGACTCCCAGTGCTGCAACCACTTTACTGCATTCCTTTGTCTGTGCTCGACTTGACATCTGCTCTTCTCTTTACTCCGGCCTACCGTCTGGTCGGTTGGCGTGCCTCGACCGGGTGCGCCGCTCTGCGGCGCGTTTTATTGGCCGAATACCCAAATTCGGCCATGTGTCCAACTACATGCTGGAAACCTTACACTGGCTCCCTATCTGCCAGCGCATTGAGTATAGGATTGCCTCCCTGGTGTGGCGATGTCAGTTGGGCCTTGCCCCATCCTATCTGCGGGACCTCTGTCGTCCGGTATCGGGCGCCCAGGGTAGTCGCTCCCTTCGCTCCTCTGAGAGGGGGTGCTCACAGTCCCGTTTGCCCGCACAGCTGCTATGAAAAATCGTGCTTTCTCAGTGGTGGGCCCAACCGTCTGGAATGGGCTGCCCTTGGAATTGCGTCTGCTTCCCAGAACGCTCTCTGACTTATTCTATGTCAACCTGAAAACTGTTCTTTTTGGCCGTGCTGGAGTCGGGAGCACCTCTGAGTAGTTACCTTGAAGAGGTGCTATATAAATCTCCTGAATGAATGAATGAATGAATGAATGAATAATAATAATAATAATTAGTCCAGCTTCTTATTCCAGCGTATCTCCATTACAATACAACGCTTCAACGCGGTTGCTTTCAGTGGTTCCTTCATTAAACCCTTAATTGACATGGATGAGGGGTAGCAGTTCCAGAATACATCACTTTTATAATTTCTAAGACCCTGGGGGAATGAAGTACCTCAGGGCAAAAAATAATAATAATAATAATAATAATAATAACGGGCCTTCACCAGAGCCAAAATAAAGGCCATCAAAGAGCCGAATGGCCTCTCCAGATCAGACGGCTAAAGGCCTGACGAAGTCATCATCATCATACTTTGGTGCAGAGGTCGTTGTTTGGCGTGGGATGTTACGGTGCCAGACACTTTTGCTGCATCTTACGAGCATTTAACATCGCTAAACGCAGGTGCGGCAGCGGAAACAGCAGCTCGTAATAAGGAATGCAAATATTCTGCTGTCTCACAGTCCCATCACTTCGTCCCAGTTGCAGTCGAAACTGCAGTAAGTTGGCATATACATATTGACCGCCGTTTGTTCAAGAACTAAGAGGCAGGATGTTTGCAGCGACCGGCGACCAGTGTGAGACCAGACATCTACTACAGCACCTATCAGTTTCCATACAGATCGGAAGCTCTCTGTTTTAAGTAAGTATGTAGGTAAGTATATTCTTTATTAAACCAATTGCATATCCGCACTTTGGTTTACATACATTTATACAGAGTAAAACATTCTTATTTTTAAACTATCTGTGTGTGAGATTGTCCGCTTGTGGAATAAAACGGTCATGGAATTTCTGGCGCAGGGAGTAGGGAAGCGGCTTTTTGGGGGGAGTAGCCCATGGAGTACATGCCCCAGGTTTCCCAAGACCGCACAGAAGAGGCGTGAGTCAACAGTGTGGCAAAGATTTTCAAACGATGGACTGTCCTCTGGCAGGTACCGCAGACGAATAAGACGCCGCATCGCTGACTGAAGGCGGTTCTTTTCTTGTTGCCATGCAGACTCTCACAAAGCCGGAGCAGCATAGATCATTCGGGCCACCGTTGTAGCACGAACCACGTCGTATAGCATAGGGCCTGAAACGCCATGCGCCACGAGGATGCGCAAGGCATACAGCGATTGTCTGGCCTGACAACATATAATTATGGGTGATGTATGACTCGAAACTCAAAGCTTAATTCATTGTAACGCCCAAGATGACCATGCTGGAGACCCTTGTCAGTCCCGGAGTGGTACTCGGAACCGCGTCACGCCCAGCACGCCCCCGTGGCCGACGAATCACCATCTAAAAGGTCTTTTTTTAGTTCAATTTTAAGTTACGTGTTGCAGCCCAATCTGTGACGTGGTCTAGTTCTGCTGCGATCGTTGCACTATGTTAGGCGGGTACCTGCAGATAGTGTCATCAGCATATTTGATTAACCTGTTTGAAGGGTGGACCGGCTTGAGTTTTGAAATAGCTGTTATAAAGTTAGCTGGTTCCAAACACGATCCCTGAACTATGCTGGCGCAGATACTTATAATTGCGGAAAGTAAGCCATTGAATTTGGTTGCATGTTTACGGTTGTCTAAAAAGGCAATTATCCAGGGATGGGCAACCTGGCCAGTTGCTCTGTAATATTTGAATGTATTGACTTGCGAAATTTGAAGATGGCTGAGCATACAATGGTAAAATAGGTCCAAAGTTTAATGGTTAATGTTAACCTTAAACATTCAACTTAATAAAAATTAATATTTAAATGTTATTGACTGAAGTTTGTGGTAAAATTACGATGTCCAGTGGAGATGCGAGTCCGGTTGCCAGATAGACCAGTGATGGTTGATTGTTTTGAAGATGATTAACCCTAATCATACCGGGATAAAAACAACTTAAACGTACCGGGTGGGGTCGAAAATGACCCCATCTGAGTGTTTTACTGTAAGTTCAACATGCCTGTTATTTGAGTGTCAGATATATACATATATGTATACATATGTATGTATATATATATGTATAATTGTATATGTATGTATATGTATGTATATATATATATATATGTGTGTGGGTATATATGTATGTATATAACTATATTTATATAGCCTATCTGATGCTTTAACCCATTAGTGCCCAAACTGTTCCCCGTGGCCAATCTTTATGATACTTGAGAATATAACAAATGATGCTAGGGACTTGTATTTATGTGATACCGCAATTCTCTTACCTTATATGCAGATGAGAAACCAAAAGCAGCCGAATTTTGACAAAACCCGAAACTTCAAAGATGGCTGCCGCACACTAGAAATTTCTGCAAACTGAAGATTAGGCTAAATATCGTAGTTGGACTATTTATCAGTCAGAAGCTGCCCACAGTAACTAAATAACACACTACACTTATTTTATACTTAAATTTATCTGCGTGTTCCCAATTGGGATCATTGGGTGTTAATGGGTTTTGGATAGTTTATTAATATCCAGTTTGTTAAGGTCTCCAGCAAGAATTATATAATCATTGTTGTTTTTGAGCATTAGTTCATCAATGCTAAGTAATTTAGATTTGAAATCGTTTTGAAGCACGACAGCTCTTCATCAGCAGAAAATACTTGTAAGTCCAACAAATTACAAGAAAATGAAAAGACGACTTTTTACATCTTCTTCTTCTTCACGTTCTCTGCCCTCAGGCAGGTTCATATGTCCAACGACGCCATTTTTCTCTGTTCTCTGCTTCTCTTTTCAGTCCGCTGTATCCTTCCTCTGCCAACATCCAGTCCAGTAGCATTGTTCTTGGCCTACCTCTCATCTTTTTCCCTCCATTCTTCCCTCAATGATGTCTCTTAGTAGGGTGTCGCTCCTTAAGATGTGTCCTATCCATTTCTTCTGCCGCTCCCGTATAGTGCCTATCAGTGATCTTTTTTCTTCCACCAGCTGTAAGATTTCCTCATTCGTTCTTCGCTCCATCCAGCTGATTTTCTCCATTCTGCGCCATATCCACATCTCAAAGGCCTCCAGTCGTTTTATGTCTTCTTGCCTCATTGTCCATGTCTCAGAGCCGTATAGGACAACACTCCACACTAGTGTCTTTACCATTCTCTTCTTCAGCTTCCTGTTTAGACCGCCTCTGAGGAGCTCCCTCTTTTGTAGAATGCATCTTTTCCCATAGCTATTCTTCTCTTCACCTTCCACATGGCACCTTGCATCCTCTGTAACCACACTTCCCAGATAGCAGAACTTCTTCACCTGTTCTATTTCTTCCCCATTTAATGTGATGTTTATTGTTTCTTCCCCTCTCTTACTTATCTTCATCACCTTTGTTTTCTTTGTGTTTATTTTCATGTCATAGTCCATTGATATGCTGTTTAAGCGGTCCATCATTAGTTGTAGACCTTCTTGACTGCCTGCCATCATCGCTTGATCGTCTGCAAATCTCAATGCTTTCACCATTTTCCCACCCACTTTTACCCCCTCTTCCAGTTCCTCCAACGTTTCTCTAACAATTTCTTCTATGTAGATGTTGAACAGAATTGGTGATAGTGGGCATCCTTGCCTCACTCCTCTTCCTATTTTCCGGGTTCTGAGTATTCTCCATCGATTCTTATCTTTACTCTTTGTCCCATGTATAGATTGCCTATCAGTCTTCTTTCTCTCCAGTCCACTCCTATTCGTCTCAGTATTCTCATCAATTTCTTCCAGTCCACTCTGTCAAAAGCTTTTTCATAGTCGACGAAACAGATGTATATGTCCTGTCCATGCTGGTTGCTTCTTTCCGCTATTACTCTTAGCGCTGCCACTGCATCTCTTGTCCCTCTTCCCTTCCTGAACCCATACTTTTTACATCATGACATCAGAAAGCAAAAACGTACGGTAATTGCACACACACACGCACACACCCACCAACGCACAAACACACAAACACACACACACACACACACACACACGCACACACACACACACACAAACACAAGCATACATGTATTGTATACGCATGCCAACTATAGCTTCTTCGGCTAAAATATCAAATACATGCGCAGCAGTCATCTCACGTTTATATTTTGACATTTTTACCAACACAAATAAATTTCTCTAAAATAAATGTCTTTATAATTTTGTTCATGAACTGAATTATTTTTCGGAAAACTCAATGCCTTCTCTGACTTCACGATAATACAAGTACTTTTATCCCATCTACATGTGTGAAAAACAACGTCATGATTGACCTTGAACTTGGCCTCTTTTGGCCTCTAGGCCTGACATCCAGTGAAGCAATTTAATTCTTATTTTCTGCTGTGTGACAACGATTAAGTCTAGCGTGCGGAATTGCCGCCTACTTCAATAGGGGAGGCCAACATTGCATGATGAGACTCACTCGTACATGGCGTATGGCATTGCACTTCTATGACGAGACATACTCGTCAGTCGCAGCGAAGGTTGTCTTTAAGTTAGTTTCGACGAACCGTTCGCCTCATGAATAACCCTCTTGATAACAAGTCCTTAGATTAATTAGGCCTATAGACCATTGATGAACAGTCACTTGATTAATCTTCCAGGGTCAATAGTCCATTGATATTTCGTCCTTTGATGAACAGTCCTAGAATCCTAGCAGTTAAGCATTTGGTCTTGGTCAACCCTAACCTAGATACTATTACCAGAATTTCACGGGAGCGGATGTCAAACATTCAGGCGCAGCAACAAAGATGCGTTGTTGCGATGAAGCGCAAAATTTTGCCCTAAAAATAGACGCCAATCAATTTACATCCTGGCCTTTGACGCGACCACGCAGTAGGCTTCGTATTTTGCATCTATGTTTCTCGCTAAATCAGTAGCCATTTATCACAGGTTGAAATTTCTTAAAAGGTAAACGTTTTCTATTAGAAAAGCATCGATTAGCAATAAAGTAAATAATATAAAAATATAAAGAATTCAAATTCATTTCTGTAGATGAGTAGCCTATCGTACAATGGACGCCTTTGCAGGAAAACACAAGGGAAACGAAAACGAAAGTAATCGTAAACGCCATAATTCTGAATTACGTGCAGTTTGTAAAAGAGGTAAGTGGAATTAAACAACTTTATTACTAAACAAACACACGAAATGATCTAAGATGCGACAATTGATAAGGTTCGGTTTGAGAGCAATGCAAAGTTTACGAATTCCCTCTGCGCCGGATTGTCCTAGAACCGGATGTCGACCTTCTTATTAATTGCATCCATGTCTTTTAATTTGACGGAATCTTTGTTCTGCAAACAATCAGTTTCAACAAGGACTGGACAGCGCATGTCGAATATGGCCACTAGAATTTGCTAGGCCAGCATCTATAGGCCTAGGCCTACTGAATGTTTTACAATGAATTATTCTAAATTAGCTGTGGTCAAATCTGAGCCTACTGGAAGACATCATACCGTTCCTTGCATAAGATGGCAGCTTTTGCGTTTTGAAGGTAAATATTTACGAAGCATCCCTTCGGCGCATTTTAAGCGATTTTATATCCATGAGTTTTTGATTCTTTAGACATGTTTTTTCATCAACTGAAGAATGACAAACCAGACAGTGTGATTCTCGTTAACGATAACGATAGCGAAAATGTTCGTTAACGAAAATAAAATGATTTTGTTAACGATAACTATAATTATAACTAAAAAATATCATTAACTATAATTATAACTATATCGAAAATAACAATAACGAAAATCCATATTTATTTTCGTTAATACAAACAAATAAAAATAGAAAATGCAATGTGGACGATTCGACATAGGCCTACATGAGAACATAAACATTCGCTATAGCCTAAGCAATAACCTATGTTCGCCCCGAATAAGTAATAATAATAATAATATCTTTTCTCTAATAAGCGCCTGACAAACGCACTGCGCTGTACATTTACATGTTATGCAATTCAAATCTTAACTACTAACAGAACAGACAGCTTGCAATACAACGGCGCTAATAGCAGCCTACAAAGCATATCCGCCCAACGGGGGCTCGAACTCTGTGCCAGATGTTATCCATTGCGCCACGGGCCCCCCAAATAACCTTTGTTTGCCCCGAATTTTTCATGTGTGAATTAGCCCAGTAATTTATATGGTGCGACATTTTATTTTTAGCTGTTTGTAAACGTTTCTATTGCGATTGCGACCAAAGTTGACTAGCCCAATATCGTAAAATTAGTAGTCATAGAAATCTTGTAGTCAAAATGTCTCTGAAGTTCTTTATCGTTCTGACTGCAGTGACTGTAAGCACTGTACATAGGCCTAACTTAATCAATAATTTATTGCTTTCTGCTCTCTGTGTAGGCTATTTGTTAAAACATTAGAAATACATGAAATTGCCTCCTTAATTGACACAGGTATCATCATTAATCAGCCAGTTCCAGTAACTTTTATTTTTTTGAATTTTTATTATGCATTTTGTCAGTTACTTTGGAAAGTCGTATATTCATGAAGTTGAATGCACCCATGCTTCAAAGGCTTTCAAAGTTGTGAGCAAATTGTGAAACAGCGTGTTAATACGCACAATTTTGCTTAAAGCCTTAATTATTGTAACTAAGCAGTAACTAAATTAACTAAGATAAAAATCCATTAACTATAACTATAACTATAACTGAAAAGTAGTAGGCCTACTAACTATAACTATAAGTATAACTAAAATAAAATAAAAACATTAACTATAACTGTATCTATAACTAAAATAAAATCTGTAAGGAGAATCACACTGAAACCAGATGATTGCAAATATAATTTATTTGACTTTCTGTTTGCGAAATGATGTCATGTTTTCGAATATTTGGCATTTTTCTCGGCTGGTTTCTTTAAAAATTTAAGAAACAATATTTAAATGTATGTATGAGCACTTGTTATAGCGACCCTTCAAGATTTCTACTCAGAGGCGTTCCCGATTACAGCGCGGACACTAAATCGGAGTTTCACGCCGAAGCCCATGAGCAACTGCGAGTGAAGGACTTGCCCAGGGTCCCTACGCGTGAGAGCTCACAAGTTTGCAGTTGGTTGTCAGTAGGTCAATTTACGTTTTTGGGGGTTTATTGTCCGTTTAAACGCTAAGAATTGAACGATGTGGTTTTTTCATAAAGTTCGTATTTTTCAACGACTAAAGGTAGCAAGGAAAATCTTTGGAATTGTAGAAATGTAGAGCCCACTATATGATGAAAACATTTTAATAATTTCTGTGTTTTTCAATATTTTTATTTGAAAAGAAAAACATCAAAGACTGCTGAATGAAACAGTTGAACAGCATGAAGCGCCATCTATTACGACGGTAAGATGGTACAACAATTTATCCAAAAGAAAATAATAATAACAAGGTTAACAACATCGCAGACTCTTTGGCAATCCTACTTGAAGTGACCATCCACTGGTACTTTATGCATTTTAATAACATCTATGTGGGAGTTATTTTAATGGGATGCTACCTGAGGGTAGTTGGTCCAATGCACATGATAGCAAAATGGCTCGCATCGTGGTACGGAAGCAAAAAGCAATTAAGTCCCCAGGTGTCGTTGAAGGCAACGAACATTGACATATCTGTCTTCATTTCTCCACTCACCAACTTCAGAATTTTCACCCGAGTTGTAATCTTGGTGTTTTACACTTTTTTGAAACAACAATTAGGAAAAATAAATCGACTGTACTGAGCCTCATGATATTACCTTTGAGATGGAAGCATGAATAAGGGAGAGCTTAGAACTTTCACTTAGCAACAAACAAGGTCATATATTATAATTCAAGAAACCTACAGAAAACTTTCCGCAGGTATTACTCACTATAGGAGCTGCACTATACTATAAAGTATATTGCGTTCTCTCAGCATACATCACATACCGGGGTAGTTTAAAATGATACTTTGAAGAATTGACGACTAAGTAAATCTTATAAATTGCATTGTTTAAAAGTCGTCTGAATTGCTTAAATCAAATAAATTTATTGCAACCCCAAAACATAACAGAAATATATCTAATTGCAACCAAAAGCATAACAGTAATATAGGCTATATATATTAGGGTGATTAAAAAAAAATTTGGGGGGAAATTTAATGAGCATAGTTGCTAATTTTGTTCCTTTTGTGTACAGAATAAATTCTGTATAAACATTTTCAAAATCAAATGCATTTTAGAGGTCGCTCAATGAGCACAAAAGTTTCCATACAGTCGTATTCAGGTTACAAATTGGGGTGATGGCCAAATGATATATCACACACAATAAATCATAGATTGATTAGTAACTCGAGGTAGTCACAAGAAAACAGATATTCATATTGATTAAAAAAGTCTTTTAAAAAGTCTACAATAATTGTAGACTTTTATTGTAGAATTATTCACCAGGAATCCTCCGCTGCCTGTACTGCTTGTTCAACTGCAGGTCATTAACTGGTGCATCAGATCTGATGCCACCGGACTAGCTCTTCATGCTCTCACGTTTATATTACTTGCAAATAAACAGAATGCAGTGACATTTCTTCTCACAGAGGCAGTCAATTGAGATTGATCTATAAAACATTGGTCTCCAAGAAATAAATGACATTAGTCATCCATGTGGCCAAATGCACCTGAATTTGTCTATGAAGTCAAGATCTCATTGTACAACAAAAAACAGTTGAAATTAAATGACATTAGTCATCCATGTGGCCAAATGCACCTGAATGTCTGAAACGATACATCCTATCACCGACCGTCTCTCCTCGAATTCCACAATTCCATCACTTCCTTCCCCCTCAAAGTCCGACTCACACCTCAACGTGGTGAGGGGGTGGACTTCGGCCCATGGATCCTGATGATGATGATGATGATCACTTCCTTGTAATTGTCTCTTGAAAGATAATCTAGTCTTGCTGACAGATGATTGCATGCGATGAACAGTTGAAAATTACATTGGCCCTTCATCCGCGTAGGCCCCTATTAACACTTTGCTTAAGTAATGGCAGCTACCAAGATAGCGAGGTCCGACAAGTTTATGTGACCCAATGCAGATTCTGCTTTGAAAAATGTAAGGTTTCTTGTCTGCTGTATCTTCTTGTAAATCTTCAGGAGGGGTATTCAACTGTTTTTTGTTGTACAATGAGATCTTGACTTCATAGCCAAATTCATGTTTCCATCGTCGTCATCATCATCATTATCGTCTTCGTCATCATTCACGTTGCTGCTCTTGCAATCCTAGTTGCCCGATTACTTGAACTAGACCCTTCAGCTGATTTTCTTAGCATTTCATGCTTCTACCTTGGTTCAAGTCTGATCTTGTGTTTTGCAACGGTTGCCTCTTTCTGACTAAGATCCTTGTCATCAGCCATGCTCATCTTTCGTGGATCTCGCTGATCTGCCGAAAACCACTTTTTCTCATCAATTTTTAGATCATGCTCAGTTTGCTAATTGGCAATATAAAAAATGAGATGCACTTTTCAACAAATGCATCTGGCTTTTCTGTGACTCAGAGTCCCTGTTTTTACTTTTCTTGATCAAATTATACTCCTCCACTAGACCCTTTGCTTTTACACTATCTTCGACTATAATGCTGTAAGAATTCTAGCCTTGTTCCAAATTCAGATTCACTTGATAATCATTGCATTCAAACCCTCTGACAGTCTTCTTCAAAATCTTGTGATGATAAAAAAACGAGAAATGTGTATAGTGCGTGGCCTCCTGTAGGCAATACATTAATAGGAAGGGTTGCTTCTGGGTTCCCAGTTAACGTGACTTCAGTCTTCAACCTTGTCGCAGAAGTGCAAAAGTTTTCTTTCATTTACACTGCTAGCTGTAATGCAGTAAATAAAGCCATTATCTATATTCTGTTGCAGCTAGGCCTGTAAGAATGACGCATAGGCCTAAACGAATAAACTGCTGAAAGCCAGTTTTCATTATCTCTTAAATCATACTTCGAAAAATGGGATTCTCACAACAATGACATTTATGAAATGAAGATTTAAGAAACTTGAATTTCAGCATAAAGTGTATTAAAACAATGCTTTTAATTTTCTTTCTCACACTGTCTAATACAAATCCTATAGGCTACGGCTAAAAACTATGCATTTGTACCTTTTGTATAGGCCTATAAATAATATGTGAAATTATTCCTACAATTCAAAAGGCTTCATGGTAATATACAACAAAGTAGGAATTAATTGTTTATGTATTGTATTGTATTGTATTTGAACACTTGTTATAGCGCCCCTTCCAGATTACTATTCAGAGGCGCTCCCGACTACTGCGCGGACGCTGAATCGGAGTTTCACGCCGAAGCGCATGAGCAATTGAGAGTGAAGGACTTGCCCAGGGTCCCTACGCGGCGGCTTTGAGGTGGATTCGAACCCGCAACCCTCCAGCTGCAAGGCACCGAACATACCCCTACACCACCGCGCCCAAGTTGTATTGTGTTGTATTGTATTGTATTGTACTCCACGTTTATATTGCGACCGAGCCACCCGCAGTAAAGATCCGAGAAATTAATCTCTGATAAACCGACCGACCGGGAATCGAACCCGGGCCGCCGGCGTGGCGAGCAGGCTACCAACCCACTCGGCCACTCATACTTACAGTATGGCCTATGACTAGGGCCTATGGATATAATTCTTGCTTATAGGATTGTTGCCCAATGTAATTAGGATTGTTGCATTCCAGTGTCTCGTCAATGGCAATTTCGTTGTTTCTTCAAATAGACCCCTCTCAGATTTCAGGGCATTGAGCGACCAGTAAACATTCATAGATTACAGTAAAATTTTGCTGAATTGTTCAGAAAGACCAAAGGAACAAAATTATCTACTATGTCGATCAATCAGAAAAAATAATTTTTTCCCCATGGTGACGTGAATCACCCTAATATATATATATATATATATATATATATATATATATATGTATATATATATCACATATATATATCACATAACGACATAAAGAAAATAAGAAACCAGTGTAGCAAAAGGGAAACCCAGAAGTGATGTTAGCCCGCTTGAGTAGGGTCCCCGTTCCTTTTAACCAATAGAGCATATTTTAACAGATTTGGACTACTGGGACAAAGTCTGCTACACCAATTTCAATGTTATTGGAAACTAGCATTGAAAGTAGAGTATACCTGGGAAAATCACCAAAACTACTGGGACAAATCATAAAACTAATGGGGCAAATCCAAAAACTACTGTACAGTAGTTATACAGTTAAAATATGCACTGCCTATAACCTAAATTTATTATTAGCCTGTAAAAGAAAGAGAGATTCGATGGTTTGGCTAAGCTACAGTATGTCTTTTCTCAAGGAAGAATGCACAGCGTAGGGCCTAATTAAATCAAATCATTGCATGAGAAGAAAAACTTAACTATAATCTTAACTAAGAACTTAACTAAACGCTGCTTTGTGCCATTCACGGTGATGTGTAGATGTTATACAGATAAAAGAAGGTATGTACTTAATCTTTTTTTAAAGATGAACAAATTATTAGACATGCGTAGGCCTATATTGGAAGGGATTGCATTCCATATCTGTGTCCCCTGAGACTTGACTGTATGGAGCCGAGCATTGGAATGACCCTTAACAGAACGGTAAGTGGAGGCATTTATAGTATAGTGGGAGTGGATATCATAAGCGTGGGGCAAAAAATCCTTGAATATAGGTGGGAGTAGTCCGTGCTCCAAGCGAAAAACGAACTCCCCAACTTGAAAATCCTTAATTTGGTCGATTCTCAGTATTTTTAATTCTCTAAACAGTGGGGCAGTATGTGCCCATTTTCGAACACCAGCAATTAATCGAACAGCCCTTTTTGTATAATTACCAATCTTATCAACCTAGAGGGATAGGTCATTGCCCAAATCAAGTTACAATAGCTAAGATATGGAGAGATAAGTGCATAAATATAGATTTAACTTAACAGACTGAGGCAACAGATAAGCACGGGGGGGGGCCGTGGCGCATTGGATAACATCTGGCACAGAGACCGAGAGGTACCGAGTTCGAACCCCCGTTGGGCGGATATGCTTTGTAGGCTGCTATTAGCGCCGTTGTATTGCAGGCTGTCTGTTCTGTTAGTAGTTAAGATTTCAATTGCATAACATGTAAATGTACAGCGCAGTGCGTTTGTCAGGCGCTTATTAAAGAAAAGATATTATTATTATTATTAATACGACTCAAAATTCAAACATTCTTAGCAATCTTATTAGAAATCTCATTAATGTGCACTTTCCATGTCAGATGTTGATCAATATGTACCCCCAGGAATCTAGTTGATTCAACCTGCGTAAGAGGAGCATCTTTGATTGTTTAACCCAAATTCTCATTAGGTGGTGTTTTTATATGAGACTTGAATAAGATGTAATTGGTTTTATCAAGATTCAATGAAAGTTTATTCGCCGCAAAACCATTCATTTATTTTAGCAAGTTCCACGTTCACAAGGCGCACCAGGTCCATCCAAGATCCATGGGAGTAGAAGACATTATAGTATCATCCGCAAATAATATGAAGTACAAGGTAGGCGAAGTTTTAGCTAGGTCATTAATGTAAAGAAGGAATAGTAATGGCCTAAATTTGGATCCTTGAGGGACACCATAATTCGATCCAATTAAGTTCTGACCATACACCATTGCAGAGGACCCTTTGAGAACGTTTATCAAGATAAGTTTCAAACCAGTTTAGTTGGGTGCCTCTGATTCCATAGTATTCTAATTTCTTTAGTAGGATACCATGATCGACAGCATCAAAGGCCTTTGCTAAATCAAAGAAGGCCCCACTGAGTATTCGTTATTATCAATGGCCATAGTAATCATATCTTGCATATTGACTAACGCCATATAAGTGGAGTGCCCTGTTGAAATCCATATTGGGAGGGGTATGATTATAATGTTATAGTTTTTTTAACATAGCTGGAGAGTCTATTATACATAATTTTTTCGTAGAATTTCGAAAAATACGGTAGAACAGAAATAGGCCTATAATTGGAGACATTATCCTTTTCACCTTTCTTAAATATAGGTACTATTCCAGCATTTTTTATAGCTCCAGGGACGATTCCAGTACTTAAAGAGCAATTTATAATGTCAGCCAAAGGCTTGGCAATTCTAACCAAGTGAGGTGCGGCTTTACTGCGAGTTTAAATCTATGCTAAGCCAATTTTATTCGGTATCCCTCATGCAATTCCAGATTAAATAATCATAACATCCAATATAATCTTCCAGTGCTAACGATGTATCTTTTTCATTTCAGTTGTACAATCTTCCGCTGGAGATGTTCGACATGATCTTACAAATGTCCTATCTACATTGGATATTAAATTCATCACCAAACCAGAGAGACGAAGAAGTTATCAGGTCTCTCATATCAGTCGACGTTTGTTTTTATCGAAGAATTACCAGACAACGGTTCAAGAAAGCAATCTGGTGTTATCTGAAAGGTTAGATGCCTTCCAAACATTACTGTCCAAATTACTTCTCTCGACCACAAATGATTTTCTTTGATAACATATTTTTAGTATAATCTGATTAGTTTTAGATTGTCATTATCGTCACGCATATCGTTAGCTAGTTATCCTGAAACTGACAACAGTGTAGTGTACGCACCTCACAATATTTATTTTTTGAGCTAATTTGTAACTTTCTCTTCTCATGTAAATGTTATTCCTTTTCCAGTGTCAACGGATTATAAACTCGATCGTATACTTTTTGTTTGATTGGCAGCATTATCACATCTCTGTGAGTCTTTGTGATGACTCTCGTCAGAGAGCTTTGAATCATTTGTAATTGCGCAGAACTTCCTTACTGCTACAAATGAGAATTAAGTTGAAATTATCGAGTCTGCTTGAAATCAAAGCATTTGGTAGTGAAACCTCGTGTTTCTTTTCATTGATATCAATTTACGATTGTCCTTATTGAAAAAGATCGATCATCATGATCATCACCATCATAACCTGTACGGAGCGGCAACCCGTTCTTAGCGCGCAGGACAAAAGCGCGCCGACAATAGTGACATACAAAACTTAAGAAGCTCTTGTGTAATTAATAAGACAATAGAGCTAAAAACGGAAAAATATATGTCAAATGAAATGAAGTTACGTGAAACAGTAAATAGCTAATAGTTAGTATGAGTAACTTAGTTAACTAATTAATGTTTGTTTGGTTGTCTTTCTTTCAAATTGAAAGGTTATGGGGCAATTCCGCTCAGAATGTCGAGCAATGGTACGTTGCCGCATATTGGAAGCAAAGCTAGTATGGGCCTAGGCGTCGGTTAAGTCTGACGTAGCCTACTTGGAAAATGGCTAATGGGAAGGGCTAATTGGAATCTTTATTTGCACTTATTATGTCTTCACATTCTAGAAAAGTAGCTGATTTAATATGTGGACTAATTATTTGTTGACAAACCGTAGGCCTATATTAAGTTGCATTATTCGGATGTCTCAGTTAATAGTCCTAATTGTAAAAAAATTTATCAATAGAGGTGGGAATGCTTTTGAAGTTTACCATTCAAAGGGATAGTGCAGTCGTTTGGCTATGATGCGCGCTTTCGTCGGCGCTCTTTTTGAAGCGCTCAACAGACTGTGCGCTGTAGACGGCGCGCTTTTGTACTGCGCGCTAAGGACGGGTCACCGTAAGAAGCATTGCTGTTTGCACGACATATTGCCAGCAGCCTTTATTCTGGAGATGTCTGCAGCAGTGCGCAACCCAAAGTTATGGGGAAACAGGTCGGCTAGCTCGGCTTCCACCATTCTTGCCCAAGTGTGGCGAGGGCGTCCAGCAGGTCTTCCAAAATTTCGGTTGGCCAAAATTCTTTGCTCACAAAGTCCTGGTATGGTGATGATCACTTTCACAGCGCGCCATGTGTCTCCAAACAGTCGGGACTTCCTTTCTTGCATTATCTCCGAACCTGGGAAGTGCATCCTCTGGCGGTAGATTTTGTGTTTGTGCAATACAAAATTCCTGGTAGACCTACGTACTCTAAATTCGTACCTTACGGCAGTTAATGAAAAATGGATGAGGTATTTGCATTTAGACAAGTCTGCCATTTTGGCCTGAATCAGGCAAAAATGTTTGGCTGATGTTGATATGTTGTGATGTAAGAAAACTGTGATGCCATTCAAAAGTAGAGATTGCTTCTGTCTTTTTAGATTTCTATGGAAAAACCAAGAAAAGATCTGCAATCATTAGAGACAACAGAAATTATCTCTTAGAAAATATTCAACCAAATGAAGAGTTAATCGCTTCACTGTTGTCTCTCAACTGCATAACGGAAGAACAAAGTCACTTCATTCAACGACAACGTTCATATCGAGGGAAGAACGACGAGCTTATGTACGCCATGACACCTTTAGACGAAGCAAAGTTTTCAAACTTCGTCAAATGTCTTCGACAAACCAACCAGAAGACAGTGGCTAGAATCATAGAAAACGGAGGAGGTTTAAAGTACAAATTTGTATCTAAAGGCTTATAATAAACCACAGTTGCTGTATAATAATAAAAGCAAATATGCATTTAAATCGAATTACATCAACGTTGATCCGGCCTTGAATAATTTCTATTATTAAGTATGCCCTATTGTGCCATTTACTAGCCTTGTAGAATTTATTATCACAACTCCAGTACAAGTGGTGAAAACTTGTGGACATCTTCATATTAAAAGGTCACAATATTATAAGGTACTTTCAGGGCGAACTTTAACAAAAACTTAAATTTCGAAAGCCGTTCTGAAACTTCGTTATGGTCACTATGAAGAAAGTAAATTCCCATGTAAAGCCCTAATGGAGGTTGAAGCAAATTTTCGACCAAGAAATTCTATATAGACACATCTCTACGCCTTTAAATAATTTCAGAATTAATCAGGTAAATATGTTAAATTTGAAACTTGTACTGTTCCAATGCCCTTTGTGCTATTGCAACGAGTTCCTTTGCTGACTTGTGCATTCCATTCACACTTTATTATCCAAATGAAATTTATCATCATCTTCAAATTGCCAGCTGTTTATCCCACACATTAAAAGAAACTATGGCGGTTTTGTGCATTTTTTCACACACAGTACACACTATTTAATTCATTGCCTCTGACTTTGCTGCTTCCCAATCGTATTTCGTTGACTTGAAATTGATCTATCCGGGTATTTTGCGCTGTTACCGTAAGCGAATTCATAAACTGGCGCGTTATAAATATTTGAGCGATGATGACAGTTTAGTTGATACGCATGCTAATGTTCTTTATGAAAATGCCCAGTTGCATATTTCGTTTGAATGATACGAAACTTCGAATTGCTAACGTATCAACAACCTAAAGAATAGTTTTATTCAACAGCATTTATCTGAAATTAAGTCGAAGTAATTAGCTTGACATTTGAAATACGTTTTTCCTTTTAGGCGTAATAAAAATGGAAGTGCAAACTCGTGGTGCAGAGAGCACAATGTCAATGGAATCACAGCTACTTCACAAACAAATCGAAGATCTTCGAAACAGAACCAAACCGTGGTCACATGAAACTCAAAAACTCATCAGTCAACTGAGGGAGGAAGACATAGAAATCCTGAACTCTCAACTGGACAGACAGACTGTGGTCGTTTGGATCTGGTGTCGTTCACAATCAGCCATTGAACATATTCAGAGTCTGTACGAATCGAATCAGCTGAGAGATATCTTATTTGGTCTTGCAAATATTCAACCTTCTATTTCAATGGTGATCAACATCGATGGGAATCAATTCAAGAAAACCGTTGGCAAGTTTTTATGAACGCACTCATCATAAAGAAACCTTAAGACATGTAACGAACGTACAAAGCTAAGACTAATAAAATTATTAAGACAGAGCTGGTCAACAAATTACCAGAATGTTGAAATGTTTGTATTATGTGTATATGTAGTTTAGCCTTCTGCTAGGGAGATGGGGCCGATAGATAAATAGATAGATAGATATTCGTTTTATTATGTGACAGGTTGACAGACCGCAACCAGTTTCAATAGAAATATGTTAAATAATGAAATCAAATTCAAACAACAACAAAAATCAAATGGATACATGAATGGCGTGAAGAGCAGAACATCAAATAGCAAGCGGAATCGCTTCCCACTATACCTTAAGGTTGACTCAGCCTTCCATACGCCAGATGGCGACGGTAAAATGAGTAGTTGGACAGACGGGCGCCTTGTATGGCTGCCGTATAGTTAAATTCGACTCCTGTTAAACTTCTTATCGTCTGTTACTACTGTCATGTAATCTTACTGCGTACTTGTCGGTTTCAATCAATAAAGAGGGTTGTTATTATTATTATTATTATTATTATTATTATTATTATTATTATTATTATTATTATTATTATTATTATTATTATTATTATTATTATTAGTTGTAGTGGTAGTAGCAGTAGAATTATTATTATTCTTATTTTTATCATTATCATTATTATGAATTATATGAAGACAACATAAACCTTTACGTGGACTGGAAGACACATTTACAAATGGTACAACTGGAAAATAGTGAAAGGCAACAAATGGCTGTAGTCATATGGACTTTTTTGCTTCCGTAAAATCTTCAGCTGTTTTGCATAGAATTAGGCACGCTGAATTCAGTTGTGTTCTCAGTATTGTTGTATCATGTAAGGTTTTTGTTTGCAAGATTTTAAAAGAAATGCCCAGAAATTTACTAAGTGCATAAATATATTAGCAATGTACTTGTTATTTAAGTTTTGGACAATTTAAAACTGAACTTCCGCTGATTTGCGTTTCCATTCAATGTCAGAAGTCTTTCTGATCAATGTCAAACAGGCATCAGCCAGCATTCTAGTGCTCCACACACCCTGGAGTCGTTTCTCCATTGTTGCAATGTCCTGATGAAAGCGTTCGCCATGTTAATCGCTGACATCACAAAGCTTTGCGGGGGAAAATCTAGACGGGAATTAAAGAAATGTATTTTAAGTGATTTCCATCAGATACAATACTTTAAGCATCTTTTCAACCAGCTGAATATAATTCGATGATTTGTTATTGCCAAGAAAGTTAATGTCCTTCAAAGACTGCCACACAGTTAACTCAATTTTATTCCGGAGTTCGTCAAAGCGACTGTCATTCATCAGTTCTCTTATCTGTGGGCCAGTAAATATGACTTATCATATCTTGGCTTCACTTATGCGAGGAAACTTGTCTCTTAAGCTTTTGTCCCCTCTTAGTTCAATGCCTTGACAAAGTTCTTCACTAGTCCATGCTTGATTTGAGGAGGTGGCAAGAAAATCAGAGATCAATAAGTGGTTCGTGATGAACTGTCCTTTGGCGTGGTACCAAATATTTGCGTTTCTCCATTGTTGCAATGTCCTGATGAAAGCGTTCGCCATGTTAATCGCTGACATCACAAAGCTTTGCGGGGGAAAATCTAGACGGGAATTAAAGAAATGTATTTTAAGTGATTTCCATCAGATACAATACTTTAAGCATCTTTTCAACCAGCTGAATATAATTCGATGATTTGTTATTGCCAAGAAAGTTAATGTCCTTCAAAGACTGCCACACAGTTAACTCAATTTTATTCCGGAGTTCGTCAAAGCGACTGTCATTCATCAGTTCTCTTATCTGTGGGCCAGTAAATATGACTTATCATATCTTGGCTTCACTTATGCGAGGAAACTTGTCTCTTAAGCTTTTGTCCCCTCTTAGTTCAATGCCTTGACAAAGTTCTTCACTAGTCCATGCTTGATTTGAGGAGGTGGCAAGAAAATCAGAGATCAATAAGTGGTTCGTGATGAACTGTCCTTTGGCGTGGTACCAAATATTTGCGACGTGGCCAGAGGGTAGTGGATATCTTTTACATGACTGTCTCACTCACAAATGAAACAACAATACCTCGTATACCCTAGCTGAATCCAGTAAGAAGCTGAAGAAGTGCAAGTTAAATTAATAAATAATGAAAAATACAGAGAAACATACACTACTCAATTCTAATTCCTATAATATTGAGAATGATAATGAATTAATATCTAGTTATTAATATTATTACTAAAAAGTTTGTTTTATTTTAGTTCTGAGTGTAATATCTAGTTATTAATATTATTACTAAAAAGTTTGTTTTATTTTAGTTCTGAGTGAGAAGCTTTGAATGAAAGAACATTTGCAAGATGACTTTAATTCTAATTATATACTTAGACCTAAAATAATAATAATGCATAGACAATATTATAAACAATTGAAAATAAACTAAATAATAGTCAGTCAATAATTATAAAACAAATATTAATAAATTAAAAGATAGGCTACAATTAACAGTCAATTAGTTAGGTATTAAAGATCATCTTGTTTTTATTTTAGTCGTGTGTACGGTTTCCATCGCATTCACTCGGAGAATCACGTTACGAGGAAACGAAAATGTCTGTGGAGTGACTCAACTACGAAATAAAATCTACGCGCTCTGTAAATCATATTCTTCTTCTCAAAATGTACTACATATATTTAAGGATCGTAAACCATTTCGTCTTGAGAAAGAAATCAAAATTACAGAGTTTTTCTTTCCCATTGACATTGAATCCAGTGAGAAAGAAAATTGTCTCTACGTTTCTGACTCAGGGCAGTACTGTGTCTGGAAGATTACAAGAGAAGCAGAGGACCAACACAAAATCATCAAATGGGTGACCACTGATTATCAGCCAATCAGTCTCTCAGTGTCGAAAGATGGTCAGTTGTTGATGGTCAATGATTTCTGGTTCATTCTGATGATCTACGGATCAGACGGAGAACTCCTTCGATCCATTCAGTTGCCAAATGACATCGAGAACCCTCTCTATGCAGTGGAAACATCCATCGGAAATTTCATCATCATCCACAGGTGGATGGCAAGTGAAGAGGAGGGAGAGAGCAGGTTAAGTGGTAGAGAGGGGGTAATGAAGTGGGGCATATGCGAATTGACCAGAGATGGACAAATGGTAATTCGTCGTTTTAGTCCTTCAAATGTAACCCAAAAACTGAATGATCCGTATCATCTCTTACTTGATTCAGACGATCGAGTGTTTGTGGCTGACTATGGGACTCGTAGAGTGATTCTGTTGGATTCCGATCTAAAATGGAATCGAATTCTTTGTCCAACAAAGGAAGAAACAGAAGAAACGAAGATCGAAGAGCCATGGAGGTTGTGTAACGACGAAGAAAACAAGCAACTGATCGTCGATGAAGAAACGAGGATCCAAAGGCCATCTAGAATGAGTTACAACGAAGAAGAGCAACACCTGATCGTCGGAGAATATTTAGGAAAAGAAGTCAATTTTTACACTTTAAGTCGGAAATAGGCCAAAACTGACTTTCATCAAAAGTTTCTTACAAAAAATTCTTCCTTCCAAGCAACTAATTTCATTGGAAATCCTGCATTTTAGCGTATTTTATTCTTGTTTTTTCCCAGTGAGAAGTAATAGCGCATATTATCTATTATTAGGTCTAGTGGGTTGGTAGCCTGCTCTCACGTCGGCGCCCCGGGTTCGCTTTCCGGTCGGGTCGGTTTATCAGAGATTAATTTCTCGGATCTTTACTGCGGGTGGCTCGGTCGCATTATAAACGTGGAGTACAATACAACACACAATTCAACACATCACAATACAACTGGGGCGCGGTGGTTTGGGGGTATGTTCGGTGCCTTGCAGCTGGAGGGTTTCGGGTTCGAATCCACCTCAAAAGTCGCCGCGTAGGGACCCTGGGCAAGTCCTTAACTCGCAATTGCTCATGCGCTTCGGCGTGAAACTCCGATTCAGCGTTCGCGCAGTAGTCGGGAGCGCCTCTGAATGGGAAATCTGGTAGGGGCGCTATAACAAGTGTTCAAATACAATACAATACAATACAATATTATTTATTATTAGGCCTATGGATGGCCAACTCTATAGCATATTTCATTACCTCTAACTGTCATCAATTCTACTTATTTTTACGCAAAGAATTATTTTTCATCACTCCAACTACCATTTCAAATCCAATATTCTCTTCACCAATCCAAATTTCGTTTTAACGCAAAAATTCAATCCAACTTTTATTTACACAGCCAGAGAAGAAAAACAACAATAAAATACGCTAAAATACAGGATACGTTCAATGACATAATAAAACAAGCTAAAATGCAGTTTCACCAATTCCATTAATATGTTTCGATAATATTATTTAATAATATTTAATATAGATGAGTCATTTTCCGGTAATTGCATGAATTCACAATTCAGCTGTCCCTGGTCATTTCTCGAAAACTATACCTAGTCCGATTATGCTAAGTGTTGATATTAAAATGTTATCGATCAGTCAACAATTTAAGATATTTGAAAGTAATTCAAAACAATAAGGTAATTTATTAAAATTTATTTTGAATAAAAAATGTTCCACTCCGATACTGTCCCTAGGCTATGGTACTTATTGCTTTAGTCTACAATTTCAAAATGTTTTGTATTAAGCCAAAAAATCACGTGTTTCTCATGTATTATAGATTCGTGCATGTTTTAACCCTCAGGCACCCAGGGGTGGTTACCACCCACCCCTTAGTTTTTCGACTATAGCTTATTGACTATTCTTCCTAGAAGAGAAACAATTATACCATTCTTTAGAGGGAATGCAGGGCTTCATTCACATACTTATATGTTTGTCTTTTGAAAACCGGAAGTGATCATAATAAATAATAATACGCGTAATATGCGTGAAAAATGGCTGAATGCAAGCACTCCCCTTAGTTTTGTCTGTAGGGTATTCATTTATCTTCCTGGAAGAGAAACAAATATACCATTCTTTGGAGGGAATGTAGGGCTTCATTTGCATACTTACATGTTTGTCTTTTGAAAACCGCAAGCGATCCAAAAAAATAATAATACGCGTAATCTTTTGTGAAAATGGCTGAATACAGCATCACAACGTAAACCGATATATATGTATGGATATATATGTATGGCTGTATATTTATACGTATATAAACATATGTAGGGGTGTATGTGTGTATCTTGGATACATAGATCAGTTTCAAAACACACATAATTTTATATTTGTTTATCCAAAAAGTACAAAATGTACGCAATAATATAAAATATCGCTTAATTAGGCCTAAGGGTGTTCCGTTGTTAAAAGTGATGTAATTTCGAGGTGCATTCACATAATGTACAACTAAATATACCATTCTGTGCAGAAATGAATGTTGAATCCAATGCTGTATTTCAAGTTATGATATGTGAAACCAAACACAAAATCCAGGGGGTGGTAACCACCCCCCTTGGAAGCCAGTGTTACAAAAACCTCGGTAGCCTGAGGGTTAAGACACAACTTGGTGAACCGTATGGTGCTCGATAGTGTTGTGGATACTGTGCTAGACTGTCAATTGAGAGATCAGTGGTTCAAATCATCGCCAGGGCAGACATGTTTCGAGATTTCTCCTCCACCTGCGCCCCCAAGACTTAGCTACGACGAGTACTCTAACCGTACACTGTCGGTTGGAAGATGAGACGGCGAGGGAGAAGACTGGCCACCCGCCCTCATATTTCTTACCAAATCTTTCCTATACTGATGAAGTTGACCAGGCTAAAGACTTCTCCTTGCATGCAACCAACAGCAAAAAAGGTCAAAATATTAAATTCTAACGTGTAGGGTTTACACTTATAACTTAGTGTATTGGAGATATTTTCTTTGTTACAGTATAACAATAAATTATGATGTTATAATCAATAGTTTCTTCGATTTGACATGGAAAGCGAATGTCACGCACACAAGGCTCTGTAACCAACTACTATTCATTGTCTTCAAGTTTTACTTATAGGCGATTAAGAAACTTAAAAGAGGTGTGTATGAGACCGTTGTTATTTTTTACTGTTTAACGACACTGTACGTACATGTGATAACAGAGATCATTGACGTCGCCCTCCTCCTTTATCTAGGCTTGGGACTGGCACTGACAGAGTATGGGCAGTGGCGGAGTTTCTCATAGAGCGATGAAAATGCTTAAAAGAGGGATGTAAGAGACTGCTCTTTGATGAATCCAGACAGCTTATGGTCGTTGCCGTCGACAAAAATTATTTTGGCATATTACAGATCTTTTATTATTCCAAAGTCGTTTTATGGCATCAATGGCCGTTGACGACAATACATGAATGTATTTTCATACAATGAAAACGAGAAACTTTTAGCGCCCAAAAGGTACCATTGAAAGGTGTCAAAACAAATCATTACAACGTCAATGATTATTCATTGTTTATCAACATAAAGTAATGCATGAGACACTGTCTATGGCAATGAATCAGGAAATGAAGCACGGATTCTGGCACCTAATAGGTGTAACCAGTTTCCACTAAAGTGCCTATAATTATGGCAGCGATAGAGTTGATCATTGTGTAGGCATTGGCCGAAACGGAGCCTGGAGACAGCTATGCTTCCTTTCGACGGTTGCCATCCCTGAACATAACCGAGAGATCCACTTCCGCGCCGGTTGTTAAATTTTCCCATTCATACTACCTCTCCCTATGCATCATGCAAGGAGATGGTTGAATGGTAACGCGCTGGTACGAAGACCTGAAGGACGCGGGTTCTATACCCGATAGTCCATAAGGTTAATTCAGCCTTCAACTACCTAGAGGATGACTGTAAAATGAGCAGTAGGACAGGTGGGCACCTTGCAGGCTGCCATACAATTAAATTCGACTCCTGTTAAACTTGATATCATCTGTTACTACTATATCATGTAGTCTTACTGCGTACTTGTCAGTTTGAATGAATAAACGAATATCATTATGCCCTAATAATTATTATTTTCTGGGTAGGTCCTGACGGTGAATAGTTTGCGTGTTGCCTTACTCCAAGTTCGGTGGCATTCCTACAGTGGTGCTACTATAAGCGCTGATTTTGGCGAGGATAATTATTTCCCTCGATGCCGATAATTATGAGCTTATATCCAGACGAATGTGGTCATTAGTTGTTGGCCATTATGGATCGAATCATTGCCCGATGCACCATCAGAAAGGTCTCTTTCGATGCCCCCCAGGTGGCACCAGCCATGGCTCGCTTTGATGCTTCAATCAAACAAAACCAATTGCAGAGATGAGCGAAAATTGGTAATCATTTGGCAGTACGGACGAATACGATGACTTTTTTTAAACCATAGTTTAACGTCGTCTTATGACACCAAAGGCCGTTGACGACAATACAGAAAATATATAATACAATCAGAACCAGAAACTTATAGCATCCGAACGACACCATTAAAGGTGTCAAACGGAGCATTACAATTTCACTAATATTCAATATTTTTGCAACATAAAGTAGTTCATCTCATACTGTCTGTGATTATTACGTCCTGACAAAATTTAATTTCATCAACTCACAAAGCATACATGTATTATAATTGATTAAGGTATTCTTTTAAACTGTTCATGAATCTAATAGAAACACTATAATAGAAATGTTCATTAACCTAAAAAAGTATACATGTATTATAATTGTTAAAAGTACTCTTTTAAATTGTTGTTGTATCCAACACGACGACGTTGGTCGTCTACTTTTATTTATAAGGCGATTGGTACACTTAGAAGAGGTGTGTAAGAGACTGTTCTGCGCCGTCTTTCACTTTTACTTATCGGGGATTAAAGAAATTAAACAGGCCTAAGAGAATACTGCTGTTCATCGTCGATTTCCACTTTCATTTATAGGCCAATTGAAATACTCAAAACAGGTCTGTAATTGGATATCTTGGTAATTCTTCTTCGTGAATTGTTATCTGCTTGACTCTCCCTAGCGGATATTCAACCCTTTGGAGCTCCTTTTTTGGCCACTGTATTTTATTACTTTACAGACATTTCTCTACTAATTTGGTTCCAATTAAAGAACGCGGTTGCATTGATTGACTAAAATTAATGATTAATTATCTCATCCTTATATTGCGTCAGTTGCAACCGTTTTAAAGGTGGCTTAGGAGAGCGCTCTTACCCATTGGCAGCCATGTCGCACAGCTTGACCGTCACCCAACTTCTCTTTCATGTTCTACTTCTCCTTCTGCCTCTTATTCTTCGTTTTCCTTCTGCCAAGCGAAATGGTGCCTATGTTAGCAATATTAACATCCTCAATAGTTGTCTCCATTGCTTAACGATATCTCATAGGCAACAAATGCAATATACTATACTCGAAACGGCGTTCAGAATTTACAATTTGACGCGTTTATCAAATTTATGGCGTCGCTTGAAAACGTTTTAAAGGTGTCGTATTTAAACCAGTTTTAACGTTGCAACATGTATTTGTTGTTTCGCGAGATCTTTTGACAACGAGGGGCGTATGACCTCGACTTAGCCTTGCCACTTTTTATGTCTCCTTTCCATTAAATAATAATCGCATTAATTATTGTTACGAAATGACACTCATGCACTCCTCAATCATCCGTTGAAAGCAACTGGATGGGCTTTTCCAGTGAGACTCTCGGATCACTGGAAGCCTGGACTATAGTCGACGGATTACATCAGTGCTTCCAGATTTCCAGGTAAGAGGTTTACCTGGTTCATTATCTGTCTGCAAGAACTCTCGCTAATGATGAAAATCACCAAACACCCACACAGTCACTACACGCACACAAACACACACACACACATACACACAAACACACACACATACACACAAACACACACACACACACACAAACACACGCACACACACACATTGTCGATAGAACATATCTCCTAATTCTTAAATCTTACCCCAATCCATCCTATCCCAATTCCTGCCCTGATTTTATGCTTAGGATTACAACATTTTTATCGGCGGATAACCAAGGCCCAACAGAACCGTTGAGGAGTCCGCCCCATCCACGAGGTGAGGTGCTGATCAGAGATAGAGTTCGCGACGGAGGTGGATGCCTAGAACGTTCCAGAAGGTTTCAGAACGTTGGCGGTTTGCATCCTGTGTCCTGCGTGAATTTACGTGAGTTTTATTAGTTTCTTCACAGAAAAAAAGAAAATGATCATGATGATGATAACGAAGAAGAGGATTCGCTTACACACCTCTTTCAGGTCTTACATTTGCCTTATAAGTAATGGAAGACAAAAAATTCGTTGGAACTCCGCCACTGTTCGCATTCTGACAGTGCCAGTCCCAAGCCTGGGTAAAAGAGGAGGGAGACGCTAATGGTCTTTGTTATCACACAGTGGTCGTTAAACAGTAAACAAGCAAAATCAATTTCGATGTTGAAAGAGCTGTAATATGCCAAAACTAATCTTTGTTGGCGGAAACGGCCTACGTTGTCATAAGCTGCCGTTAAACTGTGGACACACATTTCGATGTTGAATGTGTCTGGTTCTCTATATGTCTATCAATCTGGTCTATCTGTCTTTGGTGGGGAAACGACTCAGACCTAGATACAAACAGTCGTGTTTATCTCACATTCAACATCGAAATGTTTTATCTTTCACTACTTATAAAACAAATGGAAGACTTAAAAGAGGTGTGTAAGTGAATCCTCTTCTTCGTTATCATCATCATGACAGACAGACAGACAGACGGACGGACGGACAGGCAGGCAGGCAGACAGGCAGACAGGCAGACAAATATGTAGATAGCGAAACAAATAGATAAACATTTCGACAAATGGATGGCTGGGAGACATAGAGTTGCCAAGACGGTTGAGAACAGACACACAGTGAGACATAGAGACACGGCTCCTGGAAAATAGTCGTACGGGTGTAGGAATGGAATGGGGTTTGGATCAGGGACTTGGCAGATCTATTTAGTATGAGCGTAAACAAGACGATTGCCAAACTGTATCGAAGGGGAATGGGCAGAGCATTTCCAGTGCAATATTTCCCCTAATTTCTTGGTTGTTTTGTCAGAATCCGGCGTTACTGTATAAATACTACCCTCAAAGCAGTTTCCCGTACTGAGTTTCTCTCACTATTTTTATGTCATTATTGCTACAGATAACTTAGGTTGAAAACGGATATGTTAGCCTAACGTGTTCCAAATTTATATAGCATTAAATGAAATGGTTTTAAAGGTGTCTTATGCAAGCAATATGACCAATCGTTTGGAGCGTATACCGTTCTGATATAATTATGATAGTATATGACAACATTTTAAAGATGTCTAAGGCGACCGTTCTAAGCAGTTGATCTCGTTTCTCACTTGTCTCCGGGGGTGGGACCAATATATTATAAAACAGGTCAAGCGTAGTAATTTTGCCTTTTGCCCGCATGGCTACTAAGCAGAATCGGGCCTTCTCAGTGGTTGGCCCCTCTCTCTGGAACGGGCTTCCTTTGACGTTGCGCTTGCATCCCAGAATCCACTCTGAATCTTTCTATACTTGCCTCAAAACTGTCCTATTCAGCCGTGCTGTGGTCGGGAGCGCTTCTGAGTAGTAACATTGAAGGGGCGTTATATAAAACTTCGTAATGAATGAATGAATGAATGAATAAAACGGATATTTCTTTTCCGTTGGTCTTCACTCGATTCTACGCCTCTGAGCGAAATCAAAATTAAGCCATTAGTGTCGAGAATACCAAGACCGCAAGGTTGCGTTGCGTCACTCAACGAATCAGCCACGTACAGATGGCGCTGCACGTTCTCTTACGGACTGATCTTCTGGATGTTGACCTGATTACGGATTGTTTTGATGCGCCATTGGTTGATGCCTTGTGCATTAGACACCGGCGCAATAGAAGTTGCGAATTACATTACATTACATTGCATTACATTACATTCTTACCCTTCAGCCATGATTACTGTTAATAAAAAATGCCATGCCAATATGATTTCAAAATAAGAATTAGATTAGAATATATAAATAAAAATCGATTTCAATTATGAGCTCATAGGTAATGTGAAATAGACGTCATCGGACCTTGCAGCAATAAGATGTCGTTAAATACTGCATAATCCTAGGCTCGACTTAGACACCTTTAAAATTGATACAATTGGTAATATATAGTTGTAAAGTGCAAAAAAAAAACAGAGATCCTGAGTGGCCGAGTGGGTTGGTGCCCGCTCGTCACGCCGGCGCCCCGGGTTCGATTCCGGGTCTGTCGGTTTATCAGAGATTAATTTCTCGGATCTTTACTGCGGGTGGCTCGGTCGCAATATAAACGTGGAGTACGAGGTTGCTTTCTGCCTCCGACACTAATCAATGTAATCATCTTCGATATGAAAAAGTGTCGTTAAGCCGAAATACAACAAAATGCCAACTATTCTTCTGAAAAGCCTCCTGAAACAGCGTCTTTCCCCTTCAATCGGTCTTAAATGCTTCAGCTAGGCTCATAGCCCGACTCCCTCGCTTTTCACATATCTCTACATATGCTTGATGTCTTGCACTGGCTTCCTATCACTGCGCGCATCCATTTTAAGATCCTCTTTCTAATCTCAAAGGCGCAGCTGAGCAGTGCCCCAAAGTATCTTTCAGACTATATGCGAAAGCCGTTATCTGCGACCTCACCTCGTTCATTGCGTTCTGCTGAGTGGCGAAGTCATCAGTTACTGGTCACCTCGCTACTGAGCTAAACCATATTGGTAGTTTTCTGTTCAACCACGCTATAATCATAGTGAAGGTGAATAATAATAATAATAATAATAATAATAATAATAATAATAATAATAATAATAATAATAATAATAATAATAATAATAATAATAATAATAATAATAATGATAATAATAATAATAATTATTATTATTATTATTATTTTCAAACATAACATGAATGGGAAAAGCTCTAAAGGAAAGGGGACTTGTCGTACATGCTATGCATCATTTAAAACGCATTCATCGGATGGCACCATTCACCGCCATGGGCCTAGACCTTCTCCCTGCCCCGGATCCAGTCAACCTCCGGCAGAAATACTAACCCCCAGCGCGATTTTGCCTGGGGTCGAAGCAGGAACGGGTGTTGTCAACCTCGTTAACCGATCTCCTCACGCCCTCTCAAACCCTCTGCTACTGGGGATAGTAGAAGACACAGGGGAGAATGACATCGCAGGTTGCCAGCAAACGCCTGGAACGGGAGAAGCCAAGGTACAACACCCGAATATCACTACGAGGCTACTCAGACACATCCCGAAAGGGGCAAGATCAGAATCAGGACGGCTTCTAACAAAAATTATAAATAACATCCTTTCGGACCCTGAGAAAACGGAAAACTGGCGGAATCTCTTGGTCGTTACAGCCATGGTGCTAGAACAGCCGAATCATGGTGGCAAAAGACATAATCTGACGTCCAGCATCAGAAGACGGATAACGGAGTTTCACCACTCACTGCCCAGTAAATTGCCGGATCTTTTCGATCAAAATAAATCAGACATCCATCATACAAGAAGGAGTCCGACCAGCATCGAACACACAATGGCAACGGCGGTGGCGGCCAAGATCGAAGAGGGCAACATCAGGGCAGCGACACGCATTCTATGCTCGGGAGATGCTCCAGCCCCGATTAACGAAGTTACGCTTGAGGAGCTACGTTCCAAACACCCGTCACCTCCCTCTGATCGACCCCCGATGCCTGCTCCTCCTTCGACCGAGGCCTATCAGGCAACCGAAGCGATGGTCCGTGACTAAATACGACACTTTCCTCCGGGCTCGTCAGGCGGCCCCGACGGCTTAAGACCTCAACATGTTCTTGAGATGATCAACACAAAGGACACCGGTCCGGAGCTTGTCTCGGCCATCACGGGCTTCGTCAACATCCTTTTAGCAGGAAAGTGTCCTACAGAAATTCGCCCAGTCTTGTTTGGCGGCACCCTCTTTGCCCTTCGAAAGAAAACGGGAGGTCTACGTCCAATAGCCATAGGTTACTACTGGCGTAGACTAACATCGAAATGCGCCAACAAATATGCGAGCGACCAAGCAGCAGCTTACCTATCGCCAAAACAACTGGGCGTAGGAGTGCCAGGCGGATGCGAGGCAGCGGTCCATGCAACCCGGAGATTTCTATCAAACATGGACGACGACCACATTGTGGTTAAACTCGATCTCTCCAACGCCTTCAACAGCCTCTACCGAGATTGTATGCTAGCATCTGTTATCGAGATTCTTCCCGACCTAGCTCCATACTGCTTCCAGGCGTACGCCGAAGAATCAACACTCAAATTCGGTGGCTACACGGTTCAGTCTCGGGTTGGTCCTCAACAAGGAGATCCGCTGGGACCTTTGTTGTTTTGCCTGCCGCTACAGCCCATCCTACTTCAGTTGAGCTCGCCATTATCATTCGGGTACCTTGACGATCTCACCCTCGGCGGAAAGACGGAGACGGTGGCAGCCGATGTCGAGTTCATCGAGAGAGCATGCTCTACTATGGGCCTGGCGCTAAATCGCTCTAAATGTGAGGTGATTACCCTCGACAGTAAAAACATCGGTTATGACTCTTTAAGAGAGTTCAGACCAATCGATGTGGAAGAATCCCAGCTGCTCGGCGCCCCACTTTCATCGGAAAAAGCGCTGCAACAATGTCTGAAAGCCCGAATCAAAGAACTAGAGGAGAGCCTGAGAAAATTAACTCTCATAGCCAGGCAGGATGCCCTTTTAATTCTGAGGAGTTCACTGGGTGCGCCAAAAATGATTCACATCCTCCGATGCCATCCCTGTGACAAACATCCCGAGTTGGAAACCTACGACGTGACGCTACGCCACGGATTGGAAAAGATTCTGAACGTTTCTTTCAACGATCTCCAATGGACACAGGCGTCACTACCCATCAAAATGGGTGGTCTGGGCATACGGAGAGCGACTTCGCTGGCACTTCCGGCCTTTTTGGCTTCAGCTGCGAGCACTCTCCCTCTCCAGACCCTCATTCTAAACTCTCTCAATCTCACACCGGACACACACTTTGAGACCATGATGTCCGAGTGGCGATCCAAGACGGATTTCAACGATTCAGAAAACATGCCAACAAACAAGCAGGCTCTATGGGACAAACCCCTTTTGGAACAGACACTCAAGACACTGTTTAATGACACAATAGACCCATACAACACCGCGCGATTGAAAGCTGTCTCGTCACCACACGCCAGCGATTGGCTACATGCCTTACCAATAACAGCATGTGGGTTGGGACTGGACAACGAGGACGTTCGGGTGGCGGTCGGCTTGCGCCTTGGGGCCACAATATGTGAACCACACATATGCGCTTGTGGAGCCCGAATCGACGCCAGAGGCAGCCATGGCCTTTCCTGTTCTCTAGGCTTCGGCCGAATTGCCCGACATAACACAATCAATGACATTATACACCGCTCCCTTACAAAGGCTGGGATTCCATCAATAAAGGAACCACCAGGTCTACTACGCACAGACGGCAGCAGACCAGACGGCCTGACATTGATCCCATGGCGCGCGGGTCGCCATCTGGTGTGGGACGCGACGGTGGTAGATACCCTTGCACCACCATCATACATCCAGGCCACGGCAGCGACGGCGGGCGCGGCAGCCGAGATCGCCACGGACAGGAAAATGACCAAGTACAATGCACTTTTAAACACGCACTTTTTCGTGCCTCTAGCTCTCGAGACCTTAGGTCCAATTAACACCACTGGCCAAAACTTTATATCAGATCTAGGTCGTAGTCTGACGCTGTCCACAGGAGACAACAGAGAGACCTGCTTCTTGCTGCAGCGTCTTTCTATTACTGTCCAGCGGTACAACTCGGTGGCTTTCCGCGGCACTTTAGCGGAGCCAGACCTAAGTGAGATGTGACACTAACGGCATTTATGACGTTAATTTTAGACGACAGCTACTGCATCCTTGTCTATTGATGTATTGATGTTGATTGATGGAGAGAATAAATAAAATAATAATAATAATAATAATAATAATAATAATAATAATAATAATAATAATAATAATAATAATAATAATAATAATAATAATAATAATAATAATAATAATAATAACGGAGGCAACGGGCGACCCCCGTGAGACAACTTATCTCTTCCAACGCTTGTCGATTTGCACACAGCGCTTTAACGCCGTCGCTTTCAGAGGTTCTTTTGAGCAGCACGTTGGGGACGAGAACCTTTAACACAGTTCTATATTAGTTTCTAGAGCCTGAGGGATCATATCTACCTCGGGCATAAAAAAAAAAAGAAAATAAAAAATAAAAAAATAAAATAATAATAATAATAATAATAATAATAATAATAATAATAATAATAATAATAATAATAATAATAATAATAATAATAATAATAATAATAATAATAATAATAATAATAATAATAATAATAATAATAACGGAGGCAACGGGCGACCCCCGTGAGACAACTTATCTCTTCCAACGCTTGTCGATTTGCACACAGCGCTTTAACGCCGTCGCTTTCAGAGGTTCTTTTGAGCAGCACGTTGGGGACGAGAACCTTTAACACAGTTCTATATTAGTTTCTAAGCCTGAGGGATCATATCTACCTCGGGCGAAAAAAGAAAAAAAATAAAAAATAAAAAAATAAAAAAATAATAATAATAATAATAATAATAATAATAATAATAATAATAATAATAATAATAATAATAATAATAATAATAATAATAATAATAATAATAATAATAATAATAATAATAATAATAATAATAACGGAGGCAACGGGCGACCCCCGTGAGACAACTTATCTCTTCCAACGCTTGTCGATTTGCACACAGCGCTTTAACGCCGTCGCTTTCAGAGGTTCTTTTGAGCAGCACGTTGGGGACGAGAACCTTTAACACAGTTCTATATTAGTTTCTAAGCCTGAGGGATCATATCTACCTCGGGCGAAAAAAGAAAAATAAAAAATAAAAAAAATAAAAATAATAATAATAATAATAATAATAATAATAATAATAATAATAATAATAATAATAATAATAATAATAATAATAATAATAATAATAATAATAATAATAATAATAATAATAATAATAATAATAATAATGGTGGCTTGTTAGTTCCAGAATGGTTTTACTCTTCAGTTATTAGTTTCTAAGAGCCTGAGGGATTATATATACCTCGGGTAAAAAATAAATAAATAAAATAATAATAATAATAATAATAATAATAATAATAATAATAATAATAGCGTAATCGTGGCATAAATTTATAGACGACATTTTCTTACGGAATATCTTTACGTCAATGGCCGTGGGAACTATTGCATGTCGTCAAACAATGGATTACTACTGTATACCACCTTCGGCAGATGTGAAGCTTAGACACCTTTAAATCGGGATTTCCAACGCAATATATTCGTCAGTTTCGTCCAATCTCTAATAATATTATCTTCTGCGTACCCCCTCGGTGTCACGGAGAAATGTTTAGCTTTAATTCATTATCTTAGACAAGTGAATGGATCATTGTGTATGTGTGCGTGTGTGCGTGTGCGTGCAACGCCGCTTGTAGAAAAATATAATCGGAAACGAGTATATCATGCTGATTATTAGCTATTATTATTTTCGTGAGGTGCATAATTATGATCCCTTGGGACTTGTTCAGGTAGGGATAAAGTACTGCGAATAATTACAGCATTAATTAGTAACCGTTTGAGGGGTGGAGGCATTACAATTCGAGCGCACTAACCAATCGGCCTCCGTTTCCTAGCAGTCTATGAACTGATATTTGAGTTGAATATTGTGTCGATTAAATTGGGTTCGGGGAAAGGTTGAGCCCCAGCGGGCTTTCACACAAGTGACAAACGTCGGTTGTTAAATGAAGGAATCAGTCAGTACGCATACTCTGTGTCCTGTGTCATTTCCGCCTCCCTCTCTTTCTCTCCCCACTTCGTTCAAATGACCCTACTATTTATCAATTTTTCCATCTTTATTTAAGTTTCTCTCCAAGAAGGCGCGACAAAGTCAAGACAATATCTTGACCATTACGAAACTAAAACTACAGAATATCCGTTCGAATTTCGGTCGTTTTTACTTGCATAAAAATTGGCCTGATAAATATATAAAATCCGTAAAGTTTTTACCTTAGAACGTTTACAAGTAGTGTATCCTAGTAACGTTTCCTAGAAGCGGTCGCTTTTTTCATAATAACAATCAGTTTCTTCTTGTTCATTTTTTCAGTCAACTTCAAATCAGCAGTATATTTTGTACGAAAATGGAAGATTTATTGATTCGGAACGACCAAACTTAAAGAGGTCTAAGCATATTGAGTGTTTAAAAGATAACCTTAAAATTTAATGTAAAACCGGTTTTCAGTAGGCCTAAACAGTGAGCGATATCCAAATGACAAACTCATAAAATACCGTGAAAAAAATACTGGATAGTTCAAAAAGAGCACAAGCCGATGCCATGCTGGGGTACCCCAGGGCCCCAGTTGGTCGCATGAGGGCTACTACTGTGTATAATAGTTCCTTGGTTGGAGGTATACGGTCCTGGATGCACTGGCACCGTGTCCACGACCAATGGTATTCGTCCATTACCGACCAAAGGGTATACTATACATGACTCTGTGTTGTGACGGTGATGTCTCCACCACTTTTAGAAAGGGATCGTGACAGTCAATGTCGGATATCTCTTTAACCCTGTGCTGCGTTCTTTTTGCGACACGACAGTGATATTTCAGATTAAACTTAATGTTCATTTTTAAGTTTTTGCTGCCCCAAGGTCACGGTCTCCTTTGTTCCTAGTGTAAATTCTCCAACGTGTATCTACTGTCCATGTTAAATTCGTTCAGTCAGTTAGTTTCATGTTTGACCTTAAATTATGACAGCCAGAGCCGTGGACGTCGCTCTCATCCTTTCTATGGCGTCAGAAGGATATTTTTATAAAGGTGTTTTCAACCATTTTCATGACCTTATTTATTTCTACAGTGAAACGATTCCTGCCTACATCATCTATTATAATATGACCGCAAAACCTTAACATTTATATAGCATGTGAGACATATTTTATAAAGGTGTTTAACATCGACCTTGTTAAACATGGTGCGCTTGTTCATTCCTAGAACAAATCCAAAAACGTGGGACATGGGGTTTTATTTTGATAAATAAAAAGCAGAAAAAGTGGGGAAAACTCCGGCAACCGACGAATTTGTCGTCCAATCAGCAAATTTCTATTGCTTCAATTTACCCAATATAATTTTAATCAACATCGCTGTATCATCTGACGCTGTCCATTTCACACCGTCCGGTAGGTGGCATGGCTGAGAATCTAAGCCTTTTGGTTAAATAGTCCTTCGTCTAAGTAGTCAATAATAATATCTAAGGTAAGGCCGACGTCAACGAAGGCTTTATTATTCCAAAATACATTATGTGCACGGCAACGGCCTTTGTTGCCATAAGACGTCGCCAATTCGCGGCAACAGCTTTGACAACCATGCATAACATGTCTAAACACCTTTGAAATGTGTTTCAGCAATGCTATATAAACATCAGCTACGTTATTTATCAGATAAGTCCCTCCAAATTCGTGATGTCGACGTAAATTGGCCTTAGCAGTGGCGGCCATAGGAACAGTTGTTAAACCCTATAGCAATAATTAGGAGCCTGGAAAAACTGGCCACCACCCGTAGTATCATGCAGTGCCAGTCCCAAGCCTGGAGAAAGGAGGAGGGTGACAGGAAATTACTATTTCGGCAATTACTATTTCAGGAAATTACTATTTCGGCAATTCTGTTCCGTAAACGGGTAACGCCGTGACAATATGGAGTGCCATAACGACCTCTAAGATGTCTGCTATAATTAGATCTACACAGAGACAATCTCTCTTTGTCTTTTTCTGTCTCTGTCTCTCTGCCTCTCTGTCTCTCTATCTGCCTCTGTCTCTCTATGTCTGTATTTGTCTGTGTCTGTGTATGCGTGTCAATCTCCCTGTCTCTAATCGCCTGGTCTTCCACTGTCAGTCTCTCTCTCTCTCTCTCTCTCTCTCTCTCTCTCTCTCTCTCTCTCTCTCTCTCTCTCTCTCTCTCTCTCTCTTGCTCTATGTTTCTGTATCTGGCTCTCTGCATCGCTCACTCATGGCCTGCTCTAGTGTGCGGTCAGTATGCTCATTATATCTTAGGACTGGCACTGCAGCAGGTCTCTAGTAGAGAGTGACATGGGGAGACAATTCTGTTGCGTAAAACCACAATACAGGCGGGTAACGCCGTGATAATATGGAGTGCCATATCCTAACGACCTCTAAGATGTCTGCTATAATTACACAGAGATAATCTCTCTATGTCTGTTTCTGTGTCGTCAGTCTCTGTCTCTGTCTCTGTCTCTGTCTGTCTGTCTGTATGTCTGTCTGTCTGTCTGTCTGACTCTCTCTCTCTCTCTTGCTCTATGTGTCTGTCTCTGGCTCTCTGCGTCTCTTACTCGTGGCCTGCTCTAGTGTGCGGTCAGTATGCTCATTATACATGTATCTTGGGACTGGCACTGCAGTAGGTCTCTAGGGTATTGGCGGAGTTTATAGTGTCAGAAGAATATGTTATAAGGTGTTATCACCATTTTCATGGCCTCATTTGTTTCTGCAGTAATAGGAGAAAGGTATAATTCAGTGTTTCTTAACCAGTGCTCGACCGAACCCCTGGGGTTCGGTGAGCCAGTGCCAGGGGTTCGGCAGAGGTCCTCTGAAATATATACATATTCAGGGTCAGTGAGTGTGAGTGAAAAATCATTTGCTATTTTATTTTATTTTTCGACTTTTATTTAATAAAGGACACATTAAGATGCAATTGGTAGTGTTGGTACGGTTAGTTAACTGTTAGTATGTTCGTGTATTGAATGTAGTAATATTGTATCACATTTTGGAACAATTTTTCGTTTCCTTTTGTTCCCATTAGTTAAAAATTATTGTTCAAACTTGAGGGGTTCGGTGAGTGGTCATGGATTTCTCTTGGGGTTCGGCTCCCTTTGAAAAGGTTAAGAACCACTGGTATAATTCAATTACCGTTGAACGTTAACTTTAATAAATTATTATAAAAGAATAAACATTTGTTATAAAGGTGTTCAACACCCACCAGTTCACATGTTTGTTCCTGTAGTAAATCCGCTACGTGGGACACAAGGCTTTATTTTAAAGAGTACAAATCCGAAAACAATTATGGTTTGGGAACAACTCCGGCAACTGACCAAATTTACTCCCTCGCTTTGCTGTTATCTCCACGATGATGATGATGATGATGATGATGATGATGATGATGATGATGATGATGATGATGATGATGATGATGATGATGATGATGATGATGATGATGATGATGATGATGATGATGATGATGATGATGATGATGATGATGATGATGATGATGATGATGATGATGATGATGATACGTTTGTTAAACGACGCCGTATTGTGAGATATGGTTGGGTTAAATAAATAAAAACTACCGAGTTAGCAACTGACGTTTTTCTGCGTCTTTTACTTATAAGGACTTGGAAGCACTTAAAAAGGTGTTTTACAGCAACCATACTAAGCTTCTCTTTTAGTCAGTGGTTTATTTAACCTTATAGTAGTCCTATTCGCACCTTTGACTGTCACACAAAGATTTTCCCATTTAGCGTTTGCTTATTTAAAGTTCAGATGAGCTCAGTCTCCTTGGACTCGAGAATTTGTCTTCAGGCGCTAGAGGTCTTTTCACGTACAAACAGAAAAATATCCACTCTCAAATTTCAAACGATTTTCTAAGCTATCTTCTAAAAATAAAAAAATAAAATAAAAATAAAATTACAACAACAACAACAACAACAACAACAACAACAACAACAACAACAACAACAAGGGCAAATTAACTCTGCCGCAGTCGTACTCTCGCAGTGCCAGTCCCGATCCTGGAGACAGAAGTAGGGCAACGGTGATCATCTTTGTACAGCAAGTAACCAAACAATGATAACAAAAATTTATAATTAGTATTATTGTTATCATCATTATCACCATCTTCACCATCGCAATTTCTATTAACAATCTGCTACTAATTTTAATTGTAAGCCAAGGTAAATGTAAGCGCCATCTACCTCCACTGTTGACGTCTAAAATTGTCTGTGGTATTTTAGACACCATTCAATCTGATGTTTCAGACCATAAATAACTGATTTTCGTTTAGTCTAATTATGTAGTTGTTTGAATGCATAGCTTTTAACCCTCGATAAACCGATATATTGGTCTCGCCACCCATGAAGCCTGTGAGCGCCGGGCTATGAAAATATTGCAATGGTAATTCAGGGGCAAAAGGGTTAAGACATATTTAAATCGCTATCACCGGCCATAATTACATGTATTTACTTCTCATTTTCGTATCCGGGTTTAGTAACTCCTTAACAACCCTTCATGAAGTAGAGCCAGTCCCAAGCCTAGGAAAACAAAGAGGGCGACTCTAATCATCTTTGTTAAAGAGAAATTACCAACCAACCGGGTTGTGCCTAAAACCGCCACTGCTGCTCGCACGCTGATGTTCGCACTCTGGTAGTGACAGTCCCATATTTATTCGATAAGGTAGAGGGCGACACTCAATATCTTCGTTATCAAACAACGTCGATTTTGCGCACTTGTAGGTACAGTGGCGCTATATATATTACATCGCAGACACACACACAGACACACACAGACACACACACGTACATACATACATGCATGTATCACGCCGTTTATTGATTCAACAATAAATAGGCCTACATACATAAATACATGCATACATAATATATGCATACATGCATATATACATACATAAACCCACACACACACACACACACACACACACACACACACACACACACACACACACACCTATGCACACACAATGATACCTAAGTTAATTAATTATAGTTTGATATTTCTGTAGCGTCGTCACCGTAACTTACCTCTTCTGCATGCTCGGGCTCCCCTTCATTTCACCCATGACTCTAAAGAGGAAAGGCTTAATATTGTTCTAGGACAGTTAGTTAAAAAGTCGAATAAACGTCGCCCCCTTACTTTCTCAAGGCTTGGGACTGGCACTACTGGAGTTCGGCCAGTGGCGAAGTGAATATCCCTTTAATTTTACTTTCGTGTACGGTATTAAAAGACATCTTATGACTGACAAAACCGTTAACAAAGACTGTTTTGATCGTCGTGGATGAGCGTGCGTCCTTTAGCTTATGCTTCAGTTATAACGTCAATTGAAACCGTTTTTAAGGTGTGTAATGACATCGTTTTTGTTTCTAGTGTTTTTCAACATATTAGGACCATTGACGTCGACCTCACCACATCCACGCTACATTCTAATTTTACCAGTATAAAGACGTCTTATGGCATAATAAATTGGTTACCATTAATACACGAAACTAACCACATCTTAAACCTATGCACATGCTTACAAATGTACGTACATTGTACATGCATATGACCGCCAGGGCAGATTATTTGTTTTCAGACTTCTGTTCTATCATGCACTCTTGTCAACGCCGCCGTAATGAGTACACTGACGAGGATTTGAATCCACGACCTCTCGATTGACAGTCCAGCACGCTAACCACAACACTATCGCTCGCTGATTAACCTGATTATACAGATCGTAGCTTTCTTTAAGGGTCCACTAATACCCAGAAACAACCCTCAATTATATAAACAAATTCTGTTTTCAAATTGTGTAACTATGTTATTAATATGTGATTTCCACTGTAATTCCTTTTCGAATCAAGAATTTTTTTCTAAATATTTAGCAGTATTTAAGTAAGTAAGTAAGTAAGTATATTCATTACTAACCAATTTTGCAGCCGACGGTTTAACTTAACGTACTTCGCCTTGGAGGCTTCCGGATGTCTAAAACCTGAATTATAACGGCCGAAGGCGATTTCTACACTGTCCTGCTATTTCCGAAACTGATCTACCAGTTTTTACACAGAAGGATGGTTGCAGTCTAAAGTCTGCTGGGAAGCCCGATGCCAGGCTTCGATGGAGTTATTCGTCCGAGGTAACCCAAGCGTTGTTCGCTCACGGGGCTATTTTCACAGGGGTGTTTTGACGGGGTGATTTTGTCGGATGGCGATTTTGACGAGGCTATTTTGGTCATGGGCTATTTTGACGGGGCTGTTTTGACGGGGATATTTTGCCCATAAACACAGTTAAAAAGTATAAAGTATCCTGACAATAAACGTTTCTCGCATCAAGTAAGTTAGTGACAATATCCTTAACCATCGGGCTACCAAGGGGCGGGGGGTTATTACGATCCCCCTATCTCACGCCATTCAAAAGTTACACCCGATATACCCTAGGTACCAGGGGGTTGATACGACCCCCTTAGTTTTTCGTCTATAGCGTACTCAGTTTTCTTCCTGGAAGAGAAACAATTATACCATTCTTTAGAAGGAATGCAGGGCTTCATTTTCATACTTAGATGTTTGTCTTTTGAAAACCGCAAGTGATCAAAATAAATAATAATACGCGTAATATGCGTGAAAATGGCTGAATGGAAGGACTCCCCCCCTTAGTTTTTGTCTGTAGCGTATTCATTTATATTCATGGATGAGAAACAAATATAACATTCTTTAGAGGGAATGTAGGGCTTCATTTGCATACTTACAGGTTTGTCTTTTGAAAACCGGAAGTGATCAAAATAAATAATAATACGCGTAATCTGTGTGAAAACGGCTGAATACATCATCACAACGTAAACCGATATATATGTATGGATATATATGTATGGATGTATATTTATAAGTATATAAACATATGTAGGGATGTATGTGTATCTTGGATACATAGATCAGTTTCAAAACAGACATAATTTTATATTTGTTTATCCAAAAAGTACAAAATGTACGCAATAATATAAAATATCGCTAATTAAGGGGGTTCCGTTGTTAAAAGTGATGTAATTTCGAGGTGCATTCACATAATGTACAACTAAATATACCATTCTGTGCAGAAATGAATGCTAAATCCAATGCTGTATTACAAGTTATGATATGTGAAACCAAACACGAAATCCAGTGGGGGTCGTCTCAACCCCCCCTTGGTAGCCGATGTCGCAAAAAAAACCTTGGTAGCCTGAGAGGGTTAATAAACCAACTGCCAATCGCACCTTTGTGCACAATCATCATAGTCCCGCATATAACAAAGAAAGTCAGCCAATCTTGATCAGACCTTATATATCATCCTAGTGATGAAAGTTTTACGCATCAAATTATCTGCGGGAGGAATGATACGGTCATGAGCCCTGGGGCGGAGGGATTACTTAGAAGTTTCAATTGTGCAAACCCTGTTTGATATCTAGTTAGGACATTTTTCAGTGTAGAATACCACAGAAGTTTATTTTTTTATAATTTGTGCATCATTTTACAAATCTACGATGCTAATGACAATATTGCCCCACCTGGGTGATACGAACGGAAGTAATAGAGACTAGACGAAACTGACAAATATAGAGCACGGGAAAATCACTTTAAAGGTGTCTAAGCATCGCATCTTGCAGAAGGTGGTAAATAGTAGTAATCCATTGTTGAACGACATCCTATAGCTCCATAGTCTGTTGATGTAAATATTTTCTGTAAGAAAATGCTATCTATAAAATGAGAGTGTTCTTACTCTGGTAGTGCCAGTCCCAAGCCTAAATATGGAAGGAGGGTTACGTTAATCATCTTTGTAATGACACAGCGTCGTTAAACAGCAACTAACCAATTCATCTTCGAGTCGTGCCAGACCTAAGCTTACGCACAAAGGAGGAGGGCGACGCTAATCAACTTTTCTATGATATAACATCGTTAACAGAAAACTACTACAACGATTCATCGTAGTAGCGACCATCAACTAATGGCGTCGTTATTTTTACAGTGGCGCTATAGAAGCTTTTTGTGTAGATTATACTAAATTATGAAAGGTAAATTGGATTGGCCATCTAGCGACAGAAAAGAAGATGAGCGATACCGTATCTGTAGATAAATTCTAGACGTTGACGGACTTCATTAGACACCTTTAAAATCCGTTCCAGTTGACGCAATAAATATAGATTTATTTGATTTTACCGCATTGGAATGGTTGATCGTTTACATGGAATACTTACACAATAATTACAAAGTAATTAATAATTATAAAAAAAATTGCATAACTCCGTCACTACAGTATACCTGCAGTTATGCCAGTCGAAATGCTGGGAGAAGAGGATGGTGACGTTATCACACAGTGTTTTTAAACAGCAACTAAGCAAGCCAACATAACGTCAGCAACGGCCTCTGTTGCGGTAACATGTCATTAAACTGTAGGAACCCATTTGTTACACGGACATAATAAGTTTACATCAACAGCTCTAAGATGTTGTATATAATTGCAATAAAATCACGTGCGTATAGGCCTATATCTGAAAGACGCTTGCCTATGGCTTATGCATATAGGAGAGTGCCACAAGACGCACCCCCTTTTCGTTTCTAGCTTGTAGCATTATAATAAATACCATTATGAAAATAAAAAGTATGCGCTTAGTATGATCTTTTATTGTTAAAAACATGTGCACTGTCAAATAAAAGTAATATTGTGCTGTAACAGCTAAATGCTTCAATTTATCTGATGTCAAGGATGGTGCCTCTTGGGAACAGGGTGACCTCAAGAAGCACCCCCTGGGTGCGTCTTGGGAACAACATGGTTTAATGATGTATCAGCATGCCAAGCACCATTTGAGCCCTATTGTCCAATATGGGCAAAAACATGTAGACATACAGTACTAAAACGTTAGTTTTGGCATTGATACGATAAAGCGACAAGTTTAAAGCAGCAGTTTGGGCCTAAGCAAAATTGCATATCAGTCAAATGTCGAGCAACTACAGATTAAAAGGTCATTTCATATTTCTCGCTCAGAGTAACTCTAAATCTTCCCAGAATTGGGCAACCGAGTTGAAGCACATGCCCCTTAAAATGTCTCTGTAAAGTTCTTCTCGGAATTCCGAAATGTTTTTTACAAGTGGTAAGACTGCCCATCCTTGAGGGCCGCTAATGCACGCTTGAGTGTTCCCTCTCCATACGTTCCTCTGCTTGTCTTTCGCGTATAATCCTTTCCGATGATTTGACAGCCAATAAAACCAATCAAATAAAAGTCATCTCAGACTATAGATATTGGTAATTACCCAGTTGATTCTATTTAATGTGAACATATTTGTGTTAATTGCCGATATTCCATACATGCATACCCAAAACGCACCCGGTGCGTTTTGGGTATACGGGACGTGGTGCTTCTTGGGCTCCGACGGGTATACCCTCTAAAGACAATTTATTTTGGTTCCTCTTAGATGTTGCTAAAATATACTCTACCACATTTGCAGTTGATAAAGAGGTTGAGAAAAACAAGTAAGGATTATTCCCAAACTGCTCTTTAATGTTGTGAAAAAGCCTTGTTGAATTATCACTCGCAAAAGTTCAAAAATGCCGAAACCTTACTTTTAATTCAGAAACCGCTTTCCTCTCCGAACAAAGGCCACCGATTAATAATAACTTATGGACACTTGATCTACTTATTATGTAAGTAGGCTGCTGCGTTCCTGTATCAGCCAGTCTGGATATTATATGGGGGGTGCGTCTTGGGCATAGGGTGCGTCTTGTGGTACTTTCCCCTAAGCACACATGTTAACTAAACGAAGACTCACCTGGAAAATTGGTAACTTTTAACACTGAGTATTTGCATACAGGAAATTGGGACTATTTGGACGCATAATTATGTAGAATGAGCAACGACAGGAAAATTAAAACGCTAGTGTTCGGAATGATGGATGGTACAAACAAGAGAGGACGGCCTCACAAAGAGTGGCTGGACGACATAACTGAATGGTGCGGAGCATCGCTACAAGAACTGACACAGGGCGCTATGGTGAGGCGGCAGTGGAAGATTATAGTGAGAACAGCGTTGAACCCATGGTCTTCGATGTTGATGATCTGCGTAATTGTTCAACTCTGTTTAGACACCTTTAAATCGCGTCTTTTCAAGCCTATAAATAACCAAAATTTCGTCTAAATGATATTGCTTTCTTGAATTTTGCCATCAAAATAAATCTAACTCCCGTAGTCTTCCAAGCTCAACCCTAGCTAAAGTATGGCGATACGAGTCATCTTTAAAATTGTCTTTAAATAGCAGCTGAACATGCGCAACATGCATGCATACATAGCTAAATACATACTTACATACATTATGCATACATCCACACAATGTCATACATACACAAATAAATCCATACATACGAACGTACGTAAGTACTGATGGTAGCGGTTGGAAAGAAGGAAAGGCTGAGAAGGAGTAGGTTATAATGGACGTTGCGAGAGAGAAAAAAGAGAGGAAGGCGGAAGGTCACAGGGCATGCGCACTGACTTCTTCTGTAGATTAACAGAAGATATTTGTCACTTGTGCGTAAGTGCACTACGGCTCAGCTCTTCCCATTTAATATGCATAAAAATCAACTGAAAAATCAGTTCATAGACACACACACACACACACACACACACACACACACACACAGTGATGCACTAACTCGTCTAAGCTGATGAATTAAACCTGGAAATACCTCTTCCTCCTGCTCGTCATCTCCTTCCTTTTGCCCGCGACTTGACAGAGGAAAGGCAGAATTGTTCATTGACAGCTAGTAACTGTCTAACGACCCTTCGTCATGACAAAGACGATTTAACGTCGTCGTCCTCCATTCTCCAGGTTCGGGACTGGAACCACTAGAGTACGGCCAGTGGCGAAATGATTTTCCTTCAGTTTTAGTTTCGTGTATTAAACGATATCTTATGGCTGACAAAGCCTTTGACGTCGACTGTTACAGTAGCCTTACTTTGCTATCGATTAAATGTGCTTCATTTAAGCTTATGCTCTACTTATTACGTAATTGCAACCGTTTTTGTGGTGTTTAAGTGGATCATTTCGTTTCCAGCGTTTTTCAACATCTTAGATTCGTTGACGTCGACCTCACCAAATCCACGCGACGTTAGGATGCCAGCTGCAGTTTAAAGACGTCTTATGGCCTTTATATGAAAAGCTATGTACATTGTACAAGCCTCATTAGTACGGTAGTTCTAGTCGGTTGGTTAATTGACGTTTAATGACACTCTGTCAAAACAAAGATGATTAGAGTCGCCCTCCTCCTTTCTCCGGGATTGAGATTGACACTGTCAGTGGATACAGCTGCAGAGTAAGTTAGTAATACAGTACCGTAAAACGGGGTTACTTTGACCCGAGGGGTGACTTTGGCCCAAATTGAAAAATTAGTTTGTAAAGCTCTGGCCTTCCGTAGTTATCACATCATTTCGACATATTTTATGTATAACAATAAGTAATCATGTAGTCATTATTTTAACCAAATTTGGGATTTTTCATTGTAAAATTTTTTGAAATTTTCCTGAAATGTTTGTAAGCCTATAAAAACTTCAAATTTGAAGATGTGCAAACTTATTTTTTTGTGAGAAATACCGTTAATAACACCGTGGGTGATAATATAACTTTTCAATGTACATTATAAGGGCATGTGTATGGCGCACCGTTTGTTCCACTATGTCACCAATAAGTAATTTAAAAATGCAAACAATATTTTTGGGGTGACTTTGACCCACAGTATGGGTTCACTTTGGCCCACATTCTAAAGTACTGCAGGTGATGTTTAGAAAATTTATTTTTAAGAATTAATTACCGTGGTAATGTATTTGCAATGTATTTAATGGTCCAATTATGTATAACATGTCTATAGTTTTAATTTTATCCAAAAATTGCCTTAATCTAATCTTTAAACATCTAATAGGACCTTATTTTATCAATGTGTAAGTTGCGTACTTGTCAACTTATTTGTATTAAAGGCAAATTGATTGATTGATTGCTAAGTTTCACTTTTTAGGATATTTTGACTGGTCGGTGCATACCAATTCGTTTTATAGTCATGCCAAGGTCGTATTAACGTGTTCCTGGAAGTTGGCTAGCAGTAGGCCTATTTGGCTTATTCTAATGACCCTTTGGAAGCAGTCACAAGTGGACGCTGATAATATCACAAAGAGTTGCAGCCTTACATTACAACATCCCTAGATCTATTCTAACAAAAAAACCTTAATGGCTAACACTCCAATAAACATGGTGGACCAACAATCTTCAGCAAATATATAATTAAAACATCCTAGTCCATTACTAGTCTTTCACTAGTAGGGGCCTACCGGTTCAGTACCGTAGTCATTATAGGTGTTAGTTTTATGTTGAGATATTCTTAACCCTTTGGGGGTGAGGTGAAGCATTGGAACGTTTCAGGTGAGGTGGGGTATGACATACCCCAATACATATTTTTTACTTGCAAGTCAAAATATCAACTACATCAGGGGTTCTTAAACTTTTTAGAAGCAGGGACCGGCTGTGCATTTATGATGTTGTTGGCGGACCACCAGTTAGAAATGCAAAATTTTATCTGACAATCGAATCCAAGATAAAGGGAAATTAGAGGAATGAGTCCATATTTTATCTTAATATTTTATTGAAATTATTCTAAGAGCGAAATAATGCGAAATAGTGACTAAATCAATAAACTGCTTTTACAAATATATGTAATTACACATGTTCTTGTTATTCATTGTTAAATATAACAATAAATATCAGAATGTATTTATTATAGTTAAAGGAAGCGTTCAAGTTTTTATAAATAATAACTAGTAATTTTATTACACGAGAAGGCTTACTCCTATCTAAAAGTAGCAAGCCTAATTACTTCATGGCATCATTACTAAGTGTAACTCCACAGATTACACACAGTGGTTTTGGGCTGTTTTCATCTCCGGAAGAAACAAATCCATATTTTAAATATTCTTGATCGTATTTTCTATTAAACAAACGATGTTTCTTGGCTTTTTTAAAAGAGATCCTTCCCGTACATTATCATCGTTTTCTTGTGTGCTGTCACTGTCCGTGTCTGAGTTGCGGCGCTTTGCTGTTGTTTCATTACTTTTAAAGAAACTGTCCAAAGAGACTTGATGTGCTTTGCTCATTGTTTCTCTTATTTTTTAAATTTAAAACTAAGATTTCTAGAACTTTATTTCGTGTTTAAATTTGTCTTATTGCAAATAAACAAAAATATTCATACGCTAGCGTTTTCTTAATTATCGCTCAATTCCATCAACAAAGAACAAATATCTGGCGTACGAATGGTTGTGTTCAGTTGGTGACAGTTTCAATCGCTAGGTGATCGAAGTCCATATGCCTAGCGATCACGGTGTGGCGATAATGGGAACTTTAGATCTAGAATCTAGATTGATTTATTGCAAATAACGTTAAATAATAATTTCATTCTATAAATTTTTTTAACTTAAAAAATATATCTATAATTATCTGTATTTTCCAGGAATAAGTTGATCAAATTTTTTATTTTTAGGGATTGTTTCGCGGACCGGCGACTTGAGCTCCGCGGACCGGCGCCGGTCCGCGGACCACCACTTTAAGAACCACTGAACTACATAACACTTATTATGAACTAAACTATAGTTCTGAATCCAATTATCAGTTAAACTGGTGATTATCGGAAGCAAAAAACTTCTTTCAATCATAATTCTGGAAGTGCCAGTCCAAAGCCTAAATAAAGGAGGAGATGCTAATTATCTTTTAAATGACACAGCGTAGTCAACCGTCGTAGGAAAAGGCTCTGCACGGTCACAGAGGTGGCCTCCCTCTGTAGCCCGCCTCATGTGCGCCACGCCTGCATGGCTGGGCTTTACCACCGCAGAGGAAAGGATCGAGCGACTGCTGCCCGGCGCACAGCGAATCTGCCGAAGGTAGCACCCAGCGTGGAACAGAGGTCTGGCAAGGCAGACGACGAGGACCTCTTTCGTGCTGCAAGGGTTCATGAGACACACGTTCTGCGCAGATTATTTCCACAAGATGTCGTTAAACACTGAAAACTACAAAAATTGTCTAGGCTGTTTTAGACACCTATAAATTTGTTGCTTCCGAAACTATAAATAACTCATTTTTTCGTTGAAACGCTAATAATTGGAAGATCCAAAAGAGACATCAATTGCCACTAATGACGCTGCGATCAGCTAACCCACCTTTAAAACAAACGCTATAACCGGCGATATTTACTGCTCATTTTCGTCTCAGGGTTGTGCATGAATCCGCTACTGCTGCGCGGACTCTGGCATGCCAGTCCCAAGTTTGGATATGGGAGGAGGGCGATGCTCATCATATCGTTATTACACAGCGTCGAATTTGCGCGTAAGTTATTAACACAAACACACGCCCGCGCACACTCACCACCTTTGTCTCTTGCAAGGTAAAGGGTGGTCTAGGCTAAGAGTACTACTGTCATCGGTATGAAGTGTTGGCGAATAATTCATTTTCCTAATCTCAGCATATAAGGGTGGGTGGCCAGATCTCTTCCTCGCCGTTTCGTCTTCCCGCCGACAGCATAATATTATGGCTAGGGGGCAAATTGAACTCCGGACCTCTTGGTTGACTGTCCAGCACACTAACCAATGGACTATCGCCCACTGATTAGACTTCCTTGTTTTTTCACAGAGCACTGCTTTCTTTAAGGCTCTCAATGATACCTTGCAGCCCTCAATTATACTAATTCTGTTTTCAAGTTTTTAACTGTGTAATCAATCTGCTATTTCAATTTCGAATCATAAATGCTGCTACAACATTAGCAGCGTTTGTGTTTTCTAAACCCTGTTTGAAATTTATATACGATATTTTTCATTTAAGAATACCAGTGAGATTTGTTTTTTTAATTAAAAATTTTCCATCGCTTTACAAATCGATTATGTTAATAATATTGACATGACGATATGCTATTCTATTAAGTATTGACGCAACTCTTGTTTATAATGCGAATTACAGGCTTTAAAAAGGTGTTTTAGGAACTGTTATATTTAGTTGGCTAATAACTGTTTAAGCATTCTAATACGGTTCCACGTCAAATGGTTCACGGACAAAAGGTTCACGACAAATGGTTCTCTGCCAAAAGGTTCACGACACAAGGTTCACGACAAAAGATTGACGACAATAGGTTGACATAAGATAATTTAGCAACCTAAACTACTGGTTTGCCATTATAAGTAGGCCTATACTACGATTAGATTACTTATTTTAAATGTGCCTCTGATTTGTTGATTAGCTACTTGTTGTGAACCTCTTGTCGTCAACCTTTTGTCCGTGAACCTTTTGTCGGTGAACCATTTGCGGTGAACCATTTGTCGTGACACCTTCTAATACACACAAACATACAATACAGCCAGCACTCTCGTATGCGTAGCAGCTTATAATTGCTGTTGTAATTAGTAACCTTTATTGTGCCCGTGTCTAATGCACAAGGCATCAACCGATGGCACACCAAAACACCAACCCTCCAGCTGCAAGGCACCGAACATACCCCTATACCACCGCGCCCCAGTATATTGTGTTGTGTTGTATTGTGTTGTATTGTACTCCACGTTTATAATGCGACCGAGCCAGCCGCAGTAAAGATCCGAGAAATTAATTTCAGATAAACCGACCGACCGGGAAGCGAACCCGGGGCGCCGACGTGACGAGCGGGCTACCAACCCACTCGGCCACTCAGGGCTTTGCAATTATAGAGATAATTTATTCAATGTCTATTTAATTAATAACCAGGTGAGTCTTCGGTTAGTTTATGCTGAATATCTAACGTCATTTGCAAGCATTTTCAGATGTATAGGGACGTCATTTTGTTCTCATTGCAGCAGGGAGCGGGATCGCTTCCCACAACCTTGCCAAAGGTCCACTCATTCGCGAGATGGCGCGTTGGTAAAATCCGATGCAGGACGTGATGGGCGCCTTGCATGGATGCCGTATACAGTTAAGCTTAAATTGGACTCCTTTAATAACCTGTGATCATCCGTTCATACTGAATTGTAATCATACTCCGTTTGTCGGTTTGATTTAATTAAGGATATGATTATTTTATTATTATTATCATTATTATTATTATTATTATTATTATTATTATTACTATTATTATTATTATTATTACTATTATTATTATTATTATTATTATTATTATTATTATTATTATTATTATTATTATTATTATTATTATTATTATTATCATTATTATTATTATTATTATTATTATTATTATTATTATTATTATTATTATTATTATTATTATTATTATTATCATTATTATTATTATTATTATTATTATTATTATTATTATTATTATTATTGTTATTATTATTTAACTTACTATTTCCGCGTAACAAACAGATTCCTACAGTTAATTAACATAAAATGATGGTAACAAAGACCGTTGTTAACGTTATGCTGGTTTGGCTAACTGCTGCTTAAGGACATTGTGTTATAACAAATGTGATTAGCGTCTCCCTCCTTTCTCGATACTTAAGACTGGCACTACCTGAGGTATGGTGATGCCGGAGTTATATAATTATTATAAGTATTGTGTAAGTATGCAATTTTTCCACCATGTAAATAACGACAGTATTTATGGCCCCTGATCAATAACGTAGAAGCGCATAATTCCATATTTATTGCAAGTGGAGAACATTTTTAAGGGTGTCTAATGATGCTGTCATTGGCTAGAGTTCAACTACAAGTACGCTAACGTCGATCTCGTATTACATTGCAATAGGGCCAATGCACTTTACCTTTCCTAATCTAGTGCAATCGAATCTAAGAGCTTCTATGGCGCCACTGTATAATGGTGAAGTCATCAGTTGATGGTGGCTGTTAAGCTAAAGCCTAGTGGTAGTTATTTTGTTGAACGACGCTAGGCCTATGTCATAGGCTACTAGCGTCTCCCTGTCCGTTTATCAATGGTCTAACGGAGATTATATTGTTGGGTAGTTGCTGTAACGACTTTGTGTCACAACAAAGGTGATTAGCGTCTCCCGTCTTTCACGAGGCTTTTGACTGGCACAACCATTATATTATTATGTTATATTTTAATATTAAAATATCTGACTTCGGCCCAGAAAATTTGCCACTTGTCAGTAATTGACTTATTAAGAGTTTCCATTATAATCCTGATATCATAAGAAAATCGTTTGGTCCAAAATTTATGCCCTTTAAAATTGAAAATATAAAAAATCACTTGGTGGGAAATCGCAAATGAAAATTAACCATATCTTTTTTGTGGGGTGCGGTGGTGTAGGAGTATGTTCGGTGCCTTGCAGCCCGAGGGTTGCAGGTTCGAATCCACCTCAAGCCACCGCGTAGGGACCCTGGGCAAGTCCTTCACTCGTAATTGCTCATGCGCTTCGGCGTGAAACTCCGATTCAGTGTCCGCGCTGTAGTCGGGAGCGCCTCTGAATAGAAATCTTGAAAGGGCGCTATAACAAGTGCTCATGCATACATGCATACATACATACATGCATACATACATACATACATACATATGTATACATACATACATACATACATACATACATACATACATACATACATACATACATACATACATACATACATACATACATACATACATACATACATACATACATACATACATACATACATACATATCTCTACCTGGTGCATTATTCAAATATTTAAGCCTTAATACATCATGTGGCGTAATATATGTTGTAACACGGTGCCCCAAGGTGCAGTTGTATTCATCGAACGCAAAAATCAAAAATCATGATAATAAACCATGTAGGTTTAATTAACCTAAATAGCGATCAACACGTCAAATAGCTGTTCGAATAGCCAAATAACCGCTCGAACACCCGGCATCACGTCAAAGATAGCCGTTGAAATACCCAACTGTTAGAACACCTAACATCGCGTCAAATAATCAACGAACACGTCACAGGCAGGTCATCCATTTATCGCGATAGGCGTACAGTCAAATTCATTATTACTGTAGGGGTGTGTATGATTCACACACAGGCATTTGAGAGAGGAATAGATGGAAGACAGACAGAACAGCCAGACCTACAACTTAGTATACAGTCAGACACAGAGACACAGAGACAGCCAGGCATACACATTGACACATACAGAGGCAGAGAGAAGGACAGACAGAGATACAGAGCGAGAGGGAGACAGACGAACAGACAGTCAGAAAGACGGACAGAGGGTAATGAGGGAAGGGAGATACCTGTGCTATGAGTAGGCGCGGGCAGGAATGGGGAGTCGTGCCTGCCACACAGACCTGCACGCGCAGACAGACTGACTGGCGCCTAGTAAAGGAATGCCGTGTAGGAGGTTTTGATAGGGCTACATAAATGGCAGCCCTTACGGCAGAAGAGGAGAAGGAGAGAGAGAGAGATCAAGATCCAGCGTGTTCGTTAGGACGGACTCCTGTCCCCTTGTCAACCGGGACGCATATAGGCAATCTCTAATGGGTCTCATAGCATACTAGCCTTTAGGTAGCGTCTCATTGGCCGGTTCCAAGTAATGAATATTCATAAGCAGTGACGTACTACACGTGCCCTACTCTCGCGATCTTCTTGTTGTTGTATGCCTTGTGCCGGTAAACCCGTAGTTTAGGTTGCTAAATTATTTTACATCGTCAAATTGAAATGGAAGCTGGATTGAGGAAAAAAGTTGTTTCACTAACTCGAAGTGGGATTGATAGAAGTTGGATTGATGGAAATAATTTTTTCATGAAATGGAAGCGGGATTGATGAAAATAATTATTTACCTAAATTGAAGCTGGATTGACGAGAATAATTACGTAAATGGAAGCTGGACTGGCGAAAATAGTTAATCGTGAAACTAGAAGTTGGATTGATCAGAATAATTCTCTGCTTAAATAGAAGTGAGATTGATTAAAAGAATTCTTGCTAAATAGAAGTGGGATTGATTAAAAGAATTTCTGCTAGGCCTAAATAGAAGTCGGATTGATGAAAAAATAAACTGCGGTTTCAATGGATACCAATGAAAAATAATTTGGGAGCCTAAACTGAAGGATTACCGACTGCTTACTTACCAACGTCAAGTACGGCTTTGAAGACATTGGAATAATTTAGAAACGTAAAATACGGTTTTACCATTTAATTTCTTAGACTGAAACTTCTGCTGTAAACATCATTAAATTTTTCACCAAGCATAAGTGATTAACCCACATCACGAACAGTTTCATCGTTGTTACACATATACTCGATCAATCTATTCCAGCTGACAACATTCCATTTATGTGGAAAGTTGTCAAATGTCAATCATAATTTTTTCATAGGGCCTACTACAATATGAGTCCAATCATACGCGGTGTATTTAGTTCTATTGAAGCGCCTTTTAAGTCATAGAAGACAGCTTCTTAATCGATGTTTAGCGCTGTGTTACTGTATTTATGATTTCAAGGGGAAAATCAGCGACAATTTGTAAACAACACGAGATCAGTGACGTCACTGCTCATGAATATTCATTACTTGGAACCGGCCAATGAGACGCTGCCTAAGGCTAGTATGCTATGAGATCCATTAGAGATTGCCTAAATGCCACCGGGACACGGGGTCCGAGCTTGTAACATCTATAGAATAAACATCGTGTGTATGAACAACGTGTTATCTCTCTCAACGGTCGATCGGCAACCCCGAATCTCGGGCGATCAACAACACTACATTACTATATGCCACGGATCCCAAACAAAAAAGTCGATTTGTGCGAAGCCGAAACACCGAAAGACGAAACTAAATTTCGTTCCGTTGTGAGACTGTCGAAAAAGGAGACTCGGCTCTGAAATGTCATGTCTGAAAGTTGGGGACATTGACGTCTTTGGAAATTTTAGTTGACGTAAACGCGAGTGGGACATTTCACATACCTCTTTAACGTTTCTAATTTTGCTATATAAGCTGCTCGCTGCAAAGCATTTGTTATGTGGATCGCAAAGTGGTGGTTTTCAACATAGGGATGACTATCGAAATTTGAGACGATGCTCTTAATTCACATACCTGTTTTAAGTCTTGTAAAAAAAGGTGATATAAAGGAGATATTGGACGACGGAATAAGCGTGCCAGACCCAAGCCTAGATACAGGAGGAGGGCAGCACTAATTATCTTTGTTATCACAGTGTCATTAAACTGAAACCACTATGGTATTAGCATGACAATGTGTTCTATTTTAAGTCAGGATCACTGGTACTGCACGAAGAACGGTCTTTTTATTATCATGTCGCCTAATCATTGTGAATTTATTAAGCGCCACTACCTAAAGATATCAATCGATGTAATAAATCGACACCATATAGAAGACGAACGGATTGCCGGACGGACACACGCACATACATACACACGAACATACAGACACAAAGACAAACAGACAGACAGACAGACAGACAGACCGTATTAATTTGAACTTTCTCTTTGAGTTCATTCTTCCTCTTTGTTTCTATCGCTGTCTCTGTCTGTCTGCCTGTCTCTCTCTTTATCTCTCTGACTGCTTCGGTCTCTCTGTCTGTATCCATATGTATTGCTCCCTCTATCCATCTGTCACCCTTTCCTCCTATCATTGCCGGATGTGTTATAGAAACAATTGAGGTCATAAGTTAATGCTAAACAGCTTTTTAACGCATTACACCGACGCTATATTTAATCATCAGCCGCAGGTCATTACACTGTTAAAGAGCTGTAATATGCCAAAACAATTTTTGTCGACGGCAACGGCCTGTGTTGTCATAAGCTGTCGTTAAACTCTGGATCCAGTCTTTATATGGATGGACTGAACTTGGCTCGCTTAACGCTCATTCTTTAGGAAATAAATACATGGTGGTATCTAAACTAATCTCTCTACATTCGTTGGATATACTTATAGTGACAGAGTCCTGGCATTCTACTGCTGCTGATGTCTCGGTACGCCGCTCTGCTCCACCTGGATACTAGTCTATCGATGCTCCGCTGCCAGTTTCTCCTACAAAGGATCCGCTGGGACAAAACTACGGAGGTATCGTAGTTTACTTCCGTGATTACCTACCTTCGCATCAAAAACGTTTCTCCTGTAACTGAGACGACTTCCTTCGAATCTCTCGTGTGCTTCTGTGCTACCTCCAGAGGGCCGCTTACTGTTCTTGCTATCTACCGCCCTGGCTCCGTACCTCTCACTGCCGCCTTCTTCTCCGTGCTTTCCTCCCTTCTAGAGGTCTACGCCACATTCAACTCCCAGCTACTCATTACTGGAGATCTTAACATCCATTTGGAGGACACTTCCCTACCAGAAACCACACGTTTCCTGGATCTTCTCTCGCAGTTTGGTTTAACTCAACATGTCGCAGAACCTACCCATGCCTTGGGTGGGTGGCTGGATGTCATCATCACGCGCGACGTCCATGTTCCGATCACGGTCTTCTACGCTACACCGTGCCACTCCTCTGCGCCCAGCCTACCTTCGCTCTCCGCCACCACTCCCGTGGTTGGAGGCGCCTTGATCGAGAGGCGTGTCGTGATGGCCTCCTCAGTAGTCCTCTCTGTGGTGACCTCTCGCCTCTGGTCGATCGTCCGTGTGAGGACCTCTTCGCTCTCTACGACTCAGCGATACAACCCCTCATCGATGACCTTCTTCCGCTACGTCAACATCGAACTCGAGTCAGACCGTTACAGCCATGGCTGGACCAACATTGCCGTTTGCTTCGTCGGAACGTTAGACGCTTTGAGCGTAAATACCGTCGCACAAGTGACCCGTCTGACCGCCTCATCTGGATTAACCATCTCCGAGACAAGTATCATGAGTTCCGGCTGAAGGAGACTTCGTATTGGGCGTCGTTGATTGACCGGGAGAGAGGAAATCCACGTCGGCTCTGGGCGGCGATTGCTGACGTCCTTGGCCGCTCTACAGCCTCCACGTCTCTACCTGAGACTCCATTCACGGCAGACGATTACCTCAACTTTATACAGGCTAAGATTGATTCTACTCGCAAATCCACGGAAAACTCCCCTCCTCCTGTCTTCTCCTCCACTGCAGCTGTTCTCTCGTCATGGAAGCCTCTTCAACCTGATGCCATCCGTCAACTCATAATGGACTCTTCTTCGAAGTCTTGCGAACTAGACTTACTTCCTCCATTCTTAATGAAGGAGTTTTTACTTTTTAGATGAACTTGTTCCGTTTTTGGTAATTCTATGTAACTCTTCACTGGCCCAGTGCTATGTACCTGCATTGCATGAAACGGCTGTGGTTTTCCCTTCCATCAAGCGACAAGGTCTTGACCCTGGCTCCCCTTCAAATTACCGCCCTATCTCAAACTTGTCTTTCCTCTCGAAGCTTCTTGAGAAATGTGTGTCTGTACAACTGGTTCACTACCTTGACCTACACTCTCTAATGCCTCCTCTTCAGTCTGGATTTAGGAAATTTCACTCGACAGAATCTCTTATGGTGAGTCTTCTGGCTGATGTATTTCATGCCGTTGATCGTGGCCATGTCACTCTACTTTCCCTCTATGACATTAGTGCCGCTTTCGACACTGTTGATCACACCATCCTTCTTGACCGGCTCTCTAACTCATTTGGGATTACTGATTCTGCTCTTCTCTGGTTCCGCTCATTTCATTATGATCGCTCCGTCTCGGTAGTTTTTGGTCCCACCCGCTCTGCTTGGGTCCCCCTCTCTTACGGGTTACCTCAGGGCTCGGTTCTTGCTCCTCTTCTGTTTGTCCTATATACTTCGGATCTGGCTGGGGTCCTTGGTCCACTGGGTGTCCTATCCCACCAATATGCTGATGACACGCAGGCTTACCTTCATGGACCTGCAGACACAGCTGCTATTATGGTCGAGCGTATTCTAGAGGCTTCTGCTGCTCTTGACCGATGGTTATCCTCAAATCGCCTCCGTCTTAACCAAGACAAGACTCAGTACATATGGCTCGGTGGTCGTGCCCAGCTTGCCAAGGTTGATGCTGACTCCCTTCATCTTCGGTTTCCTAATATGCACTTCTCTTCCTCTGTCCGTGATCTTGGATTCATTCTTGATCCTGTCCTCTCTCTGTCTGATCACGTAAATAGTGTATCTCGTTCCTGCTTCTACTACCTACGCCAACTCCGTACCATCCGCCAATCACTACCACTGCACACTATCACGACTTTGGTCCATGCATTGATTTGTTCCAGGATTGATTATGGGAATGCGGTTTACATTGGTCTCTCCTCTACAAATACATCCAAACTTCAGTCCATTCTAAACGCTGCCGCCCGCCTCATAGGGGCATTGCAAAATTTGACCATATCTCCAATTTTATCCGTGACTCCCTTCACTGGCTCCCAATCCGCCAGCGCATCCAATTCAAGGTCTGTTCCCTCACGCGAAGCTGTCTTGCTGGCTCTGCTCCTCACTATCTTAGGGCTTTTTTTGTACCCCAGTATCTTCTCTGCACAGTCGTTCCTCCCTTCGGTCCTCGGCCCGTGGTTACTTGGTTGTCCCGCGTGGGTGCGTACTTCTACGGCCCAGTCTAGGAGTTTCGCTATTGTTGGTCCCAATAGCTGGAACCAGTTACCTCAGTCCCTCAGGATTGACCTTTTTTCTATTTCTTTTGACCACTTCCGCAAACGCCTGAAAACCTCTCTTTACCAATGAAGAGACTGGCCCGAGTCGGGAGCGCCTCTGTTTTGAGTGACGCTATATAAATGCTTGATTACAACTACAATAACAATTACAATTATTACGGATGTCGATGAACACCTTTAAAACTCGGTCCTATGGCACAATAACTACTCTATGTTCTCTATCTCTTTGTCGACTAATACGTCACTGCTCTCTATCTCATTGTCGACTAATACGTCACTGCTCTCTATCTCATTGTATCTCTTTGTCGACTAATACGTCACTGTTTCTCTATCTCATTGTCGACTAATACGTCACTGTTCTCTATCTCTTTGTCGCATAATACGTCACTGTTTCCTATCTCATTGTTGACTAATACGTCACTGTTCTCTATCTCTTTGTCGACTAATACGTCACTGCTCTATCTCATCTCGATTACGTCACTGTTCTCTATCGATTGTCGACTAATACGTCACTGCTCTCTATCTCATTGTCGACTAATACGTCACTGTTTCTCTATCTCATTGTCGACTAATACGTCACTGCTCTCTATCTCTATCTCTTTGTCGACTAATACGTCACTGCTTCTCTATCTCATTGTCGACTAATACGTCACTGTTCTATCTCATTGTCGACTAATACGTCACTGTTCTCTATCTCATTGTCGACTAATACGTCACTGTTCTCTATCTCGATTGTCGACTAATACGTCACTGTTTCTCTATCTCATTTGACTAATACGTCACTGTTCTCTATCTCATTGTCGACTAATACGTCACTGCTCTCTATCTCATTGTCGACTAATACGTCACTGTTTCTCTATCTCATTGTCGCCTAATACGTCACTGACTAATACGTCACTGTTCTCTATCTCATTGTCTTTGACTAATACGTCACTGTTCTCTATCTCATTGTCGACTAATACGTCACTGTTCTCTATCTCATTGTCGACTAATACGTCACTGTTACTCTATCTCATTGTCGACTAATACGTCACTGTTCTCTATCTCTTTGTCGACTAATACGTCACTGTTCTCTATCTCTTTGTCGACTAATACGTCACTGTTCTCTATCTCATTGTCGACTAATACGTCACTGTTCTCTATCTCATTGTCGACTAATACGTCACTGTTCTCTATCTCATTGTCGACTAATACGTCACTGTTCTCTATCTCATTGTCGACTAATACGTCACTGTTCTCTATCTCTTTGTCGACTAATACGTCACTGTTCTCTATCTCTTTGTCGACTAATACGTCACTGTTCTCTATCTCATTGTCGACTAATACGTCACTGTGCTCTATCTCATTGTCGACTAATACGTCACTGTTCTCTATCTCATTGTCGACTAATACGTCACTGTTCTCTATCTCTTTGTCGACTAATACGTCACTGCTCTCTATCTCATTGTCGACTAATAATACGTCACTGTTTTCTATCTCATTGTCACTGCTCTATCTCAATAATACGTCACTGTTCTCTATCTCATTGTCGACTAATACGTCACTGTTCTCTATCTCATTGTCGACTAATACGTCACTGTCACTCTCTATCTCATTGTCGACTAATACGTCACTGTTTCTATCTCATTGTCGACTAATACATTGTCGTCACTGCTCTCTATCTCTTTGTCGACTAATACGTCACTGTTCTCTATCTCATTGTCGACTAATACGTCACTGCTCTATCTCATTGTCGACTAATACGTCACTGCTAATACGTCACTGTTTCCTATCTCTAATACGTCACTGTTCTCTACTTTGTCGACTAATACGTCATCCTATCTCATTGTCGACTAATACGTCACTGTTCTCTATCTCATTGTCGACTAATACGTCACTGCTCTCTATCTCATTGTCGACTAATACGTCACTGTCACTGTTTCCTATCTCATTGTCGACTAATACGTCACTGTTCTCTATCTCTTTGTCGACTAATACGTCACTGTTTCCTATCTCATTGTTGACTAATACGTCACTGTTCTCTATCTCTTTGTCGACTAATACGTCACTGTCTCTATCTCATTGTCGACTAATACGTCACTGTTCTCTATCTGTTTGTCGACTAATACGTCACTGTTCTCTATCTCATTGTCGACTAATACGTCACTGTCTCTATCTCTTTGTCTAATACGTCATCTCTATCTCATTGTCGACTAATACGTCACTGCTCTCTATCTCATTGTCGACTAATACGTCACTGTTCTCTATCTCATTGTCGACTAATACGTCACTGTTCTCTATCTCATTGTCGACTAATACGTCACTGTTCTCTATCTCATTGTCGACTAATACGTCACTGTTTCTCTATCTCATTGTCGACTAATACGTCACTGTTCTCTATCTCTTTGTCGACTAATACGTCACTGCTCTCTATCTCTTTGTCGACTAATACGTCACTGTTACGTCACAGTTCTTCCTATCTCATTGTTGCCTAATACGTCACTGTTCTATATCTCTTTGTCGACTAATACGTCTACTGTTTGTCTATCTCTTTATCTTATTGTCGACTAATACGTCACTGTTCTCTATCTCATTGTCGACTAATACGTCACTGTTCTCTATCTCATTGTCTAATACGTCACTAATACGTCACTAATACGTGTTCTCTATCTCTTTGTCGACTAATACGTCACTTTTCTCTATCTCATTGTCGACTAATACGTCACTGCTCTCTATCTTATTGTCGACTAATACGTCACTGTTTTCTATCTCATTGTCGACTAATACGTCACTGTTCTCTATCTCATTGTCGACTAATACGTCACTGTTCTCTATCTCTTTGTCGACTAATACGTCACTGTTTTCTATCTCATTGTCGACTAATATTGTCACTGTTCTCTATCTCATTGTCGACTAATACGTCACTGTTTTCTATCTCATTGTGGACTAATACGTCACTGCTCTCTATCTCATTGTCGACTAATACGTCACTGTTTTCTATCTCATTGTCGACTAATACGTCACTGTCTTTGTCACTGTTCTCTATCTCTTTGTCGACTAATACGTCACTGTTCTCTATCTCTTTGTCGACTAATACGTCACTGCTCTCTATCTCTTTGTCGACTAATACGTCACTGTTCTCTATCTCATTGTCGACTAATACGTCACTGTTTCCTATCTCATTGTCGACTAATACGTCACTGTTCTCTATCTCATTGTCGACTAAACGTCACTGCTCTCTATCTCTTTGTCGACTAATACATCACTGCTCTATCTCATTGTCGACTAATACGTCACTCTCTATCTCATTGTCGACTAATACGTCACTGTTTCCTATCTCATTGTTGCCTAATACGTCACTGTTCTCTATCTCATTGTCGCATAATACGTCACTGTTTCCTATCTCATTGTTCTTAATACGTCACTGTTCTCTATCTCTTTGTCGACTAATACGTCACTGCTCTATCTCATTGTCGACTAATACGTCACTGTTCTCTATCTGTTTGTCGACTAATACGTCACAGCTCTTTATCTCATTGTCGACTAATACGTCACTGCTCTCTATCTCTTTGTCGAATCATACGTCACTGCTCTCAATCTCATTGTCAACTAATACGTCACTGTTCTCTATCTCGACTAATACGTCACTATCTCTATCTTATTGTCGACTAATACGTCACTGCTCTCTATCGCTCACCCTGGATTAACCCATCTCTTTACAGCAATATTCCTAATCTCATGAAACTTTCAAATATGTTCAGTCGTACTGAGTTTGAATGCTAGTAATTAACACCTTACAGAAAACAAAACCACACAAGAAAAGCATAACAAAAATAATGTATTGACACAATAATAATAATAATTAATAGATGCACCTATTCTACTCGGTGCCAGATTTAAACTTGGTGAGGCCCTAAGCTATAGAGAGCTTGGAAGCCCCTTGTTAAAAAAGTACACCAGAAGGTCTCAAAACTTGAAAGCATATATGCCTTTTAATTAATTAATAGCAAGGCATTTAAAGTAAAAAATTAAAATTCTTTTCAAATGAATGCATTTACTAATTACATATTTATCATTTGGTTGGCTTGATCTCTATCATAGATTTAACATTGTATACCGTGGAAACAATACTTAAATGTAATTTTTTAAATACCTTTAACTTTCATTAATATATATAAAAAAAATGTTGAAGCCCTTGTTGATTGTGAGACTCTAAGCTGTAGCTTTTTTTAGCTTAATGGTAAATCTGGCACTGATTCTACTGTTAGGGTACCTCAAAATAAGGGTGATAATAACACTGCACATTATGTTGCAATGGCAACAATTGTAAGAGAATCAGTCAACATAATCAGAACAGATGTCATTGGCTGTTTCGTATGATGACACTCTTGTTGAGAAACTGTTAACAACATCAGCAAGCAAATGTTTGGGCATTTCTGAGCCTCGCACTTGAAGTGCATAACATGCGTCCTCAACTTTGCGCATACTTTGCCGAAGGACAGTAAACTTGCTCATCAGGTCACGGGATTTGCTACCAAATGAGAGGAATGCAGTGTAGATTGATTGGATAAACTGGCACAGTTCGAATGGTGCGACAAATTCACCACGTCCAATGCAACCGATTGCAAGACGCATCAGCTCCCCGGTGAGATCAGCAAGGCCCAGTACGTACTCCATCGGAGGTACATGGACCGACAAGACTTTTCGTCCTTGGTTTGAGGTAACTGTGGACTCTGCACTTGTTCCAGTATCAGAAATCTCCTCTGAAGTCTGACTTGCAGTTTCTGAACTGTTCGAACTCTGTAAAGATGGAAAACTTTATTGTATTAACTAACTCATGTCGTGGATTATATACATCTTTCAAATTGCTTATCGGCCATAGGCTGCCTCTCTATCTTACGAACTGATGTTCTGGATATTAACCTTTATAAGGCTTGGTCTTGGTGTATCATCGGTTGATGCTTTGTGCATTGGACACCGACATGAAACAAGGCATCAACTTACAGCACTAAGCAGTTGTGTGTTATGGACCAGATGAAGATCATCTCAGTGTAGGCTTGAAACTATTGCACATATATGCCTGCAGATAAATGATAGTTTATCATGCAATGTTTTAGAAAACCACTAGAACAAAGCGCATGAACAATTTAAGCAAAGGGACAATGACTGCCAGATATAAATGAAGAACTGCCCGATGTACATATTGCATCAAAGTTAACCAACAAATGCTGTTTAGTACAATTAATTCTTGGGCCTATCAGATGAAACTGAAATGCAGAGACAATCATCACTGATACGAGTGCCTCCAGAAACATTTGCCTAGTACAATAATAATATTTACTGTAGACTGCTATCTGCTTGTGTAATGCAATGGAAGAATGGTTTTAGGTCACATGGATCATCTATACACTTTTAGCTGTCTGGTAATTTCAGTTTAAAAGGCAAACATGGTTAAAAGATGAAGCAACTGTTATATTTTTCTGTATTTACTGTACCTGAGCAAATGTTAGATTTGCTTCTACTTGCTGTAGACTGAGCAGAGAATGCTGTTCTATGTAATACAAGAACGACAGTGCCTCAACATACTCCTGCAGACCTACAACAATTCACCACCACTGTCTCTTATACACTGGCAGAGCAATGACTGAATTCAAAAACCACTTATAAAACCTAAGTCCCTTAGATGCACACAGTGGCATCTACCAGTGGGGGGTTGGGAGAATGATCTCCCAGTTGCAAGAAATGGGGTTTAACGTTTTGGACATAAACTGGGGTCACTAATTTCCGATAATATAACGAACGGCCTGCAATATGAAAATTAATGCAATCAGCCAGAGTGGGGGTTTGTCCTCCTGTTCCAGGTGGGGGTTAGACATCATTGGATTCACAGTTCAAAAATAATTCTTGGAATTCAATAGATCTTGAATCAATTATCTTCTCTCAAAAATCTATCCAGCTGCAACTACAAAAAAAATCCATCACATAATCTACTAATTTTTGAATGTTTTTATTCAAATCCTACTTCCACTCTCATGAAGTATGTACAAAAGTGGGTAACTGAAAATATATAGCACCTTGGGGGGCCCGTGGCGCATTGGATAACATCTGGCACACAGACCGAGAGGTACCGAGTTCGAGCCCCCGTTGGGCGGATGTTTGTAGGCTGCTATTAGCGCCGTTGTATTACAGGCTGTCTGTTCTGTTAGTAGTTAAGATTTAAATTGCATAATATGTAAATGTACAGCGCAGTGCGTTTGTCAGGCGCTTATTAAAAAAAAGATATTACTATTATTATTATATTATTATTATTATTCTACAAACTTATACATTTCTTTTAAAGTAGCAATGGTAAGAACCTGGTGAGTAAGCTCTTAGAAACTGGTATGGATCTTCGCCCTGCAATTCCACAGCCACTTGGTACCATTTATTATTCTGTAGTTCATGCAATTTCTCCCGAACTTCAGTAAGTGTCTTCTGCTTGGATTCATCACTACAACAGAATTGTACATAATTTATTGTGTATAAATTAAAGAATACGTGAAAATTTAGCAGGTGGAATGAAAAGTGTTATACAAGTCATGATCTTACCAAGTCCAAAATCAAAGCAAACAAAACTAAGAAGAAATGGAGAACAATGAAATGTACATCATAATAATTAAATAAACAGAAAAGTGGCTACATAGATTTCACTGGCTGACTCTAGTTCATACATGATAGACCTAAATCATACATTTAGTATCAACATATACATGTAGCCACTTAGCCAGAAGAAAGATCTTTAAGTCTATATATTAGCTGAAATCAACAGACAAGAGGATTCACCAAGAATTGCCAAAATTCCAGCGTGCACCAAATTTGGAATCCCAGACATGGCAACGGCATGAAGAGTTACCACTACATCCTCTACAAACAGCAAAATTTGTAATCTCACATCTAATAAATCAAAAACTCTTGGGAGCTCTTCAAACTCCTGATTTTGCATGAGCTAGTAACAAACCTGTCAATACGATGGAGTTGGAAGATGATTCGTTTGCTCTCGATTGTTATGTCTCGACTGATTTTAACAAGGCGTTCGTATTTATCATGGCGATGATCCAATTCTACTTGAAACTGGTGAAACATCTTCCCTAATGGTGTATCTTCACTTGCTTTAGGTCGGCCATCTGCTTCTGTTTCGTTTGACCCGTGACTTTGACGAAACCTCTTGCCTAACAAGCAAATGATGAAGGAATGCAAATAAATCAAATGCTTAGGTGTAAGTACTAATTTTAAAGTGTCTACAACCAGGTTACTGAGGAACTACTTTTAAAATCGTAGGAACAGATCACAGAGCTCAGCACTTGTTCTAGTTTAGTCACCAATTATGTACCAAAGGATTTATTACTTTGCATCTGAGATGATCCACACTTCTCATCATTTTACACTATTTACAAAATATACTATTAATACAACTGCATCTTCATGAATTTGAGTTTAGGATAAGTTATATTTAACAATAGCTACGATGTCTTGGTTTAAAAGCGTCCTGGTAACTAACCCTAAAACTGATTACTCTATCAAAGGTATAACTGGGCCATTTTGTAATAACTGCAATCTTTGTCAAAAACTTGTCCAAACTCAATAGCCATGTTTAGCTAAACTAAACGGGGTACTTGTTTGTATTTGCACCGTAAGCTCCATGGTCTGGCAAACTTATAGAATCATGGGCTGAAGGATTGCACAGTATCTTTGGGCATGCTGCGCGAACGCCGGACGGTACCAGGTTTTCTAATACGCACTGGCTACGGAACCGTCCGGACGGTGCCGTTATTTTTTTCTACGGAACCGTCCGCAAATAATCTATGGGCGATTGCACATATCTATGGCGTGTACATCCGGTTGAAATAAATATTGGCAAAAGCCTGTCACGTGAACTTGTTGTCTTCCCGTCGAATTTTTATATGGCGGACAACTTGAGGGTCGGTTAGGGCCAGGTTAGTATTCGTGTGGTCGTTTAGTGTCAAATTAGGCGTCGTGAGGGTCGGTTAGGGTCAGGGTTAGGGTTAGTTTCGTTAATCTCTTAACTACTGCGCTATTGATGGTTAGGCTTTCACGCCATAGATATGTGCAATCGCCCATAGATTATTTGCGGACGGTTCCGCCCGAATCCCCGAAAACGCTGAAAACAGAAAAGCCCGTTTCCCCGAAAACAGTTTTCTAGAAAGCGGCCGAGCTATTGAGAGTTAAATTGTAAACATGACAAAGACCTAGCGTGGCCTTGATGTATATCTATATACTGCCTATTCAAATGTTTATTTTTTGTATTATATTCATTCGGGTCGGACTTAGAAAATCAATTTCGGGAATCCGGCCGATTTACGCCGAAATGCCTTTCGGGGATTTGTTTCTAATATTGACACTAACCCTACCTCTGACCCTAACCGACCCTCACGACGCCAGTAAATTTACGCACTATATCCTTCAGCCCCCGATTCTATAAGCTTGCCCATGCTCTTAATTCAAAAGGTCGAAACCGATGAAGTTCATAACTTAAATGGAAATTGTGTGACTGACACTACATAAATCTGTTTTTCCACAGCAAAAGGCTTTAGTGCGTAAAGACTCAATTATCGCTCAGCGCCCTGGAAACGTCCTAGATACCCATCAAACTGAAACGTAAATTTCAGTATAAATCAACATCGCACTTTCAAAAGACGCTTACCTCCTCCTCTGCCAGTTTTATTACCGTTATTAGACATTATACGTAACTAATAACGATTTCGTTTGAAAATTCTAGCGTTGTTTGTACACTCAGTCCTGATTCTCCTGCCGCCCATATGAAAAGTGGTATCTGTAACCGTTGAATAAGTAAGCAAAATATTTGTAGCCTACACATAAACGTGAAAGGAGCTAGTATAGCCCGTTGTCATTCTTTGATCTTAAATAGCTAGCCGATGCGGCGATGAGTCAATTAGTAGTAGTTTCAGTTTAACGACACTATGATTAAAAGGGGTACCCATTAAAAGGATCATTAGCGTGGCCATCCTCCTTCATCCAGGCTTGGGACTGGCGCTACCATGGCAGTCAACTGCATTCCTTATTATGAAATTGCTTAACTCGTTGATTTATTCAATTCATGCGCCATTTCAAAAACGTCAACGACCTTCGGTTCTCCAACAGCTGCGTTACCCTACTTTCTTCCAGTCCTCTGATGGGCCCTACGCTAGGCCTAATGATGATCCAACAGTGGCATGTGGCGCGGTAATGACCGTTCTTGACCAAAATGAACGTGATTGTCTGAGGCATCGATCGTAAGTCGATATCGGAAACGTCGTTAGTCAACTCTGCAACGCGCAGGGTCCAGAGCCGATCCCTGGCCAAAATCGAGTTTAGACCCATTTTTAGAAATGAAAGAGGGCATTACAAGTTACCTATAGGTTAGAGTTTCTGATTTTCTCTGATATTTAAGTAATTTAACCAGCCCTCCAATACGTTTCAACAAAGTTAACCGGATTTGTAATAAAATTTATGCATAGCGTTAAACCCTAGCAGTATAGATCTTCTTCTTACTCACTTACCTTAAAAACGGCGGGAAAACACAAAATAGCAACAAATACGGAACCGATGTTTTATTTATGTAGTTAACGGGAGGAATATTATACGATTGGAGTGTTTAGCAGTCGTAATTTATAAATTGTAAAACTGATACCGACCAAGCGGATTTCAGTTACAAACTTGACTGAAATGGCTGCCATTCGATTAAGAAACCAAATCATCGGCGCTTTTAAGATGCACGGCCTCACGTTGCGCAGGTGAATGGCACAGTTTGTTATGGTTTGAGTAAAAACCGAAAGTCTCATGAGCATTGTTATGTGTCCGTACTAGAGAAAGTTACATTAATATGTTGGGCATACGTATTGTAATGTGAATGTAAATCTCCGAAATTTCTCAGTGCCATACTAAAACCGGCAACCTTATAGTATCGTGGGCTGAAGGATTATACAATATCTTTGGGCATGCTGAGCTGACGCCAGATGGTACCAGGTTTTCTATGACGACACCAACCCTAACCCTGACCCTAACCGACCCTGACGACGCATAACTTGACCCTAACCAACATTCACGACGCCAGTAAAGTTACGCACTATATCCTTCAGCCCCCGATTCTATAAGCTTGCCCTAAGACCACGTCAAGGAGACCAGCTTATGCATATAAAGGCGCTACATCAAGTTCGTAAAAGCCAGTTTTTTTGTCAGTATCGATGAGATGATGGGTGAGATCGGGGAGACATCATAGTCCTACGGTGTTAATTGTTAGTAATAATGGTCAGGGGGTGGTGCAGGGGCGGATAGCTTGAAAAGTTCTGTTTATTTTTTGAGTGAAATGTAGAGGAGTGGTTTCAGAATGTTTTATAGCAGCAGCAAATTTATATTGTCATGGTTGTTTTTGTGTCAGCATATGCTGCTCGGCTGTGATCTGTTGTTCACTGGCGTTTTTCAATTTCTGTTTTGTGTTAGTGAGGCAAACAAATATCTTGTTGAAGTTCTGACATCAAGCGATGATGGAGATAGAGCAGAAAACATTGAACGGCTGATTGAAGCTATCCAAAAACAGCCATGTTAGTACTACTTACTGACCCAGTATCAAAGTTTGCCAATGTTCTCATTTCTACGCTCTGCAGTATCTAGATTCCATCATGACTGCTCTAGTGGTATAGTTTAAAATGCAATAAAACTGTATTCTTTTGCCATGACTTGTGTGTATTTTGATTGGGTATATTTTTGAAGAATTTGAGAAATCCTGCATGAACCCTTTTGACCTGGTTGATTAGAGAGAGTTTTAAGATATCCAAACATTTTAGCATTGTTTAGATCACTGCAGCTTTGAGAATACTGGTATAACATATGTATGTGCTTATGTGTGTTGGGAAATTGGTATTACATTTTCTGTGAAATTGGTATTACATTTTCTGTGAAATTGGTATTACATTTTCTGTGAAATTGGTATTACATTTTCTGTGAAATTGGTATTACATTTTCTGTGAAATTGGTATTACATTTTCTGTGAAATTGGTATTACATTTTCTGTGAAATTGGTATTACATTTTCTGTGAAATTGGTATTACATTTTCTGTGAAATTGGTATTACATTTTCTGTGAAATTGGTATTACATTTTCTGTGAAATTGGTATTACATTTTCTGTGAACCTCTCAAAGACTTCGAAAGGACTTTCAGGTTTTGTTACAACTTGTGTCTATATTTAAAATTAACCAATGGTCTGGACAGGACTAACAAAAATGGGAGGTCATTAAACACAGCTTCTGATTTTTTAATTTTGGTTTTAAGAATTGTTGGAAATTGGTGGCATTCAAAGCACCTATCGCTGTGCTATTGAAATCAGTACTTTTTAACCAAATGACTTTGACTTAATCCTGTGTGTTGATTGTTAATTTCAGTGGAAAGCACTATAATTGATCGTGGAGCTTGTGAGTTGGCTGTTGATGAATGTAACCAAGAGCAGCAGGAAGAGATGTAAGTAGACAAAATAGTTTGGCCAACTTTGTTAGATTTCTTCTTGTAGCTGGTAATGATTACTTTATTTACTGAGTTGATGACTTTGGCTTCACTGACACAAAAAAATATTTCATCCACCAAATGTTAAACCTAAACATAAGGCCAAAACAAAATAATGGTGTGTTTCCGGTAACCCAACCGACTCACTTTTTTGCCGCGACTCGGAAAATTTTGTAAAAAATTTTTTTTCCTACTTTACATACATTAAGCCTTTGCATGCCGGTGATGCAGAATCGCGACATTATAGGTCCATTCACTGAAGCAGAGACGTTCAGAAACTAGCGGTCTTTCAATGGAAAGAATGGTGCCGTAAATTACAGCAATAAAAGGGCTAAAGTGTGGAGTTTGGGAGAGGGAGGTAATAGACTCGAAAGTGGTGGATTTTCTCAGGGTAATTTGACAGGGTTATTTCACAAATCTGACCCCCATATTCATTGTATCAGAAATACCTATTATCGTACGTGCCATTATAAAAGTAAAGCCTCCTAATAGCAATCAGCCTACTTAACAACCTCTGTAGCATTCTACTTTCGTAGCAACCAGCCTTCTTAGCAACCAAGCTTTGTAGCAAGCAGCCTCTATGTCAGCCTCATTAGCAACCAGTTTCAAAGTCAGACTTGGCCCCTTTAGCAACCGCCTTCCTTAGCAACAGTTATCCTTAGAAACTGTCCTGCTTAGCAACTGCCTTCATTAGCAACTAGTCTCCTTAACAACCAGTCTTCATAGCATCCAATCTTCGTAGCAAGCAGTCTCCTTAGCAGACGACGTTAGGAACCATATTTCTTTCTATGCAGCATTAATAATATTATAACAATAAATGGGCTCAATGTTTCCCATGGACAATTTACACACATGTATGATGTTGAGGAGATAACAGACACCGAAAAGTCAGCGATTTTCTCACGTTACCACCCATGCATATTTCCAAAAAAGACGTTGTCTGCTACACATTTATTGATTAATGTACATAATCCATAATTCCTTCCCCACCCCTGCCCTTCCATTTCACCTTGCAAGAAAAACGATGTCAGCAAAAATGAAATAATTAAGATTGTTTTCTACAGCAGTTTGTAGGTACATTCTGCAAAAAGGCATTTTTAATATTCGCATAGTACTTTGGTACAGCATGTATCGCTGTGCATAAATGGGCAGTGGCGTAATTTTGGGAAATCACTGGATAAAATTATTTTACCAAAATAAAATTATTTTCCTACCTACCTACCCAGTTTTTTAACTCTGTTACCGGAAACACACCATTATTTTTTTTGGCCTAAGTACTGTTTGCAAAGTTCCTTTTGCAAAAGTGAGACACTGATACGACTAATGTGCGAACTGTGTATTGCTATGAGATACCCTCTGTTGGCATCATATTGGAGAAAAGGATATTCTATGCTGAATCTATATCTAGGAAGTTAGGATTCAAAGACTTGTAGCAAGGAAGTAAATTCCTTGTATATCCCACTATGGAATATGGTAAATTGTACTGGATTAAGTTGTAGGTCTTATTTAAATCATAATATCTAGTTTCAGTTTTTATTTAGTTTGAAAGTAGTGGTTTGCAGAACTGAAGTGTGTTTGTCAACTTCAGTTATTATTGCACTGTGAAAACTGGAGAAAATGATTTTTTTATCCTGTACATAATGTTACATCTGTAGCAGTAAACTGGAATTCTATTTTGTGCAAATGATAAATAGGTCTCCCAGAGTATAGTCAATAGTAAATTTATAGCTCTGAAATGGAATGTGGCAGCAAAGCAACGTTCAAAATTTTTCGTGATCAAAGACTAGCTTGATTCTGTCAAGCTGTTAAGTAAATAAATTTTTGTTTTAGTGTTTCATTAATATCAGATCATGAAAATTTGTTGCCATCAAGTTTGGTTGTCATTTTGCAGAGACAAAGTGTTAACAGTGATTGAAGCTTTTTCAATTCCTCGATTTGATTATGACATACAAAGAAAGAAGTTTCTACCGTAAGTGCTGTGAATCACATTTTACAAATTTCTTCACCTGCACTTTTGATTTTGATTGGTAGAATGTAGAGGTTAATCTCAGCCACTCATTTGTGTTCTAGATTTTGTGAGTTCTGTTTGCTTTCAAGGTTCACAGTTTTCAGGAGACAATGCATGACTCATACATTCCATTTGGTAAATTTGGTTTGCAGGCATTATATTGCAGCAGTTGCTTAATTGATTTTTCTAAACTTTAATACTTTATATCTCATCTAAGCTGCACTGATTTGTCTTAATGTTGATTGCAAATTCTTTAAATCTTGCTGATTTTATTTAGTGCTAAGACAAGTAATGGGTCGATTATCCACGGGGAGGCTTCAACCAAGTCAGAACTGTTTCGTGAAAGATACACAATTCTTCATCAGGTATGTACTCTCTTTGTAGTCTTAACAACAAAATTTCTGAAGCTTTCTGTGTGAGGCTAATGCTGAAACACAGTACTCCTTGAACTATTATCATGTTGGAACAACGTATGAGGATAGAACGTGGGGATGTAACAATGGATGTAACAATGTAACAACTTACCCCCCCGGTAAGTTTTTCTTGAAGCTGGATTGATTTTAAGCCGCATGAACTGGAATTGACTGTTCTGATGTTTCTTGTACTTTTTGGTCAATTTAATAATCTGTTTTAGTTCAGCTTTGCTGGTGTGAGTCAACCTCAGTGTCTCGGAGAAGTTTCTAGTGGGTTCTATACATGTCTGCAGGTAGTTACTGAGTGAAAATGTTCTAGTACTGGTAGGCTTGTGCAGCTGCTCTTCTGTTTTGTTTTGTAGCGAACGGCTCGCCATGATCTTTTCACTCCATCAGTTATCGTCGCTAATCCTGCAGAAAAGTCCAACAAATTCCAGGTTGTCTCACATTTCATGAATTAGATGACTAAATGTAGACAATTAAAGGAAGACTAGAGCTAAACAAATTAAAGGATACGCTAAAGTTATTAGAAATATTTTAAATACTCTCTGTCTTGATCATTACCTGCTATATGAACTGTATGTTAAGATTATTTAGCAAATTTTAAAACATCCTTTTGAGAGGTTCGTAACTTCTTTTAAATGCACTTGAATATCAAGATGCAGACAGTGTAACATACATGCATGCATACATGCATAGATACCGTACATACATACCTACCTACTTACTTGCATACGTACACTGACTATTGTGCATACGTGTAACTGTATAACTACATGTATATGCATGGTTTTTCTTTTCGTGATGGTTGATTGCTGATATCATGGCTGTTTCATCATTAAAGAAACATGAGATGAATGATAGAACCATGAGAGTTGTTAGGATGTACATTTTGAAAGGGTGATAGGCAGTGTTTCCGTTAACGCCCAAATGGCCGTTTTTACGTCCGTAAAAAACGTCCAAAACGTCCAAATTTTTCGGTGTGATAGCCAAAAGAAATGAGCTACGTCCAAAAAATTCTAGGTCAGGGCGTAAATACGTCCTGTTTTTGGACTCTAACGGAAACACTGGTGATAGGTTGATTTGAATTATTCTGTTTTCGTGACTGTTGTTGCTGACTTTCAGTTGAAAACGGTCGAATATCTGCTCGGAAGTACAGTACGCCTTGGAGACATCATTGTGCTTGGAATGCTGACACAGATGAAAGAGGTTTTTCTCAATCTGATTGTTCTCTGCATAATTGTTTTGCTATAAATAGTAGATGTCTGTTTTCATATTTAGTTTACTCATGCTTTTGTGCTTCTAATATTTATTGCCTCCAAGCAGGAGAATTTGGGACTAATGTAATTCAATTCAATTCAATTCAATTCATTTATTGATCCCGGTAAAAAAAACAGTTACAATTCCAGAACAGTATGAGAACAATTTTATGCAATAACAAAATTAGTAAACACAAGACTTATTCAGATAGATTACATGGGAGCAATAGGCACACCTGAAGGGACGGATCCCGCTGGGTAGGGGCCTGATCGTATTCGTGTGTGGCTGAGTAGAAAGTAAGCATGTATAGGTAGAAGGACTGTGGGAAAGGGAACCGGAATCATATAACAGAGTTTAATGTGTATGCGCGAGTAAGTCTTTTGAAGTAAGATAGATTGGGAACACCTCGGATGTCACTTGGTAGATTGTTCCATGCCAGGGGACCCTGGTACCGTATAGCAAATTTACGGGTATTGGTTCTTGCATATATACTCATATAAGCACGGTTACTTCTGGTGGGAATAGACACCGTGACAGGAGCAAAAAAGGACAGGAAAGCGGCAGGTAAGAGATTATTGGCATATTTGTACATAACTTCACATGTTTGAACGTATCTAAGTTGGTCGATATTTAAAATTTTGAGATCATGGAAGAGTGGTTTAGTATGAGATTTGTAGGGAGATTTAGTTATGACTCGTATAGCTTTTTTTGTAAGAGTTTTAGCTTTGCTAGATGCGTTGGATAGGTAGAAGACCAAATGAAATTACAATATGAAAGGTAGGGTTGAATGAGGGCAGAATACAGGTTCTTCAATATTGTAGGGGGGAGAATGTGAGAAATTCTTCTTATTATACCGATATTTTTCATGATCTTTTTCGATATTTCGTAGGTATGAGCGTTCCATTTCAGATGCTGGTCGACAAAGACACCAAGGAATTTAGTGGAGTCAACCTGTGGAATTATTATATCTTCAATTGTGAGCCGACTTTCAGAGCTTGGAATAAGCTTTTTACTAGATCTAAAAATAATGTAGTTGGTTTTGGTGAGATTAAGTGTAAGTTTGTTGGCTCTGAACCAGTCACTTGCACCAGCTAATTCCTTATTTGCCAGACCGATCAACTGCTCATAGGAGGAGTGAGATAAAAATGCATTAGAGTCATCAGCAAATAGGATATAACGAAGTAAAGTAGAGGAGTTGGGAAGATCATTAATGTAAATTAAGAATAGAAGTGGCCCAAGTATGCTTCCCTGAGGAACGCCATATAAGATTAGCTTAAGAGTAGATAAAGAACCATTGCATAAGACCTGTTGAGAACGGTTAGTTAAGTAACTCTTGAACCATTTGAGAGCGGAATCTCTAATACCATAGTGTTCTAATTTATTAAGGAGAATTTTGTGGTCGACTGTGTCAAAAGCTTTGGCGAGGTCTAAGAATATTCCAATAGAGAACTCATTATTATCCATTGCCTTGGAAATTTTATCTTGGATGTCCATTAGGGACATTGCAGTTGAGTGGCCCGGTTGGAATCCATGTTGTAGTGGGTAGAGCAGATTGGTGTGGCTTGTGAAAGAGAAGAGTCTATCATACATAATTTTTTCAAAAAACTTTGAGAAGTAAGGTAAGATTGAAATGGGCCTGAAATTGGAGATTTCATTGTTATTTCCACTTTTGTGGATTGGCAGTACCTTGGCCTTTTAACATCAGTCGGTACCTCACCATTTCTGAGGGAGCAATTTATAACATCTGCGAGGGGAACAGCCAGAAGATCCATTAATGGAGACAGTATAGAAGGATCAAGTTCATCTAAACCAGAGCTGTGTGTGGCTTTAAGGGATTTACTGATGGATATAATTTCACATGAAGAGGTAGAGATAGTGGCAAAGGATTTGAGCGAGGAAGGAGGTAAGAAGGTTTTATACGACTGATTAGCTGGTTTAATTTTCTGTGCAAGAGAATGCGCCAGATCAGTGAAATAGGAATTAAAGTGATTGGCCATGGATACTGGATCACTTATTGTACCATTATCAATTTTAAGCTCCTTTAGTTCAGTGGAAGTTTTCTCAGTTTTAGTTAGAGATTTGATTACCCGCCATGTGCTTTTAATGTCATTATTGTATTTCACAAATTCATTGGTGTAGTAATTTATTTCTAAGTTATTACGAATAGCTTTAAATTTATTGCGATACTCAGTAAATTTTTTCTTATTTTCACTGGAAGGACTCTTTATATAGGCTATATATAATTTTTCTTTTCTTCGTATTGCTCTTAGTAAACCCTTTGTCATCCAAGGATGCTGGAAGGAGTTTCTTCTAGAAATTTGTTTGGGCCTAAGTGGGAAAGCCAGGTTATAATTATGCACAATTGTTTTAGTAAAACAGTCATAAGCAGAATCAGTATCATTTTGTAAGCATAGTTCTTGTGTAGGTGACCAGTCAGTATTCGTTAATAAGTCTTTAAAATAGTCAGTGGTCACATGGTTGACTTCTCTGACCATCTCCACTCCACCCACCTTCAGATTTTGATGTGGTTTGTTATGGATCCAAGTTATGATTGGTAAGTGGTCAGAGATATCCGCCATTAGAATAGCAGATTCAATAATATAATCAACAAAGTTGGTGAATATGTTATCTATTAGTGTACTGGAAGTAGGAGTAATTCTAGTTGGTTGCAAGATTAATGGAAGGAAGTAGTGAGCTGTTAGGGATTCAAAGAAGTCGTCAGTAGGTGCATGATTGGCTGTAGATAACAGATCGATATTAAAATCACCTGCGATTAAGATTCGTTTTTTTTTTAAAGTGTCAGAAGTGAGTTGATCCAAGAGTGATTCAAATTCAGTATTAAATAAATCCAAGTTCTGGCCTGGTGGTCTGTATATGACAATGATTAAAATGTCTGGATTCTTAGGTTGGACAATGTTAATGACCAAAGATTCAAATGTAGCATAATTGGTTAAGATATTAGGTTTCGAGTATTCAATCCCTTCTTTAATGAAAAGACCCAGGCCACCACCACGTCCCTTCTTTCTGTTTTCGTACACAAAATTGTATCCAGTAATAAGATTCGAGCTCACAGTAATCTCAGTTAGCCATGTTTCGGTCACTGCTAAAATAGAAGTGGGTACTTGATGTAAAAGGTTGCTGATTTCATCTATTTTTGGTAAAATGCTTCTGCAATTGATATGCATTACTGCCAGGGAAGGCGAATTCCTCTGAGATTTATTGCTTAGCTCCGTTGGACAATAATATTTACATTCTTTTATAAGGTTAGGAAAAAAGTTTGTATCAGGATCGAGGTTTTTATCATTCAAGAGTGGTCTATTAGTTTCTTCAGTATCGAATAAGACCAGGTTATTGGGTCTATTTATAGTAAGGCTTTCAGTTGTACCAGAATTAGGGTTTGTTAATGAGGACTGCCTCCTATCATTGCTAGAGTAAGGCATTTCCAAGTCAGGAAATACAGAACCATTGCATTCATTACAGCACCAAGGTTCCCCCGGCATGGACATAGGGGAATCTAGTAAGCAAGATGAGTGGAAGTTTAGTTCACAAAGTGAGCAGGTGTAGATATTAGTTTGATTCATGATTAGAGACTTACATACACCACAGACAGTGAAATCAACAATTTGCTGTGAGTTATTCATTTATGCTAACTTAACTAACAAAAGAACAAGAAAACAAAAAAGGAAAAAAAACAAAGTATAAAGGCCGAACTGGCCAAAGCGATTTCCCTACAGACCAGCAGCCGAGGCTATCGACAGAACGAACACATAAGAATTAATCATTGTTCATAATAATAAAGTTCAGGTAAGTACAGATAAGCTCTGATAAGCAACTTAACAAGGCACTTGTAGGTCAACAAGGATATTGAGACATCATGATTCAACCTCACGCTACCCTGACTCCACAAGTACAACACAGAAGAACATATCGACCAGAGTGGTTACACGTCAATCCACGGAATCAGTAGACCTTGATAATCATTACACATGGTGTGAGCATGATGACAGAAACTGCCACCAGGAGCATTATCAACCAATAGTATCGAGCACTTGACAGAGTGTTTCAGACACACTACAGAAGCAATGACACTTTAGGTCTTATTGACTCCGTAACAGTCATCTTCAATAACGCAACTTAACATTTTCTCATCGGTGCAATTATGCATATTTAAGAGAGTCACCTCTAATCCACTCTTAATTAAGAGAAAACAAAAGCACTGAACTATTGGAAGAATCAAGCTTCAGGGTTAAAATCATAGTATGTCAGGGCAACCAGGATGTAAACCATGCATTTGCACACCAAGTAACCAGGATGTAAACCATACATTTGCACACTCACACCTACAAACACACACACACGCACACCTTGTAAACCAGGATAGCAGATGCACATGTTGCCAATAATCCACTAAGTCTGTGCCTTAATAATTGATCCAGATATTGGGAACATAATACATAAATTGGTTCCTAGGAGCTGCTTTAACCGAAAATATCAGACATTCATCAGTCAGCTACAGAAGCAATGACACCTTTAGTTCTCAGGGATTCGCTAAAGAACATCATCCATTATGCATCTTAAATCATCTCATCGATACAATGATGCATATTTACGAGGGTTTCCACTAATCGACTCTTGAATGAATTAAAACAAGGCAGTAAAATTATTAGACTTAACCGTCTACAAAGTACAAAGTCTTAGAACATTCAAGTGATCGACAAACGACAGACATCTACCATTCCTCACCATAAGCCTTTTCTCATCGATACAAAGTTACATATTTTAAGAGAAACTCCTCTGATCAGATCTTTAAAAACTGAAAACAAAAGCAATGAAAATATTGGAATAATAAAGTTACAAGGTTCAAAATCAAAGTATATTCAAGTAACCGACAGACAACAAACATCTACAGTAGACAAAAACTCTTCAGGACCCCAAGGATCGTTAGAAATCATCTTCCATAACATAACTTGACTATTTATCAGCGAATCAGAGGATGCGTATTGAAGATAGCTTTCTCTAATCGTCTCTTAACAGACGTTAAGGTTATTTGACATCAAGTTAATCAGGTTCCAATACCTAGTGGGTTCAAATAAAGGTAGGAGGGGGTCAAAACCGGTAGCTACCTGCGATGCAACGACTCGTCAGTGCAGGCTGCCCTCTGTGAATCCAGATTGAATCGTATGAAGTGGACCAGGTAAGTCATGGACTTTGCGCTAAATGGGTAAGGTGAGACAGTTTGGTTAGAGACTTCTGGAGTACCGTTAAGACCAAGTGAGAGCTATTGAGTAATGATCCACGAATAGTCACAATGGTTGCTCATGGGAGCATAACCGAGCGGCGTTAGGCCAGCATTGTATCAGCAGTGAGCTGTTCAAGGTCCTCGGTAGACAGTATTTTGATCCTCGCAGCATCTGGTTCATTGGATCTCTTTATGAAGACGATCCCACCGTATGTCCAGGCAGAAGCTATAATCTTGTCTCTTACCAGCTTCCTCACAGCGGCATATAGTTGGGCATTTGCTTTAGTGAGGTGTTCATTTATGTAAATTTTGTCCTTCTGTTGTCCATGTTGGTTGAATGTGCGAAGAGCTTTTCTAGCGCTGAAGACGTCGTTTCGTGCCCGTCTGGAAGTAAAGTTAACAATAACCGGTCCTACCAGGTTATTCCCCGATTTTGGCAGTCGGTGTGTAGTGGAGATATCCTGTTGAGTCACAGGGAGATCAAGTCTGTCCTGGCATAATTGGACCACGGCAGTCGTGAGAGAAAGTTCAGTCTCCCCGTGCGATTTCCAGTTCGTCTGAGACAACAAGGCTTCATCATTCAGAGTAGTAGCTTTCGATAGAGGAATTCCATGAATTATCAGGTTGGACAGTTTAGAATGTCTTTCCATCTCGTCCAATTTTCTTGTCAGGCTGGCGTTGCGTTCTTCCAGCTGTCTCAGCTTGTCGTTCGTTGCTGACAGTTGAGTGTTGGTTTTGTTGAAGTTTTCTTGGCAGAGAGAGTCCAGGTTTTTCGTAAGTGCAGAAGTCACATCTTTGGTAATCTCAGAGGCCATTTGTTGAACTATAGCCTCCATGAGAGGCGTGAGAAGAGGCGTGAGTTTAGTGATAAGAACACTTGTGACCCGATCATCCAGCACAATCTCCGTAATCTCCTCGACTTTGGAAACTTTCTTCGACATTTTTCAGAACTGGCAAGTTATCTCGTAACAAGCGGAAGAAACTGGCAGCACCCACGTCAACTATTAACAACCCCGGTTGATCAACTCCAGACCCCTGTAAATCGCGTTGGGGGTGTAAACAGATCGACAGTCGTGAAGAAACTCTAACTCTAGCGTAGTTCGTTTTCTTTTTAATTAGCTGTTCCAATTGGCCTTAAAACAGCACTGAAAGACATCTGAGTCCAGCCTGTGACACCGACAACCGACGCACCGATAGACCACGTGTACCGAACCCAGCGTGAAAGAGGAGTTTAACGTAGGTGGGCGTCAGACGTATTGTAGCGATAGATTATAATCCCCTGTTTTCGACAAAATCAGCATGATAATCTTCCTTCGTTTATAGCAATGATATGAGAGAGTTATCCATCAAGAATCCGAATATTGACTTGAATTGAAATTAAGATATTAATTAAATTGTTCGTCGAATAGCCAGCTCTAAAGTTTTATCCAGCCACCATGATGGGTGCGGTGCTTTTCGAGCCACCATGATGGGTGCGGTGCTTTCGAGATTAATAATAGCTTAGTAAGAGTTCAGGAATAACATACGAGATATAAAATTTCGTGAGTCCTTGTCAGGAAGGTTAAAGTTATGTGGTCTGACCCTAAGAAAATAGGGCGTAAAATGTTGGTTAGGAAACAGGCATCTGAGTGAATGATTCTCATTTAAGAGGACGGCCTTAAAAGTGAAGTGTCTGCGTTATTAGCAAGAACATTCGTAGAAGGGGAATCTGACTGAATAAAACCAGAGCGCTTTAATCTGTTATTCAGACGTTCAATGCGGGATTTGTCCTTTTCGCTCGCCAGTCCCCACCAGGCGGGAGAAGCATACTTTGTTCTGGCTATGATGGTTGCGCGGATGATCAGTTGTAGAGAACCTGCAGATGCACCATGGTTTTTGAGTGTTTTAAGGGCGAAGATTGAAGCAGAGCCACTTTTGACGACTTTGTTGATGTGTTCCGTGACTGAAAGTTTCTCATCAATGGTGACGCCTAGGGCTTTAATTGAGGTAGAGCGAGGAATACCGGTGATTGAGGGTTTGTTGGAGAGTGAAGATTGGTTATGCTTGATGACTGCCATTTCACGGGTTTTGGAAGTTTATTTTTAGGTTCTTTTCCACTGACCAGTTGTGGATATGTTGAAGTTCTGTTTCTGCGGAGTGAAGGGAGTTAGATCCGATGAAGAGGTAAGAATCGTCAGCGTATTTGGAGAGACGATTTTGAAAATGGATGGGATGGAGGTCGGATATGCCAACAATGAAACCCGTTGGGCCGAATACTGAGCCTTGGATGACACTGGCGTTGATTGAAATTACTCTGGATTTTTGACCTTTGTAGATGGTGTAATGCTTTCTTCCGTGTAGGTAGTTGATTATCCAGTTGTAGATGTAGTCCGGAAGGGAGAGGGATACTAGTAATTGGGTTATTGCAGAGTGACTGATAGAGTCAAAAGCTTTAGAAAAGTCCATTGATATTATTACAACATGGTCGTTGGTTTTAAGAAGGTCAGTGGCATGCTGTATGATGGAAATTATTGCAGCGGTGGTGATGATGATGGTGATGTTGTTGTTGCTGCCGTTGTTGCTGTTGTTGCTATTATTATTTATTATTATTTTGACCATCAACATCATTATTAGTATTTAAATATTTCTCTATCAAATAAATTGAGCATACATTATGATCATTCAAGTCAGTATATAAACCACAATCATCCGTATCTATCGACCTAGATGATATCCATAGAACAAGTACCAAAAATCAACCCTTACATATCTGGAAGTAATTGGAAAGCTCAAGGTTTCTTAATTGCCCGACTTTACTTATTTACACATTTTGACCAAAGAGTTGCAAAGAACGACGTCTAGTGTATAATGTTCGTCCTAATGGCTGTCAATGCCAACGTCTACGGGAATATAAACCATTAAGCTGAAATCATAATTATAAGCAACTCTCTCAATGTCATTAATTGCATGAGTTTGTGTAGTTTAGCGTCGTAACTTTAATCACCCGATGTAGCATTATTATTTTTCATCAATCCAACTTCTACTTTGGCAAGAATCATTTCCATCAATCCAGCTTCTATTTACGATAACAATTATTTCAATCGATCCCTCCAGTTTAAACACAGAAATGGTTCATGAATCACGCTTCCATTCAGAGAAACAATTTTTCTAATTATTTTCATCAATCCAGCTTAAATTTGAATTTGACGACATAAAATAATTTGCCAACCTAAACTACGGGTTTATACCGACTTCTATTTAGCAAGAATTCTTGGTAAAGTCGTAGTTTACGTTGCTAAATTATTCTAATGTCTTCAATGCCGTACTACGTTGGTAAGTGAGCAGTCTACCTATATGCATGTTGACTATCATCAATCCAGCTTCCATTTCATCAAGACATTTTTTTCATCAATCCAACTTCCATTTAATTGTAAAAATTACTTTTATCAATCCAACTTCTATTTGATGAAAGAAATATTTTTCATCAATGGAACTTTAATTTAGGCAAAGATATATTCTCATGGATCCAGCTTCTAATTACGGAAACAATTATTTTGGTAAAGTCGCACTTTACGTTGCTAAATTATTCTAATGTCTTCAATGCCGTTCTTGACGTTGGTAAGTAAGAAGTCTACCTATGTGCATCTTAACTATCATCAATCCAGCTTCCATTTCATAAAGAAATTTTTTCATCAATCCAACTTCCATTTAATTGCAAAAAATTACTTTTATCAATCCAACTTCTATTTGACGAAAAAAATTTTTTCATCAATGCAACTTTTATTTAAGCAAAGATATATTCTCATGGATCCCGCTTCTAATTACGGAAACTATTATTTTCATCAATCCCGCTTCTATTGAATGGAAAACTTAATTTCATCCATCCAGCTTCTATTTACGGGAAAAATTATTTCGATCAATCCAACTTCAATTTTGAATACAGGAATGTTTTCATCAATCCCACTTCCATTTAGAGAAACAATATATTTAATCAATCCAGCTTCCATTTTAAAGTGATAATATCAAATAATTTAGCAACGTAAACTGCGACTTTACCATTATTTTCATCAATCCAGCTTCCATTTTAAAGTGACAATATCAAATAATTTAGCAACGTAAACTACGACTTTACCGAATTCTTTTCGTCAATGCAACTTGTATTCGACCATCGCTGATACCCATGCAATGGCCAATAATTTACGACGCTAAACCACACGTTTACCTGAGTTTGTCCATTAAATTATATGCACACAGTTGATCATCTAAATATTGTAATCTAACCACGTTTGGCAGTAAATCGAATTTCCACAAAATCTGGTTCATTCTGTTATCATCACAAAATGGCGAACGATTAAAGTATTTCAGAACGATGACGAGTAAGCTGGGTTTAGTGAAAGTATATCCTGTCATCTAGCGAATACATTTCAACTTGCTATATCAACGAAGATTTCTAAAATTGCTGTTTTTTACATTAAATAATACTATATATAGAAAGAAGTGAAGTGACTATCAGCCTTCTATAAAGTTGGCTCCTAATAGCGCAATATGCAAGTATGTCCATAGGCAAACCGTTATTTTCATTATCTACAAAAACTAAAGAATTTTTTTATGCTGCTGAATTGCATGCTTATTTAAAATACGGATGGACTTGGACTCAATATTAATTTTAATGACTGGGACTTTGACTCGAAAACCTCTGGACTCGACTCTGCTTCGATGGACTCGGTCTCGATTAAAGTGGGCTCGACTACATCACTGGTAGTAGTAGTGGAAATAGCCTATGTTGTGACTTGAGCTTAATGTTTTATATTCCCGTAGACGATGGCCTGAAAATAATAATTGCTACGAACGGTATACCACGAGATGACGTTCGAACGCAGTCATTCATTGTTCTTTGTAACTCTTTGTACTCAGCGTAAATAAGTAATGTAAAGTCGGAGAAGGTAATCCTACATTTTAGCTTATTTTATCCGTGTTTCTTCCAGTGAAAAGTAATGGCGAATTTAATTGTTAAGGTATAACTTCATTCTGGCGTATTTAATTGATAGTGGTGGTAGGCGTGTATTTTATCGTATTTTTTATTATGTCAGTGCTTTCGTGATAACTGTAATGACTCCAGCTTCTATTTAGGCAAGATTCTTTTCATCAATCCCACTTCTATTTAACCTAAAATTATTTTCATCAATCCCACTTCTATTTAGCAAGAATTCTGTTCGTCAATGACTCGCCATACAACATTTGATGAATCATTAATTTACGACACCTAACTTCACGCTTTCTTCATCAGTCAACCTTCTATTTTAGCAAATAACTAGTTTCATCAATCCAACTTCCATTTAGGCTAACAATTATTTTAATCAATCCAGCTTTCATTTACGCAGACACATAGGAGAAATAATAAAATACGCCAAAATGCTTGGCCGGAAGCATCATGAATTAAATAATAATAAAATTAATCTTTGTTTAATTTCAAACTGACACAATGCAGGATGATTACAAATGAGTATGAAAGGATGATCACAAGTTATTATAGGAGTCGAATTTAACTGTATTTGGCAGCCATGCAAGGCGCCCATCACGTCTTGCATCTCATTTTAAGTAAGTAAGTAAGTAAGAATATTCTTTATTTGACTACCAGCAAACGCACAGTAGCTTACAGAAAAATAAATAATACAAACATTTATGCAAAGTCATATAACATTCTCATAATAAAACTTCTTTTAGCAAAGGCATCAATTCTAGGTAGGGTGAGATCATGTGGTCTGGGTCGCGTATTGTATGGAGTGACCTTACGGGGAGGGAGGAGGTCGTGAAGGACGTGACAAGGGTTTGAGAGAATTGAACGGAAAAGAGTAGAATCAGCTCTAGAACAGTGTTACCAACGCGCCATCTCGCAAATGATAGTCTGAGTGGACCTTTGGGAGGGTACGGGAAGCGATCTACTGCTCTTCACGCTAAAATGCATTTTTCATCAACCCTACTTCCATTTTAACGCAAACCTTTGTATTTCAACGCGAACATTTCTTTTATCATTCCAAATTCCACTTTAGCACAAAATTCTTGTCAGCGATCCAACTTGCATTTTGATACATAGATTCTTAAAATCTATTCGCCAGAGGACAGGCTATACCTTCATAAACTCCGTTTATTATTATTGAAGGCTAGTGAAAAACTTTAATCAATCGCCATTTTGTGTTGATGTCGGTATGAAACATAATTATTGTGTGGAATTTGGACTTTAATGCCAAACCTGGTCAGATTCTATAACTCTGTGCACATAATTTAGTTTACAAACACATTTAAGAAAAGACACCTAGGTCAATGGGAGAGTTTCTAATATTATGATTTGAGCTTAATGTTTTATACTCCCGTAGACGATGGCCTGAGAGTCATTCCTATTAACATTAGACCACTAGATGTCGTTCGACGCAGTCATTCATTGTTCTTTGTAACTCTTTGTACTCAGCGTAAATAAGTAATGTAAAGTCGATTAAAAGAAGGTAATCCTACATTTTAGCGTATTTTTTCCGTGTTTCTTCCAGTGAAAAGTAATGGCGAATTTAATTGTTAAGGTATAAGTGCATTTTGGCGTTTTTAATTGATACTGGTGGTAGGCGTGTATTTTAGCGTATTTTTTATTATGTCAATGCTTTCGTGATAACTGTAATGACTCCAGCTTCTATTTAGGCAAGATTCTTTTCACCAATCCCACTTCTATTTAGCAAGAATTCTGTTCGTCAATATAATTTGTATTCCACTGTCGTTGACTCGCCATAAAACATTTGACGAATCATTTACGACACTAAACTTCACGCTTTCTTCATCAGTCAACCTTCTATTTTAGCAAATAACTGACAACTGACAACTTTTTTATTTCCAGAAGCACAATGCATATAACAATTAACAACAATTATAACTTGACTATTACATATCGGTGCATTGGCTAGGGAACAGGGGAGACCCAAAAGGGGCACAAGCCCCGCTTAATTAGGGTCACCCTTTTTAACAATAATCATTTATGGCTGGTTAGTCAGTTGAAAGAAAGAAAGGTTCAACTCAATAATGTTCTTAACTAAATAATAACATTGCAATTTACTAAGAAGATCAATATGTAAGAAAGAAAGGTTCAACTCAATAATGTTCTTAACTAAATAATAACATTGCAAATTATTAAGATCAATATCTAAACAAAAACAGTGTTGAATGAAGTATGGTTAATCCTTCAAGTAATTATTCCACAGCTTTTTAAATTGGGTGTATGTGGGTGCATTCCGAATACTCATCGGTACTGCATTCCAAATTTTTGGACCACTACAACAAATTGAAAATCTACGGTAATTAGTGCGTGCATAAATGACATATAAACCACCAGAAGAAGACCTTGTACAATGACCATGCATCTCTACTACCTTCGTGAAATAGTTTGAAAATGAATCAGGCAGCAAGTTATTGACAAATTTATACATGAAATTACCCAGTTGATAGCGATTTATGTTTTCAAATTACTAGTTTCATCAATCCAACTTACATTCAGGCTAACAATTATTTTAATCAGTCCAGCTTCCATTTACGCAAACACATAAGAGAAATAATAAAATGCGCCAAAATGCTCGGCCGGCAACATCATGAATTAAATAATAATAATATTAATCTTCGTTTAATTTCAAACTGACTCAAGCAGGATGATTACAAATCAGTATGAGCGGATGATCACAAGTTATTACAGGAGTCGAATTTAACTGTATTCGACAGCCATGCAAGGTGCCCATCACGTCCTGCATCTCATTTTACCAACGAGCCATCTCGCAAATGATAGGCTGAGTGGACCTTTGGAAGGGTACTGGAAGCGGTCTACTGCTCTTCACGCTAAAATGCATTTTTCATCAACCCTACTTCCATTTTAACGCAAACATTTCCATTTCAACGCGAACATTTCTTTTTTTATTCCAAATTCCATTTTAGCAAAAAATTCTTTTCATCAATCCAACTTCTATTTACACAAAGAATTCTTTTCTTTAATCCAACTTTTATTTAAGTAAAAAATTCTGTTCATCGATCGAACTACCATTCTATCGCAAACAATTATTTTCATCAGTCCAATTTCTATTTTCACAGGAAACTATTTTCATCAAACAAACTTCCGTTTCAGTGGAAAGAATTCTTTTCATCAATCCAACTTCTATTTATGCAAAGAAATATTTTTATCAATCCAATTTCCATTTTCACAGCCAGATAAGATATATAATTAAATGGTGACAGGTCAATAGTCCGAAGGTCCGAAAGTTGTAGAAGTTGGATTGGTGAAAAGAATTCTTGCTTAAATAGAAGTTGGATTGATTAAATAAGCCTTGCTTAAATAGAAGTTTAAATGATGAAGAAATGTTATAGTGTAAGTTGAAGTTGGATTGATAAAACTATTTTATTGTATCGATAGAAGCTGAATTGATGAAAAATCATAGTGTAAGAAGAAGTTGGATTGATGACAAAAATTATAGTGTAAGTAGAAGTTGTATTGATGCTCAAACTATATGCTATAATGGGCGAATAATTTAGAGCACTATAATGTCGGATTAATGTTGAACAATAGAATCTTCGGACTATATCGAACCTTCAGACTATTGACACAGAACCAATAAAATATGTCAAAATGCAGGATATGCTCAGTGCAAAATACTTTGGAGGTCGGAAGGATTTTACAATCTCATACTTCACCCCTCTCTGCCAGTTCACTAAGTCCTCTTCGATGCTCTGATCCGCTTGACCTTTCTTTCTTCTCATGAGGACCATCATGGCTCAATCCAGGTCCGCTGCCTGCATAGATCCCTCTCTATGGAATCGACTTCCCCCTCCAGTCCACTGTGCCATCGTCTGTTGTAGTCTTTCCTCAAATTTCTCTCATTTCAAATCCCCCCTTTTCTTTTGGGGGCTCACAGTGGGAGAATTGTTTAAATATGTCAGTGAAATGAAACCTGCAAAAAATCTGCTCGTAATAGTGCATAACACTGATAATAAGAGTGATAGGCCTAATCCATATTTAACTGAGACTGTGTAACTCCAGTGTGTTAAATGGTGCTGCAGTTTTTTGCCCATTAAATATTAGCTAGCCGTGTACACTGGGACTGTTGCATAACTCTTTCAGCCACCAAATGATGCCTATCATTTGTTACCATTTGTTGCCTGTGATTGTATACGTGCATAACATAAATGGTGTTGGATTCATCTGGTGAATTGTGAAATGTGCACAGTGTCACAGCATGGAATTACTTCAAAGATCTAGAAAACAAATGGATGGGATCTTCATTTACTGAATGTGATCCTTTTCTAGGCAACACTTGGTCTGTTTAATATGTTTCCCAATCATCTGTAACTATAAAATTGAGCAGGAAGATAATATCAGATTCTCTTGTTTTCTGATTAACAGATTTCCTTTTGGAATTCTTCTGTCTATAATCAATGAATACAAGTGATTAACATTGTTTGAGTGCATGGTTGTTTCTTCAGACGTTAACATTGATGGCGGTTTTTGTGCTTAAAAATCAAAATCTACTACATTGACATAGATGCTCTAAGGCACCATTTATGCCAATGTTTGATAATCTCATAAAGGCGCTTTAATTCGACTTAAGACATAATATTAATAATATTAAATTTTATGATATTTTGAAATCATTACACGTAGATGTGCTGCAAAACTCTGATGCAGCTCACAAATTGATTAAACAGGAAACTTTAAAAGTAGATTACATAAAATGATGATGGACAATAAAATATATCAAACTTTTTCTAAATTTGAAGCTATTCAAACTAGGGTTGTTAATATCGGTTTTTTTGCCAACCGATTATCGGTTTTAGAAATCCGATTTTAAACCAATTATCGTTTTTTATTGTCCGTCATAGAAAATTTAATATATTATCATATATTGCAAGTTACTGAAAGCCGGTAATCGCTACGTAACGTACGTACAAGTATGGGGTTCTACTATTACCTCGTTGGCTGTGGAAGACTCGGCTTTATATGAGAGGCGATAATACGTCGCTGTTGGGGTTCTACTATTACCTCGTTGGCTGTGGAAGAAGACTCCGTTTTATATATAAGAGGTAATAATACGTCGCTGTGGGGGTTCTACTATTACCTCGTTGTCTGTGGAAGTATCCATTTTATATATAAGAGGCAGAATTCGATAATCGTTTATCAATAATGAAAACCGATAATCGTTTTCGAAACCGATAATCGGATTTCCGATTATCGTTTAACATCCCTAATTCAAACTGTCTCATCTATAAGAAAAACTATGCAAGACATTTTAGATTTTCAAACTATTCAACATAGAAGAAGGAAGTTAATAAACATAGAACTTCCAATATTACTTGTTTTGCAAATAAGAAGAGAAGTCACTTAAGCTAACCCATAGAGGTAATCACGGGTATACAGTTGTTACAACTTCACTTTCTTAGCCTCAACAAATGCTATGAGGTGCCTACCTGTAATCCTCTTCATGGGTCTTCTGAACTTCCCACCAACATTGTACAGCTAGTGTAATTTTACCTATAATCCTAGAAGTAAAAAGAGACATTCTATTATATTCTGCCTATTATACAACAGTCTGCAACTTCATTGATTACATTGGTGATCCTCTTCTACCCCCCCCCCTGCCCCTACGCCTATAGGTAAAGCCAGTTTTACCTATATCTACTTATATTGCAGGTGAGATTGACAGGCACATATATAAAGGAGCACATAAAGGACTGAGCATAATGTACTGATACAGGGACGGAATTTGACATATTTAAGTCCAGCAACTGAAAACGCTCATTCACCTAGCGCATGTGTTTGTCCAAGAATAGCAATATGATGAAGATCTGGAATCGTGATAAGACTGATTTTAAATTATGTGTTTCATTAAGCTTCAGTGTTTATTAGACCACAAGACCCAAGTTGAAAGAAATGCTCTGCTGAACAGGAAGCCAATGTAGTGCTTTTAAAAACAGAGGTTATTTGTTCATCTCTTGATGTATTTGCTATGACTCTAACCAAAGAGAACCCTCTTGAGCTTCTGTAGATTGGGCTTGATGATGTCAATAAGAATCCAGTTGCAGTAATCCACAGTGGACTCTTTGCATGGAATGGTGTACTTTTAAGTCCATGTGTCTGCCATTCTTATTTGAGATGTGCTGCAGTATAAAGGGCTTAAGCAAGTCAACATCTTTACAGAAAATTAGTTGATGAATTCCTGAATCTATGACTTCCCATTACTACTAACTAGTCATTCAACTACGAATATAGAACAGTCAATATAAAGTAAGTAAGTAAGTAAGTAAGTAAGTATTTTCTTTATTAAACTGGTTGCAGAAGAACCGCACTCCAGTGTACAAACATCATAGGACAAAACACAAAATCAATAGGAGTACAACATTCTTCCTACAAATGTTTTCCTCATATTATTGTCGATAAGAGTCAAGACCCTATCATGAGACCGTGGGCGAAGGGCATAGGTAGTTGATTTCCTTGGTGGGAGCAACTTATGTAAAACATGCCCAGGATTGTTTAGAACAGCTGTGAAGAGACCCGTATCAGCCTTGTGGCAGAGCTGATCAAAGGTTGGGTTGTCAACGGGGAGGTATCCCCGCCGGATCATCCTACTTATGATGGATTGGAGCCTGTTTTTATCTTGCTGACGAGCAAAACCCCACCATGCTGGGCTAGCATACAGCAGGCGTGCCACAGTCGTGGCACGAGCAACGTCAAAAGGTTTACTCCCTTGAGGCCATGAGCTGTTAAAATGTGCAATGCATACATGGACTGTCTAGCCTCTGACTTATATGTGCTTCAAAATTAAGGGTTTCCGTAAGTGTTACCCCTAAGACCGTCAATTTATCTACTCTAGATACACCTGGTATGACAGAGGGAGCCATCCACTGCCCAACCCTACCCCCACCCCGCCTAATCAGCATCTCGTGAGTCTTACTGTGATTCAGTTTAAGATTGCATGTCTCTGCCCATTTACCGACGTGGTCCAGTTCTTCAACAACTGTGTCAGCATTAGATGATGGTACCATCAAATAACTGTCATCGGCATATTTAAGTATTCTGTTTACATTGTGCACCGTTTTAATTTTGAGATTAATGTTATGAAATTACCCGGCCCCGAACCTGACCCCTGAACAATGCTGGCATTTATTTTAATCAGAGATGATATGGTTTCACAGAATTTTGTTCCATGCTCACGGTCCTCAAGGAAGGCGATAATCCAGTTGTAAACGCAATCGGGTATTGCTCTGCCAGACTATAATGCCGCACTGTATCGAATGCCTTTGTGAAATCCAATGCGATTAGATGGACAAAAGTATTTTCTCGGAGGAGTTCCATAAGGTCCGTTAGTAGCGCAGAAATTGCTGCCGTGGTTGAGCCAGTTGGTCGAAAAGCGTATTGATCAGCGAATTCCTGGTTGAGCTCAGGATCGAGTAGGAAAGGATGAAAGAAGCGGCGCACTATGAACTTTTCTAGTAGTCGGCATAGAATAGGCGTAACCGAAATTGGGCGATAGTCAGCTGGTTTTGTTGGTCTGGTGACTTTAGGAACAGGCGTTATTGTACTGATCTTCCATTGAGGGGGAACGTAGGATGAGAGGATGGAGACGCCATACAGATACGCGACCGGTTTCGTTATCGCCGTCGCAGTTGTCCCGAGGAACCAAGATGTTAGGCCATCCGGCCCAGCAGCCGTCCGTCCTATTGATGTAAGCAGCCTGTATGTGGTGTGTTCATCAATGACCTCCAAGGTGCCATCCACCGCCGTAGATTTACATAAGGGCGGCGTGTGGTGGGCGTCCTGAGAGATACCACCAAAGTACTGATTTAGTGATTCGGCCGTGACGTTACTATCCGTCGGAGGAGCTGTACTCCGCCCCACTCCTCGTATCCGATTTACTTCCGACCACAGCTCCCTCGTACCCCTCTGGAAGCGTTCTAACGAAGTGGAATTACAACGAGTGATCATAGTGTTGATCCTTTTGGTTAGAGCTGCAGCTGCTTCTCCTCTCTTTTTCCTCAGCATATTGTTACGCTTTCGAAGCAGGTATTTAATCACTGGTGTCATATATGATGGATCTTTATCTTTTACTACAATGTGCCTAATTGGGAAGTATAGATCAAATACCGCATTTATGAAAGTGTAGAATTTCTCAAACGCCTCAGCAGGTGTTGGGCACTCCATGACGAAATCCCAGTTTACGTCTGCAAGGTCTTTCAAACATCCCGCTACCTGGTTGGGCGTGCGTAGCCTGAAGGATGCCTTCCTCCTCCCATCTGTCCTCTGAGTCGCTACATCATGCTCAACAACTGTAGGAATGGCCAGGATGGCTGAATGTTTTGTCCTGATGGTAGATTTCACTGCTTGACAGTCTTTGTACAGACCATTCAAGGAAGAGTATACCCTATCCAGCGAATGTCCCTCATGAGTAGGTCCCTCAAATTCGGACATTAGTCCCATGCTCTGGATCTTCTATGAGGAGAGTTGATTGAAGTCTCCCCCCAGAATCACCACACTATACGGTAGGCCACTTATCTCCTCCAAAATAGAATCGAGGCTCTCAACAAGATGGTCTGTACTATACACAGATCGCTGTAATGAACAACAGTGAAATTGTGTTCTATATTTTAAAGCATATTAAAATTGAATTTGTACTTTTCGTTTTAGCAATTACATAAAGAAGAGAAGCTGCATTCTGTTCAAGCTTCAAAATTCAGTTTCAAAGCAAGGTCTAAATCTAATTACTCTTCATCAAGGGCATTACAGTGGATTTATTCGAGTACAACTTTAGCAATACTTCATCCGTCGATGAGTTCTTCTTCAGTTAAAACGTAGCAATAGCTTTAAGATGTTCTATTATACAAACTTTGGACAACTTCAGTTTTCATCAGAGAGTATTTTTCTACATGACTAATTCTTCCTTTACTCGAAAGATAGCTACTACAGATAGATGAAACATGAACCCTGAAACCGCAATCTTAAATGAAGTCGTCAATAATGTGAGAAACTGGAAACTACTGCTGGTCTTGGAAAGGCAACAATTGCAGAAACTTACAGACGCTTTGTTAACTTTGAAGTGCATATCCGATAACTCATGTTTTTCAAAAGCCATACAAATCCCATCTTTGTATAGAATCTGGTGATTGCAGAAACACATAAGTATAATTTTAAGAAAACCACTGCACCTGTCTATTATTTAAGAAACTGTATGCTCAAGGTGTTAAACTGGCATCTCATCAAAGAATCCATACAGGAGACCAACAGTGAAATTATCAATCAAGTTAGTTGCCTGATGGCGAATATGATAACCGATACTGGTGAAAAACCAGACAGATGCCAGGTATGTCAGAAAACATTTGCTCGAGGTAGTTATCTGAAAAGACACATGAGAATTCATACTGGCGAAAAACCATACAGGTGCCAGTTATGTCAAAAATCATTTCATCAATGTAGTAGTCTGAAACTGCACATGAGAACCCATACTGGTGAAAAACCACACAGGTGCCAGTTATGTCAGAAACCATTTAATGACCCTAGTACTCTGAAAAAGCACATGAGAATCCATAGTGGCGAGAAACCATACAGGTGCCAGTTCTGTCAGAAACCATTTAATGATCGTAGTACTCTGAAAAAGCACATAAGAACCCATACTGGTGAAAAACCATACAGATGCCAGTTGTGCCAGAAAACATTTAATCAATGTGGTTCTCTGAAATTGCACATGAGAACACATACGGGTGAAAAACCATACAGATGCCAGTTGTGTCAGAAAACATTTAATCAATGTGGTTCTCTGAAATTGCACATGAGAACACATACTGGTGAAAAACCAAACACATGCGAGGTTTGTGATAAAGGATTCGCACAAATTGAAAGTCTAAAGAGACACAGGAGAACTCACTCAAACCGTGTGCTCAAGGTGTGCAACTGGCATCTCATCAAAGAACCCATACAGGGGACAAACAGTGAAATTATTAATCAAGTTAGTTGCCTGATGTCGAATACGAGCACCCATACTGGTGAAAAACCAAACAGATGCCAGGTTTGTCAGAAAACATTTGCTCAAGGTAGTGATCTGAAAAGACATATGAGAATACATACTGGCGAAAAGCCATACAGGTGCCAGCTATGTCAGAAATCATTTAATCGTTGTAGTACTCTAAAAGCGCACATGAGAACCCATACTGGTGAAAAACCATACAGGTGCCAGTTCTGTCAGAAACCATTTAATGATCGTAGTACTCTGAAAAAGCACATAAGAACCCATACTGGTGAAAAACCATACAGATGCCAGTTGTGTCAGAAAACATTTAATCAATGTGGCTATCTGAAAACACACATGAGAACCCATACTGGTGAAAAACCATACACATGTGAGGTTTGTAATAAAGGATTTGCACAAATTGAAAATCTAAAGAGACACAGAAGAACTCATGCAACTGAGGAGCAACATGCACGCAATAAACCTTATACCAAGAGCAATTCTTCATCGAAGCAGTTTAAACTACATCGAATAACACAGCCACAGGATCCTAAACCGGGAAGTGAAATAATGGCTAGCCTATCTGATCATTTCATTGCAGTTAGTAATACAGGCGTTATTGATAAACCAGATGAGCGTTTGTCAAAGAACGTATATCCGGTTTTCAGTGGAATTCCAGGTCCTTTGCCAAAACTTAGAGACGGAGAATGTGCGTATATTAAGAGATTCATATCTCCTGTGGAAGCAAAAGCGTTTTTGTCTAAATCTTTTGGATGTGGTATATGTGATGAACTCTTTGAAATAGAGACAGTATTTCTGGAGCATTGTTCTAGCCATCGATTTTCCCCACCTGATGACTTAGTTGTTGATCTGCTTTCCATTATGACTCTACATAATTACAGTTGAAAACAACTGTAATCTGAGATAAAATAGTGAGAGAAGTGCTTGGATACATAGATACATGAAGTTACTTTCTACCACTTTCGTTTCAGAATACTTTGATAGTAGCATTCTGATGTAGAGGATCCAGAGGTTACTCATTATACATGTATACACCAGATAACTGATGTGTTGTCATCTTCTCGCATGATTGTAAGACTAGATTTGCTGCAGGTCATCAAAATGAACTCTTATTCTATAATTACTAAAAACACAATAGAATATTTCGTTCCTGGATTCAAATACTTGACAGCTTTCAGGGTTGGCAAGTTGTTGCCACCTCCGGTTATAACCGGTTATTGCCATGGCTATAACCGTCCCGGCAACAACCTCTTGGCAATAATGGCAACAACCTCTTGGCAAAAATGGCAACAACCTCTTGGCAAAAACCTTTTGGCAAAAATGGAAACTATTAATTATTGTGATAATAAAATATGGAATCTTCACAGTTAGCTTCATTTTTTATTTCTTCTGGCTTGCTACTTTACAGAGTTGATTGATTTAAATAAATATTATGCTTTAAATCAATCAAGTTTTTCCAAATAAAAATCACCTGATTTAAATAACCATATAATTTCTTCCTAATAAAAGACATTTACAAGTCTTACATATTTAATAAGTACAGTCAATATCGAATTGTGTAATTACGAATTAGAAATATTGCCAAACCATTGGCTTCTATACACTACTAATAAATTATATACTACCAGATAAGTACATAGAAAGGACAATGACCCTGTTGACCTGAATATTACTACTGCAGTGCAAATGGCAGATTATTTTGGAGTAGTTGAACTGTAGGTCGGAATTTTTTGTATCTTAATCTCATAGTTGACTTTAACTACATTTATACTAAGGGATAATATAGATTTACTACAGTAGTTTTAATTTCCCACAAGAAACATTTATTATAACTATGCAGTCTGTGAAGTGAAATATGATTTTCATTTGCCTTGTCCTTACTTTGGAGAAAATGGGCAACAAGTAGCAATAACCGGCCGGCAACAACTGGCAATAACCGGCCGGCAACAACTGGTAATAACCGGTTATTGCCACTGTCCCGGAAACAATCGGTTGTTGCCGGCATTAACCCAACCCTGACAGCTTTGTTGTTGAATTTATTAAATTAGCTTAACGGATACTTCTGCAGGACTTGATATTTAACAGAGCAGTTATGAGACTAGTTTAGGCTCTCTTGATACTTAGCCTATTGTCATTGCATTCATGATGTATCTTATTAATTAAAATAGTTAGCTTATCGTACTTAGATCGAGTGTTGGATGTTATGTTTCTTCATTATGAAAGATAAATGTGTAATAAAGAGTTTCATGTATTCTGAATATTTCTTGTTTTGTTTTCTTTCGTGATTTTTATTACAGGCCTATTTACATTTAAGTCTAGGGTTGCCACCTCTCCCGGATTGGGCGGGAGTCTCCCGTATTTCGATATGATCTCCCGTCTCCCGGAATTAATTTGGAAAACTTTGAAATATCCCGGAATGCCGAAAAGTCCTATTCCCTGAATGTCTGATCGAGATTGTATTTTTTAACTTTCAGCGGACACTTTTCAAATCCAATTTATATATCTATGTATTGTTCTAACTTTCTGCGGACACTTTTCAATAATTGAGAAAATCGTTGGCGCGTGCGCTGTGCGCGTGAGTTAGCCGTAAACGGTTAGCCGTTGTTATCGTTATAAGCAAAATAGCGTCGCAAATCGCAATGGCGAATTCAAATTCTGACTCTGAGTCTAATCCAGAAACAATTGTAGTTCAGAAGAAAAAGAAGTAAATACTGTTCATTCAACGATGAGTGGCTCAAAGAAGACGATTTCAAGGATTGGTTGGGTAAGAAGAACGAGTTGGAAGCATGCAGAGTGTAAAATTTGCCAGCACACATTAGGCCTATCCGTAAAATAGGAGGGACGCAGTAAAAGGGACGCAAGTAGTCTTCATCCCTCTACCACAGCACTATGGACTGAAATAAATGACCAATTAAATAATTATTTGATAGCTGTTTCTTGTGTTTACCTAATGTCTAAAACAAAATGCTTTAACCCTAGGGCTACCAAGCTTTTTTTGTAACACTGGCTACCAAGGGGGGGTGGTTACCACACCCCATGGATTTCGTGTTTGGTTTCACATATCATAACTTGTAATATAGCAATGGATTCAGCATTCATTTCTGCACAGAATGGTATATTTAGTTGTACATTAAGTGAATGCACCTCGAAATTACATCACTTTTAACAATGGAACCCATTAATTAGCAATATTTTATATTATTGCGTACATTTTGTACTTTTTGGATAAACAAATATAAGATTATGTATGTTTTGAAACTAATCTATGTATAAAAGATACACACAATCATCCCTACACATGTTTATATAGTATAAATGTACATCCATGCATATATATCCATACACATATATATCGGTTTACGTTGTAATGCTGTATTCAGCAATTTTCACACAGATTACGCGTATTATTATTTATTTTGGTCACTTCCGGTATTCAAAAGACAAAGATGTAGGTAAGCAAATGAAGCCCTTCATTCCCTCTAAAGAATGGTATCTTTGTTTCTCTTCCAGGAAGACAAATGAATACGCTACAGACAAAAAACTAAGGGGAGTGCTTTCATTTAGCCATTTTTCACGCATATTACGCGTATTATTATTTATTTTGAGCACTTCCGGTTGTCTCAAGTCAACTCAGTGACCATAGAAATGTAGCCCCACATTCCCTCTATAGAATGGTATAATTTGTGTCTCTAAATATTAAATGACGGATAAGATATAGTCGAAAATCTAGGGTGGTGGTGGTATCCACCCCCCCCCCCTCTGGTGCCTCGGGTATCTTGGGTATAACTTTTGAACGGTGTGAGATATCATCTCAAATTTTACCTCAACACGTGTGTAAATGAACCCCCTACAGCTACCTAAAAGGTCAAATTTTTATTCCATACGGAAAAAGTTTGAGATGAAAAAAACCTAGGGGGGTGGCAACCACCCCCCCTTGGTAGCCCGAGGGTTAACACTATACTTAGATTCTGTATTATCAGTGCAATTGCAAATGTTGAAAAAATTTCTTGAATCTCCTGGATTCGTATCCTTAGAAGGTGGCAACCCTACTTAAGTCTGTTCTTAGATTTTAACCCTATGACGCACACCTTCCTGGCCAACACATTTAGCACACCTGGGGTCTAATAGACCCCGCCGATAACACGGGAATAATAGTATGTACATATGTATGTATCTGTGTATATATGCATGTATGTATGTATGTATGTATGTATATATGTATCTATATATGCATCAATGTATGTATGTATGTATGTATGTATGTATGTATGTATGTATGTATGCATGCATGTATGTATGTATTTATGTATGTATGTATGTACGTATGTATGTGTGCATGTATGTATGTATGTATGTATGTATGTATGTATGTATCTATGTATATATGCATGTATGTATGTATGTCTGTATGTATGTATGTATGTACGTATGTACTTATGTATGCAGTGATGGATCTATGTATGGATGTACGTATGCATGCATGTATTCATGCATGTATTTGTATGTATGTGTGTGCATGGATGAATGCATATACATGCATATATGTATGGATGTAGATTTTTATGTATATATGTGCATGTAGGCTATGTATGCATGTATGTATGTATGTATGTAGGTATGCATGCATGTATGTGTAGATGAATGGATATATATGTATGTGTGTATGCTTGAATGTACTTGTATGTATGTGCTCATGCATATATGTATGGTTGAATATATGTACGTATATATGTGTGTATGTATGGATATGTATGCATGTATGCATGTATTCACTTGTATGTATGTGTGTTTAGTACTGTGTACATGCATGTTTGCATGTACATGTATATATAATATTATATATATATGCATGGATTTATATTGGCATGTGTATATATAATATATATGTTTGTGTATGTATGTGTGTATGCATTTATGGATGAATGCATGTATGAATATATGTCTAAATGTATGTGTGTGTATGTATGTATGTATGTATGTATGTATGTATGTATTTGTATGTGTGCGTAACGCATATGCATTTATGCATGTACATATTGGTATGTATGTATATATGTATATGCGTATATGTATGTGTGTATGCATGCATGTCTGGATATTATTATGTATGTATCTATGTATTAGGGTGGTTTTATCCATAATGGCAAATTTTTATGTTGTTTCTTTTTTATCCTCCAACCCACCATTTGGTGATATGACTTTAGAGACCCTCTAACCAAAATATTTTCAATATATAAAAGTATTTAGGACTTGCCCAAACCAGCTGAAGTTACGATAATTGCGCATTTTTCCACAATTTCATTTTCTTACTTTCAAATTATGAACTATATTGTTACTTACTTATTCACGCGTGTCAAGTTCAGCTTCTTTGGTCAATGGTCATGTGACTTGCGATGTCATCTTGTTTTTCCGCAAATTTACAGTTTTCTATGAGAAACTTTGTATTATAAAATGCGATAGTGTAGACCATGATATTCTCCTTAGGCGCCTTAATTTCTGTCTCATTTGGCCTATCTGGTAACTTCCTTGATTGGCTTGGCTCATTCTTACACGATCGTTCCTTCTCAGTTGTCTATGGGCCTACTAGGTCCCTATGGGTCCCTGCCCCTTTTGGTCTGCCCCAGGGATCTGTCCTGGGTCCCCTTCTCTACATCCTCTATACGGCCGACCTAGGCCCCTTCTTGCAGCAAACGCTGTCCTAAGCCAGTCTTATGCTGACGATGTCCAAGCATACCTGCACTGCTTGGCTTCTGATGCGGCTTCCACAGTCCGGGCCATGTGTCCACAGTTTAACGGCAGCTTATGACAACATAGGCCGTTGCCGCCGACAAAGATTAGTTTTTGGCATATTACAGCTCTGAGCCGGGCGCTAGCTGGATGTCCTTGGGGCCTGGATGTCGTCGAACCACTTGCGGCTCAACCCATCGAAGACTCAGTTCATCTGGCTGGGCACGCGCCAACAGCTTGCTAAGATCGATCTAGCAGCACTTGCCACTGAGTTCCCCCAGTTCGCTTTCTCTACCACTGTTCGCGATCTTGGCGTCACATTAGACCAAGAGCTTACCTTTGCACGGCACATACACCAGCTCTGTCGCGACTGCTATTATCAATTGCGTCAGCTCAGAGTCGTCTCGCGCTCTCTCACCACTAATGCTGCCTCTACTCTTATCCATTCGTTTGTCGTCACGCGTCTTGATCTTTGCTGTGCACTCTACGCTGGCCTCCCGGCTGTGCGGTTGGGGTGTTTGGAGCGGGTCTTGCGCACGGCCGCGCGCCTCATCGGCCATATCCCAAAGTTCGTCCATGTCACCGCTTTTATGAGGGATGTCCTGCACTGGCTTCCTATCCCGCAGCGGACTGTGTACCGGCTTTCTGCTTTGGTCTGGCGGTGCCTCTTAGGTTCCGCTCATGTGTACTTACAAGAGCTCTGTCGCTATACTTTGGATGCGCAGGGACGTAGAGCTCTCCGCTCCTCCACACACGGTGAACTTCTTGTTCTCCGTGCGCGAACTGCTCTTAGACAGCATCGCGCCTTCTCTGTTGCTGGCCCCATGGTTTGGAATGGGCTCCCATTAACATTACGCCTTATTCCTAGAGTTCATTTAGATGCGTTTTACTCTAGCCTTAAAACCATCCTTTTCAGCCGGGGTTGGGTCGGGAGCGCTCCTGAGTAGTAACCTTGAAGGGGCGCTATATAAATCTTTAGAATGAATGAATGAATGAATTTGCTGAGTTTCCAGTGTTCTGAGAGTTTTGTTTAACAAAACCAGCACTTGTAGATTGAACATAAGACACTTGTAACTGAAGGAGAAGTTCAGAGGCAAGTTTCAGGCTAAACCTTTGTTGGACCGTAGAGATACCTCTTTGCTAAAGTTTTACTTAACTCTTCTCTAACAATAAATGAAGAACAAAGGCAGTTCTTGCTACAGGTTGTAGAGGAACATAGAAAACAGTTCTCAGAGCCAACAAAGACTGCATCCGTATTAAGGTCAAAATCAGATGACTGACAAATTCATCGGCAAATGTTGATGTTCTAGACTACATTCTCAGATTATTTTCTAAGTTTTGCAGTCAGCATCTTAAACTGAAATAAATTAACTCATTCTTACATGACTTTGGTAACTTTATTCAGTTAAGTAATTGTATTGTAGCTGCACATTAATTAGTTTGCTTGTCTGCAATTATGTTGAACACTGTCGAGTGCCGATGTCTTGATAAAGTTTCATAAAAACCAGTAGCAAATTATGAAAACTTCGTCAGCGTTGGGCAAGTCCTGAATATTAATATTTTCTTTTAATTTTTTAACTGTGGCCTATTAATACCTTACATCACCATATGGTGGGTTGGAGAACTCATTTGTACAACTTTCGTTTTTTAGAACCACCCTACTATGTATGTATGTATTTATGCATGTATATATTTGTATGTGTGCATGTGAATGTATGCATGTACATGTATATATGTATGGATATATTTTTTAATGTATATATATATATATATGTGTATAAATGGATGTATGTATGTATGTGTGTATGCTTGTATGTATGTATGTATGCAATGTATGCTTGTATGCATGTATGTATGTATGTATGTATGTATGTATGTATGTATGTATGTATGTATGTATGTATGTATGTATGTATGTATGTATGTATGTACGCATGTGTTTGTATGTAAGTATGTGTGTATCTTTTTATGTAACATAGCCTGGAATATGTGATAGTCGATGGGCCTATCAATGTTAAAGCCTGGGGTCTGTTGGACCCCAGGTGTGCTAAATATGCCCTAGGTGTCTTTCTTATTTTTTTATAATTGAACCAAGAATACTAAATTTTTCCAATTAATTCATAAATGTAGAGGGATGAATTGCTGAGGAATTTGAATTATTTCAGATTTTTACTATTTGTATCAACGTAGGTATTCAAGGAAGTTTCATCGATGGGGTCCAATGGACCCCAGGTGTGCGTCATAGGGTTAATAAATAATTGTCATGTCGTAAATTGCACATCTAAGATGGCCAATGCACATCTTGTGAATAAACGCAACAAACTTTTCGTGCATCAAGAAAAACAAGTTCAAGTCTTATCAGCCAGAGGCATCACTTAATTCAAGTGGGAACATACTAAAATTGATGACTGAAAGTTTGCTCCAGATGCTGCACATATTCCAGAGTTGATGTGAAGCACTTTACTAAGCGAAGGCACAGAATATGGCCTACATACATGTATATTTATACATTTCTGGGTCAATTCATATAGCGCCAGCATGCCAAACTCTGTAAGAGATAAGGAAGTGGAAAGAGTGGACTTTTATATGAAGCAGACATGGCAAGTCAACCAATGTCCTCAAAATACCATCTCACAAGTTGAAAATTTATCAGTTTGTAAACAAACATGTCGTAAAAAGCCATGCAACATATCAGCTTATGATTTTGAATGATGTTCACGATATGACCAGTTGTCATGACACCTGAACGTAGGCCTACTTGCATATTGCGCCAATGCGTTATTATGAGCCAGCTCGCAAATAGTCTGTTCACTTCTTTCTTCCTAGTATTGTAAAAATATCAATTTTAGATAAAATTATAGGAATGTCAATAATAAATATTGCATTCTTTAAATTAGAGTTTTGAAACCGCTAAAATGTGTTCGCTAGATGACAGGATATAGTTTCAAAATTTCCAGCTTCGTGGTCAAAGTCGTAAAACACTTTGCTCGTTCGCCATTTGTGCTGATGTTAGTAAGAATCAGATTATGTGTAAATTCCATTTACTGCCAAACCTGGTTAGATTCTAAACTCTGTGCATATAATTTAGTAGACAAACTCATTTTATTAATGATAGTGAGAGAGTTCCTGTCGTTATGATTTTTACGTTTTGAACTCTATCTTTAACTTTCTCGAAGTCCATGGCTACAAAGTAATTTCTACGAACATCAGGTCACTAGATGCCGTTGGACGCAGTTATTCGTCGTTTTTGTAACTCTTTGGTCAACATTCGTAAATAAGTAGGTAAAGCCGTCATTTGCGTTGCTAAATTATTCAGGTAATCGGTAATCCCGTAGTTTAGGTTGGTAAATTATTTCATATGGTCAATTCAAAATGGAAGTTGGATTGGTGAACCTAACTCTTTGTTTAACCCTCGGGCTACCAAGCTTTTTTGTGACATCGGCTACCAAGGGGGGGATTTCGTGTTTGGTTTCACATATCATAACTTGTAATAATTATAGCAATGTATTCAGCATTCATTTCTGCACAGAATGGTATATTTAGTTGTACATTATGTGACTGGACCTCGAAATTACATCACTTTTAACAACGGAACCCATTAATTAGCAATATTTTATATTATTGCGTACATTTTGTACTTTTTGGATAAACAAATATAAGATTATGTGTGTTTTGAAACTAATCTATGTATAAAAGATACACACAATCATCCCTACACATGTTTATATAGTATAAATGTACATCCATACATATATATCCATACATATATATCGGTTTACGTTGTAATGCTGTATTCAGCCATTTTCACGCAGATTACGCGTATTATTATTTATTTTGATCACTTCCGGTATTCAAAAGACAAAGATGTAGGTGTGCAAAACGAAGCCCTACATTCCCTCTAAAGAATGGTATATTTATTTCTCTTCCAGGAAGACAAATGAATACGCTACAGACAAACAACTAAGGGGGAGTGCTTCCATTCAGCCATTTTTCACGCATATTACGCGTATTATTATTTATTTTGATCACTTCCGGTTTTCATAAGACAATGATGTAGGTATGCAAATGAAGCCCTACATTCCCTCTAAAGAATGGTATATTTGTTTCTCTTCTAGGAAGAATAGTCAATAAGCTATAGTCGAAAAACTAAGGGGTGGTATCCACCCCCCCTTCCTGGTGCCTCGGGTATATCAGGTATAACTTTTGAATGGCGTTGGCAACCACCATGATGTTTACCTCAAAATGTGCGCCAATGAATCTGCTACAGCTACCTAAAATGCAAAAATTATATTCCATATGAAAAAAAATATGCATAAAAACGTAGGGGGGTGGCAACCACCACCCCCCTGGTAGGCCGAGGGTTAACTAGAAGCTGGATTGATGGAAGTAATTTTTTCATAAACACAAGCTGCATTTATTAAGCTATGTCTTTATTTCACAAAAGCTGGTTCAATGAATTTTTCTTGCTTAGATTCTAAGTCTGATCAATTAAGTAATTTTTCACGGTCCGTGAGGAGCTGTATTGGGTTATATTATCGGCCTCCAAGAACAATCAGAAGAAGTCTCGAGAGATGTTGATCGCTCCCCGATGGTGCGCTGCCTTTCACTGCCGCTTGTTGACGTGTGGAGGGTTTCCTCGATGAAGATAGTGGTAGTCATCATATGTGAAGATCTTAGTGCCACCCACCACGTCCGAGAGGTCCTGGGTGCCTGTTCTGGCTCTCTCAATGCTCCGAGAGTTCTCGGGGGTCATGGTCTCGCTGAAGGGGCGCTGCACAGAGTGGCAGAAGCAACAACTGTTGCTCGGCTGCTCTATTCTGCCCCGCCCTGGTGGGGATCACGCTTCGCAGAGGATCGAGCCAACCTGAAGCCAGAGCTATAGGACATTCTGTATTTAATTGCAAATAAAGTGGATCATCTTAAAGGGCGCTATGTAAAGCTCTGAAATGAATATAGCAATTGAGTTTGTACTGTTCTTTTTAGCAAGGTCACGAAGAAGACGAGCGACATTCAGTTGCAAGACAGGATCTACTTCTCACTAATATTCATCAAGCAAATTACAAGGGATTCTTTTGACCAAAACTTCTGCTGTAGTCAGTTGTTTCATCTTCAGCTAAAGTCACACTGAATATAGCATAAAGATGTAATATTATACAAAGGTTGCATGGCTTCAGTATTTCGTCACGAAGGTTTCTCTGTGTGACCAATTTCTTACTTTATTTTAAAAATAACTAAGATTCATAATTGAAACGCGAACCCTTCTTGTAAACATCTGAAATTGAAGCCTAAATGAAGTCCTCGAAAATATTTGAAACTGGTCACTGCTGGAATTGGAAGGGTTATTATGACAGCAACAATTCGTGAAACGTTTGCACAGGAAGTTTACATTTAAGTGCATATCAAAAGCCATACAAATGCCAACTTTGTCTAGAATCTGGTGATTGGAGAACTACTTGCGAATCATTTAAAGACCACACAGATGTCAATTACTTCAGAAAACGTATGTTCCAGGTGATCATCTAACAGCTCGTCAAAGCGTATGTTCCAGGTGATCATCTAACAGCTCGTCAAAGAACCCATACTGGAGAAAAACAGTGAAATTATTAATCACGTGGCCTGATGGCAAATACAAGTACCCATACAGGAGAAAAACAATACAAGTTTCAGATTAATCAGAAATCATTTGATGAGGGTAGTAGACTGAAAACCCATACTGACGAAAACCCACTCAGGTGCCAGTTTTGTCAGAAAATATTTGCATTTTATAGTTATCTGAAATTGCACTTGAGAATCCATACTGGTGAAAAACCATACGGGTGCAAGTTATGTCAGAAATCATTTGCAAAAGAAAGTCATCTGAAAAGACACATGAGAACCCATACTGGGGAAAAACCATACATGTGCCATTTATGTCCGAAATCATTTGTTGATTCTTGTCGTCTGAAAACACACATGAGAACCCATACTGGGGAAAAACCATACATGTGCCATTTATGTCCGAAATCATTTGTTGATTCTTGTCATCTGAAAGCACACATAAGAACCCATACTGGGGAAAAACCATACATGTGCCATTTATGTCCGAAAAGATTTCCTCAAGGTGGTTCTTTGAAAGCACATATGAAAACGCATACTGGGGAAAAACCACACAGATGTCAGTTATGTGAGAAACCATTTGCTGAGCAATGTACTTTGACAAGGCACATGAGAACCCATTCTGGCGAGAAACCATACAAATGTCAGTTATGTCAGAAATCATTTGGCTTCTATAGTCACCTGAAAACGCACATGAGAACCCATACTGGCGAGAAACTATACAGATGCAAGGTATGTCAGAAACCATTTACAGCAGCCAGTACCCTAAAGAGTCATATGAGAACTCATACAGGAGAATAACCATACATATGCGAGTTTTGTAACAAAGGATTCACCGGACCTGGAAATTTAAAGAAACACAGAAGGACTCATGCAACTGCGAAGCTACACACACAAAAAACCTTATAGCCTACCAAGAGCAGTTCTTCAGCGAAGCAGTCTAAACATCGTGCAGGAACACAGCCACAGGGTGTTAAAATGGGAAGTGAAGTAATTGCTAATTTATCTGATCATTTCATCACATTTGGGATAGATACATACATTCATAGTTACTTTGGTAGCCTACCACTTTCATTTGAGAATACTTAGGAAGTAAGCATTCTGACGTACAGCATTCAAAGGTTCCTCCTTATAATCTCCTCATATTCAAGGCATTGCCTTCTTCTGACATAATTGTAAAACTATAATTGGTGCAGGTCATGAAAATTATTTTTTTTATATAACTACTAAAAAAGCAATAAAGTATTTCGTTCTGGATTGTACTACTTTAAAACTTTATTTCTAAGTTAAATATTAAATTTATTTAACTTCTACTGGACTAGACTCTTAACAAAGCGCTTAGCTGTGCATCATTTTGTGAGACTATTTTAGGCTATTGACACTTGGCCTAAATATTTGTCGTTGCATTCGTGATGTATTTGTTGATGAAAATAATTAGCTTATTCTACGTAGATTAAGGGTTGATGTTAGGTTTGGTCATTACGGAAGATAGATGTGTAATAAAGTTTGTCTTGTATCCGGAATGTTTCTTGTTTTCTTGTCTTTCCTGATTATCACGATAGTCCTATACTTAAACCGCACCAAACCAACCAATAATTACAATTATAATCGTCATTATTGTCATTGTTACTGTTGTGGCTATTGTTATTGTTATTGCTAATTGTTATTGTTAGTGTTGTTGTTATTGCAACTGTTTTGATAATGATAACGATGACGATGATGATTACGACGACGACGACGATGATGATGTCATTGCCAAATATGTTTCGAGTCAATAGTATGGAAATCGTCGATGCCAACGACTAGTGTCGTCGTTTTTCTGTTTAACGACTAGCTGTGTGGTAACAAAGACCATTAGCGTCGCCCTCCTCCTTTATCCAGGCTTGGGACTGGCACTGTCAGAAAGCGAACAGTGGCGGAGTTAACGACTAGTGTGTTTTCTACCTTTGTACTTATAAGGCTAATGGAACACTTGAAACTGGTGTTCAAGAACAAACTAGACTCCTGCTCTTAGTCCCGGCTAATTTGACACAGGCATATTACAGCTCTTACACTTACTGTTTTTTCACGTCTTCTACTTATATACTGTGAATTGACTATTACACACCTCTCTTCTTTTCCGCCCTTCTGACTGCCACACAGTATGCACATAATTATAATGAAGAGATATCTTCACGGAACTTTTACTTATTAATTTTAGCAAATGGAAGACCGAAGTCGAATTATATAGAATCTGGTGCGTTTTATATTTAGTTAGGACATTTTTCATTTTAGAATACCAATGAAGTTTACTGTATAGAATTTGTTTTCCATCACTTTACAAATCCATGACGTTATTAATAAACGTCCTTTGGGGTCGTCCATTAATTATGTCAACAAAATAGGGGAGAGGGGTTTGGAAAAGTTTGATAGTTGTTGACAAGGGGGAGAGGGGTTCGGTACAATTTGACGTCAACAAATTTTTTCCAATGAATCAACACAGACCCTTCAAAATGGTAGCGAAAACATTAAGTAATGCTAAAAATGCATAAAGTGATTAATGTTTAATACTAAAAAGCTGGTAGTAAACTAAACTCATATATTTTGAAATTCGAGATTGCATTTTTTAGTGTAAAACAATTTGAAAAAATGATTCTACATGTATTGAGCCATTGTGTTTCTTTTTTGTAGGGGGGGGGTTCTGGAATTGTTGACATAATTTTTTAGGGGGGGTCCGTCAATGTTTGACAGTTGTTGACAAGGGGGAGAGGGGGGTGGTCAAAAACTGCCTAAAATTTGTTGACATAATTAATGGACGACCCCTTGGCCCGCGTTGGCTTGGAACTCTCTTCCCCAGTCTCTTCGCTTTCAGTTACTAGCCCTCTCACCTTCCCACTTCCGGAGGCGGCTTAAGACTATCCTGTTCGTTGACGCAGGTCGGGAGCGCTGCTGAATTTTGAGCGGTGCTATGTAAATGTTCGGTTACAATATTATTACAATAACATCAACCTACTTGGCTTATGACCCAAGCATAAAACTCTAATTGGCGACTGAACAAAATTGACAAATAAATAGCGTTGGAGAAACCGATTTAAAGGTGTCAAAGCTTCGCATCTACCCCATGGTACTACTACTACTATTCCTTTATTTCACAAACTCGTTGACACAAACACAACAAGATTACAAAATCAACAGTTTAGATATCGATTAGACAAAAATAATAGTCAAATAGATAAGAGGGTTAGGAATGTATTAATGACTGAGACCTATTGCTAAGGAAAATGATTGTTTAGCCTAATACACCATAAAATACTCTAGGTATAAATGTTCGGTTACAATTACAATGACATCAATCTACGTGGCTAATTGGCGACTGGATTGGATCCACAGTTTAACGGCAGCTTATGACTACATAGGCCGTCGCCGCCGACAAAGATTATTTTTGGCATAATCCATACAATACCGAAGAGTAGTCATGAAACAAGCAGCAAAAAACAGAATTGCAGTCACTTATGAATCTATGCAATGCCCAAAAAGTTGCATGTAAATAAACGATTTCAGACATAAATACAGTTCCAGGTGCATGATCTGAAGGTGTTTAAGGAAAGCGTTGAACTTTTAGTGATATTAAGTGTCTTACGACATCTTTTTGGCTGTGATGAACGCGTACATGTCTTACCTCATAAAATGGAAACTATCGAGCCTCATCTAGAGTAGTTATAAAGTGCAACATCCTGCGAAAGTGCGATCTGAGTATTAATAATAATAAATATAATAACTTGACAACGCCTTGTATTTGCAGGTCACACTATCATAATCAGGTATGGCGGTCTTCGCATGAGGATTGTTGAGTCGCTGGCTTCGTCACCCTATTTAACTTCAGCTGCGACAGAACCTTGAACTCAAGTCCGCTCTGTCGCTACCTATATACCCGATTTGTTGATGGCTATCAGGGAGATAGGCTACTTCCATCCTGTGTTGACCCAATGACACTAAAAAAGATGATTTTGGCTGCAGCTGATTGGCCAGCGGTTTAGGAAAATATCGATAAAGCGACTGACAGCAATCAGTTTCATACATTCAGGCGGTTGACTGAGAGCCCTGCAAATTTCATAACGTGGCATTTTGTTGAGGTAGTGCCAATAGGAGTTGACCTTCGATTGACCCCTATCTCTGCCGTCCTCACCAATGTAACTGTGGGGGTTTATTTATTTATTTGACTCGTTTATGATTTTGGCTGCAGCTCGTTTATTATTATTATTATTATTATTAAATAAATTTGTAACGCGCGCAAGGTCACACCGAAATGTGAATCTGAGGCGCGGATAGTCAGCCGCCAGGTGAAGATGCACTTAGATTTCCAAATTATTGAAAGACAAGGAGAAATAGTGAGTTTTGAGTTGCTTTTTGAAGGAAAGAAGTGAATTTGAGCTACAAAGGGAGAGTGGTAGTCGATTCCATTCCGTTGGAGCAGAGGCGTGGAATGCTTTATTGACTTGTCACATCAGCACCAGCATATCAATATAGCATGCTGTTTAAAACCAGAACAATCACATTATAAATTGGATATGATCGACCCTGATGGCCAACATGGCGATTTGTAGTCTTCTGGCCATCTCTTCGTCTTCGGGCCATCAATAACATGTCTGGAGGGCCCTTTAGAAAGCTGATTTTCTGGTATGTTGTGTAGTGAAGTTGATCATTGAAAAACGTATGATGCCCCCAATGAGGTTTGAACTCACGACCCCTGGTTTACGAGACCAGTGCTCTGCCACTGAGCTATAGAGGCACACGTTAACCTAACAGCTTATCGGCATCGTACTAAAACTGCCAACATGCAGCGAGAGCAAAATATTGGCTTTTAAAACTGGGTCGCCTTGCGGTCGATACGAAAGCGTTCAAGCGTTCCACGTATACCTTCATACGTTGATCAATAGCCAGAGAAATCAGATAAATAAATGTCTATATGTTTCTATTTCCAATAATACCCGTACTCTAGCGATATCGATCTACGTCACACAGAGAGATGAATATAAGTATTGTAGCGATGTAGATTCCAATTGTTTAACGACATCCTTTGGCTAATATGGCCGTCGACGTCTTTGTGTTAGTATTGTATTTCCATTATTTGGCCCATTGGCTCTTTTGACTGTAATTCTCTTCCTTTTTTTTTTTTTTTTTTTTTCTTTTCCCAAATCAGCTCTTTTTTGGCTATATCAGCTCTTTTTTGGCCATATCAGCTCTTTTTTGGCTATATCAGTTCTTTTTTGGCTATATCAGCTCTTTTTTTGGCTGTATCAGCTCTTTTGAAAAAATGATATTACTAAACGACAGTCTGGCCTTAACTATTGTATTCTGGTGGGTTGGTCTTTATCACTCTATTGGGTGGTTCTTACCAATATCTGTCATTGGGCGGGTCCTAATAACTCCAGTGGGTGGTCTTAATAACTGTGGACAGTCTTACTACCCATTGTGAGCAGGTCTGATTACTTTGGTGGGCGGGTCTTGCTTATTATTGTGGGCAGGTCTTAATAACATGGTGGGCGTGTCTTACTATGTATGATGGGTGGGCCTCACTAGCAGTTATGGGTGGGTTCTACGAGGCTGATGGTGTCATTCCAATTGGCTCCCTGGTTTGATGAACAGGTCCGTTGGTGTGGTACCAGAAGTTTGAATACGCCATTGGTCACTGGATGCAAAAGGCGACGGAACACGTGATTGGCTGCGTGCTTTGTAGTCCTGGCTGTTTCAGTCTGATGCGTGGCTCCGCCCTCATGGCCGATAACGTCATGAAGAAGTACACTACTGTTGCAACGGAAGCCAGTCATCGCATCCAATTTGACCAGGGTACGTAATCGTAATCCTAAGCTTGCCACAAATGTGCAAATGAATGTAAAAACTGGGCAACCATGACTGGGAAACCAATGCAGCTCGTCGTCAAAGTGTTAAATGTTGCTGGGCGGGTCCAAGTTAATGATTGATGTATATCGTGTGTAGCATAGCTGATGTGTCATCCAATGCACATCTATCTTAATCTGATGGGCGTGTCTTACGTCTTAAGGCTGTTCCTCCTGGGATTGCCAATTGGCAATTGGCTAACCTCATTCTAACTAAACATTAGTAATGCTATGTAACATTTTATGGCGTCTTCGAGTTCGAGTAGGCCTACTTGACTTACTGAGTGCATTCATCACCAGCCTCAAAGATACTAATGTTCATTAAGAACAGCGAGCAAATTTCATAAGGAAATTGGAATGTTAACATTAACGGGCTCTCGTGGATACATGGAACTCGACGACTACACATTGAAAACGGGGGCGCGGCCCGCGATGGTAATGGATCTCACGATTCTCACCGGATGAATTCACTTAAAAAAGAGCAGGGTCGATGCCACTCGGACCCGGTTGCTGTAGCACGGTCCGCACACGGATATGCAGCGCTGGTGAAGGCTGTCACCCGATCAATTAATTTTTAACTGAACAGAGGAGTGCGGTCGTCATAGAAAGTGTTTCTATTAACATTTACATTTAGGCGAAGACCGTTGGCTGTGTACACTGATCCTCCAGGAGGGCTATCGCATCGAGTACTGTGCCGCCTCGGACTCGTACGCCTTCTCACCGGAGGGCTTCAACGAGTTCTTTAACCAGCGCCGGCGATGGATGCCTTCAACGATGGCCAACGTAATCGACCTACTGACCTCCTGGCGCCACTCCACAACCGTCAACGAGAATCTGTCAACCATCTACATGTTTTACCAGGCGATGCTGCTCATGGCGTCTCTGGTTGGACCAGGAACTATCTTCATGATGATGATCGGGGCCCTGACTGCGGCGCTCGCCAACTGGATCGACATAAGCATTGCAACGTCCGCCATCATCAATCTAATTCCCGTCGTCATCTTCATAGTCCTCTGCTACTTCACTAAACCCGAGAAGCAGGTGGGTCATGAGAGCAGGTATAGGACATACGATTGACGGGCAGAACTCTGTCTCACCCTAAGTTTGCATGGGTTTCCTTTCATTCACTTAGCCTAACCTAAGTTAGCTTAAGTTACCTTGCCTTCACTTTACCTAACCTAAGTTAGTTTAAGTTACCTTGCCTTCACTTTACCTAACCTAAGTTAGTTTAAGTTACCTTGCCTTCACTTTACCTAACCTAAGTTACATTAAGTTACCTTGCCTCCACTTTACCTAACCTAAGTTAGTTTAAGTTACCCTGCCTTCACTTTACCTAACCTAAGTTAGTTTAAGTTACCTTGCCTTCACTTTACCTAACCTAAGTTAGTTTAAGTTACCTTGCCTTCACTTTACCTAACCTAAGTTAGTTTAAGTTACCTTGCCTTCACTTTACCTAACCTAAGTTAGTTTAAGTTACCTTGCCTTCACTTTACCTAACCTAAGTTAGTTTAAGTTACCTTGCCTTCACTTTACCTAACCTAAGTTACATTAACCCTTTAAAGGGTAGAGGCAATATTATGTTTTCCTACTGGTCGATGTACTTAGAAGGCTTAGTGGGCAGTGGCGACAATGTTGCCACTACAAGTTTCGGCTTCATGGGCAGTGGCGACAATGTTGCCACAAACCGCCACTACAAGTTTCGGCTTCATGGGTATAGGACACAATATTGCCATTTTTTTTTAAAGTCAACTTTTCCACATGACGAATATATTCCCTCTATATGGTTAGTTAGCAGGCATATAATGTGTAATTATTATTGTTGTAACTGTTCAGGGCCATTATGCCCTTTAAAGGGTTAAGTTACCTTGCCTTAACTTTACCTAACCTAAGTTAGTTTAAGTTACCTTGCTTTCACTTTACCTAACCTAAGTTAGATTAAGTTACCTTGCCTTCACTTTACCTAACCTAAGTTAGCTTAAGTTACCTTGCTTTCACTTTACTTTACCTAAGTTAGCTTAAGTTACCTTGTCTTCACTTCACCTAGCCTAAGTTAGCTTAAGTTACTTTGCCTTCACTTTACCTAACCTAAGTTAGCTTAAGTTACCTTGATTTCACTTTACTTTACCTAAGTTAGCTTAAGTTACCTTGCCTTCACTTTACCTAACCTAAGTTGGCTTAAGTTACTTTGCTTTCACTTTACTTTACCTAAGTTAGCTTAAGTTACTTTGCCTTCACTTTACCTAACCTAAGTTAGCTTAAGTTACCTTGCTCTCACTTTACCTATTACCTAAGTTAGCTTAAGTTACTTTGCCTTCACTTTACCTAACCTAAGTTAGCTTAAGTTACTTTTTGCTTTCACTTTACTTTTAACCTAAGTTGGCTTAAGTTACCTTGCCTTCACTTTACCTAACCTAAGTTAGCTTAAGTTACCTTGCCTTCACTTTACCTAACCTAAGTTAGATTAAGTTACCTTGCCTTCACTTTACCTAACCTAAGTTAGTTTAAGTTACCTTGCTTTCACTTTACCTAACCTAAGTTAGATTAAGTTACCTTGCCTTCACTTTACCTAACCTAAGTTAGCTTAAGTTACCTTGCTTTCACTTTACTTTACCTAAGTTAGCTTAAGTTACCTTGTCTTCACTTTACCTAACCTAAGTTGGCTTAAGGTACCTTGCCTTCACTTTTACCTAACCTAAGTTAGCTTAAGTTACCTTGCCTTCACTTTACCTAACCTAAATTAGCTTAAGTTACTTTGCTTTCACTTTACCTAACATAAGTTAGCTTAAGTTACTTTGCTTTCACTTTACTTTACCTAAGTTAGTTTAAGTTACCTTGCCTTCACTTACCTAACCTAAGTTAGCTTAAGTTACCTACCTTCACTTTGCCTAAAGAACTTCGTCTTATAAGCGAATCATACCTTAGCTTACCTCGCCTCACCTCACGCTACGTCATCTTATTATTACATTTTCTTAGGCGTATACCTTGCTTTACTGTGCCTAACTAGCTACACTCCACCACACCTTACCTCACCTCAGTCATCTGTATACCTTAGCTTGTCTTACCCCACCTACCCTACCTTGCAATCCTTCACAGTAATTACCTCACCTCACTTTACCAAAATATTCTTAACTTATCTTAGCTCACCTTTAAGCTTCACCAGCTTATCTTACCCACCTTACTTAATATTGCCTTTATATACGTAGTGATCCCAGTTTCTATTATTATATTATATCAGCTTTCCTCACCTTATACTCAACGTTGCTTCATACGTAGTGATACCAGTTTCTGATTCGGTTTCAGTTATGGTTTGCGTTGGTGATGGCGGCCATCTACTGCCTGATTCAGATGCTCGTCTTGATCGGAACCATAGTGACGATGGTCGAGAAGGGTCTCTGCCATCCAACGTCCGTCTTCTTCTTCTTTGTCGCCGGGACCTTCATCCTGGGCGGAATTCTCCATCCACAGGAGATCTTCTGCGTCATTAATGGTTTCGTCTACTTCCTTGCCATTCCGACGATGTACATGATCCTCATGATCTACGCTTTCTGCAATATCCACGTCGTTTCGTGGGGCACCCGAGAGGTCAAGAAGACCGCCAGCGAGGTCAAGGCCGACCAGCGGCGGAAGGAACTCGAGGAGCTGGCTCGGATAGAGGAAGAGAAGGCGAAGACGAAAGGGTTGCTCGGTGGGCTTATGGATAAGATGAAGAGGAAGAGAGATTGTCGATGTGGGAACTTTATCAACATCGCCTGCTGCTCGGAGCAGGAGACAACGGAACCGGAAGTGACGCAGGTCCTGATCAACATCGATCGAACGCTGACGCAGCTGATGGGGGTCATCGGAAAAGAGGCCGAGGTCAGGGGCGCTGAACCACTTTTGTCCGCGTTGACCTTGATGGAGTCACTGGCTGCCAGTGGCGTGAAGAAGCAACAGCTGGAGAAGGATGGATCGCCTGAGTTGCAGAGGCACGACGTGAGAAACGGGACGGAGGAGGGAGAAAAGAAGAAAGAGAAAGACGAGAACAGAAAGGAGAAGGAGGGAGTAGGGAAGGAGAAAGAGAAGGAGGAAGAAGAGGAGGAGGAGGAAGAGGAGGACGAGGAAGAGGAAGAGCTGAGGAATACGGAGGAGGACTATCGCAGCATCGAATCTGCTGAGGATGCAGGTATTCAGAGATCTAATTTTCAATCTTTTAAATTCTACTTTATTATATGTTAGCCTCCCCAATATGTCCCTCTCAATAGATGTCGGTTTCAATCTCCCCATGCTTGCCCCTTTTAATCTCCCCAATATTAACCCTATTAATCTTCCAATGAGTGTCACTTTTAGACTCCCATTGTGCCTTTAAATCTCCGTAATAAGACTCCCTCTGCTAATTGATTTCAACTGAACTTTCTCTAAAACAAATACTCGATGGGTTCCATTGTTTCCAGACCATCACTTGGTGTCTTATGAATTGTGATAATGGCAAAGCGATTAGATTAGCTGAGATCAGAATCTAAGTCAGTCTTTTAGAAATTGTAGGAGATGTCATGAACCTATATTTGACATTCCCTATGTGGCGCCACTCTCTGCATGCAAACACGCCGGCGGTGTGAGACACGGTGGCCCATCGGTTAGGGCGCTCGCCGCACGCCTTGTAATGCGGAAAGTAGGTGTTCGAGCCTCTGAGACGGTTACAGTGTGTACAGACATCGACCAAGTCCTTCCTGTCCAGAGAGAACGGTTAACAAGACACGGTGGCTTGAAGTTTCTCGTGAGTTCCCATGACCGTTATGAGCTTTTGTCATAAGTCCGAGAGAAGACCCGGCCTTCGCTGTTTATCGTACCCATAGTCTCGAAAGGATGAAAGCGTGCGTGGTAGACAGTGGATAATATTTTTCATGTTTGCTGGCCGCTGTTCTTTCGGCCGCCACTCCGACTGTCTGGGAGATGTCTGACAAATAAAAGACGCGGCCAGGGTGTCAGTCATGGTCGCGACCCAGACCATGTATCGGCGCACCCGCCACGGAACCAGAGTAAAGCCATCGAGTCTTCCACCGTCAGTTCTCATTAAACCCGAAGGTTCCTTAGTTGACGGGAAACCTTCGAGGACCAAGCCTCTATAGACCAAGTCATTCAGAGATGCATGTCTAGGCAGTCTGTCTGAACTCAGAGCGCAAGAGAGCCCATGTTGGCCGTCAGTGGCCACCGGGCACTGGGCCACCGCATGGGCATTTGTGTGGTAGGCACAGGTGGTCCATAGCCGAAGCCCGACCGCTACCTGATTGCCTCATCATCCAACTTAAGCCTGCACTTGGCAATGGACAAAGCCAACAACAAGTCGCCGACATGCGAGACCGCAGTCGTCCCAAGGCGCGCCCTATGTCCCGAATCTGGGAGTCTGGCTTGAAGGTCAGATATGATTCTGTCGAGTAGGGGCCTGTCCCAGGTCGACTGTCTGTGGTCGAGGCCAGTTGCCGTGCATTGCAACCGGCTGCTCCCTAGCTATATTGTCCGTGCCGTCTCTCACAGTAGATCCGGGGGAAGTCCTGATGCCTATCATGGTGGACTGGAGCCTATCTATGCCCACTGCGGAAGCCAAAGAAGCCGGGAAGTGCCAGCTATATTTTCCGATAGAATCTCTAGTCTGTCCATCTTAATGATCAGCGTTTCCTGAAGCCATGCCTCCTCCGTCAAGGGTAGATTCAAGATTCTGCATTGACCCAAACGTAGGAACGCATCAAATCGCGCAAGCCCCGGGTGGTCTGCACAGGGTTAGCATCGCAGGGTGTGAAGTAGCTCCTAGCTAAGTAACGCCAAGCGAGTACCTCAGAATGGTTAAGGGGTCGTGCTTTGTAATATCTTGCATTTTCTCAAGGGTGTTGCTGAGGTCCGACAACCGGCCTGCAGAGTCGCTGCCATATCCGAGATATGCGAGATTACGTCGCATTTCCAGCGGTTGAGTTGTTCTCCCAGTGATTGCAGAGAGGAGTGTTTCTCCTGCACTGCATTGAAAATTTCATTGCCATTGCAATTCCGAAACATCTACTGATCAGACGACCAATTCAACATGAGCAATTGGGGTGGATTTAACTGGAGAATGGCCTGCTCCACACAAAAAAGCTGTAATCTCTCATTTTGACGTGCTTTCTGTTGCAGGGCAATCGTCGAAACTATCTTTCCTCCAGCGATGCATTGAGAATTTCATTGCCATTGCAATTCCGAAACACCTACTGATCAGACGAACCTCTTCTGCTTCGCTCCAACTCTGAAATTCGTACTTTTTCCTTTTCTTCTTCACGTAGTCTCTTCTCTTCAATCTGTTGCTGACGTATCTCTTCGTCACTTTTCCGCGCCTTTTCAAATTCAATCATCTGCTCTAATCTTCTCCTTTCAGCATCTTCTCTATCTTTTCTCAATTGTTCTAATTGAATTTCAAATTGTTGCCTTTGCAATTCTTCTTTCTCTCTTTGAAGACGTAATTCTTCCTGTCTTACATTCTCTGCTTTCTCTTCTTTCTCTCTCTGAAGACGTAATTCTTCCTGTCGTATTTCTTTCTCTTCTTGTCTGACACGCTCTGCTTCTTCTCTTCGTTTCTCCCTCTTTCTTTCTCGTCTTGTCTTACACGTTCTGCTTCTTCTCTTCGTTTCTCCTCTCTTTCTTTCTCTTCTTGTCTTGTCATCATCATCCATTGCATCATCGTCTCCATAGACATAGGCCCAGGCGGTTTCTCAGTAACCTTTTCCACAGCACCGCCGACAGCACCTTTCTTCTTCTGCTTCTTCTTTAAGCCAGACTTCAGCTAACGCTTCTAGCATGTCTTCACGTGACATATCTTTCAGTTTCTCTTCTTCAAACCAGCCTTTAACAAGCGCTGTTTTAATCTTTCAGAAGACATCTTCTTCAGTTCTGTTTGTTTTGACACTTAATTTCTCCATCTTACTTCTTTACTTCAGTGTTGTCCTTTCTGAAAACACGAGTTTTCTTTTTTTGTTTGAAGTATTGATTGTTCTTTGTTTGAAAACAACCAACTTTATACCTTTGTCGTTGAGGCTTTCGTTGTCGTCAATTTACCAATGATTTGAATGCGTATTATTCACCATCCCAGACGTTGTTTCTGAATCCCAGACGTTGTTTCGAATCCCAGACGTTGTTTCGAATTCCAGACGTTGTTTCGAATTCCAGACGTTGTTGTTTGAATCCCCACCGCTGCCACCAAATATGTCACCAACTCTTTTCTTTCTTAGTTGTGACCTACCTCAAGAACTTTCCTTATCTCTACATATAAATTGCTCAACGACTTTTAACTGTTTAAGAATTAAATTGACACAGTTCTTTGAATGTTTTTTTCTTTCTTCAAACACAGTTTAATAACAACAAACTCAACTCTTGCCTTAAAACAACTGTACTACACTGTATTGGTTCAAATTCACTTTCATCAGCAATTTCTAAGTTTGGCGCGCTAACTGCACGTGTAGAGAATCTACCGTCAGCCAAAGTTTAGGCTACTTTAGGCCAAGCGCCCACGAGCCGACAGCGCAACTAAGGCCTAAGACTAAAACGCTTAACAATCGATACACATTATATATATATCAACCTAAGGCACACCTGTGCTCATTATATATGCAAAACATTAGTTCACAGGTACTGTTAGAAATTCAATGGCATGCCTCTATTTCCATTATTTTCCACCGTTACTTGTTACATGTTAGATGCAAAATCACACGTGCTCTCATTGCTATATAATGTGAACGTTCCAATACCTCAGCGACCCATGAAAGCTACGACATGAAGACAACCTTTTCTACCGGCGATATATCAAACCAGAGTGTTACCATTACCCTAAACCGCTCCCCATATTCGGAAGTTGACATGAGAGACAAATTGGCTGTAACTGAGGTGTTTTTAAGTGAAATATTATTAGTGAAAGTCTAAACGTTGATACTTTTGAAGACTCCAGATAGAATCACTTTCAGCTGTTCGTTTTATCTTGTTCCTATTTGGTTATGGAAAATTTTGAATAACGTTTTCAACTTTTTTCAAGTCTCGAAAATGTCTGATGACCTGTTTAAGTGTTTATTCATCAGCCGTCTTAGTTTACAAGACCCCTTTCAGTCTTTTACAGATTAATTTGGGTGCTTTTGGCATGAGGTTTCAAACAGCGCATTGTGACTGCATTCACTGATAGCCCTATACTATAAGCTAGTTGCAGTGAAGCATTAATCAAGGTATGAGCTGATGGTGAAAATGATAGTGTACAAGTTAGAATGGTTAAGCGCTTGAGATAGGTCCACGTGAGTCCTGTGAGCAGGCCTTAGAACGATTCACTAAGGCCTCATACAGTATTAAGCACGAGGATATGCACAGGCACAGTAGGCTAATTATCATCACATAGGTAGGTATCATTCATGAAGCATAATATTTATAGTTTATAATAAACTGATAAATGTCGTTCTTTCTTGCCGAAGTAGCCGAGGCACGGTGACGAAAACACAAACATTGTATTATGCAGGTAGATTTTATGATGCTGCTAGATAAATTGATCCAATAAAAATTGTAATGGCAGGCAGTTTGGGATGGAAACACTAGCGAAGACATCATTGAAGAAGTAGCAACGGACCTTGGCTATTGTTTCGCTGTTAGCACAGGTAGGATCTAAACCTCTCCTTTCTTCGCTCATTTCTGCGCATAAATTTCCTTTCCTTATTATACTTCGCTTTACATGTACATCATATTTCGCCTTACCTTACCTTATTTTACATTAACCTGCTTGACCTGGCGCAGTGGCGTAACGAGGGGGGCAGGGGCGGTCGCCCCGGGCGCAGGAACAGGGGGCGCAAAACTAGGGTCTAGAAAAAAATTTTGTAAAGAAATCAGGCAAGAATAGCTAAAAAGTAACTATTATGCACGAGCATGGCAGGGGCGCGGGCTCCAAGGGGGGGCGCAAAATGAGGCTTGTGACAATGTAACCACTTTTTCATGGGAAAAAAAGACGGAAAAGCAAAAACAAAAAAAAAAGGTCATCAGAATTTATTTTTGGCGGAAGTAAGAAAAAAAATTGTTCAGGAAATTCTTGCCCCCGGGCGCACGAACCCCTAGTTACGCCACTGACCTGGCGTGATCTTACTTACCATACCGCACATGAATAATTATTCTCTTTACTCACTTACCTTGAATACGTTACCTTACTTAAGGTTTGATTCACGTTACTGGACGTTAGCATTTCTTATCTCGTTATAACTTAATATATTACTTAACATTACCTTACCTATCTGGTCATGGCTTTTCACTTCACATTACTGGACGTTACCTTGCATTATCATAACTTTGCTTACTTAACCTTATCCAACCTTACAGAACCTTGCTTCACTAAAATTACTTTATGTTGTCTTACACTTAATTTAATTCCAAACCTTACCCTACGTTGTCATGTCTTGTCACATCTTTTCATGCATGACCTTACTTCACTTACACTATATTGTCATGCTTAACCTTGACATAATTTTATCTTATATAGCCTTACCTAACCGAAACTTGCACTTTTCCTCACCTTATTTTAATTTACTTTGCCTTTATTAAACTTAATTTGTCATCTCCTCCCATAAGTTACCTTCCCATATCTTACTCAACCATACCTTAACTTCCTTAATCGTTATTGCAGCCAAGAAGCCACTGGTCAGCACTGAACCTGGACTGAGGTCTGGACTGGAGTTGTACCTCGACGCTCGTCAGTCCGATTCCTTGTACTTGACGGGCCATGACTACGACGTCTTCGCCGGATTCAGGGTATTGTAGCTATGCCGCACTTAATTCCATTGGCCAGGTCGACGCTTTATCTATTTGTTTCATTTTCTCTGTGGAGCACAGTACAACACGGAACATGCGGTTTGGGGTTCGAGCCCTTGTAACGACCCTGGGCAAGTTGTTTAGGCACACGAGTCTCTGTCACCACGCAGTATAATTTGGTGCCAACGTAAGCTAGGATAAATATGTAGGTCTACACACATGGGCTAACTTTCATGCATGCATATGTACGAAAGTAGGCCTACGTTTTTTATTTTCGAATAGGCAGTAGTCTACACGTATAGTTGAATCAAAGAAATTTTTCTATGTAAATGCATTCTGTTAGTACGTATATAAAAGTGCATGCTTATGAATGTGGTCATTTATAAAGCGCAATTCATGAACTTCTCTAAGGAGCACTATTTGTGTTTCATTCTGTAGATTCTGATCCATGATGCAATGGAGGTTCCTCGCATGTACGACGCAGGATTAGTTGTATCTCCCGGATCAATCGCACAGGTCACCGTAGCATTTCAAAACGTAAGACCAATCCATATAATCCATAGCCATGCACCTTCCGATGTATAAGCCTTGGCGCAAACGTTTTGTATTGTAGTTAACTTAATTAAGCCAATACTCTTAGCTGCATTCGTCAATCTATCACATTATAATTTTGTAAATTATTCTAGGCCTATTATTATTAATTAATAAATAGCCACTTTGTTTTTTCAGTTTCTTCAATTTCTATATAAATGGAGCTAAATAATTGCAGTAATTCTCGAAATATCTAGAGTTGTATCGTGATAAATATCTATGTTTGAAGGTGACACTTGTTGGCCAGCCGTACAGCGATTGCAACGCAGATCCAAACTACAGAGTCACGAACTGTTTGGCAGCATGCGAAAATCAGTTTTTCTTCGACGAATGCCGCTGCAAACCTTTCTACTACGACACACTCAATCAAACCATACGTACGTACGTTTCACCTGGTATATACACACTTACAAATGCTCATTTCACAGATTGACGTCATTTCGACGTGCATAACTATTCCACTCACACACTCACAGAGAAAGCAGCAAAATTTAGTGTATCCCTGTTGCAATCCCAGCAATATGGCAGCTATTTTAGATCGTAGTTTACCATACAAAGTTATTGAATGACACGCAACGGAAGACTCGATGGAAGTGACAAACACTTGAATGATCTATATGCCTATAGTTCAGACATCTAGTATCAGTGTTTGCAGCTGCTATTGAGGAAGGTTGATGAGTGCAAAGTCAGCCAGGCATGTCAAGAGGTGCATGATGATGATCATAGATATAATAATTATGCATAATGCTACTGCTATGAAAAATGGAGACTCAGCAAGCAGTCGCTAAAGCAGTAACTAGCTGCTGCCAGCATATAAAGACATCCACGTCATACAGGTCATGCCATTTATGTCACATCCACAAAGTGACCATTTGCAAGGTTTGGCTTTCGATTAAAAGGGTTGTACTGCATTTCAGTCGATTTGCCGGTCTGCACTTACATCGGGCACCTGCGCTGCCTCGATATCTACAAATATAAACGAAACCTAAAGAACCGCAAATGCGATTGTCCTCAGCCATGCTACACCCACATCTACAGATACTCGACGTCCCATTCGGATATGCTGAAAACGGCGAGTAACTAATACGACAGATCCAATACCTTCTCATCAGTCAACGGAACAACCCCGGCAGCAGCAGCACCAGCAGCAACAGCACCAGCACCAGCAGCACCAGCAGCACCAGCACCAGCATCAACCGAGGACAATGACCAGGTAATGTCCAGCGACTACACGGCCGTCTTCATATACTACCCGAACCTGATTTTCACGAATGTAACTGCGATCGAAGCGTACACGTTCTTCTCACTGTTGTCCGATGTAGGAGGAGCGTTGTCTCTGCTCCTCGGAGCCACACTCCTCACCGTCTACGAAACGGTCGAGTTCGTCTTCTTGATCGTCGCTCACTATCTGCGCTTTAGATTTGCCAAGTAGCGACGATTCTTCGCCACGATTATTCGCCATTTAGCGACATCGTCATTTGACGATTCGTTGGAAGTATGACATTGGCGTGTGAGGGATTACCACGAAAGACAATATGGCGTTTCACTCCGTGGGTTAATGAAACTGAAGAATTGCTCTTGAAGCATAGCACCATATAGAGGGATATAATTGAAAACAGATGTCAATTGAAGCCCGAGCGTTTCTCAAATCCTTCCATTTGTCAGATTGTTTAGGATTCAAGAATTACCCATTAGAGCTGTCAATTGTGAAAGGAAATTTCAATTTGTAGACGCACTGTGAGTTACGTAAACAATATTATTTTATTGCCCGTACAGATTTGTTAGTCTGCCGGATACAGGCATCCGGACGGATTTAGAAATGTAAGAGCATGTGTCCATAAACAATGTTTAGCCTAGCTAACTTCAATGGCAGTTTTTGTTCTCTTCTAGAATAAAATATTTACCTCTTTGTTGATATTCATCGCTAAACTTTCAGAACTTTAAGAGTAGGCTAATGTTTGCATTCCGCTTGCAAAATCAGTGCCTATGTCGCATGTAGTAATTTAAAATTGTATTTGACGTTGATTCTAGTAACCCTATGATTCTGGAAAAACTGCAACCATTTTTGGTCATGTGTTTTATTGGAATTGCTTGTTTTGTACACGAGGTGACTTTTTCCCACTAATTACATGTTTGGTGGCCTCGAAGTGCGAATGTGATTTACAATTTTACATTTATTACGTAAGCATAAATTGGTTTTATTCTGACTGTTGTTATTGAGCTTCAATCTGGAATAGTCCGAAATGAGTGTCATTAATGATTAATACATCGATTGAGAGATGCGTGTTTTGTGTTGCGAGGAGCGACATGACAATGAGCTTTAACACATTTAGCGTTTCGTATAGTTCGGCGTACATCATTTACCAAATCCATAAAAGCATGGAGGCTACCTGACACTCGCACTGCAGAATATGTATGATCGAATATTAAAGACAAAATAATTAAAGTTTATTGCCGCGGACATTTGTGCATCCTTTTATTCCGACGTGCGTCCATTGTAATTCCATTCGAGCAAGCCTGGAATGCGTCAGCTTCACTCCGTCCACAACACTGTACCGCTCGACTACTGGACAATATGCTGAAATTCTCTCATGCAAAAAAGGCGCGCTGCGCTGGTTCCCCATCGAGAATGGAATGAAATCTCCGTTGTGTTTCTGCTATCATCTCCTCTTGTCTCAAGTCAACCGGGTCGGCGATCCTAGAGCCCTGCTGCTTATGGAGATATGAAGGTGCCGTGCTTCCGTACATAACCTGAGCCTTCCTCTTGAAAGTTTCGCTGCACACGATTGCTGCTGTATTTAACTTTGTCCACCAAAAACCCATGCGCGTAGGGTGCTTGAAATGCGCTAGATTAAGTTTCTAGATACATGGTCTTGTAGAATAAATTTGTGACTTCGGCGAAGAAAACTACCACTTGTCCTTTACTAGATCAGCTGGAAATTACCTTTTCCGTAAAATTATGGATGTCGATTTTTGCGTCTAATTAATTCATCTGCAGCTCAGACAAACTAGGGTGCTTCTGCTTTCAATCTCTGGTTTCGGTTTCCTTTTATCTGAGTGCTTCTGCTTTCAATCTCTGGTTTCGGTTTCCTTTAACCTGAGTGCTTCTGCTATCAATCTCTGGTTTCGGTTTCCTTTAACCTGAGTGTTTCTCCTATCAATCTCTGGTTTCGGTTTCCTTTTACCTGAGTGTTTCTGCTTTCAATCACTGGTTTCGGTTTCCCTTAACCTGAGTGCTTCTGCTATCAATCTCTGGTTTCGGTTTCCTTTAACCCCGAGTGCTTCTGCTATCAAACTAGGCTATATGCTTAGAGCTAAGAAGGTCGCCTGATCTGTCGATAAGTTCTAAATAATGTGGCAATCGTTTCTGGAAGGTCAGTCAGCGAGAACAATCCATTAAGATAGACTGACTGCTTCTATGGCCAAGAAAGAGCAACAACATAGGTTAAATCAAATCTTACTACAATTTGCGATGTACTCTTCTTGGAGATGTAGGCTGTAACTAATGATATGATACACGTTTACACGCAACATCTAGCTTTCAGGGATGAGCGACATGTTCTCATAGACAGTGCATTCACAAGTGACAGGTTTCAGCTTTATGTTATATAGAAAATAAGCAGCAGTTAAACCAGTTACAAGTGCAGTTGCAATTGCACCAGTACAGTTGAACCAGTTGCCAGTGCACCTACGACAAAATCTAATGCAGTATAAAACAGAAAAGATGCACAAGCTGTGGCAATATTTTATTTCTAAAGACATTTCTCTTAAAAGTCTAAGATAAGTCGAAAGTTAATTAATGAATAAGTTCGCAGACTTCTCAACTGCATAGCTAGAATTGAGTTGATTCCAGTATTACTTCATTTCAATAGTCTCACGAAAAGTCGCGAAAAAAGAAATCTGTTTAAAATATTAAGGTTTGTATTCGCATAATGGACAAATCTGCCAGTTGCATGGCATATCGTTCCAATCAAAGTTATAATTGACCCAAATATGCATGCAGCTTTCCTGGTTATTGGCGCAGTTTGGTTCACCTGATTTCCAGTTGGTGTACTGGAATATCAGCTTTTTGTCACTCGATTGTTTCCATACGAAAGGACTCGCACAGTCGTGTTCGATTAGACGTCGACCGCTTGTCCAAAATGAAATTCCTTGTTCATGCACAGCACTCGGTATGCAAGCAGTGTTACCTACATTTTCTTTGAAAACATATATTTGCATTTATTGTGCTGCTGGAATTAGTGTAAACACTATTCATTCATTCATTCATTCATTCATTACGAAGTTTTATATAGCGCCCCTTCAGGTTACTACTCAGAAGCGCTCCCGACCCCAGTACGGCTGAAAAGGACAGTTTTGAGGCAAGTATAGAAAGATTCAGAGTGGAGTCAAAGGGAGCCCGTTTCAAAGGGAGGGGCCAACCACAGAGGTCGCGTAGATAGGCATGGGCTAGGCCCAGCAAGGACCGCCAGACCAAGGCGATCATACGATACGAGCTCCGCTGCATTAGGGGGAGCCAATGAAGCACATCCAGCATATAACCTGAGACGTGGCCAAATTTGGGGAATACGTCCGCAAAGGCGTGCGGCAGAGCGCAGGACCCGGTTCAGGCACCCCAACCGACCAGCTGGGAGGCCAGCATAGAGTGAGTAACAGTAATCAATTATACAGGGTGGGCCAGCATAAATGCACCGACTTTGCATTCATATAACTCAGCCAATTTTTGTAAGTTATTTATACTTAATGCGTCAAATTAAAGATATTTCATTCTAGTATTAAGATTGAAACACATTTATTATTGTAGCGTTAGCCTACATGATGTAGATCGTGACATAACAACAGTCATAGTTTTTGCAGTAACTAGCTAATAATATAAATTCATGGCAATTTTTACAGTAACTGCACACACAAAATTAAACGATATAGCCAGAAATTTGTACTGCACAGCAAATTAATAATTAATTAGGAGAGAGTCTGTTGCAGTCTTTTCTAATCAAATGAATATTCAATATGTCTACCACGTGCTGCAACAGGGACACACGAGCAATGTTAACGGGTGCGCGCGCTGTGCGTACAGATTCGCGTGCACGGTTTACGACGCGAAGTTCCTGTTTCATCAATTGTCCGTATCAGACGATTCAACGTATTTTTATTTTATCCTCTGTTAGGAAACTCTTTAATAATTTGAAACGCATCAAATCCCTTATCAGGTAGCAAAATTCAGATCAAAACTTGATCATCGTCTGTCAACGGCGCCATATTTCGTCACTAATAACAACAAAATATGGTACCTAGCGCTGTTCCAAAGATTTCCTTAAAATTTGAAATAGTACCAGTTCGACTTTTTCAAGGCTAATACTAGAGTGAAATATCTTTAATTTCACGTATCAAGCATAAATAACTTATAAAAATTGGCGGAGTTATATGCATGCAAAGTCGGTGCATTTATGCTGGCCCACCCTGTATATTGGTTTAGCGAAACACATTGTCATTGCAAATCAAATCAAATTTATTGCAGTCAATAAAGAAGTACAAGCATATTCACATAGTAGTATGTAAGCTACGATTTTGTAAGTAACAAATGAATATCCGTACCAAACAATGTCAATCATGAGAGCAAAGATATGCACAGGTTATTCTAAAGTCTAAGACCGAGGAGAAGAAGCACGTAAGGTTTATCTGGTCGTCCCCAAGTTAGTGATACAGTGAGTTAAAACATGGTGAACAAGGGTCAACATTGTGGCTAGAATGAAGTAATAGGTACTGTAAAGATTATATCAATCGCGCGTTTTTAGATGCATTTTGTGGGCCAACTTAAAAGAATTAAGAGAGGTTAGGATCAATAGAGTTCCATAGTTTAGGCCCTGCTATTCTAGTCGTGAAGTGTCTACTTCTTTTTACAAGAATTTATGTGAAGGTTATGACGTGATCTGGTAAGTGGCGGCACTACACCAGGGCATGCCAGGGCAAATGCCCTGGTAAAAAAGCCTTTGCCCTGGTCGTTGCCCTGCCAAAAGTTTTGGCTGTATTATACAGCCAAAACGTTTGCTATACAGCCTGTCGCCCTGTATAGCTTTATTTGACGGACGCTTCATGATACACGATACACAACTGCAGGTCCACAGACGTATGTATACATTTGTGGTGTCTGTCTAAAGCAAGGGCTCCTATAGTCTAAGTCACCTACACATGTGGCGGAGTATTTGACCCACAGTAGAGTGTGTTTCCTTTTTAACGACTAGCTGTGTGGTAACAATGACCATTAGCGTCGCCCTCCTCCTTTATCCAGGCTTGGGACTGGCACTGTCAGAAAGCGAACAGTGGCGGAGTTACCCACAGTAGAAGCGAACACTCACTTGTACATGTAAGGACACGCTCAATCTACGGCCAGGGATGATTCTTCTATTCCTTCTAACTTCATCACGTCGCGGCTTGATCACTGTTTAGCCCTCTATTCTGGTCTGCCGTCTAGCCGGTTGTCTTGTCTTGATCGTGTACTGCGAGCTGCAGCGCGACTCATCGGCCAAATACCAAAATATGATCATGTCATCAGGTATATGTTGGAGGTTCTGCATTGGCTTCCTGTCCGACAGCGCATCGAATATAGAGTTGTCTCTCTGGTTTGGCGAAGCCATCTTGGCCTTGCACCAGCATACCTAATAGACCTCTGTCAGCCGGTATCGTGGGTTCCGGGTAGTCGCTCCCTTCGCTCTGCTGAGAGGGGGTAGCGGTGGTCCCGTTTGCCCGCACAGCAACTATGCAGAACCGAGCATTCTCTGTTGTAGGCCCTAGGGTTTGGAATAGCCTCCCTCGGGAGCTACGCCTGTTCCCTGGATCATGTACTGATACTTTTTATGGCCATTTGAAAACTTACCTTTTGCCCGAACTGGAGTTGGGAGCGCTTCTGAGTAGTTACCTTGAAGGGGCGCTATATAAATTGTTGAATGAATGAATTAATTAATTCAGGCGTATACCCTAGGAGGCTTTGGACACGATTACCTAAGTGGAATCAAAATTAGTAGAAGCCAACGGGCCTGTAAATTCACAGGGATTCTGCCTTTATATCAAATAATCAGATTTAACTATTAAGGCACTTAACAGAAACAATATTTTCGTCTGCATACTCAAACGGACTCGTTTATTTAAAGCAAAACTTATTATAAACGCATGTTGGTCGATATAATGTGTCAAAATAAGGAGATCTGTCACCTACTAATGAGGGACGCTTTCCACTATAGTCCACTACCGAGAGGACAATCTTTTGCTGGGACGGGTGTTGTTAGTCGACACGTTACCGACAAATATCAGGAAGCTTGTTGCTCTTGTCCCAAGTCAACTGGATCTGGGATCTTATAGGGCTGTTCAAATCGTGGAGATATGCAGATGCTGCTCTGCCTTACATCAAATCGAGCCCTCATGCCTTCTCATGACTTTGTCCTTCCTCTGCACATGAGTGCTGTTGCATTTAACTCTGAATTTGAATCTACGCGACGGTTTGAACTTCATAGCAGCACCACCTACCGACTTTCATTAAACGCAAATTTAAATCTACACGACGGTTTAAGCTTCAAAGCACCGCCATCTACCGACTTTCTTTACACGCAAATTTGATCTCCGCTAAGGTTTTAACTTCGATGCAGCGCCACCTACCGACTTTCACTACCAGAAAATTTAAATCGACGCGACGGTTTAAGTTTAAATCTCCAGCTCCCCTCACCTGCCTCTCTTCTGCTAACTGTGCTCTCATTGAAACGGAGAGCCTTTTGCGACGGATCTAACATACTGAGATACGAAAGAAATCTTGCTACCTCTGGCGTTGACTAACCGCTGGCTGCGCTAGTCTCCAGCGACCCCTGGCGGATTCGTTTTCACTCCAGCGACCTCTAACAGTGACTACTCGCTGGCTGCGCTAGTCTCGAGCGACCCCTAGCGGTGTCGTTCTCACTGAGGCTGCCTCTAACGGTGATTACTTGCTGGCTGCGCCAGTCTCGAGCGACCCCAGGCAGTACTAGAGCGTGCTTACCTCTCCATTGTCGTCCTCCATACCTCCCCGTACTTTCCTGCCGTCCATCTCTGCCGTCCGTACCTCCTTCCCTCCCTTCCACGTCCATCCATCCGTCCCTGCCGTACATTCCTCGCGCCGATCGTGCGTGGCTGACCCGTCGGGCCGTCGCTTCCACTCCCATCCCATATAGACGTCCTAATAATGGCTAGCTATTATACAGAAGTACCACGCCCATCCAGTTATTGAAATGTCAAAGGACCCACGCGTCATGATCTCGCGTTGCTATGACAACGTTTGCAATTATTGCGATGACGTAGAATGACGTAAGCCGTATTGTCTCTGGCAATGAAGGCGAAAACAGCATAACTGGAAAACAGCGTAACAGCGCGCTTCAGACCAGGCACGCACGCATGCATGCACACATTGCACAGAGATTTCTGTTTTATTATATTATTAATTCTCATTTATCTGTTACCGAAATTCATTTCATATAATTATTAAATAACTTTTATATTTTATCGAGTAGTTTCCACCTTCTAAGAGCTAGCTCCCAGAGCAAGTAACATAAGAGCTATCAGTTAATCACGTAGCCTATCTTAATTATACGGTGTTCCCCGTCGTACATACATGCAAGCATGCATGCATACATATTCATTCATTCATTCATTCATTCATTCATTCATTCATTCATCCATTCATTCTTCGTTTATTGAATCCCAAAAAGTCAGCAAAAGAAAATACAGACATGAAACATTGACATGGGTATTGAGAAACAACCGGTAGACCCAGAAGGAACAGAGTTCCGCTTGAATAGGGTCACCATATTAGAGCCATTACAGATGGTGACGAAGAACAGTCGTCTTTCTAATTAAACATGCAAAAATCTAGTATTAGTTCGAGCGGAAGTACTACGAAAGTTATTTTGCGATCTTGTATCATATGAATGAATTTGATAGGAGTGCAAGACATAACCATCAAAAACTTGGGGCAATAATTTCCGTTCATATTTATAAATAAATTCTGCAATTAAGAATTTATTTACAGATTCTATTTTTAGAATCCTTAGTCTTGAGAACAAATGATCAGTGTCATCTTCATAATATTGTTTAGCAACAATTCTCACTGCACGTCTTTGAAACATCATTAGAACTTTTAAACGAGAGGGATAATTGGATACCCAAATTAGGTTGCTGTAAGAGAGGTATGGGTAGATAAGAGAATAATAAAGGTTGAGCAATGAGCAGTATAAACTTAGGCAGTTAATATTGAATGAGATTCAATATACCAATTTGCATTAGATGTTCTTTCCATGTGAGATGAAGGTCATTAAAAACACCAAGAAATTTACAAGACGCTACTTGTGTAATCTGTTGACTATCAATATATATTTTTATGGTTTGAGAGGAGAATATTTTTTTATGAGAACAGAACAATATAAAATTTGTCTTAGTTAGATTAAGGGATAACTTTTGGCCCGAAACCAATCAGCGATTAAGTCAAGTTCATTGTTACAAGACTCAACTAAGACCTCCAAAGATTTGTTAGACAAAACTACATTTGTATCATCAGCGAATAAAATAAGGTGAAACAACTTTGATGCATTCGGGAGATCATTTATATAATAAGAATTTAACAAAGGACCTAGAATAGACCTTGAGGTACACCGCACTGAATAAATTTCATATCAGATAATGTGCCATTGTATGAAACCTGCTGCTGTCTGTTGCTGAGATAGTTCTTAAACCAACAGAGTGGTATCCCTCGGACCCAATAGAATTCCAGCTTTTTGAGAAGAATCGAGTGATCTACGGTATCAAAAGCTTTCGCAAGATCGAAGAAGATTTCAATGGAAAATTCATTATTATCAAAAGCTTGAGATATTTTTTCATGCATGTCCAGCATAGATGTTGAGCGACCTGACTGAAAACCAAATTGGTTTGGATACAGGCTGTTGGTTTTAGTAATATAGTCTTGCAGACGTTCATGCATCAACTTTTCAAAAAACTTTTAAAAGAAAGGGAGTATAGATATTGGCCTATAATTATTTACAATCTCTTTACCCCTGACTTGACAATTGGAATATATAGAATATAGATACATGCATGCATGCACACAAATACATACATAGACACATACATACAAACAAAGAAAGTGACTGAATATTGTGTAATCGTGTTTATACTTCTACATAGGCCTACTTGAAATTTCTGATGCAAGGAATGTCTTCACTGCATTGTTTTCTGTTGAACTTGTAATGGTAGCCAAGTGAGATCCGCAACGTAACTCGCTACATCTCTGAACAGCCGAGGTCCAATCGTGACTTTCAAAGATAACCTTGTAACAACTTCTAGCCGCATGTAGATATGTGAAACCATAAGGACAGTTACCTGAAACAGTGCACTCGGTCGCTTAGTAAAAGAAACAACTCAGAAACATTCAGAAATATTTGAAACTTATCAGATGACCGAATTTGTTTTTAGAGAATGTGCAACATATTCTTCATGACGAAGATGCAGACGAGGAAGCCTCATTGAACAACTTTCAAAAGAATTTTGGATCAAACTTTTTGAGACAATTCCTTTTCAAGAAGAGTGAGTCCAAATTTGAAATCCATTAAAAATTCAATTTAACCGTCATACGACCAACATATTTTACTCCTTAACCTTCGTAGGACGGGGACATTTTGCGCTACGTTAAAGACGGTGTGGTGTAATTTGTACCCCAATGAAATTTTTAATATCTCAGCTCATAGGTAAGGAACAATAAGAAATGCAGTATCGATTTCAATAGTTTCAAGGTCAAGGAATCGATTTATCGTAGTGGCAATAGTGTTGGAACAGTACTATCCAAGATGGCGGCCAATATGTGATGGTTTGGTGTCAGAATATGCCATTTGTCCAAACTTGTAAACACATGGATCGTCAAATTATACCTAACTAGATTTGCTCCGCAATCAACATCCAAACACCGCTGGGGTAATTATTTACCTCATGCCGTCCTATAATGGTTAATATAACCAACTGGGGTCCCTTGGGACCCCAATAGTTATGACACGTTCAGTACTTTCTGCTCTTGTTGAAACTCACTTTATCTTGCTACACGTCCAAGTTGTAAGAGTTCATCGATTACCTGTGTATTGCATTGTATCTATAAATTTACATAGCGCCTCTCTCAGAGTATGCCAATCAGAGGCGCTGTGTATTGCTGTGTATTTCAGAAATCATCATTAGGTGACAGACAATTATGCAACGATTGTCGTGTGTGCTGCTTTACGGCGCTATGAAGCTGTTAGGATTAGAACATTTTATTTTGCAAGAAACACGACAGACGGCCTACAAACCAATGTTAGGATGACGCTTCATCTCTTGTCCACGTTTTGTGCCAAGATCTTCGATGAGGTCCTCTTGCAAGGCTTCAACATCCGACTTTACATCTGCCATTGAATTCTTATCTGCTCCATTTACTGTTAAAACCAACAGTTGAAAGAGAAGGAAAACGCGCGTAAATTTAAACATTTTATCAACATGCGCACTTTGCAGGTTCAGCTAGATTTTTCCATAAGCGGCAAAACTGAGAAGTCTATGAGTATGTCTCTATGCCAGGTTTTATACTTTCTGATCTGGTCGGATGACCTTTAGTGCACGTGTACCTGCGGGATCGCATTGCAGACTGCAACGTTCGATAGATGATAAACTGATGGTAAAATTTATGACGACTTACATGTAAGTGGCTATAAACATCTGGATTGGATTTATTATAGAGATGCGTATTCTGAAGAGCATTTGGCATGTAAAGGATTTATGGCTGGACTGGTATCGCCTTTGATGGGTCATTGGAACTTGAATTATGATTATTGAGTAGATAATTACACTTGAAGTGGCTTTTAACGTCTTGATTAAATCTAGTGTTTTGGTCTAAATAATATTTGACATCACATGCAGAGGGCAGAAGCAAGTGCAGAGAGCAAGGGTGAAAGGTACTGGTGTCCACATTATGTTTAGCCATAATATAGAGCTCAGTGCATAATATGGCTAGCACTGGGTTCGGTAGCCCAATGGTTAAGAGTGCTCTTATTGTAACGCGCACTGTACAGTTTCAGAGGTTGTTGTGTACATTAAGCGAATCCCTCGTGCACAATTGTTTCAAGCCTCATGTTCAGATTTACTGACATAGCACGCGTAATAAATGAAATCTCATAATGCAGATTGAGTGAGTTAATAAGAAATCTGCTGTGAATTTATGATCAGTAGCATGCTTTACAATAGGCATTGCATAATTTATATTCTGAGTTACAGTATGATTCGAGAGGTTGCAATTTTTGACAAGTAGACTAAGATACCTTTTCTGTTCCAGAATCTCACCTCAGAAGAAGAATGCGGAGAAGCAAAGGAAAGCGTAGGTCGAGAAAGTTCTTTATTATCTCCCTCCTCCTCCCTCTCTTCCTTTTTCTCCTCCTCTTCTTCTTCTTCGTCTCCTCCTTCCTTTTCCCCATCCCTTCTCCTTCTCCTTCTCCATCTCCTTCTACTTCTCCTTCGTGTTCTCCTTCTTTTTCTCCTCCTTCTCCTTCTCCGTCTCCTGCTCCTTCTTCTTCTTTTTCTTTGCTCCTTATCATACTTATTGTTCTCCTGAATGTAACTTGAAGGATAGTACTTTAACTGATGAATTATAGCGGCAATCGATGGCTTTTTAAAGCTAACTGATAAATTACAAGACTAGTTAATTTCAATGCTGTCCAATATGACTGCGAACGTGATCGACATAAATCTTAACTGCAAATAATCTCTGCTAACGAGATGCATGATTATGGAGGGTAATAAATTCGTTCGTTTCTTTTGCCGATGCGATCAAGCGAAACGTAGACGTTGGCCTAGTTGATCCGATAACATATCTGTCTGTTCTTTCCTCTCACAAAGCGACTATTGATTGATTTACACTGCGTGGTTAGGTAGCTCAGATAAGTTTCCTAGAATTAATTGATCAACAAGACACACACTGCGTATTAGTATCAATCACCAAGACACACACTGCGTATTAGTATCAATCACCATGAAATATATGGACGTCAATGACTGACCTTAGACATGATTGAAGACATGTTGAACAAGAAAAAGATACCTTCAGACCCTGAGAAGAAGTTATGGCTATGAAGTGCTAACTATTTAATTATTGTAATCCCGTGATCAAGAAGAAAATAGCGATAGCACTGGCTTCTTTCTCGCTGTCTGAAAAGTAGACTGCATATCTTCGGGAATAGTTCAGGCGCTACAGAAGACCAAAACCACCGAGGAGCTTAGTGTGCCGCAATGAACATTACCCTAAGAGACTGGCGAACACTAAATGGTCGGCCTATTATTATATTGATTAGAACAGTGTTGCATCATCATATTGTGGACACGCTCAGTTGATTTGGACACCTGGGAGATGTATGTCACAGAATCGATTACATAATCATGTCAACATACTCTAATGATTCTATAGATAGGTATGTATTTTGTGCTACAACCAAACAGACAATAATATGAGATGAGCGTCCAGTGCATCCATCACAACTATCTGTGCCACCCTAAGTTGCATCATATCTGCCGCCGCCGATTGAGGAACTGTTCATCAGTTCATAAAACTGATTAACATTGACACAATTAAAATAGGAGGGATTATTATCATGATAAAGTTATTATGACGTGGCTTGGTGGCTGATGTTTGAACCTAAGGCTGTGTTCCTTTCTCATGAATCTCTGAGTTTATGTTTTAACGACGTCGTTACCTATGATGTAGATTATCATAATAACTCGTCTCCTTTAGATAGGGTCAATGAATTTCGCCTCGAAGTTGCTTAAATATTACGACTAAAAGCTGAACAAAGCAATGGCGTGTGCAAATTCTTAGCCAAAGAGGTCCTGTGCCTCATTAAAAAGCAGGTACCTTGGTAAGCGAGGCTTAGCGAGCTCCTTGTCGATTTGGAAGTCTGAAGAAACGTTTTCAGATCCTCAGAGGAGAGGAGCCCGGGGCGAAAGCTCCAGAAGAAAGCGTATTTTACAGATATAAACAGGCCGTGTAGCCCACCAAAATGTCAAATCGGTCTGAAAAAACTCTTTGCTGTAGGATACTTGTATACGTCGGAGGAACAAAGTCAAGAGTCACCGATAGGGTGAAGGATACACGTAAATATATCATCAGATCGACTCATATCCTAAGATTCATGGTATTGGTATTAGGTCATGGTATTGGTATTAGGGGGTCCAGGTCCAAGAACCTGCGGTCATGTATGCCACTGGAGCAGAGCATGCACTTCCTAATCCTGCCCCAGTAACCTAACGACCTACAGCAAAGATCATCAAGCCCGCATAATTCACAACTCACACACAAAATTTCATAACTGAGTTCGGCATCCGGAATTTGAGACTAGACTAAAGAAAGGCCTTTTGAGTTTGGAATTCCGGATACGAACATTAAAAAGGAAGACCCTTAGCAATTAGCGACTGGATGAACGGTAACCCCAACGTGGGACAGGTGAGCTTACGCTCTCGTCTGTTGTATCTGACTACAGCAGGTATCGATGTTGCAAAACACGCTCACATACACATGTATGCAGAGAGCATCTGTTAACTGCCGCTGTGACACATAACGCCAGCCACCAACAAGAGCCATGCCAAACAGGTAATTAAACCTCTATTTAATACAAACCTTTGTTTATGGGCTCTCTGGTTAAGCTGCAGAATACGAGACAGAGAAAGACTCAGAATATCTTCCGTTGAACATACGTTTATTCATTCATTCATGACTTGAATTTGTCTGGGTACAATTCTCTATTGTCCATAAGCCTTTTGCCATACAAATGCTGTCAACTACAGGTCGCTCCATGCTATATTAATTATACCGTTGGGTATTTCGGCCACAATGATAGTCTTCCAAGGCAGCACCTGAATCACGTCGTCAGGTACAACGTATAGATAGGCCTACACTTGTTTTTCCATGTAACTTAACGGTAAAGACGCCACACGGAAAGCAATGCATCCAGTGAGAGCTACATGATCTCCGTCCTATTCATGGAGGTATAGCCTACACACACGCATCTGTAAATCTCTTCTCTGTGGGCCGTATGTAAAGCGCGATCGGTGCCGTGCGTCATAAGTTGCCGCATAAAACCCAGAGGCTGATTAAGCGGCGTTACCAAGCAATCGTCGGCGCTAACAGTTCGAATGCAGGTGCGTCCGCTTTATGTTTTTAATCATGTTGTTTAAACTAGATTTCCTTGTGAATTGTAAGTCTGTGTAATGTAATTTGATATGTAGGCCTACTTCTCGAAGGCTTAATAATTGTACACGAATTGTGCATTTGCAATCTTGATCAGTGGTACATGAAAATTGTATGTAGGGCTACGATATCTTATTGAAACAGGTATGAATTTCGTATTTATAGGTTCTTAATTAAATGTAGATGAATTTTGCATCTACAGCGTGTTAATGTATTGCATAAAGTAATGTAGATGTATTATTTTTTATAGTGCTTCCTAAAGCGCAATTGTACATCATTTGTACATTCGGTCTTGATTAATAGGCCAAAATATAGTGGAATAGTACATTTAGAGTGCCTTCATCAGTTGTACACGAATTGTACATTTGGTCTTGATATAGCGCATGTACAGTAAAGGCTAAGCAAGGCAGCTTATTGATCCGAGCGATCGCCTTGTAACGCGAAATGTGAAGATTCGAATCATACATCATACGATGTATTGCGTACGGACATACAGCAAGTAACACACACACACACACACACACACACACACTTTCATCTGTCCTGTCTTCGCCATGGATTAATGCTTTGTCATTAGATAGTTGCGCTTAAACTAGAAATACTATCAGAAATAGTAATGTCTCTATGAATTTTACACGAATTCGATACATTTACAATGCCTTTGTGGATTGTGCAGTGCGTATTGTCTTCCTTTGACAACTTTAGATACTATAGATATAGATAGTTTATAGTCAAAGCTGCTGCGGTTTGCAGACTGGACCATTTCTATTTAAAGCTAAGTCGCCTGACTAACATCGTTTTTTATTTGGCACAACTATAATTATGGTAACTAACACATAGGATTTTCATCAGCTGTATTTATACAAGCCCATGACTGTCGTTACTTTACACATAGGACACACGGGAATGGTCGATCATCAACATCATCAGATCCTGACGCCAGCCGTTTGGCGGCGATGGGTACGAATAAATCATCTCCATTGTTTCGGTCATTTATCAAGTCCGTTGCTCTCCTTAATGTTATATCAAGTGATGCTATGTCCTCATTTATGTTGTCTAAAATTTAACAACATTATTTGTCGGAGTACGTTTGGCCTTGAATTATGCCTTCACCTACATATACCAAATGAGTTACCTAGGCCTAGAAATTAATACTGTCGATTTTTTATGAGACCTTCGCAAACCTACTATCTCTCTATCTATGAAATTTGTATAGCGCCCCTCCAAGATAACAACTCAGCGGCGCTCCAGACCCAGGCCCGGTCAAAAAGGAAAGTCTTAAGTAGTTCATAAAAAGGAGCTACAGAGATCTTGCGGAAGAGAACGCAGGTCAGACAGGAGGCTATGTCCAAGGATTATAAGAAAATCCGTTGGTGGTAAATGAGCGGCAGTTATTTTTACAAGAGTTCGGATAACAGTTACTTTCTGATGGACATTGGCGTTTCTGATAAAGACTCCGCAAACAGTAAGCTTATGTAACGTAGTGACTACGTGACTGCGTGTGGATGGAAATTGTAACATCTATGTAGTCCAACAGCGCCAATAGAGTATGTATGTATGACTATAGTATAATGGCATATAATTATATGACGATATATTATAAAGGTCAGGTTAACATTTATAGTATAGTACATGTATAATTGCAATCGAGAGGTGTGCGATAGTCTAGTGGTTAGCGTGCTGATCTGTCGTTCGAGAGGTCATGGGATCAAATCTCCGCCAGAGTAGAAATTTATTGCAAGATTTCAACTTCATTTGCGCCCCTAGCCAACTGAGCTGCACACTGACAGTACACTGTCGGTGGGAGGAAGAGACGGTGAGGTGGAGGACTGTGGCCATCTGCCCTCAAATGCCGAGGCTAGGAAAATAAATTCGCTAACACTTCTTACCTAAGTCTGTCTCTTAAGCTAGCTCTTCCTCTTCTTTTTTCTCTTACTCTTCATCCTCCTCCTCGTCTTCCTCTTCTTCTTCGCATTTTTCTCTTCCTCTTCTTTTTACATTTTCTTCTTCTTGTGCATTTCTTCTCTTCTGTATTGTATTCAGAAAAGGTGGTTTTTCCAGATCTAGGACTGAATCCTTCGGAAACTTGAATAAACCTCACCGCTTACCAACCGCAGCGATGGACATTGAGAAGGGTGACATGGACTCAAGACAGTTGAATGTCTCCACACCCGACACTCCCGAAGACGAGAGAAGGCCTACGTTCGTTAGGTCAGCCATCATAAACAATGCTAGCACCTTCGCCCAAAGAGTCTCTGTGGTTGGTATGGTCTATGCCCTGGATTCACAGACCCCCAGGGCTCGTCGGATCATCTGGGTGACCTGGCTGGTCTTCGGACTCGGTCTGGCCGTCTTCCAGATCCAGGATCGCGTTTCCGCATATATCAGTTATCCGTACAACACCAAGTTTGAGATGATCAGCGTGGACAACCTTCTGTTTCCGCAGATCACCATCTGCAAGGAGCACTGGATGATGAAGTCTAAAGCTGAAGAACTCGGTATGTAGGCCTACCTGTATGCATGCATATAATAAAATTATGTATGTATCGTGTATGTATGTATAATCTTTGTATATGTATAATATGCTTAAATATCCTTACGTCCTATCATTTTCTCCCTTCCATACATCGACCTATGTGAATTACTGCATGGGGTGAATTAAGTCCAACTTCTGTAAATACTCAGGTATTGCATAGCAAACGGTTAATTACTAAGGAATCAATAGCACAGTTCCACTCAATATTAGAAGGAATGGACTGTCCTCTGTATTTTCAACATGTGTGAATCGTGACCCTTCACAGGCGTATACTCTTTTCGTAGATGAGTATAGTAGCCCTACCTAAGCAAGCGTACGATATAGCTCTGAAAACCATTCCACGTTTGGGTTCTCGAAATATGCAACCACGACGATTATGCACTGTTAAGATCTTGTAGAAGTAAATCAAAACTGTACTTAAAATATTAATAATTTATAACTGATATAAATAGGCCTACAATTAAATTCGTTAAATATCGTGATAAATCTGGGCATATTAGAATTTCAGCTGAACGGAAATATTGCGCTGATAAATTCTGCACAGTGTGAGCATAATGCTCGTATAACCCGGAATATTGTTTGGTCACTGGTTAAAGCGCGTGAGCTTGATAAATACGTGGACGGCATTGACGTCAATGGGATAATAATTGATTATGCTAATTCTATTGCTAATGAATTCAACGATTTTACTTCACAAGTGTCAGTCCCTCTTTAGCATTCAAAATTCCAAAATCCAAAATACCTTATAAAATTTCATGAAAAGCACTTCATTGCAGTCAGTTTGGTTACGTCTAACATCAGCTGAGGAAAGGAACTTATTGCTTTATTATCTTCATCTAAAATTACACATAGTGCCGGTTCGGATGGTATTTATCTGTATCTCGTCTTATGTTAAGTATCGACTGGCTGTAATTTAACGGGATCCATGATTCCTTCTGGCTCCCGTGTAACCAGTAGGCCTACATGTCTAATCATAGCATTATTATTTCATTTGTTGTTGTTTCTCTTTTTATAATAGTTACATAAATAAATGATTGATTGAATTGATTGATTAAATTATATGATTTTGTGTGTAATACTATTTTAGTTAAGATTGTGGTAAATTAGATGAATTTATCTGTAATGCTATTTTAGTTAAGATTATACATTCTTTTGTTAGTGTGATTTTGATGGGCTCCATCATTATATCCATTATCCCCCCAGCAGCTTTCTAACATAGACCTAGTCTCACTTGCCTTGAAATACCTTCACCTTCTCAACCTCAGTTCGTGACTTGGGAGTCACCCTAGACCAGGAACCCATATTTACGCCACATAAATCTTCTCTGCCGCAGCTGTAACTATCAGCTTCGACAGCTCAAGGTCTCCTAGCGCAGCGTCGATGCTGGTCCATGTTTTGTAGTCTCACGGCTCGACTATTGTAGCGCCATATAGGATGGACTTCCCGCCTGCCGGACCGGGTCCCTGAATAGGGTCCTGCGCACTGCAGCCCGCCTTGTTGGCCGCATTCTGAGGTTTGGGCGGGTTTCTGAATACATGAGGGACGTGCTCCACTGGCTTCCTTACCCACAGCGTATTGTGTATCGAATCTCTGTCTTGGTCCGGCGCTGCATTGAGGGTCTCGCCCCTCCGTACTTGCGCGAGCTCTGCTGCTCCACCACATGCATCCAGCGCCGTTGCTTTTTCCGCTCAGCTGCACAAGCTGAGCTGATTGTTCCTCGTTCGCGGACTGCTCTCAGGCAGCGTCGCGCCTTCTCCGTGACGGGCCCTTCAACCTGGAATGGGCTCCCTACCATGCTTCGTCTAACACCTGCTGGCCACTCAGCTTCGTTTCTCACTACTCTTAAGACTGTTCTATTCGACCGGGGTTGGACTGGGAGCGCTTCTAAGTAGGCATCCTTGAAGGGGTGTTATATACATTTTCTGAAATAAATAAATAAATTTTTCCATCTTATAGTTTTGTTTGTTTGTTTGATTTTGAGCCCAAGGTTTACTCCACTTTAAGTATCTATTGGCTGTCTTTCTTTTCTTATCGGTACTTTTTAACATGTTTAGGTGTCCCTATTTCGCGGGATCCATGATCCCTTCTGGACATCTGTGTAGCCAACTACATGTTGTCTTATTGTTTAATTGTTCGTTTTGTCTTCTGATGGCTACAGAAATAAATGATTGATTGACTGAGTGATCTAGCTGGTCCTTCTATAGATCTCACAGCGTCATTACTTGCTCAAATAATCAATAGTTCTGTTTTACCTGTTATTGTTCCTGATGGAACAAAAAGGTGCAAAGATAGTTCCAATTTTCAAGTCAGGTGTTACGAAATCTAAATAGTTATAGACCAATATCCATACTCTTCTTTTCAAAATAAGCCTGCAAAACTATATATCTGAAATAAAAATAAGCCTATCTAAACCAATTTGATTTACAATCGGGTCGTTCAACTTCTATGACGCTGCTGGACATGCTTGACAAAATATCTCAAGCTTTTGACAATAATAAATTCTCTGTTAGGATCTTCCTTGAGCTGGCAAAAGCTTTTGACACTGTGAATCTTTCGATCATTCTAAGCTGGAATTTCTACAGGATCCGAGGAATACCACTCTGTGGGTCTAAGAGCAGTTACTATCTCAGCAACAGACAACATCAGGTTTCATGCAACGAGACACTGTTGATATGAAATCTCTTACTGTGGAGTAGGTCAAGGGTCTATTCTAGTCCCTTGTTATTCTTATTACAATTATACAAATGATTTCCCGACCTCATCAAAGTTATTCCACTTTATTTTATTCGCTGATCATACAAATATCTTTTCAATCAATCAATCAATATTCGTTTAATCTGCTAACGGTTGACATAGACGCAACGCTAACATCTAGTAACAGCCTATGGGGAGTTGATGAATATAGTAGCTACTTGGATGGTCAAATAAATTTTTTTTGCCTGGGTATCATCGTTCTATTGGCTAACATACTTGGCAATATACACCTCGCAGTGTTAATCAAGCACATTCCTAATAATTTTAACGCGACATTGCCTCTAGGCCGAATCAGTTCGGGCAGGTTTATTTTCATTGATATTGCACTTAGAGTTAAGGTGTGACAAGCAGGAAGGCTGTATCTCTTTCAGAAACAGGAAGGATCATGTTGCCATGGTGTGCCTTTCTGATCGATGAATCATCACCATTTAGACAATAGGCCTACACGTACGTGCAAACTGTCTGTTCTCCGCGACGGAAGCCCATATTAATTTCCCAAATACAATTAAACAATTAGCATACTACCACTCATTACACGTTCAATTCTGTTTGAAATATATAATTTGGTGTGTCTGTATGTTTGTATTAGTGCGTGTATGTGCAACATTGTATGTATATATGCATATGTGTATGTATATATGCATATGTGTAAGCATAAATTCCTTATGTATGTGGACATGTCTACTTAGGTCTACTCAATTTATTTATATTATTATTGTAGTAGGCCTAATGAAAGTGTTAGCTGAATGACGATAATCATGAATGCGGGCCAATTTCCAATAGGCCCTGTGCCAGGATGTGATGCTGCTTGCAAATTGAACCTTTCAGCCAACCATCTCCATTGTTCTCTGTCACGATTTCCATATGTGCATCGGAAATGAGACAAAAATTCTTCAATTCGCAATAAGCGTTTGCCCAAGAGTTCAGCTCCTTTTTCTACACGCAGCGTGGAAATCAGTAGATTCTTTGGTCATTTTGGTGTTTCAAATCTCATTTCACTTGAACTTTAGTTAAAACAATCTTAAATTACAATACTTGTTGAAATTAAATGAAACGGGAATCAATCCCAAAATAAACTCGAAATTAGTTTTATTAAATTTAGCCGAAATATAGGCATAATTGTCTTAAAGAAAAATTCAACTGAAAAATAGGTAGGCCTATGCCTTGCAATTTGGCCTATTATGGATTCCTCGTTATTGTATTTGTTACCCGTTTTCTGCTAATTTTTAGGCGTTGATTTACTCGTTGCAAATGCGACGAGGATTCTAAAATCTCTATCAAAGCTAAAAGAGACAGAATGGGAGAAATGGAAGGAGAAATACTTTGACGACAAAACCGATGCCTACGACGCCAACAATTGGGCGATGCTAATCAAGAATCTCTCGCATCCTTGGCGAAGTCTGGTCAGAAAGGTACTGTCAGAAATTCATAACATGCCTCTATTTCGATTGTTTTTCTACGTTATTTCGTAACGATTGATGTGCACTGTGCCGTCATCTCTAGGGCCTACTGAAGCTCTAATGCAGGGCCCAATATAATGTAGAGTCCGGATATTTTAGCACCAAACGAAGATGAGAGACGGAGCGCACCTTAAGCACCAGAGCTATATCAACTAGTTTGCACAGTCAGACTGTTTGGTCAGTCTCAATACCAGGACAGAATATGAAGAATAAAGCTGGCGAAACAGCGGAGGAAAAAATGCATGGTCCAATTGGACCCACGAGCTGGAAAGGGTTAAAACTATTACACAGATACTTACAACTCTTAATTTTAAATTAAAATAATGTTTAATAGGCCTAACATTTCTAGTAAAGTTTTGTTTTAGCATTTCCTTTTAACTACCGAATATATATATGTAATAAAATCTTATGCTTGTCTTTTCAGTACACTAAAGATAATTAATTTTTTAAAGTCATCTTTGTAATCACAGGATTGAAAAGATAGGTAAACAGTAAAATTATCAAATAAATTTGTGTTTATAATTTGTTGACCAGTGTAATATTGACCACAGTAGTTCACATAATCGGAAGTAATGCGCAACTGGTTGATCATCTGGATCGTAATGATAACAATAATGCAGTAAAACGTGAGGTCGCCTATGTTAGGCCCATACAGGTTGTTATAGGGACGGCTTTTACCATGAGATGGAGCGAATCACTAAGGCATCATATTAAGCCAGAAAGACATTCATCGGGTAGGTTAATTATCATTACGTAGGTAGATTTCATAAACAGACATATAGATTATAATAAAAGCAATGTCGCTCTTTTTGCCGACGTAGCTAGCTGTCTAGGCCTACGCGCGATAATGATAAAGCAAACATCGTATATTAATACATGTAGACCAAACAACTATTAGCTAAATTGATCTGATTATATTTATGGCAGGCAATTTGGGATGGAAACATTAGCAAAAACATCATAAGCGAAGTAGCAACAGACCTAGGCTACTGCTTCGCTGTTAGCACAGGTAGGATCTAAACCTTTCCTTTCTTCGTTAATTCTTCCGTTTGATTCTGCTTTCCTTACCTAGCTTTGCTTTAAACGACTTCGCGTTGCATTGTCTTGTATACGGTATACCGGTTTACTTCATGCTACATTACCCTGCTTTACCTAACCTGACCTGATAAAACCTCACTTTACCTTTTCTTTATATTGTCAATAATGTACTTTGCTTTCACTGTATGTTGCTAGACGTTGCATTATCATATTCATTCATTCATTCCGGAAACTTATATAGCGCCTCTTCAAGAAACCTACTCAGAGGCGCTCCGAGCCCAGCCACGGCCAAAGAGAAAGGACTTCAGCAGTTGGTAGAAAGCAGGCAAATTATTCCGGGGCAGTAAGCGTAGCGCAAGCGGGAGCCAATTCCAAGTGGAGGGCCAACAACCGAGAAGGTTCGACGCTGTCTGACCGAGGAGCGGGCCCGAGGGGACCAATAGCTCCCCGTTAACCGAAGAGCGCAGAGCTCGACGGGAGGCTAAGTCGGAAAGCGGGCGACAGAGATCAGATAAGTAGGACGGAGCAATACCAGTGAGACACCGCCAGACAAGTGCTGCTATCATACAGGAGACGCTCTGCATGCGAGGCAGGAAGCCAGTGCAATGACATCACGCATGTAGGCAGAAACTGGGGCATATTTAGGAATAGCTTGCTGTATTATAGCCTACAGCATATCTTGTACAGCATATCTTAGTGTATTGCTTATTTAAAGATTTATAACGACCACTCACAGTGCACAACAAAAGGCGCTACGCGTGCGCCCTCCTCGAGAATTCAGACCAGTTTTGAGGTGGCAGTAGAAAGACCACCGATCTTGTTGTAAATTACTTTACTTTACTCATACCTTATTCAATCTTTTCACCTTTTGGCTACTGCACGTAAACCTTAGCTTACCTTTTGGTAACTTACCTTAACTTACCGTACCTGTACCTTTCCTTACCTTTCCTTACTTTACTAAACTTATCCTACTTTGTCTTATACTTTAACTTAATTTGATGTTTTACGCTGTGTTGTCGTTTCAACCCCAAACACCATTCACCTGTCTGACTGCCTGCCTGCCTGCCGCCTTGCCTGAATCTTCACCCCTTCCTCCCGCCTATCGATTATGGCTTGACTAATCGCCTGTTCCCGCGACTTCGCTTTTTGGGGCTGTAGAAATTTCGAGATTACAATTACAATGTTGCCCTTTCTTGTATCTTTTCATGCGTAACCTTCCCATATATTCTTTAATATTCACCTTACATTACATTATCGTGCTTGTAGGCTACTTGATATACCTTATACAATACACATCTTTGTCTAACTCTAACCTTAAACAGTAGGCCTATAGTACCTGGCCTACCACCTTACTGTGCTTTATTTTGCCTTAATTAACTTAATTTGTGTAACTGCCATGCCATCCCACATCCTGTCATGTCTTATTCTGCCATATCTTACCTTACTTTACCGTTATTACAGCCGCGAAGCCACTGGTCAGCACTGAACCCGGACTGAGGTCTGGACTGGAGTTGTACCTCGACGCTCGTCAGTCCGATTCTTTGTACTTGATTGGTCACGACCACGACATCTTCGCTGGATTCAGGGTATGGCTATGTCACACTTAATCCCATTGGCCAAAGTGATGGACGAGAGTTTCTCTGTTTGTTTCACGCGATATAATGTAGAATCCTGCTAATCTCATAAATTATGTTCAAAACGGGGTCTCGCCAGACTCTAACGTTGCGTGGCAATACAAATCGAACTCCTGTTGCTTACAGTTAGTGTTGTTTTCGTCAACGAAAACGAAAACGAAAATGGCAATTAACGAAAATTGAACGTTTTCGTTGACGAAAACTAAAACTAAAACTAAAATACGCAGACAACGAAAACTAAAACTAAAACGAAATTTGTAGCAATAAAAACTAAAACGAAACGAAAATTGATCAAACGAAAACTAAAACTATATTTATCAAAAAATAATTTAAATTTTTTTTCTTAACTTACTTAATTCACCATTTGTATTCTACTGCCTTGTGCATTATGTGCAAACGATATGCTCTGCTAACATCTGTTCATCTAATTTAAGACACGACAGGAGAACGAGAACGAGATGTTGCTACTTCCAGTTTTTCTTAATTTACCTTCCGCTAAGAATTCATCTATTTCGATTTTAACAAAAACTGTGGTACTTTACTGCGACAAGGTCACTTAATTAATGCAGTAATGTTGAAAGCCTCACTCGTCTCTAACTTGTAGCGTGACGAGTATCAATGGTCGACCAAAGGACAGCCCTGTTTGGGATTATTATTATTATAGTATTGAACATGATGCGACAAAGTGCTGTGTTCAACTTTAGGTTGAACGCAGCACTTCTAATTTCGCAGTTTAGCAATCTTTATTATTCGTCCACTGTAGCATTATTATTTTTCATCAATCCAACTTCTATTTGGGCAAGAATTCTTTTCATCAATCCAGATTCTATTTAGCAGGAATTCTTTTAATCAATCCAGCTTCTATTTAAGCAAGAAGCTTTTCATCAATCCAACTTCTATTTAAGTAAAAATTATTTTCATCAATCCGACATCTATTTAGCAAGAATTCTTTTCGTCAATTCAATTTGTATTCGACCAACGCTAAAAGCCATACAATAATGGCGAATAATTAGGAACACTGATATGAGAAATTACCAAACTTCAAGTGACTGGTGGTGCTGGGACAAACAAACCCTGAATAGTAGTTTTTTGTGTCTAAAATTTAAATGGAATTAAATAATTGGTAAAACTGAAACTGAAATTAAATTACTACAACTAAAACTGAAACAAAATTATTAAAACTAAAACTAAAATTAGCTTACTAAAACTAAAACTAAAACGAAAATTGATCCATAAAACTAAAACGAAAACTAAAACTAATATTGACACACAATAAAAACTAAAACTAAAACTAAAAATGAAGACTAACAATCATAACTAAAACTGAAACTAAAATTGAGACATTATTAAAACAACACTACTTACAGTCAGACATTTTGTCTTTATACCAAAATGTCCGGCTGATTGGTTGGCTGCTTGTTTGGTTGCCGAGTTCGCTTGATGACAGAAGTTGAACAGAATTAGTCAATTACCTTTCTCCCTTACTCTGAATTAAACCAGAAATCTATCTATCCTGTGTGGTAGTCTAGTGGTAGGCATAGAGGTCCCTCAAATTAAGGCAGCCATGGGTATGAAGTGTTAGCGATTTCATTTTCTTAGTCTCGACATATGAGTGCAGGTGGCCAGTCCTCTCCCTCGCCGTCTGATCTTGCCACCGACAGTGTACAGTCAGTGTACTCATTATAACAGAGTTGGCTAGGCGGCGCAGGTGGAGCAAAAATCTCGAACCAAATTTCTAGCGTGGGAAGCATAATGGACTGTCAACCACAAGGTGGAGTATCAAACTCCCGTAAGGGGTCGTTCACATATTATATAACGCAAAAAATCTCAATTTTTTGCCTACCCCCCACCCCTAATAACGTTACATAACAGCAGCTGTGACCCCCCCACCCCTATATTATATAACAGATATGCTTCCTACCCCCCTACCCCCCCCAGTCTATAAGCACATTCAAAGACATACAGTGGACCTTATTGTATTACACAACTGGAAACTTTCATTATTATTATTATCATACTGTCAAGTTGATATTGTCGAGGATTTATAACAATACAATGTTAGTTAATAGCACTTTAATAGTGACTGGATTATGTTAAAAGTTTGTAGGCCTACTGTATTAAATGTAGTTACTAGACTAATGCAAATTAGCAAATTAATCGTTTAATACTAGAAATGCAAGATGCATTAATAAAGTTAACTAATTATCTTATTTTCAACTTGTAGCTGTCATAACTGAGTTAATGGTATAATAACCAATTAATTCATGGCTAACTCTCAGAGCTATTAAAGACAATTTTGTTACCTTATACTTGTCACAAGTTGCGACCTGTCAGTGTGATACTTTGAATATTAAACGAAATTTATTGATTTCTTGATTGAGAATGCATCCTAAATGAACAATATGGCCACCCTCGAATAGTTTGAAATAGAGTGCTGCTACCTACCAGCTAGCCACATCCCATATTATGCAAAGCACTGAGTGAGTAAGTAACTAAAACACAATTAGTAATGAAGAATATTTATTAAAATGTTACAGTGAAAGTCCAATGGTCAGACAAACAAGCAAAATAGCATAAGCTGAAAAAGTTTGTTATATAACGAAACCTTGAACCTACCCCACCCACCATAAACCTATAACGCTAACAAAACAGGAACCCACCCACCTACCCCTTGAGCGTTATATAATATGTGAACGGCCCCTAACGAAGAAGAAGAAGAAGAAGAGCAGTCCGTTGAGCTAGTTCTGAGGCAGCCATGGGTATGAAGTGTTAGCGACTTCATTTTCTTAGCCTCGGCATATGAGGGCGGGTGGCCAATCCTCTCCCTCACCGTCTCATCTTCCCACCGACAGTGTACGATCAGTGTACTCATCACAGCTGAGTTGGCTAGGGGAGTGCTCTTGGAACAGAAATCTCGAACCAAATTTTCTGTCCTGGCGGGGATTTGAACCTCCGACCTCTCGATTGACAGTCCAGCGCGCTAAGTATCAAACTCCCATGACGAAAAGAAGATAAAATTATATCAAGATTTCTGTTCCTTTAGCTTGGTGAAATGAATACATGGACCGTAATTATGTATCTATGTATGCTTATGCGTACATAATACATATGAATCATTCAGGAATGCATAAATCGTCCCTTCAAGGAAACTACTTAGAGGCGCTCCCGACTCCAACGCGCCAAAAAAGAACAGTTTTGAGTTTAGTGATGAAAGTTTAAGGCAGAGGTTCAGAGTGTAGACGCAGCTCGAGAGGAAGACCATTTCAGATCACTGGGCTTACTACAGACAAAGCTCGAATCCGCACAGTTGCGGTACGATAAACGGAACCAGGAGAACTCCCTTTTATTAAATCGATGTGAATCTAACGCAGGCTGAGCCGGTGTTGACACGCCGAAGCGCCACCTATCGAATCATATGTAGGGGCTACGTAAGTAGGCCTACGCTATGCATTTACGTACATGCAGTACACAAATAGTTAAATAGACGCATCTGTGTGTATGTTGTGTATATTATGTAAAGTGAGATGCTCGTGCGTGTAGTTATTTGCAGAATGCACTTTTAACAGGATCATCTGTGTTTCCTTTTGTAGATTCTGATTCACGATGCGATGGAGGTTCCTCGCATGTACGATGCCGGGTTCGTTGTCTCTCCCGGATCCATCGCTCAGGTCACCATATCATTGCAAAACGTAAGATCAATCCATATACTTCATGCCCTGCGAACATACCTACAGCTGTGTAAGCGTAGGCCTACACCTCTATATTCCTGTACTACTAAAGTCACCATTTCCAGCCATTATTTTAGTCCAAGGTTCGACATTATTGATCCATTCCTTTATATTTTCACCAGTTTTCTCTGTAAGGCCTACTATTATGTGAAGAACTTTGTTTTCCAGCGTTCCTATTTAGCCTACCTCTGGATGAGAAGACTTCAGAAGTGGTGCATTATACTGCATTATACTATTTTTGGTTTTGTATCTGTATTAAAACGCTCATACATCCTACAGATTGCAAGGTTTCATAGAGACTTCATTATAGATATACCGAAAATTAATGCTTCCGTGTTTCACCTACATAACGGTGACTAAAGCTAATACTACAGGTTGCGTTCGTCAATCTATTACATTATAATTTCATCAGTCAGTCTAAAACTCTAAATTATCAATTAATAAGTTAACCAGTGTTTTGTGCAATTTCTACAATCTCTATGGGTATGGAATTAAATATTTGCAGTTATTCTCGAAATATCTGAAGTAGGCCTAGTATCGTGATGAAATATCTATGCAGTGTTGGGTATGAGTTAACTCAGATGAGTTTAAACTCACGAGTTAACTCATTTGCTGTGATTTATGAGTTTGAGTTAACTCACCTTAAAGAGTGTGAGTTATGAGTTTGATTTAACTCATATTTTCTGTGAGTTTGAGTTATAATTCAATTATTTTAAACTCAACTCACTCGGCACATATTATTTTGAAACAAGCCTTTTTTATATAGGAACAGGCTGTCACACACCAACTTTGAAAAACTTCTGCTTAAAGCTAATACCAGTCATGTTTGAGATGTGAAACATGTGGACTGTGGTGTTTACTTTGACTCAGTAATAATAACCTGATTTATCCATTATCCCATTAATAATAATAACAGTATAGGCCTATACTAGTAATAATAAACTGATGATACCATTTCCTGGTAACTGTGTATTTGTACAACGTTCAATTAGAACGTGCTGGTATGAGACATGTGAGTTGATGAGTTAACTCATTTAACAACTGAGTTTGAGTTAACTCATTTCACTTAGGAAAAGTTGAGTTTGAGTTTCAACTCATTTTGAGGTGCATGAGTTGAGTTTTGATTTAACTCATTTCTTGTGTGAGTTTACCCAACACTGTATCTATGTTTAAAGGTGACACTTCTTGGCAAGCCATACAGCGATTGCAACGCAGATCCAAACTACAGAGTCACGAACTGTTTGGCAGCATGCGAAAATCAGTTTTTCTTCGACGAATGTCGCTGCAAGCCATTCTACTACGACACACTCAATCAAACCATACGTACGTCCGTTTCACCTGGTATATACACACTTACAAATGCTCATTTCACAGATTGACGTCATTTCGACGTGCATGTGATAATTGTGATATAATAACTTAATAATATAGGATGCTTGACATGTCTAGTTCCCTAATAAAAGTAGCCTAAGTAGGCAGGTCTACTACAAATGTACCGTAGCCTATACTATTTCAGCAAGTCTAGGTCCTACTAATTTGCTTTTTACATTGGTACCAGGTTCTGTGGCATATTCATAGAAACATTTACAAAATAACTAAATTTAATAAAATGCGTCATTACTACTGGGTTAATTCACACATCCAAAATCCGGGGCGAACACTGGCCAGAGCCTTCTATTACAGAAGATGGCTCTGACATACTGGCTACTTAGTCTAGTTGTAGAACTTTTCACGTTCTCATGTTTGCCGATATTGAACTTTTTATTTTATTTTTTAACGAAAGTAACAGTGAATTTTCATTAGTGTTATTTTCGTTATAGTTATTGTTATAGTTAATGCTTTTGGACTACAGTTATAGTTATCGTTAACGAAATCATTTTATTTTCGTTAGCGAACATTTTCGTTACAGTTATCGTTAACGAGAATCACACTGGTGCATAATATTTTACCATAGCCGTAATGACGACGACGACGATGATGATGATGATGATGATGATGACGACGACGACGACGACGACGACGACGACGACGATAAACGCATGCACTTGAAAGTGTCACGAAAACGGGAGACTCAGCAATTGCAAAACTGGGTACTACATGTTCCCAACATGTTAAGACGTCCAAGCCACACAGATCATAATAATCACTTCCACAGTCTCCAGTTGTGAGCTAGTAGTTATTCACATTCGAGCTGCTTGCAGTTAAGACATTATGGTTGTGCTGCATTTCAGTCGATATGCCGGTCTGCTCTTACATCGGGCACCTGCGCTGCCTCGACATCTACAAATATAAACGAAAGCTAAAGAACCGCAAATGCGATTGTCCTCAGCCATGCTACACCCACATCTACAGATACTCGACGTCGCATTCGGAGATGCTGAAAACGGCGAGTAACTACTACGACAAATCCAAGACTGCATCATTCAACGGAACAACGGCAGCGGCAGCAGCAACAGCAGCAACCGAGGACAATGACCAGGTAATGTCCAGCGACTACACGGCTGTCTTCATCTACTACCCGAACCTGATTTTCACGAATGTAACTGCCATCGAAGCGTACACGTTCTTTTCCCTGTTGTCCGATGTAGGAGGAGCGTTGTCTCTGCTCCTCGGAGCCACACTCCTCACCGTCTACGAAACGGTCGAGTTCGTCTTCTTGATCGTCGCTCACTATCTGCGCTTTAGATTTGCCAAGTAGCGACGATTCTTCGCATCATTTAACGACCTCGTCATTTGACGATTCGTTAGAAGTATGACTTCGGCGTGTGTGGGATTACTACGAAAGACTATAAAATGGCGTTTCACTACGCAATGAAACTGAAGAGCTGCTCTTGATAGGCTGTAGGGCGCCACATGGAGGGGCTAAAATAGTTAGACAAACATAATATGTGACGTCAATTGAGGCCCGATTAATTCTCTATAAACCCTCAATTTCTCAACTTCTTGACACGTCTCAAGAATTACCTCTCTGAGCTGTTAAAAGCGAAAGGAAATGTCAACATCGCACTCTGAGCTACACAAACAAGCTTGTTGACCGTACAAATTTGATAGTTAGCGGAAAACAAACATCCCAAAGGTTTTAAAAGTGTAATAGGTGTGTTTACGAACTGCCGTTGTTTAACTCTCAAAGCGATATTTCGTTATATCTCGTAAAGAAAGAAGCATTAGACGCTCTGTTGACATTTGTTCACATTAGGCCTACTGCTTAACTTTCAGAACATTGAATGTAAAGTTTGCCCTCTGTTTACAGAAGCATTGTACAGTGCGTAGGCCTAAACCAGAGGTGGCCAACCTTTTGGCGTACGGGCCACTATCATTGTTGGTAAGCACGCGGCGGGCCGCTAGTGTTTTGTCCTCACAGCCTCGAAAGAAATAGAAATTCTTTTTTCCCAAATTTTCTTAAGAAGTATGAAAACAGGTAGCCTACGACTATACTAGGTCACTAGAACTTACAACGGCAATTTTGTAGTGTTTTACACATATTTGTCATGCGGTATTGCAGTAGTAGATCCAGTAGGCTATAGGCCTAAGTAGACGTAAAATAAGATAAAAAAATTATTTACAGAGGGGCTGTGCGGGCCGCCAATCAACAGCCCGCGGGTTGGCCATCCTTGACCTAGACAATGACTGGAAATTGTTTGAAATTAACCAGACGATTCTAGGATAACTGCGACTAGGCTACTTTTCTACTTTTAATCAATTTTGTTTTTATTAGGATTTCTTGTTTCTGTACATAGGTCTAAGCTGATGTTTTATCACATTAAATAGGCCTACGTTATTCATGTACTCAAAATGTGAATTCCATTTACAATTTTACATTTGTGAATATAAATTGGAATTTTACTCTGACTGTTATTGATCAGTTTCAATCTGGAGTCGGCCGGAGTGGATATTCCTGATTATAATTTATACATCGACTGAGAGTGGCTTTGTGTTGTGCGGCGAGGTTCGAGAAACGCATTAGCTCATTTAGCGTAACTTCGCATAGGCCTATCTAGAAATTAATTAATTAGTAAATCCATAAAAAGCATCTCTGAACGGATGTTACCTGTCACTCGTAATGCCGACCATGTATCGATTGCATGATAGTCCTGTCAGCACAGTCTAATGATATCAGTCAAAAAGTGATAGGTATAGGCCTATGTTTTGTAAGTGGTATTAAATGCACACTATAGCACCCCTTCATGGAAATTCACGAGACATGCTCAAAATAGAATGGTCTGATACGCTGGCGAAACAGGTGCATCGAAAGGAGAAGACTTCAGCTCCCGTTGCTTGTTGCCTGTGGTGGAAATGAGTCCAGGAAAGTAAGTAAGTAAGTAAGTAAGCAAGCAAGTAAGTAAGTAAGTAAGTAAGTAAGTATATTCTTTATTGAACTGGAGCGCAGAAGAGCCGCACTCCCAGAGCCGGATTAACGAATGTGGTGGCCCTGTTCAGTGAAACTGTGGGGGCCCCAGCCCCACAGAATCACAGCAAAAGAACACATAAAACGTGTTATGTTAAATGAAGCAAGATTCGTCTATTTTTAATGCGTGCCTTCTGTTCTTTTGTACAATATCAGTAGGTCTTAGTGTTAAAGTATAGCCTACATCTTTTACGGTTTAACGATATTACTATAATATTATACTAAAAAGAAGGAGGAGGAGAACAGTAGCAGGAGAAGGAGGAGCAGAAGAAGGAAGAGGAAGAAGAAGAGCAGTCCTTTAAGCTAACCCTTTGAGGCAGCCATGAGCATGAAATGTTAGCGACTTCATTTTCTTAGCCTCGGCATATGAGGGCAAGTGGCCAGATCTCTCCCTCGCCATATCATATATATACTAAAATAACATTTACTACGATTTAGAAGCTACAGTGTGGTTTTGATGACAGTGAACCTGTCTAATGTGGATCATCATGCTGCCCAACTCAATTCATTGCTGTTGAGTTGTCTCTTTTCGAGATGTAGGGCTTACAATCCAATGTAACGTAATGTAATGTAATGTAACAAGACAATTATAAAGCGCCTCTTAAAGAGCCTCTCAGAAGAGCTCAACACATGGCCATAAAACAGCTGAAAAGTGCATCTTTAAGAGTCTTGAGAAAACCATTATAGTCACATACAGCATGTATCTATTTATGTATATTGTATTATATTGTATTTGAACACTTGTTATAGCGCCCCTACCAGATTGCCCATTCAGAGGCGCTCACATATGTACGTATGTATGTATATATGCATTAGGACGCAACATAGGGCATTTTTAGTAGGCTATCTCTGCGCTATAGTCTATATGGTGCATGTTAAATGTAACTTTAATCTAGACTATTACATCAGGTAGCAAAACAATGCGCAGTAACTATCAATCAATCAATCAATCAATCCTTTTATTGTTTCCATAGAATAGTTTACAAGTAGTGATCCAGAGTAATCATATATCAACGATCATACGTTTAGAAATTAAAACAATTAAAACAGACAGATCACATGATTATCTTATTAACTTAATTGATGGAAACAATCGGGCACCCAGAAGGGACTGAAGTCCCGCTAAGTTAGGGATACCCGTGTACCATGTTAGCAGAGGGATGACAGATGAGTATAGTCTACACAAATAGCATTGTCAGAAAAAAATGAGAATAACTGGCTTAACTAACAACACTTAACTAGGTCACTTCACTAATTGTGGTATAACAATGAATAACCATATTTAGATAACGCATTGACTATTGTTAAGGAGGTAGGCTCTGACTTCTTTTTTAAATAGGGTAAGATTCGGAAGAGTGCGCAGTGACTAAGAAAGAGTCACCAATGGCGGGCCCACACACACACACACACACACACTCACACACACGGTATTAATACCAACAATTATTAATGCAATGTAAGTAGCCTATACTTTACTACTTACATCAGACGTAGATTTGTCATCCGCCATAATTTTATGTGAGAAAACTCAGAGTTAATCATAGCGCGTTCATGCAACTTAAAATATTAAGACGGTCTACATGTATAGACAACGCGGTGCAAACGTGGCCAACCGTATAAAGATATGCATGTGTGTGTATGTGCGTGTGTTTGTGTGCATGGCTATCATGGCTACCCATGACTGTCCTGACATTGATCGTATTATCTCTCCAACCTTTTTGGTTTGTCCCACCATCACCCAAGTCAGAGTCAAAGACTTTTCAGAATTTCAGAAATTGATAATTTCCATCTGGCAGATGTGATTCTATCAAGTCAAGCGTAACACGGCTGGTGCTGCTAATTATTTAAACATTTCTCAGAGGTTAATGGATGACAAACTTTGAAATATGTCTACTTTGAGTGCATGCACCAACCGATTGTAAGGATAAACAAGACTTTATCACGGGCATCCAACGTTAGCGACCTTTAAACCTCTTCTCCCCCAGACTGGAAACCTGATCGGACATGTGTGGATTGTGGAATAGCTTTTAGACTTTGCTAATGTAACTGTGATTTGACAACTGTTAATAAATGTCAAGTTCAAAACCAGACAGAATGTGTATATGTGTGCAAATATGGATATATCTGTATGTGTATATACTATATAGTCATGTGTATAAGTATATATGTGTATATATATAGTATATATGTTTAAGTGTATAAGTATATAGCCTAATATATAGGGGGCCTGTGTGTGTGTGTTTATAATGCCCACACATTTGCGAAAGTTGTGCATTTGTATATATTAAAATGGGTAGTTTCGAATAATTTTTTCTGATTTTTTTGCTCAGTTTTACTATTAGCCTTAACAAATAACAATAATGATAAAATATTGAAATTTTTTCTTTTTCATTTGTGGGGGCCCCTCATGTGTGGGGGCCCCTGTTCGGCCGAACATGTTGAACATGCCTTAATCCGCCTCTGCGCACTCCTGTGTACAAACATCATGACAAACACAAAATCAATAGGAGTACACTCAGTACAGCATTCTTCCTAAAAATGTTTTCCTCATATTATTGTCGATAAGAGTCAAGACCCTGTCATGAGACCGTGGGCGAAGGGCACACGTAGTTGATTTCCTTGGTGAAAGCAACTTATGTAAAACATGCCCCGAGTTGTTTAGAACAGCTGTGAAGAGACCAGTAACAGCCTTGCGACAGAGCAGGTCAAAGGTTGGGCTCTCAGCGGGGAGGTACCCCCGCCGGATCATCCTACTTATTAATGATTGGAGCCTGTTTTTATCTTGTTAACGAGCAAAACCTCACCATGTTGGGCTAGCATACAGCAGGCGTACCACAGTCGTGGCGCGAAACACGTAAAAATGGTTTGGGCTCTTGAGGCCATGAGCAGTTAAAATGCGCAATGCATACATGAACTGTCTAGCCTTGCAACATAATCTGACTTATAAATTATAAGCTTTAAAATTAAGGGTTTCCGTAAGTATTACCCCTAAGACAGTCAATCTATCTAGGCTACTCTAGATACCCTGGTATGACAGAGGGAGCCATCCACTGCCCCACTCTACCCCCCACGGCCCCACCCCAGTGACCCCACCTAATCAGAATCTCATATTCTTATTCTGATTCAGTTTAAGGTTACATGTCTCTGTCCATTTACCCACGTTTTCCAGTTCAACTGTGTGAGCATTAGATGATGGTATCATCAAATAACTGTCATCGGCAATTTAAGTATTCTGTCTACATTGTGCAACGTTTTTAATCTTGAGATTAATGTTATGAAATTTACCGGCCCTGAACCTGACCCCTGGACAATGTTGGCATATAATGAACATGAACTTAAGGGTTTCCGTAAGTATTACCCCTAAGACAGTCAATCTATCTAGGCTACTCTAGATACCCTGGTATGACAGAGGGAGCCATCCACTGCCCCACTCTACCCCCCACGGCCCCACCCCAGTGACCCCACCTAATCAGAATCTCATATTCTTATTCTGATTCAGTTTAAGGTTACATGTCTCTGTCCATTTACCCACGTTTTCCAGTTCAACTGTGTGAGCATTAGATGATGGTATCATCAAATAACTGTCATCGGCAATTTAAGTATTCTGTCTACATTGTGCAACGTTTTTAATCTTGAGATTAATGTTATGAAATTTACCGGCCCTGAACCTGACCCCTGGACAATGTTGGCATATAATGTAATCAGAGGTGATATGGTTTCAAAGAATTTTGTTCCATGCTCAATTGCTCATGGTCCTCAAAGAAGGCGATAATCCAGTTGTAAACGCAATCGAGTATTGGCATCAAGGCCGTATTTAGGGGGGTGTTTTGGGTGTTTAAACACCCCCCGAAATTAAATAATGTATAATGTAAATATTTCATTTACTAACATATACGGTGTAAGAACTAAGAGCATTCATGTCAACTTAGATGATGCAGCTCTACAGCAGTGTTATTTAAGTTTCAATTTACTTTTCAGTTTTAGTTTCAGTTTTAGTTTTGTTTTGACTTTTCAGTTTAGTTTTAGTTTTAGTTTTCAAGTCTTTTCAGTTTTAGTTTTAGTTTCAGTTTTCAAAACTTTTCAGTTTTAAATCAGTTCTGTAAACATTCAGCAGAAGCAATTAAATGTCATTTTTTTATTAATGACATTTGTTTGATTAGCAAGAACAACAGATCTTATTAAATTTATGCTTTCATGCTATTGAGCTGCAGTTTTAAGCACTCGCCGCTAACCGTTGCAGACATGTCCGCCACTCGGCGTGTTTGCTACACAGAAAAATTATTTCAGTTTTCAACTTTCAAGTTTAGTTTTAGTTTTGTACTTTTCAGTTTAGTTTTAGTTTCAGTTTTCAAAACTTTTCAGTTTTAGTTTTAGTTTCAGTTAACTGAAATAGAACTTTTCAGTTAATAATAAAGTTACTTTCAGTTTTAGTTAACTTAAATAACACTGCTCTACAGTGCTTTGAGAGCTCACAACGCTCCTCCAAAACCCTTGACTTGGTTGCTTGTCAGCTTGTTCAAGAACGAGTAAACACCCCCCGAAACAAAATCCTGGCTACGGCCTTGATTGGCATCTCAGCTAATTGCTCAGCCAGATTAGAATGCCGCACCGTATCGTATGCCTTTGTGAAATCCAATGCGATTAGATGGACAAAATTAATTGGTTTTCTCGGAGGAGTTCCATAAGGTCCGTTAGTAGCGCAGAAATTGCTGGCGTGGTTGAGCCAGTTAGCCTAGTTGGTCGAAAAGCGAAGTTCTGGTAGAGCTGAGGATCAAGTAGGAAGGGATGAAAGAAGAGGCGCACTATGATCTTTTCTAGTAGTCGGCATAGAATAGACGTAACCGAAATTGGACGGTAGTCGGCTGGTTTTGTTGGTCTGGTGACTTTAGGAGGCGTTAATCCGCGTTATTGTGCTGATTTCCATTGAGGGGCACGTAGGATGAACGTAGCATATTGTATTGTCATATGTAAGGAGTTTATATTAAATTTAGTTTGATTGTCTTTCAGAGTATTTAAAACAATCCACACAATGGCTGATGGGTTCCTAAAGTCACCAATGTTGAATGTGAACTGCAACAGAATTTTTAAAATTAATCGGCATGCACCTAGGCCTACAGCAGGTGTAGGCCACTACTTCCCATGGACAAGTGTAGTCTACTTCCAGTGGAAAAGGATCTGCATTATTTGTAGTAGCCTACTTGATCATGAACCCATAGTAGGCCTAAACTACATACTTACATACCCTCGAGAGCTCGTCTTTTTAATAAGAAGAAAGTGTATGCCCTTAGGGCCTCGTTTAGGATAACTTTAAAACACTTTTAATGCATATTATAAGGAATTAAATATTATAAATGTTATAAAGTTATAAATACAATGTTATAGATATTATAAAATGTATAGACTATATATAGGCCCCCAATGACAGTAGGCCTAACTATAATTATAATAGTTACAATAATGTAAATAATCTAAATGTAGGCTATAATATAGCCTAGGCTACGTATGTAGGCCATAATGCGTGCATGAACATAATATTATGACTAAATAATTATATCTATAGGGCCTACTTATAATGCATAAACAACACGTGAATATGCGAAGCCTATTTACCGATATGTGTGTATCTATGTGTGTATGTTAATAGGCCTACAGGCTTACGTAGGCCTATGACACATTTATTTGTAAGTAAAAGAGAGCTTACAACCAGCGGCGCCGCTAGGATTTTAATTGTGTACGCACAATCAGCATGCGACCATGCGTAGGCCGGGGCCCGGGACGAAAGTGTGTGAGGGTACGAAGAACGAGCGTCCGAACTTTTTTGAATTTCCACACTGTAATGGTAGCAGTTTAAGCAGTCATCTGAACAAAATTGCTATATAAATTCAGTGCTGGTATGAACCAGGTGTCACTCGTAGCTAAGATGTAGTTTGAGTCACGTTTGAGTTTCACTACAGACAATACTGGCAAACCAGACATTTATTGAAATCAATATAAAAACTAGAAAATACGTTCAATTTCCAAGAACGCCATAAGCCTTGAGGTATAAACATATTGCTGACCAGATAGAATTAGCAGAAATAGTTTAAAAACAAACCAAGCAAGAAGGCTTCAACTACCGAAGAACGAGCGTCCGAACGTTTTTGAATTTCCACACTGTAATGGTAGCGGTTTAAGCAGTCATCTGAACAAAATTGCTCTATAAATTCAGTGCTGGCAGGAACCAGGTGTCACTCGTAGCTAAGATGTAGTTTGAGTCGTGTTTGAGTTTCACTGCAGACAATACTGGCAAACCAGATATTTATTGAAATTAATATAAAAACTAGAAAATAGGCCTACGTTCAATTTCCAAGAACGCCATAAGCCTTGAGGTATAAACAATAACATATTGCTGACCAGATAGAATTAGCAGAAATAGTTAACAAATGGTACACAAACCAAGCAAGAAGGATTCAACTACCGAATCGTGAAGCAATGTGGTAATGATGTAGCCTATAGTTTTATTAAATGTTCAAGGAACAACACATTTTGAAATTTGATATTTTGAAATTTGAAAGATAACACTCGAGAGAAGCCATTAATTAGGTGTAGCCTACAAATACAATATATCTGTACAATGTCATAATAACAGTATATTATACTCATTATAATATGATGGTATTATATATTATAATTATTTTATAATAGTAAATAGTATCATTAAGCTATACCAAAGATCAGGCGAGTTACTATAGCATTACGCAACTGCGTATATAGATTTTAACAGCTCTCAAAAACTACAAACCGTTTAGATTACTTATTGACATCCTAGATTACTATTATTCGTTGAATTTCTATTGTGCAGACTTTGTTATTGTGAGGTCCGCAAACATTTTCCTTCGCGGACTCTGAAAATTTCGTGGCACTTCTGAAATTTCGATCACAGACCCACAGTAGTTTCAATCATCGTAGGCTAATTTCATATGTTCCACGCAATGCCCAGTACATAAGTTCGTTGATTCAGAATGTGTGGTCAGTAAACTCGAGACAGTATTGTCGCAGAATGTCGTGCGGGCAAGTTCTACACTATATTGCTTGACATGAGCGCAGACATGATCAGTACCATAGAACAGATATCGGTCTGCTTATCAAAGTTAATGGCGGTAACAACCCCTGGTTCTGAGAATGTGGTAAAAGAACAATTTACAGCTTTCCCAACTCGTGACGCCACTGGCGAAACTATTGCGACAATCGTCGAGCAGCAGCTATCTGAGGTCGGACTCGAAGAGAGCAATTGGAGGAAAGGGAGAAAGGGAGCGAAATGGAGGGTAGGAGGAGGAAGAGAGCGAAATGGAGGAAAGGGAGGAAGAGAGCGAAATGGAGGGTAGGGAGGACAGAGAGAGCGAAATGGAGGAAAGGGAGGAAGAGAGCGAAATGGAGGAAAGGCAGGGAAGAGCGAAATGGAGGGTAGGGAAGAACAGAGCTAAATGGAGGGTAGGGAGGACGAGAGCAGAAATGGAGGGTAGGGAGAGAAGAGAGAGAAATAGAGGAAAGGGAGAAAGAGAGCAAAATGGACGTTAGGGAGGAAGAGAGCGAAATGGAGGGTAGGGAGGAAGAGAGCAGAAATGGAGGAAAGGGAAGAAGAGAGCAAAATGGAGGGTAGGGAATATGAGAGCCAAATGGAGTGTAGGGAGGAAGAGAGCGAAATGGAGGGTAGGGAGGAGGAGAGCAGAAATGGAGGGTAGTGAGGAAGAGAGCGAAATGGAAGAAAAAGAAGAAGAAAGCGAAATGGAGGGAAAGGAACATGGGAGCGAAATGGAGGGTAGGGAGAAACATAGCGAAATGGAGAAAAAGGGAGGAAGAGACCGAAATTGAGGGTAGGGAGGAAGAGAGCGAAATAAAGGAAAGGGAGGAAGAAGAGCTAAATGGAGGAAAGGGAGGAAGAGAGCAGAAATGGAGGAAAGGGAGGAAGAGAGCGAAATGAAGGAAAGGCGAAATGGAGGAAAGGGAGGAAGAGCGAAATGGAGGGTAGGGAGGAAGAGCGAAATGGAGGAAAGAGAGGTAGAGAGCGAAATGGAGGAAAGAAAGGAAGGAAGAGAGCGAAATGGAGGAAAGGGGAGGAAGAGAGCGAAATGGTGGAAAGGGAGGAAAGAGCGAAAGAGAGGAAAGGGAGGAAGAGCCAAATGGAGGAAAGAGAGGAAGAGCGAAATGGAGGAAAGGGATGAAGAGCGAATTGGAGGGTCAGGAGGAAGAGCGAAATGTAGGAAAGGGAGGTAGAGAGCGAAATGGAGGAAAGGGAAGAAGAGAGAGCGAAATGGAGGAAAGGGAGGAAGAGAGCGAAATGGAGGAAAGGGAGGAGAGCGAAATGGAGGAAATGGAGGAAGAGAGCGAAATGGAGGAACAGGAGGAAGAAGAGCGAAAGAAAAAAAAGGAGGAAGAGAGCGAAATGGAGGAAAGGGAGGTAGAGAGCGAAATGGAGGAAAGGGAGGAAGAGCGAAATGGAAGAAAGAGAGGAAGAGCGAAATGGAGGAAAGGAAGGAAGAGCGAAATGGAGGAAATGGAGGAAGAGCGAAATGGAAGAAAGGGAGGAAGAGCGAATTGGAGGAAAGAGAGGAAGAGCGAAATGGAGGAAAGGGATGAAGAGCGAAATGGAACAAAGGGAGGAAGAAGCAGAAATGGAGGAAAGGGAGGAAGAGCAGAAATGGAGGAAAGGGAGGAAGAGAGCGAAATGGAGGAAAGGGAGGAAGAGCGAATTGGAGGGTCAGGAGGAAGAGCGAAATGGAGGAGAGGGAGGAAAAGCGAAATGGAGGAAAGGGAGGAAGAGCGAAATGGAGGTAAGGGAGGAAGAGCGAAATGGAGGAAAGGGAGGAAGAGCGATATGGAGGAAAGGGAGGAAGAGCGAATTGGAGGTAAGGGAGGAAGAGCAGAAATGGAGGAAAGGGAGGAAGAGCAAAATGGAGGTAAGCGAGGAAGAGCGAAATGGAGGAAAGGGAGGAAGAGAGCGAAATGGAGGAAAGGGAGGAAGAGCGAATTGGAGGTAAAGGGAGGAAAGAGCGAAATGGAGGTAAGGGAGGAAGAGCGAAATGGAGGAAATGGAGGAAAGAGCGAAATGGAAGAAAGGGAGGAAGAAGAATTGGAGGAAAGGAAGGAGAGAGAGAAATGGAGGTAAGGGAGGAAAGAGCGAAGTGGAGGAAAGGGAGGAAGAGCGAAATGGAGGAAAGGGAGGAAGAGCGAAATGGAGGAAAGGGAGGAAGAGAGCGAAATGGAGGAAAGGGAGGAAGAGCGAATTGGAGGGTCGGGAGGAAGAGCGAAATGGAGGAGAGAAAGGAGAAAAGCGAAATGGAGGAAAGGGAGGAAGAGCGAAATGGAGGTAAGGGAGGAAGAGCGAAATGGAGGAAAGGGAGGAAGAGCGATATGGAGGAAAGGGAGGAAGAGCGAATTGGAGGTAAGGGAGGAAGAGCGAAATGGAGGAAAGGGAGGAAGAGCGAAATGGAGGTAAGGGAGGAAGAGCGAAATGGAGGAAAGAGAGGAAGAGAGCGAAATGGAGGAAAGGGAGGAAGAGCAGAAATGGAGGAAAGGGAGGAAGAGCGAAATGGAGGTAAGGGAGGAAGAGCAGAAATGGAGGAAAGGGAGGAAGAGCGATATGGAGGAAAGGGAGGAAGAGCGAAATGGAGGAAAGGGAGGAAGAAAGCGAAATGGAGGAAAGGGAGGAAGAGCAGAAATGGAGGAAAGGGAGGAAAAGCGATTTGGAGGGTCGGGAGGAAGAGCGAAATGGAGGAAAGGGAGGAAGAAGCGAAGTGGAGGAAAGGGAGGAAGAGCGAAATGGAGGTAAGGGAGGAAGAGCGAAATGGAGGAAAGGGAGGAAGTGCGAAATGGAGGAAAGGGAGGAAGAGCGAGATGGAGGAAAGGGAGGAAGAGCGAATGGAGGAAAGGGAGGAAGAGCGAAATGGAGGAAAGGGAGGAAGAGCGAAATGGAGGAAAGGGAGGAAGAGCGAATTGGAGGAAAGGGAGGAAGAGCGAATTGGAGGAAAGGGAGGAAGAGCAGAAATGGAGGAAAGGGAGGAAGAGCGAATTGGAGGAAAGGGAGGAAGAGCGAATTGGAGGAAAGGGAGGAAGAGCGAATTGGAGGAAAGGGAGGAGAGAGCGAGATGGAGGAAAGGGAGGAAGAGCGAAATGGAAGAAAGGGAGGAAGAGCTAGACCCCTAAGCCGTATTTTTTTAAAAATACAGCTGGCTGATCAAAAAATTCGGCTGATAGCCGGCTTAGCCACATTTACGCGTAAAACCAGAATTACGGCTGGAATTCGGCTAACCACAAACAAATTTGGCTTAAATATGGCTCAACATTCTTAAAACATAACGTACAGTACAGCATTCAAGTGTCAACTAAACATGAACATTTAAAAAATTACTTTATTTTGAAAAATAATATAAATGCATGCACTGTTTTCCTCTGAAAGAGCAACATTTCTATTAGTGTATAATTGTCGTGGACAAACATGTCTTGTGCAGACAAAGTTGAAATTTGCTATTGACAATTAAACCCATAGACTCTGTAATGGAAAACATGTATGCAGTCCACTGGGACAGATGTGTCAGATGATGACAGGGAAGATGAGCAACTTGGCTCATTACTGGAAAGTGTCCAGACATTTGCACTTGGCATTACTTTCCCAGAATGGCAGCACATCATCACAGGTGAAGTTCCTTCATGTCACATAGCTAGCAATTTCAACAGCAACCTGCAACATCAAACCATATAAAGTCTATTAGCAGACACAAGTTTGATGACCGAATTAAAAATGGCTCTGTATGTCAACATGGACATACAGTCATAATTGAGTATAATTTACGGCAACAAAGAATAATAAACATAATCTCCAATTCTCCATATAGAACAATCTCAATCTGCAGCTCATTTTAAAGAAAAACCTACATAAGGCAGCTATTTTTTTTACCTGACACCAGTAAAATGACTGTTATTAAAATAATATTACATAATTGTATTGTATTGTATTGTATTGTATTGTATTTAGAAATTTATAAAGCGCTTCTCACAGTAATACCCAATCAGAATATTAAAACTCTGAATTTATGGCAATCTTCATAGTGCTCAGCAAATTGGAAATTCATGTATCTGAACATGGTAATGTTCAATTTAACCCAGCCAAAATCAACATCGCCGCCAAACGGGCAAACACTTTGTAAAGCACAATTAGTAACCTGTAATTTGCTTAACCACAAATTTACATGAGCTTTAGAAGGTAGCGCTAAATAAGCACTTCATGTCCAAAATGCAAAATTCTTCACTGATTCTGATTGATCTGAGAGCGTTAACATCAGTAACAGTTTCGTACGTCATAATTCTTATGATTTTTACCTTTAGCCTTCCTGCTGATTCAAATCGTTTGCTCATGCTGAAATCGCAAATTTCTTCATAAGAAATTACTTCTGAAATTTAGTTAAATGACAGTTTATCCGTCGATACGAACATAAAAGGGCGATATTTCCGCTAGTTACTATAGAGCAGAGACGTATAATAACAGGATGGTAACTCTTCGACCCGACGACGTATTCCACATTTTATTAGCTAGACCTCTGGCGGTAAGAAATCGGCAAGACTTGTTTACGTACGCCGAAAATAAGCCTAGAAATATTCCGCGGCTAATTATTAAATAAATTTGGCGGCTGATGGCTGACGCCGAAATATTTTCGGCGGATTTTCGGCGCAACCAAAAATTTCGGCGATGGCGGCGGACGGCGGCGGCTTAGGGGTCTAGGAAGAGCGAATTGGAGGTTAAGGTCTCAGTTGTTCATTCACTTCGTTACCGATTTGCACAAGAGTAATCATAATGGCATGCATTTATTAGGTCAATTTGGTTCGGTAAATTATAATTATTAGTAATATTACTATTGTTATTATTGTTATTATTATAATTCGTTAAATTATTATTAATATTACTGTTGCTATTATTGTTATTATTATTATTATTATTATTATTATTTATTGCTATTATAATTTTTTAGTATTAGTATTATTATTCATTACTTTCCGCTTTGAACGCTTATCTATGGATAATTATTATTATTATCACTTTTCTAAGTTCATACTACCATAGTACCATTATCATCGTAATTGTTGCTATCTTAATTTTACTTCTTTGTTATTAATATAATTATTACTGCTACTACTACTACTTAAGGGATTGTACGAAGATCAGGTAGCGGTGATAAGAACAGAATATGGAGATACTGACGGATTCAGGATAAAGAAGGGAGTACGGCAAGGTTGCATTTTGTCTCCTTTTCTATTTAATTTGTATGCAGAAAGGATAATGAGGCATGCAGGTATGGATGAAGCTGAAGAAGGAATAAAGATAGCGGGAAGAACATTGAACAACCTGAGATACGCTGATGACACAACACTATTGGCCGGCAATAAAAATGATTTGATAGAATTAATAAGAAGGCTTAAGAGAGAAAGTGAGAAAGCAGGACTCTATTTCAATATAAAGAAAACAAAGATCATGACAACAGAGGAGGAGGATAGTTTTGTAGTAGACAATGAGGAAATAGAAACGGTAACAAGCTTTACATTTCTGGGATCAGTAATAGAAAAAGAAGGAAAATGTGATATGGAAATAAATCGTAGAGTGGCGATAGGAAAAGCTGCAATGAATGGTCTGGAAAAAATATGGAAGGACAAACATGTCAGTATAGACACAAAAAAAAGATTGGTGAAAGCTCTAATCATACCAACAGTAACATATGGCAGTGAGACATGGACATTGACTAAGAAAACGAGAAAAAAGATTAACGCATGCGAAATGTGGATATGGAGGAAAATGCAGAGAATTTCATGGACGGAGAAAAAGACTAACGAATGGGTGCGCAGGGATATAGGAATTGAGAAAGAAGAGACACTTCAACAAACAGTGCTAAGAGCAAAGTTGAGGTTCTTTGGACATATCATGCGGTCAGACGGACTGGAAAAGGAAATGATGTTAGCATATGGAGAGGGAAGGAGAAAACAAGGACGACCAAGGATAAAGTGGATGGACGAGATACATGAAATAACTAGAATGAATTTGACAGAACTGAGAGATGCGACGGCGGACAGAAGAAAATGGAGGAACTTGATCATGACGGTCGCCAGGGTTCAACGAACTGACAGCACAAGGTAACAAGGTAACTACTACTATTATTATTATTATTATTTTTTTTTGCCCCGAGGTACACATGATGCGTACCTCGGGAGGAAGAGAGAATTAGAGGGTCGGGAGGAAGAGCGAAATGGAGGAAAGGGAGGAAGTCTTGAAATCATTCATTCATTCATTCATTCATTTCAGAGATTTATATAGCGCCCCTTCAAGATTATCTACTCAGAAGCGCTCCCGACTCAACCCCGTTCAACGATTAGTAGAGCCTGCGGTCTTCCGCAGTAAACTAATTTCTGCTGTAATAATTCTTTTCTTGTCTTGCTTTCGCATTGGCCAACATTCCGACCCGTAGACTAGAGGCAAATCGGTTGTATCTTCGTCTCGTATAATTAATTATCTTTGTCTGGTTTTTGGTCTTGGTAAATAGCATGATGTAAGAAATACGACATGGTAAATAGTAATTGGATTGCAGGGGTGTTCAGGCACGAATGAGGAAGTTTTTCGCCTCGCATGACATAATTATTATGAAATTATATAATTTCCCAAAGAACTGATGTAAAATGTTATTACTTTTAACCAAAAAGATGGTCTCCAAGATGCACCATTACAAACTCCGAAATAAAAGTTCCTGACAGCCTCTTCCCTGACCTCTCCCCTCAGAGAAGTTGGAATCGGCGTAATTTTTGGGAAGCTCTGGTTACGCCACTGCTAGATGGTGTTAGACTGTTAGTTTACCTAATATTAAAACTAGTACCTAAGTAATTATAATTTTGTAACTTAATAATATTTCACTTTTTTCATTTTGCAATTTTTCATTTCTTAGCCTTTCAGCGCTGTACGCACTTGCGTAAGTGCGTACGTCTAGCGGCGCCGCTGCTTACAACGCATGCTTTAGTTTAGGCCCTATAGCTGTATTAAAGTTCATTAAGAAGAAAAAAATTCGGAAATAGAGACAAAGCTCAAATTAATAACTAGAAGTTATCATAACTGGCAATCTCCCGCGCTCACAATGTCATTGAGCTCAGTCAAAATTTTGCATCCAGAGTGCGTAGTTGACAACACGCTCAGAATTTTTGGTCCGTGTTGCATTGAGGATGAGGAATGATGATAATTATCTCATGAAGTCCGCAGCACACGATTAACTCACCATCCAGCACTCTTTGTAGATGGTATAAGAAATGTAGGCCCTATAGGCCCTATGTTCGCGTTTTTCTATAGCGACCTATGGCCTCGACCCTTTATATAGGCCTACTCACTTTTCAATGACTTAACGGGTGAGGTCCTTCACCACCGCTCGTCCGTTCAAATGGGTGTCACGCCATTTCGGGTCCCTGTGCAAGGACCGTGCTAGCCCGAGATTTAAATCTCTTAAATAGGCTAAGCCAGGATCGGTAAGCCGTAAGCGAACCGCGATCCACATGCTATCTTTCACAGAGGCGCATGAGACATGCAGCCTATCGACGCTCTTACCAATGTAGCTAACTGGGGCAAGCATATAGAGCATCTGGATACTCCTTGGACTAGCAGGTAATCGTAATCGTAAACTCGAAACTTCTACAGCGCCCACAAAAGCGAAGTCGCGGGAACCAGCTTATTCACAGGCGCTCAATCAAAACAAAATCGATAGGCAGAGGGTCAAAATCCAGAGAGTCAGACAGTCAGGCAGGCAGACAGGCAGGCGGCTAAGGTGGATGCATGGTGTTTGGTGTTGCGACGACGAGGTAGACAGGAAGAAGTGTTGGATTCAGGATAGGATTTGTCAAAGAGCAGTGTTTTCAGTTTCGAGATAAAGACCTGTGGAGAGATAGCGAGAGGTGGAGTTTTGTTGACTTCGTAGGATGGGTCAGATATTTGTCGTAGTGCTGGCGGAAGTTTAATTTATGAGCCATCCCAAAGACTCTGAATCAGCTTCAGAATTTGTGTCGCTAGCAACAGCTAGAGTAGGCTAATGTAATTCAGGTCAATAATAATAGGTCTAGCCTACCTGTGAAATGACCTGCACGTCACTGTACCGTTCGAATGGCACACATAGGCCTATCGATACGCATGTGGGTAGTATCTAGAAGGCAATGGCTAAACGCCTCAAGGCTCAAGCCATTACAATCTGCGATAAAGAAACGACGCCCACGGTTTGCCTACGATTATAGGCCTACTCATATTTGGGCCTACAACTAGGCGATAGGGCATGCTGTACTGTCTGCATGTCTATGATGTCGATACAGTACTAAGAAATAGTAAGGGCCAATATAAAACCTACTTCTCGGTTAGTTAGGCCCGCGTCTTCTATAGGTTTTTAATTGCTATTATAAATTTACAGTATCAAACTGGCAATTGTCTATATTTTGCATAATCGACAGAGCAGAGATGAACGAAGTTGAGGTCTAATTCGGACACCCCACCAGGGCCCCCACCAACCAAGGGCCCCCACCAACCAAAGTCCGAGGGAAAATCGCATTTCCGAATGCGATTTTCCATAAAGAAATGTAAACTAGGGTATATTCCTTCATCACGCGCAAAACGAAGTTGAGGTCTAATTCTAATTCAAGGTCCTCCTCCAACCAGTCAGAGGGAAAATCACATTTCCGAATGCGTTTTTTCCATCCAGAAATGTAGGCCTAAATTGGGGCAAGTAGGCCTATATTCCTACATCGTGTGTGGTTTTAATTAAGCGAGAAAATGGATAGCAAAGGCGTTGATATAGACCCCTAATCCTAAACAAATTTACCTAGCTTGTTTTCGCACTCTGGCTTACTCTGAAAGTCATCGACTTATCGAAGTCCAAGGCTCCAGAATACTCAGCCTCAAGTTATGTCAGCCAAACTTTCTTCCACGTGTCTATATTTTACGTTTATATACACGGCCAGGGTCTTGACCGTGAATCCGTACAACGTTGGTAAGCCCTATAAAGTCGTTGTCAGTTCTGGCCCAATATAAACAATTCGAAGTTGCTGAAGTTCAAAGTAGCAAGAATTGTCCCAAAGTACCGTAGTCGGCCTTTGTAAAGCATCAACCTCTGCTGTTGTCCTGTCACTTTGGTCCTGTCACGATTCTGGTGAATACTCAACGGAAATACCAACAACATACATGGACATGTATTGGACCAAATTGCACTTCCTAGCCAGAAATATTACGACGACTGTAGGTAGTTGTTTATGCACAGCACGAAAGGTATACTCGCGGAACAACCCATAAGGAAGTAACTCATAGGTATGTTTACCCCATGACACGTAAGGAAAAACACAACGAGTCTGTACAAATTTAGCCATGTAAGATTACTTCAAGCTCCCATTGTGGCAGTGCTTTGAGTTTGCTATTGAATTTAATACAAATGCTCATTTCTTGGTCAGTAAAAAACAAATCAATGTCGTCTACTTTACATATTTTATTGTTTCCGTGACAACTGCTAATGCAAGTATGTTCAATACAATACACTCATCGTAGATACTCATTTATGTTCATTCAATCAAAATTACGAGGAGTTCAGCTTTATTCTAGCAAGTTACCACCACGTTAAATTCACATCTACGCTAGTGAATAAGCATGCGATTCTAAACACCTGTATAAATTAAACAGGAAGCGCATTTCATTCAAGCAACTAATTCCTGTTGAAAGACTGAAGTTGATCGAAGTTCTGTTGTACAAACAGCACCAGTTGTGGTTTGAGTTTCTAGAACCTCAATGCCTATGATATCTTGATATATAATAAATGACTTCAGTCAATCATTTGGAAACTCTTATATCGCTAAAAGCATGCTACTTGATCAGTGTCAAGCTCTGGCCAGCACAAGATTGTTGACAAGCAATCAATCTTCAACCAATACAGTCAGTCTGGACTCTAGAGCATCTTGACATGTATTAAAGCACAAAGCATCAGTGTATGGCAAAATAAACATAAAATCCAGAACAAGCTGGTTTATACAAGATCTCGAGGCAAGTTGCCAAATATGCAAAGGGGTCTCTCAAGAAGAACACACCACAACAAACTTGACGGCTGTGGTAGTGAATCTTATTACTGAATGGCTGCCTCTTTGCACCTATAAGCTGAAAAAAGCACTCGACAAATTCAGAAGCAAATAAGTCAAACTCAATCAACAAAAATGCTTTCTACAGTGCATATAGCGCCAAACTAAGACAAAGCATAGTTAGTTATGTTCAATTTATTTCAAGCTTCTTCACTCTTTACGAAAATAACGCTCATAGAATGTAAAACCACATAATCGAAGAATGTCAAAGAACAAATAACACAGAACCGAACAGAAATACATCAATTCAACACAGTTCTAAAGCTATAAGATTGCTTCATTAAATGTGTTTGGTGGATAAAGGTAACTGAACCAAAACGTCTTCCATGGCTTGGCAATACAGGTACACAGAAATACTACATGTATATTGTCTTACAAACGAACTCCAAAAAGCAACATGAAGCTATGTTACAAGCAGATATAACATATATTCATTCAGTTAATTGAACAATGATGGGCATGTATGGTATATGGAAATTAAATCACTTGTTGTTTGAAGATTGGATAGGGATCAACAACACTTCCACTTCAGACATCAATATAATGTTAAGGCTTGTATTGTGATGTTGACCTAGGTGCTTAATGCAAGTTTACAACAGACCAGTTAAAGGCAGAGCAACATAACCTAGATATGTCAGGATGCCTCTGACAGGCAATACAAAGCAGGATTTAAAACCAAAGTTTAACATCAGCCTATGAATAATTCAACTTAAGAGACTACAAGATAACTGTTTTAAATTAAATGCACGACCAAGTCATGGCAAAAACGCAACTCTGGACACACAAGACAAATGATTAGGCCTACATACAGGAGTTCCGAACACAATACATTACATATAACCATAATTAAGACAAAATAAATATGATAACACGGTTCTGTAATGACACCAAGTGATGAACACCTACAAATAATTCAGGAAAACGAAGTATTTAGCCGCCAATAAATTATAGGTACAGCTTACACAAAATGAACAATACACAGCGCCTGAAAATGCGGAACCAAAAAGCTAGTCGTTTCATTGCAATACCTACGCTGCAATGGCTACAAAAACGAACTCGCTGGAATAAAATAGTTTTCAGAGCAGAATATATTTGTCCCTAATTCACTCACCAAAAAGTTGGCAAACACTCACCATCACATACAATAGGTAAGATCAATTGCCACACAGTGAACCTCTGTCTTACTCAGTCACCATATTGGCCATAGCAACATATTGTCTAACCATTCATTTGCAATGCCATCTGGCTAATGATCCATTCTTTGTGCAACGTTACGTATTCCTAGTTTCAATCAGCAGAAAAAAATAATAGCAGCCACAATATCACTGATGCATTCTCAATCCATAATTACTGTATTGTAATCTCTAAATTTGACAAGCGCTACTCTAAAGCTAAGCGCAGGGCACCAGTTTATTCAAGAGCACTGGGTTGTGCCAGAGGGTCGTCCAGAGGTGCTAAGTGAAATGCTAAGTCCGGTTGTCAGAGAAAGGAGGCAGGAGTTTCAGTGAGGATGAGTAAGCTTGGAAGGCACAAGATTGGACGGAAGAGGGTAGGAATTGAATTATAGAAACACATCAACTCATTGGCAAGTCCAAACACATGTTTTGAAAAAATAAATACATACAGTTAACATGGTTAATTAATTACAGAACAGCATAGGAAACTTTTCAAATCATGGAATATTTGCCTATATTAAAACAATATACGACATAAATTATTTCTCTAGGTAGCTCTCATCGTATGGTTGATATATCAACCAAATGAGTCATCTACACCAATATTCAAATTCAATATCCTTTCAAACGTGTGCATAAGTTGCATAACATATTACACCAAACACAAGAATAAAATATAGTTCTTGGGTCATTGAAAATCTTAATTGTCTCCATTTCATTCTGCACCTCTGATCGACTAGCCGTACCAACAATTCTACTACTCTCTGACCCTAACAACATGAAGCCATGAGTCAATAACTTGATTACTAGCACAAAGCTGTAAGTTACCGGGGAATGATCGTCACACCACTTGCACTACATGCCCAGTGGTATTGAAAGAACCCATACTTCTGCTGCAACGTTCCTAACAACTCCATACACACCCTGCAAAATTTGCAACAATGATCAACATTGTATGCTATTGATTGGCAAATTTCTCTCATCCTGACTTCAAGATTAGACCGCCATAACACAGCACTAAAGTCCCACGTATCACAACAGTATCACCACGGCTGACCACAGACTCAAAGAAAGAAAAAACTCAACTTCAAAGTAAGCACCCATTTACCCTGGTCGCCTGTTGCGATGATGCAAAACTTGAAACAGCCCAGAAGTCTCTCACTGAATTATACACGATGACAACCCCGCAAGAGACTTCCGTGATAATGCCTTGTCCTTGACTTTGCACACCTCTGTGCCTTACTTCTGACTATTTTCCAAGCTTTCCATTTCTCCATAACATAAAAATACTCATCTTTGCCCATTATTTACAAAAACTGATATGATTTGCAGGAAGAGAGATTTTTGCCTAAATTTTTAAATTCCTAAAATCGGTAGTACAGCTATGACATATCGGCTCCAAATAAGATTCGAGTGTTCTCGTAGACGATGTAACTGATGCTGACGGCTGGTGCCACCTTAAGCAGGTTGGCCAGAAGACCGCGATAGAGTCCACGCGTACCGTCTGTGTTGACGATTGTCTTCAATATATGAGTTACCGACTCTGAGGCTCCATCAATAACCACTGCTGCAATTAACAACAAATTGAACACACTCAATAAGAACCAAAGAAAGAACCAAAGACCCTCAAAGGCATTTCATACCTTAAATTACAGGACTTGTGCATTCATGCACACATATATACAGTCATACATACATACATATATATCAAAATATAACTGAAACAGTACACAACATAGTACTGCAGTGTTTAAAAAAAATCAAATGTGAGCTATTTTGTAAAGATAAATATTAACTTTTATTAGAAAATTATCACTCAATAACTGAAGCTTTCCACTTAAACAGAATTTAAAATTATCTAGGAACTATATTTAGAATATAATTACAAAAGTAACACAATTGTCCAGTTGTCTTTTATAAGAAAATTCCCCACTGCACGGAGGAAAACTTAAATAAATGCAGATCAAAGTCACGTCAGATATCAGTCACACAGATAATTACAACAGTTACCATGTAATATTCATGATTTCTCTTCATTACAAAGAATTGTAAAAAAATAATCTGTTTCTGTGAGTATTAAATGGAGTTTGTTTACTACACTGGACACCAAAACAGTTTAAATAGATGATCACAGTACAGTTCGCTTACCATGTGCCTGTAGTCGAGTTCTGACGAGAGACAGTGGATAGCTGACCAGCTGACCACACGTACTGCTGATAACAGCACACGCCACGAGAACCTCAGCACCCGGCTGCTTCTCTGCGCTCTGATGACTAATGTATGATCGTTTCAAAGTCTAAGCATAAAAAATAGTTACCAATGTATTAATATTAAGACACATTTATTTTCAACTTTTATTGCTTAGCATAAAATAGTTACCTATGGTAATCTGAAAAACTTATTATTGCACATCTGACTACACAAATTCCTAACTGGTCATTAATGAAATCACTAAGTTAAATAATTAACAGCAATTAAAATAATTAGACTTAAGTATTTATTCAAATGAATTATCAATGCCTCATTTGGTATTTTAACTAGTGTGCATAGTCAATGAACCCTGATCTGCCAGTAACCATCAATCACGTGTTCAAAGTGCCGCAACCAAACATCAGAGGACATCTTTCCTGTGGGAAATGGCATTTTAAGTATAATTAATCAATTTGGCACATTAGAAATTCCTTCATTTAAATTCTTTTAAACAGGATCAACAACACTAACCTCATAGATGGCCAAATCGATTCCAGCATAGGGGATGATTCCCATAACGTTTGGAATGTATCCTCTGTAGAAGCCTTTAATTCCATTTGTCTCTAGGATGTTCTTGACGCAGTCATAAATTCCCTTGTACTGGCCAGTTTTTCTGATCACAAGTCTTGTCTTAATAACCTAAAACAAAATTGTCAACATATTGTCAAGAGATTTGAGGTGAAGCTAATTTATCAAGTCAGGAGCTTTTCAAGTACTTTCCCTTCAATTCCTTTTAATCATGAGATACAAGGCATTTAAAAAAAATAGCAGCATTTGAAAGCTTTTTATAACTAACTGTTCCCAGAGACATGTGGCAGAGTAAAATTTTTAGCTGGGAACATTTCAGAAAGTATAGTAAAACGTAATTCTGTGCCAAGTGTACTAAAACATTTAGTATAAGTACCTCAAGAGGATAGATTGCAGTCTGAGACATGACACCAGCCAGCGAACCAGAGGCGAATCTTTCGTAAATGTTAAGTTCCTTTTTCGAATCACCTTTCATGTAACTTTTTATCTGGACAAAAATGCAGAAACATAAATCGCAATAGTCGTAAAATATATCGGTATGATGAGTAAACATAGCATAGGTTAAGCATGCTCTGCCCTGATGATTGTATTGTACCTGTAAACTTATATAGTGCCACTCACAGTGCTACACCAGCAGTACAGAGTGCTCTCAGTGCAAGAGACCCCGAGAAAACGAGGCCGTCTTGTAAGCAGCAAAAGGATGCTGAGAGGCCACCATTTTGAAGCAACATTGAGCAAGTCATGGGAGGAAGTTTATTCCATAGAGTGGGGCCAATAAAAGCGAAAGCACGAAATTTGGTCATGACAGTCCTCGCTCGTGGGACAAAAGAGTTCAAGTCGGTCAAGTTAAACACTTCATTTGCTAATTTCAGAAGGAGAAAACCAAACAAAAATAATCACAAGCAAATAGGAAGTGAAACAATTTACTGTCAACACTATAAACACTTCCCAAATCATCCTGGTCAGCTGGCTTATCCTCAAATATCCCTCAACTGTTCATGTAGTTTTTTTTATCAGTAGTCCTGTTTCAGGCTCAATTTCTCAACATCCTTTTATAGTCTCAATCATCTTTTTTAGAAGAAACCAAAACCGCCACTATCATATTCCAATATCCTGTTTTAGTGCATCATAATTTATAACATGGAAAGCTACTGCCAAACAAATAGAGCAGAATTTTATATCAAGGTAATGGCACATAACTGCACAAATCTCTTTATAGCCAGCAACTTACTATCAGTGCAGTTATAAGAAAGGAAAAGTAGTGAAAGGGTTTGCAATATTACAATAATCACACAACATCAGTCATAGGAGATTTACAAAAACTATATAAATATATGCAGTATAAGATAGGACTAAGATAGGACTGCGTCTCAGAATGGACAATCTGGTAGGGGCGCTATAACAAGTGTTCAAATACAATACAATACAATAAAGGATCATAAAACAAATAGGACAATAAAGCAATACAGTCAAACTGGGCAATATACACGACAGTTGTGCAAGGTTAGAATTTTTCAAGTTACATGGAAACATCTGAAAGACTAGAAATGTGAAGACAATTTGTAAGACTAAGTACCTGTTCATACGCCATAAACTTCAGCGCCATTTCAGGCATGACTTTCGTTACATTCATGCCGTTTCCTCTCCACAGTGAGGTAATGCCACCTTCTTTCAGCATATTTTGCATGGCAGACGACATCTTCATGTTATTTGACTTTGAACTGTAAACCTATAAACACAATGACATTACCCAGTTACAATAGTGGAACAAGTCTAAAGAAAAAAAACAGTTGGATCCACCACAAATGTAGGAAAGTAAATGTATATATGAAAAAGTAAATAAATCATGACAACCACATAAAAATACACATTTATAAAAATCAGACACAGAAATTATATACGAAAATTTTAATTAAATACAAAGCAACTAACAGAGAGGATTTTCTATAGCTACGTGTAAGTATTAAATTTCTTGCATGGTTATTTGCCTCTAAATTGGATCAAAACAGACATATGAGAAACTTGACATTGTTTAAGAAGGGCAAAAGAGAAAAAAGAAAATTGATTACTGCTGCAGGACAGATACCATGACTCGTTGCATAAGATTCATTCTCCAAACATGCTCAACAGAAACTGCCACCACAGGTACAGCACATGTCCCAAACTTTGTTGGAAATACAATACAAAGTCTCTGAAGCTTAAACCCCTCCCACAACTGAAGATTTAGTCCCTGCACACTCTCAATGTCATTTGGACAAGAAATGTGGCTTCTCACGCCCTCAGAACAAGTCTCCAATAAACTTAAAGTGCAGACCTAGTCTAAAGTCCGCTGTGCAACACAACTGGTCAAAGTTTTCTTCTGTCTAGGGTACTAGCTCCGAAAACAGTTCACTTCCATGTGCCCTGGCTTTTACCATACAAAAGGCCAGAACATAAAACATAAAAGAATAAATATTTCTGGATAAAATTTATATTATGCACATTTGGAGACAATACATGAGACTGAAAAGTTACTCAATAAATCAGGATTGCCAGACTTGCTACACAGAGCTACTGTCAACTACATCATTACTTGGCATGATAAAGGACTTCATTCTCGATTATCAAGGTCGAAAGCGCCATATAACCTATTTTTACACGATTCAGACCACACATGCAATTGTCAGCAGAGCAATGAGTGATCACTGTATGCGAAAACAATGACTAGTGATAACATAACTTGATTATGCAATGTCTCCATCCCTTTTGGCTTAAATGCTAACTTACTTAAGCTAGATAATCATACAGGTACTAGCTTACTGGTGGTCAAGTAACAGGAATGCACGTGATTATCTCTTGTAAGTGGACTCTGGCAGTGTTCTTAGAAGTTAACTTCTCTTATCAATTCTAACGATTAATAGTGGGTTTTGAAGTGAGTGGCCATAGAGATTATCAAAGCCTCACTTGAACAACAATGTGCGCCTGTAGTAGCATAAAAGTCTGACTAGACGCTAATACTCTTAATCCTGATAACACATGAAATAAAAAGGGAAAACTAGAAGTGTTATAGTCGTCCTTGGGTTGGGTAGCCAACTTATTGGTGGTGTGTGTGGTGTGTGTGTGGTAGCAAATGAGGACCACTGGAAATCCTAGTGTGCAAGTGAATAAGAGATTGGAAACAACCGCATGTTTGATACAAGATCAAATGGACATCAGTCATCAACAAGCATCTGAGAGAGAGAGAGAGAGAGAGAGAGAGAGAGAGACAGACAGAGAGACAGACAGACACAGCATGTAGTTTATTGGGGTAACAAGTATATAATCACGTGTGTAATGACTATGGATGAACTCCGAAAAGTCATAACAATATGCTATTATCATCAACGATTCAACATTCACAGAGACATGCACTTAACTCAACAAAATAGTCACATGAAGAATTTATCGAACAAAGCAGGCCAACAAGCCCGCTAGGGCATAGAACAATCTAGACAGGTGTGTACCGAGGGAACTCAAACACCAAACACTTCACTCCACAAGTTCGCCATACCACCTAAATCCACCTTAATAAACAGACCACACCCCCCCCCAACACACACCAAGCACCATAAGTTGGCCACCTTAAGGCCTTTCCCGATAACTGATTTTAGTAAAATAAGTGGAGTGAGGTAAGATGGTGACCAGAAGGATTTCACCAAGTCCTGTAGAGGGATGTATATAAAGAAGGCATTCACTTCCCAATATCATTGTCAAATCCTACTGTTTGACATGCATGCTACAAAACTGTTGCACAATCCATGCATTAAATTTCATTAGGTCAATTGGATTCTATGTTCAACAGATACAAGTAGAGCTTATTAATAACTACAAACTGGAACGCAACTGTGAAATACAACCCAGACACTTTACACAAGTACAATAAAAATGAACAACTAATACTATAAAACAATTCGAAAACTACCAATGGGTCATTACAATATACCCGTCTAACGTTCTTGGTACAGATACTTTAACAGCGGCTGGCAAGTGTCATAAAATGTAAATGGCCGAGTTCTGACTAAACAATACGAAGCATGGTACTCAGCAACACCCAAACACACACACCCACTCAACAGCCAAAACACACCCACAGGGCACAGCCAATGACAGACAGCACAGTACTAGGCCCAAAAAATTACACAAAGGCCCAACATACTTGCATCAGTCATCAACTGGGAAGTAGGATGTGTCACACGCACACGAGCGTTTAGACCCATGCACACAAATTACTGAGGAAAATTACAGTTTATATATTCTCCAAAAATATATTACTCATAGATAATTATACATGTTCAAACATGAAATTGCAAACTATGTGCTATTGCAGTTTCTGGAAAACTACAAAACTATTCTTTAAAAATATATATATTAAATCACATGAAAGTAACATACAGAAATCAAATTTTGAGCATTTTACACAATTAAAACCCCTCAGATAAACAGATTATAGAAACAAATCACAATTTCACAAATATAATCTGCTCACTGATAACTGCAAATAGCCCACTGAAATTATAGAAATACTAAATAAATAACAAATTTTTGTACTGCCTGGACAACTTAAAACTCAGACACAAAGTTCTAGAAAATAACATGAAAACAAAACAACCCTTTACGACGAGCGTGTATTAAAAGTGACTGGGAAACCAATGCAGCTCATCGTTAAAGCATTAAATGGTGGTAATGAAACGCTGACATTAGACAAGCATTAGGGATAGAAACAACTCTGCTAGATAAAGTCATTCAACAAAGGCTCCGATGGTTTGGAGTAGAGAGAATGCAAGTTGACCTAATACCACACAATGCACTACATGCAAGATTCAAAGGAAAAAGAAACAAAGGCAGACCAAGACTACACTGGATAAACAACATAAATGAGGACATAACATCACTTGGACTGACACTAAGGGCAGCAGTGGACTTGACAAACGACAGAGGACAATGGAGGTCATTTATTCATAACCATTGCCGCCAAATGGCTGGCAACAGGAACTGATGATGATAAATGAAAATGGCAAAAAATATCTGTGAACTTACCATTAGAAACACTTTTAATCGATCGAGTGGAGCTGTGGATGTTCTGGAAACCGCTCCAGCAAGCCCTCCTGCCACAAGGTGACGCCACCATGTACTCGTCTGATGTGGCTGAATATCGTTGTTCTCGCTTACGGTTGGCACTTCGAGAAACTATCATAAAACACGAGCCGTTAGAACTAACATGATTCACTTTTTCAACATTTACATTATACATCCCATAATTATTTAGAACATTAATAGACTACCTCAACAAATTCACGTTTCTGAGAAACCATAAAATACACCGCAACTCAATTTTCTTAATTTTGACAACACATTCAGCACCAAAATTAAATTTAAAAATTTATCACTTGGATAAAACCTTATGTGATCATTAAGTGCAGAATTTGCTGCTTCAGTTTACCATCAGGCACACAAATTTTAAACAAGAAAGAAGCTGCAACCATTATGTTAATCAACAAAGTTTTTAATACTGGCATAGTTATGATCACCAGCTGTTAGGAAAGACACGAGTTCCAGATTGCCTCAGTTCTAAAATATGCCTTTCTAGATTTCGGTTTTTTAATCTGGTACCTCACAAAGGCATTACCTAAATTTACTTTATTTGGGGTACATTGCGAATCACCAAACCCAACTCTCCAAAACAGACTTTCAGCCGGATCCAAGAAATCTATACTAGTTTTCATGGTTCAAACACTTGGCAGAAAATTGAAAATTTGTTTTCGGGAATTTGGTCAATTTTCACCAATTTCGCGAAATCTGATTTCGGGAATTTGAGTAGACCCCCTATTTGGTTCCTCACTGCCTTGTCTCTTAATATTACCCCAATTTACCGGGGGTCAGCCCGAATCCCCGAAACAAATAATCTATGGGCGATTGCACATAATCCATCCGGTTGAAATAAATATTGGCAAAAGCCTGTCAAAGCCCGATTTCCCGTTTAGTGTCAAAAAAGTTTTCTAGAAAGCGGCCGAGCTATTCAGAGTTAAATTGTAAACATAACATGGCCTTGATGTATATTGATATGCTGCCTATTCAAATGTTTATTTCTTAATTATATTCTTTCGCGTCGGACTTAGGAAATGGAAATCAATTTCGGGGATCCGGCGGAAATGACTTTCGGGGATTCGGCCCGCACCCATTTACCGTATCTCGTGTCTCTTAGAAAATCTTCACAACAAGATCTTCGTACCACGCATTCTTTTCAAAAACGTCTACTAGATGAAAAACTGCCTCTCTCAATAACTCATGTATTCTGTTGCGTTTTGTCGACAGTTTTGTGGAAAATAAACGAATATGATGATGATGATGATGCCTGCTATTAAGTGTTATCGGAAATACCTGATACAGGTCCTGAAGTTCTTTGACACAGCGAGACATGTAGAAATCACTGTAGTAGAAGAGGTCGACACGGCTACACATGCTCTGTTTAATTGCTCTAGAAAAAACGGCCTTCGCGTCCGAATTAACAGTCCGACTCTCCGACATCGTGTCCATCCCTGAAGAAACCTTACTGACGTCGGTCGGCCTCACATGAGGTCTAACCGACCAGGCCGTCGATTTTTCGATCACACCCGCCATTATGTTACGACTCGATGCCGGTAGTACTCGCGTGACTAACTCTTCGTCGAAGGCAACTCCCTCTGAAAACACGTTTCCTAACGATTGAATGCGTAGCCTGAGCGAAGGATTCATTCTCGCTCGTTCCTTCTTTAAACTCACTTTAATCTAAAGTTGTGAAAAAATTTCCTAATTACACAAATGACTACGATCCGTTACGATTGAAACTCTCCTCTCAACTGATTCAAAGAACTGAAGCCACTTCAATCTTTATTATAACGGAAACTACGCAGTTGTCGCAGGTCACTAGACGCTCGAGTCGCCCAATCTTGACTAAACCAGTCCAAAAGGCGCCCAATAGTACCGCATTGCGCCTGCCAGTCAAACGCTACAAGGTCTACTGCGTGGCCTTGAAACAGTTGAACATGACCGACTTACGCTAATGACTATAACGACCTAAGCTTAAGGTACTGTACTGTTTACATTTTCTCAATAAACAATGTCGGTCACTACCGTCACCGTGGAATCAACCTGAGTTCACGTAGGCTAAACTACCCGCGGATTTAGGGCTATAGTTGACCCGTTGCAACTTGCAACTCAGCGAAGAAATTCATTTTAAGCAATTATAATTAGGCCTAGGCTTACATAATAAGCTTAATACAATATAGTAGGCCTAGAAATTAGGTATAAGCCAGAATAAAGTGACATTTTTTAATTAATGCATCGATAGCTCTAACTGCCTATTCAAACGGGCACGTGGTGGTGAAAGAATCAGAAGAATCTCACCCGATCAATTCACTGAAAAATGAGCATGGTCGAGGCCTTGCACGGTCGCTAGGCCTATGGAAAAAAAACTGTAGGGTCTACATTTACATTTAACAGTTGAATTCGTAATTTATCCTTGACGATACATAATTATTGTCATAAGTAGTAGTTAGGCCCAATAGGCCCCTATAGACCTAGGCCTATCTATGCAAGATTCATTCTAGTCTGCACAGTGGTTAGACCTAGGCCTATGCTACGTCTAACCACTGTGCAGACTAGAATGAATCTTGTAGAATGAATCTTGACGTACTATAGTTGCTCATGTACGTAGAGGTGCCGGATCTCCAAATCTTTACAAATGTAAACTTAAGTCCATCTGGCGAATTTGTATAGCCTAGGCCTCAATTCAGATAAGCATAAAATGTGCGAAACAAAGCGCATAAAATTATATGGTCGATTATTGTAACAGAAGCATATTTAGGTGGCGGATCTCATAGTTCAGGTGGCCGATCTCAAACCTGAGGTGCCACCGTGCCGGATCGCAGATCCGGCGGGTTCCGGCTGAATTTAACCACTGAGTCTGAGCATTATTATGTTTGTCCACAGAATCCCGTCAAAACAAACTCATTATTTTTTATTGAATGTATACACAGACGGTCGATCGATCAAGCACGCCACTCGATAGAGGCTTGCATGGTCACTCGAACTCTAGTAAAAATTAAGCATAAGCAAGCTTTTTTATTACGTCGTTAAAGAATCTCGATAGCAATAGGACTACTTAGCCTAATTATTCTCGTCTGAGGTTCCTCTACCGAGATCACTTCTCGAAGTTCTCGTCTCAAGTTATCCTATCGATCTATAACAACACTGCGCACTTCGACAGGCTGGAACGACCTGCCTCCTGATCAAATCCGCAAAATAATTCCCGTGCAGATCCTCTGCCAATTTCGCCGTCCACCCACCACCAACCATACCACACGCTCCTCCATCTATCAACCATCAGGCTTACTTTCTATTCTATAATAATAAAATCACATCCTAGAGAAGTCCTATCTACAGTTTATCAATGCGACGAAGGACAGATCCAGCTGGGCTGTCCTTCGTCGCCAAATGTTTCTCGTCTATGATGGAATCCGCCTTAATAAGCAAAGATTTGAATTAGGGATAGCACGGTCGATCGTAGGCTAGGCTACACGTACGATCGAGAACCTTAACTGCATGACACCCATTCAAATGGACAGCGGTGGTGAAGGGGATCATGTATATCACCCCATCAATTCATCATGCATCATGCTTAAGCAAGTAAGTCATACCTTTTAAAATATCAAAATTAAATGATACCATAATTATTTCATAATATTTTGGACTAAAATTGGGGGTGCACTGGGGGCCACAAACTCAGTTGGGGGGCACTTGCCCCATGTAGAGCCGCCACTGGCGCCAATACCAGTGACACCAATTTAAACACGTTATAGGCCTAGGCTACTTTATCAATCAATCAATCAATCAATCAATCAATCAATGAATCAATCAATGAATCAATCAATGAATCAATCAATGAATCAATCAATGAATCAATGAATCAATGAATCAATGAATCAATCAATCAATCAATCAATCAATCAATCAATCAATCAATCAATCAATCAATCAATCAATCAATCAATCAATCAGTCAATCAATCAATCAATCAATCAATCAATCAATCAATCGTTTATTGTTCCCAGTACAACCAACAGATACCAATTAGCACAGTAAACTTTATGACTCAGTTATACAGGGTGGCCACAGAAATATGATTTCAAAATTCTCTGAGTTTTCCAGGTTTTCCAGAGTCATTTTTTTAATTTTCCAGAGTACATTTTAATCACTTTCCTATTATATATACCGGGTAGGCCTAAAGATTAAAAGTCACCAAAATTTGAGCGGCCTCCTCTTCTTATAGCTGCACATTTCGCCTGTTTAAAAAAAATTGTTTTCCTCATAATAGTTTAGATCAATTAGTAAAAACAAAAATATCGAAACATTACTATGTTCACTTAATTTAGAGTGTACCTTTTCACATGCAAATGCAATTACTATAGAGTGCAAGTCACAAACTTAATGCCAATGGCTGGAGTTGGGAGCACCTCTGAGTAGCCCATTGAAGAGGCGCTAAAAGAACCCATGAATGAATAATATTATGTATTATGACTGCACCTAATTGAAACTACTTTGCCCAAATGGAGACTAGTCCAATTTCTTTAACTCCTTCATCTCATGCTCAAGGCTTAACACAGCACTGCCTGCATCTCCAGTCAGCTTGGCTTTCTTCACTTTGAGATTTTTGCTGCACAGACAATTAAAACGTAACGTACTGGGACTTGTTTTAATGAACAATGCTGCCATCTCTGTTGACGGTGTTAGCAAGACCTTCAGCAATGTTATAGCCTATACTCACACTCTGCTACTAAGCAATCATAGACTTCCTAATTTCTTACACTAAGAAATCACGCCAAAACACGTGTTAAATAATCGATCTGAACAAATTCCCTGAGTGATGGAGGAAGTCCCTGAGTTTTCCCTGAGTTTTCCAGAGTTAAGAAATTCCCTGAGTTTTCCCTGATTTCGAAAGTTGTGGCCACCCTGTCATAGCGGTTGATAATTACCGCTATAGCAGCTCCTTTGTCTGGCACATATCCAAGGTTGCCTTAACTTGTATCTGCTTGGCATCTCTGGACAATCCTTCGGACACGACACAACGCATATTTTAACGGATTTGGACTACTGGGACAAAGTCTGCTACTCTACTTCCAATGTTATTGGACAGTAACATGAAAGCAGAGTATTAGGCCTACCTGGGAGGCTGGGACAAATCACCAAACTACTGGGAAAAATCCTAAAACTACTGTGGCAAATCCTAAGACTACTGGGACATTTGTCCCAGTAGTCATACAGTTAAAATATGCACTGCATGTATGGCGTCATTATACAAAAAACACTGCACAGAGTCAATATGATATTAACTAAGCTCGGAGATCCAAGACAGATAATTGATGCTGCGGCCGGCTACCCAACCAGAAAACCCCATGGGTGACTGGAGGTAAGTTTTTTCCATTGTACACGCAGCGGAGTTGGATTTGCTCCCCTCCCCGTCTTAGTTACATGTAACAGGGATAAATGTCTTTGGGAAACTAAACAGAAATGTTCTTTACATGATCTACATGTATTCAATAACAGTTCTTCTGTACATGTCACAGGATAAATGCCTTTGGGAAAAATAAACTAAAAATGTTCTTAACATAATCTATACAATAAAAGTTCTTCATTACATGTCACAAGCTAAATGTCTTTGGGTCAAAAATAAACTACAATTTTTTTTAACATAATTATAGTATACAATAAAAGTTGCTCAGAATAACTTCTTTACATGTCACATGGATAAATGTTTTTGAGAAACTAAACTAAATGCTCTTTATATAATCTATACAATAAAAGTTCTTCATTACATGTCACAAGATAAATGTCTTTGGGAAAAATAAACTAAATTTTTTTAACATATCGTAAACAATAAAAAGTTCTTCAGAATAACTTCTTTACATGTCACATGGATAAATGTCTTTGGGAAAATAAACTAAAATGCTCTTTACATAATCTATACAATAAAAGTTCTTTACATGTCACAGGATAAATGCCTGTGGGAAAAATAAACTAAAATTTCTTTACATAGTGTATACAATAAAAGTTCTACAGAATAACTTCTTTACATATCACAGGGATAAATGTCTTTGGAAAGCTAAATGACAATACTCTTTACATAGTCTATACAATAAAAGTTCTATATGTCGTTCTTCATCACCTTTCCTTCCCCATGTTTTCTTCTGTCTTGTCTTCAATCGGCAAGGCCTATCCTATTTAAAGGCACAAGGGCTGCCTTAGTTAGCTGCCTCTCGTCCATTATTTAATGACACAAGGGCTTCCGGAATAACCCGAGTCTTGCCCATTGCACATCGCACATGGTCGCCAAAGTTAACCGGGCCTTGTCACTTATTTGCATGTCACGTCCAGATTTTCCGTGTGCACATGAGAGTGAGTTGGTCTTGCAGGCTCGTTTCGGCACGATTCTCCTGAAGGACTTGTCGCAGATTTTTGTACGTCAAAGTGGTCGCAGTTTCGGGACTCATGACGACCCGACCGTTTCAGCAACGCATTTCGGCAGCATTGGGCTAATCAGAGTCTGGCGATCGACATCTTTCCTGAGGTAGTGATCGACGTACTTTGGGACCATGATGACGCTTGGCTCGATGGCTCCGTAGTCCGAGTATGTGCTCGAGGCGGACTAATCCCATTTTTGCAGTCACGTCGGCTTTCTCGGTATTCGAGTGTTCTCGGGAGGTGCGAGCGGGCTAGACGATGACAGATAAGCAACGATCCAGACGATCGTTGCTGGCGACTGAACGCGTTTTTCGTTGTCTTCTACTGTATGCAGCAAGTCTTCAAGATCTGTCGGTCGTGTAACAGAGTTTGTTGCTCCAGGTCGCTCTGCATCACTGCAAAAGAATCTGAAAGAACAAGAACATGGTGCATGTTAGCGTTGACGGCCAATTCTATCACCCTCGGTATTGTCTCCATTTGCGTCGCCAGAACTGATGAGCCGTTACACATCGAGTAGCTTCCATTGGCGATAACGAGAGGGCAGATAAAACGATCGCAATACGTTTACCCCTGTTTTACGTGACCCATCCGAACTTCCTACCCAGTGTTGTTCAGTAATTGAAATACATGCAATTGAATTAAGTAATTAAATTACAAGTTCTGTAATTGCAATTGTAATTGAATTACATTTTAAGTCCAGTAATTGTATTTCAATTACAATATTGCATGTATAATTTGTAATTGAAAGAAGTGTAAATTACCAATTACTTTCATAATGTCAGCAAAGATGCTAGCCTGCTGGGTTGACCCGGGCCACCCGTTTAATTATATAAACTGCTCTGCATTATGATTGCATGGCAACATAATTGTCAACATTATTCTATCCTTACACTCCTCTAACAATCTTACAGCACACTTTGAAAGACCCAAGGACAAGGGCTGACCATCACTATCAGACTATCCATGCAGCCAATGCATTCGTTCTTAACTAGCCTACTGTGGCTGCCTACAGATAACAGAGCTTCCATCTTCAGCTCAGTGTCTCTTTAGCACTGCTGTCTGCTGGACGAATTGACTCACTCACCCAGGCGAAATCAACTAAGTTCTCTAACAGACTATCATTTTGAAAAACTTCTACTCCTAAAAATCAAATAAACTCTAACTTGTTTTAATGGATCATAATTGTAAATTGCATTTCGGATACCTGACAAACTTATAATACAATTGAATGTATTTAACAATCAGTGTTATTTTACTTCACAAAATAATTTCTATTTCAGTTTCAGTTCAGTTCGGCTGGGAGTAATTTCAGTTTCAGTTCAGTTTCAGTTCTCAAATAATTTCAGTTCAACTTCAACTTCGAGTTCTTAAATAATTTCAGTTCAAGTTACAGTTCTCAAATAATTTTAGTTCAAGTTACAGTTACAGTTCTTAAATAATCTTACTTCGAGTTCAATCAACGTAGTTACTTGAAGTTGAAGGTCTATCAACGTAGTTACACTAGTACACTAGTACAGGGTACTAACTACTCACTGCAAAGTGCAGTATTTAATTTCAGAAAAACTCTCATTTCCAAATTACTTCATTTCTATTTTTAGTCATGAATGTGTATAATTTCCGTTCGGATTTTAATTATCGTTACAGTTTTTATTCAGTTCGGCATCATTTATTTCCGTTTCCGTTCAGTTTTCGTTCTTAGAATATTTTCAGTTATCGTTATACTTATCGTTAACGGAATGGATTATTTTCAGTTCGACTTATCGTTTCCGTTAACGAATATAACACTGATAACAATAATATACAACCATTGGCCCATTGGATATTTTAGTCTAAAACAGAATAAATTAAAAATTATGGAAAAATTCTAAATCAGTTGCCAATTTTAAAGGAATGATTGAAAAGTAATTGGTAATTGAATTACATTCAAAGTGTAATTGTAATTCAATTACTTTCACAATCAAGTAATTGTAATTCAATTACATTTACAAGCATGTAATTGCAATTATAATTGAATTACATTTGCAATGTAATTGATACGATACAACACTCTTCCTACCTGTGCGCATAGATGGCCATGGATGAAGACGATCGTTGCTGGGCTGCTGGCGACTGAACGTGTTTCCCATCGTCGTCGGCACATCAGGTCCTCGAGCTCTGGCGGTCGTGTTAGACTCTCGTTGCTCCAGGATGTGGATCACTACAAGAGAACCTGAAAGAACAAGAACACGATGTAGGTTAGCGTTGGTGGCCAATTATTTCTACCTGTGTATGGCCTCCATTTCTGCCACCAGGACTTGTGAGCCGTCGCTCATCTGATAACTTCCAATGGCAACCATGAGAGGGCAGATAAATCTAATCTAATCTAATATGAACATTTGCAAAGGGCTTCTCACAACAGAGATATTCAGAAGCGCTCTCGGCATGACATCAGCAACGAGATTCAGGTGAAATCCCCCTCCAGAATCCTCATTAGGTGGTGCTCAAAAAGATTATTTTTAGTAAATTGATGGGACAGCCCCAGGTTATGTTCCTTTTGATAAAGTAAGTTAGTGTGCAAAATATGATAAAGATATTCCATCATTTAGGTGTGCCACATTAGAGGACAAGTTATCAAAATTTTAGACAAGGATCGTAAGCACAATTGTGATAATATTAGAAAAAAGCTTTTTCCATATTTTGTGTAAGATCAAGTAAACCTTAAATTGTTTTACTTAAAAGTAGAAGAATTAAAAAGTACTTGTGAGCATTATTCAGCCTTATAAGTTTGATAAAGTCATTAACACATTAAAATATTTATTGGTCCATTTTGTGACCGTTGACTTTTTGGGGTTCGGAAACTTTTTACTCGGACACCACCTGGAGCAAGGCCTGCTTTTGACCTTCATTCTTGGTCAGCATTTGATTTTATTCTGGTATCAATGCCACTCCCGTTTCTCTCCTATCATTCACCACTCAACCTATCTTCATTCTGCTGACACTCCAACTATATGCTGTTCTGTTTCCACGCATTACTATATAGCTGTCCTTCATTCGACCAAGAGCTGCTGCTACTTGCAGATTGATAATATTATTTGGGCGAGATCTTTTAGTCTTTGGGTTTCTGTCTCATCACCAGACTCAGTTTTCGACGCAGTCTATATAGCAGTTATCACTATCTGAAGCATCAGATTCAAATAACTCGGCAGCTGTCTTAATACCACTGGACCTGGACATTGGAGTAGTAGTAATAGATTGTCTCAATGTCTCTTGATAAATTCTGGCCTTAATTTCATCTTGTCTCTCTTCCGTTTTTCTTCATCTTGTTTTTCAATTTGTTATCCACTTGTGCCATTGAACTTTACATCCTTCCATCTCTGAGCTTCTGAGCCCCGGGCCAGTCACTGCTGAGCCTGCAGAAATGCTCTGTACTCAGGATTTTATTTTTCATTTCCGCATCAGAATGTGAAATATTAAATGTTTTCTCGAATGATTTAACAAATCTTTACTCTGTGAATTTCTGTGTTTCTCCACCTCTCCATGCTGCATTTTGTGAATTCCTCCGCTCATCTTCTCAAACCTCCCGATTGCATGTTGCATTGTAGTCACAAGCAAGTGAGCTGTATTTCAAACAGCTGCAACTGTTACAACTGTCATGTGTGCACTTTCACGAACAGTTTGCCATTGACTTTTCAAATGAAAAACCTGCCATGTCTGTTTTAATAAAAGCAGCCTTGCAATATTGATTGAATCATGTGTGATCCCAACAAAGCAAATTTCAGTTTCAGATCTGGTAGAAGGTTTTAGACATGCCATCCTTTGAGGACCTCTGAGTAGGCTTCTTGAAGGGCGCTGTATAAATTTTTGGAATGATGAATCCTAGTCAGTTTCCAATTAAAAAGTACCCTCAGTTGTAGTAGCAGGAGCGGGTTAGGAGAGATAGATGTTCAACAAACATTCAGGCACTAAAAGGAGATAAAAAAAGCGCAATATGTTACCCACCGTCTTCCATGATCCATCCCAATTCATTTTCTGTGAAGACAGACGGTTGTTGCTGGTGACTGAACGCGTTTCCCATCGTCCTCCAGTACATCAGGTCTTCAAGCTCTGGCGGTCGTGTTAAAGACTTTTGTTACACCAGGTTCAGGATCACTACAAGAGAATCTGAAGAAAAAAACAAAACAAGAACATGGTGTAGTTATCATTGTTGTCCAATTCTATCGCCATCTGAATGGCCTTACATTTCTGCTGTAGCCCATCCGGTAGCTTCCATGGTGATCACGAGAGGGCACATAAAAGGATCGCGATACGTTACCCGCTATTTTACGTGACCCATCCGAACTCCCTAGCTGTGACCGTGAGATGACCCTGGATTCAGACGATCGTTGATGGCAACAGAACGCTTTTTTCTGTGTCTTCCAGTGACAGCATCAGGTCTTCGGGCTGCTGCGATCATGTAGGACTTTTGTTGCTTCAGGCTTTGAAGGACGGACGGACTGACGATCGGTCGATCGAAGGGACCGACGGTTGGATGGATGGACGGGTCAATGGTCGGTTAGGAAGAACGGTATGTCGGTGGAATGGACCGACGGACCAAAGGGCTAATGGTCCGCAAGGAAGAATGGGATGCCGGTCGAATGAACCAACAGTCGGAGCGAAGGACGGGCTAATGGTCAATTAGGAAGAACGGTTGGATGGACGGACGGGCCAATGGTCGGTTAGGAAGAACGGTATGTCGGTCGAATGGACCGACGGCCGGATAGACGGGCTAATGTCGGTTAGGATGAACGGACCGAAGGTCCGATGGACGGAGTGGGAATGGTCGATCAGGAAGAATGGTGGGATGGACGGACGGGCTAATGGTAGGAAGAACAGTCGGTCAGTCGAACAAACCGAAGGTCCGATGGACGGACGGGGCAATGGTCGATCAGGACGAACGGTGGGGTGGACAGAGGGGATAATGGTCAGTTAGGACGAATGGTCAGTAAGTCGACACTGTAAACGTGGGGAGCCAGCAGAAGCGCGGCGCATTGTGTCTTTAACTTAATATCCTTCCGTTCAGTGTCTCTTTTGAGATGTCGACCCTGGTTTTCAGAATGGATCTGTTCCTGGAGCTGGTGAGTCCGTTCTGATTTTTCTAACCTATCTCAATAGCCTAAATGCTGACATTTTCCCCTCAGTCTGAATCCTTTGTCTCCATTCTTGTCACCTCGGGGTGCCAACGGCTACTTGTCGCTGGCCTTCATCGCCCTGGCTCTCAGAGAACAACACCTACCTTCTTCAGTGAATTTTCTGAGTTCCTTTCTCATCTATCTGTTCTCTCCTATCCTGTCTACCTACTTGGTGATCTCAACATACATCTTGACAATGCTGATCTCTCTTACACCACAACCATCACACATCTTCTCGACTCTTTCTATTTTGTACAACACATATCTGTGCCCACGCATAACAGAGGACACACTCTTGATGTCGTAATCACACCTACAGGTGCTCTCATCCAAAACCTCTCCATCTCCACCCCCAGCCTCTCTGATCACTCTCTCATCAGCTTCTGCATCGACCAACAAACAGTTTCACCGGCTCGTGATGTTGTGAAGCGCAGATGTTACACAGACTTCAACCTGGACGCATTCACCCAGGACCTTCTTGCTACTGAACTCTTTGAAATAGCGTCTACACCTCAGACTTCACCTGACCCTGAGCAAGCCTTTCTACTCTACGACTCCACGCTACAAGACCTACTGGATAATCACGCTCCTCTGCACACCATCAACATACGGCCAAGAGCAGGATGCCCGTGGTTTGACGGGGAATGATCCAAGTCAAAGAGGGTAACCATGTGACTCGAAAGACTGTATCGTCGTACGAGAACAGTTGAAACTCGAGAAGCCTGGATTAAACAACAAGTCAAACAACGACACCTCTTCAGGAGAAGCGTGCCGAATTCATACGTAGACGTCTTGTTGATGCACAGGGTAGTAAAAACACCTGGAATATCCTGAACTCTGTTCTCCACCCAGCTGCTCCAGACTGCCGGCACACCAGATGAATTGTTAAATTCTTTCTTGGATAAAGTTAACCATGTTAGAGATACCTATCCGCACTACAACTTCACTATCAACCTTTGACCCTGTCACTCCTGACTACATTGCTGACCTATTGACGAAATCTACATCCAAACACTGTGAAATTGCCCCTGTGCCTACATGGCTTCTAACATCTCAACCCCACTTCTTTGCCATTATCCTAGCTTTCCTAATCAACCTTTCTCTCTCTACTGGCATACTTCCTAATTCTCAGAAGAGGGCAGTCATTCGTCCTCGTCTCAAGAAGAGTGGGGTTGATCCCGCTCTCTGTTGTAACTATAGGCCTATCTCTAATGCGTCCTTCCTATCTAAGATGATAGAGAGAGTAGTTCACACTCAGCTTTACGCCTACCTCTCTGCTAACAACCTGCTTCCGCCTCTTCAGTCGGGATTCAGGCAATGCCACTCCACTGAAACAGCCATCCTGAAAGTCTATAATGACCTGGTCCTTGCTGCTGACAAGGGATATGTGACTGCCTTAATACTCCTAGACTTCTCTGCTGCTTTTGACTGTGTAGATCACTGCATCCTATTTAAAGTTTTGCAAGAGTCCTTTGGCATCTCCGGCACTATCCTCAACTGGTTTCTGTCCTACCTCTCTAACGCACTCAGTATGTTCGCAGCAACCTCCTCATTTCATCCATCGCTTCTGTGCTCTTCAGTGTCCCACAAGATTCTGACCTGGGGCCTCTATTGTTCATCCTCTATACCTCTGCACTCTCAGTCATTGCCTCTCGTCATGGCATAGACAAGACTGTCTTTCGCTCTAAGCCTGTCTATGCGCCTCAAACTCAATCCTGGCAAATCTGAGCTCATCTGGTTTGACCGTTCTTCTAAGCTGTTACAGTGTACTGAACTCTCACTCTCTACTTCCTCCTCTCTACTCTCTCCAGCATCTACTGTTCGGGATCTTGGGGTCATCCTTGACTCCGCACTTTCCCTCAAACCTCAAATAGTTGCCATCTTTCGGGCATGCTTGTTTCATCTCAGGAGAATCCAACAGCTTCGTTCTATTCTTGACTCAGCATCACTGAAAACACTACTACACTGCCTTATTCTGACGCGACTTGACTACTGCAACTTGGTACTCTATGGTCTCCCTGAATGCACACTGCTTCCTGTAACCAGAATACTGCATCAGGCTGCAAGACTGTGTCTTGGACTCTCTTACCGAGGCCATATCACACCTGCTCTTCGTTCTCTAACACTGGCTTCCTGTCTGTGAGCGTATCCGCTTCAAGCTGGCATTCCTCATGTACAAAGCATGCACAGATCATCTCCCTTCCTACTTGTCTTCCATGGTCACACCTTGCAACTCTGTTAAAGGTCGCTCCTCTCTTCGATCAGCATCTGCTGGAAAGTATGTTGTTCAGGACTGGTACACGTTTTGTCTTTGGCCGGCGCTCATTCACAGTTGCCGGTCCCTCCATCTGGATCTCTCTACCTCATTATGTTCGCAACTCTCTTAGCGAGACTGTCTTTCGCTCTAAACTGAAAACTTACCTCTTTCAGTCTATTTATGGCTCTTAATAGTTGCCCAGCTTCAATGTGCACTTCTGAACTTTGTAAGGAGGGCATTATCAAATTACAGTTGCATTGTATTGTATTCAAATCCCTGCCTCTGCACCGCCATTCCTTCCATCCAACCAATCATCTTCATCCGCCTCACCTAATGCATCCATCAACGCTACTCCTCCTCTTCTCCCTCCACTGCCTCGCATTCCATACTTCCCACTCCTCTAACCTACACGCACCATGCACAACAGCCACGGCCGAATATGGCCGTCTCACAGTCATTCCATTGTCAAACTTCCTCACAGCACCTTGCATCTTCTTCAAACCTCAAAAACTATTCCCATCTCTATTTCTTCTTTAATGCGGCGACATCAGTTTGAACCCCGGGCCAGTCACTGCATCTCACTTCAACATCTGCACACTTAATATCCGTTCACTTCTTAACGAAAAACATTACACCGCGTTACATGACCTCATTTCATCTTCCAACCACCGTCCTGATGCAATCGCCTTAACCGAAACTTGGATCATCTCATCTGCCACTAACAGTGAGCTTTGTAGCTGTAGACCTGATGGATAGTCTCTCATAAGCTCACTCACCCCGTCAGCCTAAAAAGTTATCCAAAAGTTCAACCTCTAATCTTGGAGCGGAATTGCCTTCCTAATACATGATCTTTTGTAAACAAAATTAACGATCTTAAATGTAAAATTGCTAGATGTGCTGCCAATTTAGTATGGAATGACCTGCTGCTTTATTTCAGGAATTTGTCAGGAATTTATATAGCGCCCCTTCAAGAAGCCTACTCAGAGGCGAACTTGACTCTGACTTCTCCGGCTCCGCCTTTGATGACTTACCACCTGTCACCTACTTTGAAGTCTTTAATCTTCTCAAGAGCATGGTCCCTAAATCATCCCCAATGGACTTCATACCTACACCACTTATTGTCTCTTGTTCTGACGTTTTCTCCCACCTTATTGCACACTTGGCCAACGTGTCTTTTGCTGAAGGGTGTTTTCCGTCATGCTTCAAATCTGCTCTAGTCACGCCTTTACTCAAAAACCCGACCTTGACACCAGCAACCTTTCTAACTTCAGACCTATCTCTAACCTCAATAACATTTCCAAGATCCTTGAACATATTTTTCTTATGTGTATCAAGAAACACATCACTTCTTCTCCTAACTTCAGCCCTTATCAGTCAGCTTACAGCGAAGGGTATTCCACTGAAACTGCTCATGTCTCTACACTGGATAGCATCTTCTCCTGTGTTGACAATGGTAAAGCCTGCCTCTCAGTATGTCTTGATCTCAGTGCAGCCTTCAACACCGTAGACCACCAGCTCCTTCTTTCAAGACTCACCAAGAGCTTCGGTGTCTCTGGGATTGCCTTAAACTGGTTAGCTTCTTACCTGGATGACCGTAGTCAGCAGGTAGGCATCGGTACCGCTCGGTCTGAGTTCACACTTTGCACTGCTGGGACCTGTCCTCAGCCCTTCATTATTTACAGTCTTTACTTCCCAAATTAGTCATATAGCTAAGCACTTTGGAATCCAATTACAACAGTACGCGGATGATACTCAGCTACATATTGCTCTGTCACACACTGACCAGTCTGGTAAACTAAAACTTGAGGAGTGCCTCTCATCTATGTATGCATGGTTCTGTTTCAATGGTTTGGCCATAAACCCAAAGAAGTCTGAGGCAGTTCTGTTCGGTTCATGCCAACGCCTGCGTTCTTTCCCTTCACTTTCTAGTGTCGACCTGGCAGGCACTGCTGTGCCACTCTTAGATGCTGTAAAAACACTTGGGGTAACCCTGGACAGTGCTCACATTCCGACCACACAAAACAAGCCTTTGTAAATCTTGTTTCTATCACATCAGGGCAATACGTCACATCAGGTCGGCTCTAACTAAGAATATGTCTCAAACTATAGCCTGTTCACTTGTATCCTTTCGTCTTGATTATGCTAATTCCCTTTTTGTGGGTATCTCAGACCTTGAACTCAAAAGGCTTCAAAGAATCCAAAACTCCTTAGCTTGTGTACTGATGCGTGTCCCACTACGAACATGCTCCTCAGTCCTACTGCATGAGCTGCATTGGCTTCCTGTTGAATTCAGAATAAAATTTAAATTGGCCTGTTTGACCTACAAAGCCCTCAGCACCAGCACACCTACCTATATTCATGCACTACTAACTCCTTACATTCGTCCTCGTTGCTTGCGATCATCAAGCACAGGTCTTCTAGCTGAGCCACGATGCAGAACAGTTATGGGCTCTCGTGCATTCCACGCCTCTGCTCCAAAGGAATGGAATCGACTACCACTCTCTCTTCGTAGCTCAAATTCACTCCCTTCCTTCATAAAGTGACTCAAAACTCACTATTTCTCCTTGGCTTTCAAGGATTTGGAAATCTAAGTGCATCTTCACCTGGCGGCTGACTATCCGCGCCTCAGATTCACATTTGTGTGTGACCTTGCGCGCGTTAAAAATTTATTTAATAATAATAACTAGCTACCGTCCCTGCATCGCCCACCTACACATACAAAACCTCTGAATCATCATCTGTCACTATCAAACTGGCCACATCTAAACTAACGATCTACAATACAGACCTCCGACATCATCAACCTACTCTGCAAAGCCCAGTGCTTTCCTTGAGGAATTTAAACCATTTTTATCTGTGGCTGTCGCCACACCCCACGAATTTGTCCTCACTGGCGATTTTAACATCCACATCGACAATCCTGCTGATCCATTTGCATCCCAGTTTCTTTCCTCACTAAGCGCTTTCAATCGAATCCAACATGTTTCTTTCTCCACTCACATATATGGCCACACTCTTGACGACTTAGTCATTACTTCTGTCTCATCCGGCCTGTCACCGATCCTCATCAGTGAACTCAACTCACCCTCTGATCATTATCCTATTTTCAGTTAACTCAATATCGAACCATCTCCTTGCTCCCACCCAAACTATGCTCATTCCACCATATATGTTCAATCGACCTCGATGCATTCAATCTTGACCTTCAATCCTCCTCCCTCATCCTCAGTTCTCCAACAGACCATAACGATCTCTTGTCTGCCGACACTGTAAACGTGGGGAGCCAGCAGATGCGCGATGCATTGTGTCTTTAACTTAATATCCTTCCTTTCAGCGTCTCTTTTGAGATGCCGACCCTGGTTTTCGGAATGGATCTGTTCCTGGAGCTGGTGAGTCCGTTCCGATTTTCTAACCTATCTCAATATGCTGACATTTCCCCCCTGAATCCTTTGTTTTCAAATCCCTCCCTCTGCACCGCCATTACTTTCATCCGACCAATCATCTTCATCCGCCTCATCCCATGCATCCATCAAAGCTCCTCTCCCTCCGCTGCCTCGCATTCCATACTTCCTAATCCCCTAACCTATGCGCACCATGCACAACAGCCACGGCCGAATATGGCCGCCTCACAGTCATTCCATTGTCAAACTTCCTCACAGCACCTCACATCTTCTTGCGATCATCAAGCACATTCCCTCTCTAGCTTCTTCTTTAATGCAGACATCAGTTTGGGCCTCTCGTGCATCTCACTTCAACACTGCACACTCTGCATCCGTTCACTTCTTAACGAAAAACATTACCCGCGTTACATGACCTCATTTCGTAGCTCAAATTCACTCCCTTCCTTCATAAAGTGACTCAAAACTCACTATTTCTCATTGGCTTTCAAGGATTTGGAAATCTAAGTGCATCTTCACCTGGCGGCTGACTATCCGCGCCTCAGATTCACATTTGTGTGTGACCTTGCTTGCGTTAAAAATTTATTTAATAATAATAACTAGCTACCGTCCCTGCATCGCCCACCTACACATACAAAACCTCTGAATCATCATCTGTCACTATCAAACTGGCCACATCTAAACTAACGATCTACAATACAGACCTCCGACATCATCAGCCTACTCTGCAAAGCCCAGTGCTTTCCTTGAGGAATTTAAACCATTTTTATCTGTGGCTGTCGCCACACCCCACGAATTTGTCCTCACTGGCGATTTTAACATCCACATCGACAATCCTGCTGATCCATTTGCATCCCAGTTTCTTTCCTCACTAAGCGCTTTCAATCGAATCCAACATGTTTCTTTCTCCACTCACATATATGGCCACACTCTTGACGACTTAGTCATTACTTCTGTCTCATCCGGCCTGTCACCGATCCTCATCAGTGAACTCAACTCACCCTCTGATCATTATCCTATTTTCAGTTAACTCAATATCGAACCATCTCCTTGCTCCCACCCAAACTATGCTCATTCCACCATATATGTTCAATCGACCTCGATGCATTCAATCTTGACCTTCAATCCTCCTCCCTCATCCTCAGTTCTCCAACAGACCATAACGATCTCTTGTCTGCCGACACTGTAAACGTGGGGAGCCAGCAGATGCGCGATGCATTGTGTCTTTAACTTAATATCCTTCCTTTCAGCGTCTCTTTTGAGATGCCGACCCTGGTTTTCGGAATGGATCTGTTCCTGGAGCTGGTGAGTCCGTTCCGATTTTCTAACCTATCTCAATATGCTGACATTTCCCCCTCAGTCTGAATCCTTTGTTTTCAAATCCCTCCCTCTGCACCGCCATTACTTTCATCCGACCAATCATCTTCATCCGCCTCATCCCATGCATCCATCAAAGCTCCTCTCCCTCCGCTGCCTCGCATTCCATACTTCCTAATCCCCTAACCTATGCGCACCATGCACAACAGCCACGGCCGAATATGGCCGCCTCACAGTCATTCCATTGTCAAACTTCCTCACAGCACCTCACATCTTCTTCAAACCTCAAAAACTATTCCCATCTCTATTTCTTCTTTAATGCGGCGACATCAGTTTGAACCCCGGGCCAGTCACTGCATCTCACTTCAACATCTGCACACTTAACATCCGTTCACTTCTTAACGAAAAACATTACACCGCGTTACATGAGCTCATTTCATCTTCCAACCACCGTCCCAATGCAATCGCCTTAACCGAAACTTGGATCACCTCATCTGCCACTAACAGTGAGCTTTGTAGCTGTAGACCTGACGGATAGTCTCTCATAAGCTCACTCACCCCGTCAGCCTAAAAATTTATCCAAAAGTTCAACCTCTAATCTTGGAGGCGGAATTGCCTTCCTAATACGTGAATCAGCTACCGTTCTTGCATCGCCCACCTACAAGTACAAACAAAACCTTTGAATCATCATCTGTCACCATCAAACTGGCCACATCTAAACTAACGATCTACAATATCTACAGACCTCCGACATCATCAGCCTACTCTGCAAAGTCCAGTGCTTTCCTTGAGGAATTTAACTAATTTCTATCTGTGGCTGACGCCACACCCCATGAATTTGTCCTCACTGGCGACTTTAACATTCACGTCGACAATCCTGCTGATCCACTTGCATCCCAGTTTCTTTCCTCACTAAGCGCTTTCAATCTAATCCAACATGTTTCTTTCGCCACTCACATATATAACTCATGCCCTTTACCTCCTTTTATACCCTTAACCTCCTTTTGTTATCACAGATATTCTTGATGACATTGCTCCTTTCTTTCTGTATCTCTTTAATAGATCACTCTCTGAGGGCTATATTCCCGCTTCACAAAAACGAGCTTTGGTCTTTCCAACACTCAAAAAGCCCAATCTGGACCCTAACCTTTGTCAGAACTTTCGACCTATTTCACACTTATCTTTTCTCTCCAAAACCTTAGAACGACTGGTTTCAATGCAACTTCTCCCCTATCTTGAGAATTCTGGACTCCTCCCTTCCCATCAATCTGGATATAGGGCTTATCACTTCACAGAAACAGCCCTTCTCTCTCTACTTTCAGATATCTATTCAGCTGTTGACAGGTCTCAGCTCACTCTTCTTGCTCTTTTTGATGTTCCTTCGGCCTTCAACATGGTTGACCATGAAATTCTACTCCAACGCCCTGAGACCTCCTGTGGACTTGAAGGTTCCCCACTTCTTTGGCTTTGATCTTACTTGTCTGATCGCACTCAAATGATCATTTCTAGCCACTCCAGAACTCAGTGGGTCCCTGTTGAATTGGGTGTTCCTCAGGCTTCTGTCCTAGATCCCCTCTTATTCATATTATACACGGCTGGTATTCCTTCCCTTTCCCAAATCATTCGGCTATTGGCCATCTTTTTGCTGATGATTTCCAGGCATATGTCCATGGGCCCCCTTCTGCTCAACTCCTTCTTGCTAGTCATATTGATGCTCTTTCCCAAGATCTCCATCTTTGAATGTCCTCTAATCGCCTTTCTTTAAATTCCTCCAAATCCAAACTCATTTGGTTTGGCACACCACAGCAACTCCTCAAACTCGACTATGCCTTACTTTCTCAAAAGTTTCCATTATCTAGTGTCCGTGACTTGGGTGTCACCCTAGATAGCTCTCTAACCTTCACTGAACACATATCCAAGCTTACCCGCTCTTCTTACTTCCAACTTAGGCGTCTCAGGGCTATTCGCAGATCTGTTTCATCCTCTACCTTCACCTCAATTGTCCATGCTTTCGTCTGTTCTCGAATTGACTATTGCAATTCTGTTCTTGTTGGCTTACCCAAGGTTCGTCTATCTCCTCTACAGTCTGCACTGAATGCCGCTGCCAGACTTATTGGTCACCTTCCTCGCTTTTCTCACATCTCTACATTTATGACTTGGCCTGTTTGACCTACAAAGCCCTCAGCACCAGCACACCTACCTATATTCATGCACTACTAACTCCTTACATTCGTCCTCGTTGCTTGCGATCATCAAGCACAGGACTTCTAGCTGAGCCACATGGCAGAACAGTTATGGGCTCTCATGCATTCCACGCCTCTGCTCCAAAGGAATGGAATCGACTACCACTCTCTCTTCGTAGCTCAAATTCACTCCCTTCCTTCATAAAGTGACTCAAAACTCACTATTTCTCCTTGGCTTTCAAGGATTTGGAAATCTAAGTGCATCTTCACCTGGCGGCTGACTATCCGCGCCTCAGAATCACATTTGTGTGACCTTGCGTGCGTTAAAAATTTATTTAATAATAATAATAATAATAATAACTAGCTACCGTCCCTGCATCGCCCACCTACACATACAAAACCTCTGATTCATCATCTGTCACTATCAAACTGGCCACATCTAAACTAACGATCTACAATACAGACCTCCGACATCATCAGCCTACTCTGCAAAGCCCAGTGCTTTCCTTGAGGAATTTAAACCATTTTTATCTGTGGCTGTCGCCACACCCCACGAATTTGTCCTCATTGGCGATTTTAACATCCACATCGACAATCCTGCTGATCCATTTGCATCCCAGTTTCTTTCCTCACTAAGCGCTTTCAATCGAATCCAACATGTTTCTTTCTCCACTCACATATATGGCCACACTCTTGACGACTTAGTCATTACTTCTGTCTCATCCGACCTGTCACCGATCCTCATCAGTGAACTCAACTCACCCTCTGATCATTATCCTATTTTCAGTCAACTCAATATCGAACCATCTCCTCGCTCCCACCCAAACTATGCTCATTCCACCATATCAGTTCAATCGACCTCGATGCATTCAATCTTGACCTTCAATCCTCCTCCCTCATCCTCAGTTCTCCAACAGACCATAACGATCTCTTGTCTGCATACAATTCGACACTGTAAACGTGGGGAGCCAGCAGATGTGCGGTGCATTGTGTCTTTAACTTAATATCCTTCCTTTCAGCGTCTCTTTTGAGATGCCGACCCTGGTTTTCGGAATGGATCTGTTCCTGGAGCTGGTGAGTCCGTTCCGATTTTCTAACCTATCTCAATAGCCTAAATGCCGACATTTCCCCCTCAGTCTGAATCCTTTGTTTTCAAATCCCTGCCTCTGCACCGCCATTACTTTCATCCGACCAATCATCTTCATCCGCCTCATCCCATGCATCCATCAACGCTCCTCCTCTCCCTCCGCTGCCTCGCATTCCATACTTCCTACTCCCCTAACCTATGCGCACCATGCACAACAGCCACGGCCGAATATGGCCGCCTCACAGTCATTCCATTGTCAAACTTCCTCACAGCACCTTGCATCTTCTTCAAACCTCAAAAACTATTCCCATCTCTACTTCTTCTTTTATGCGGCGACATCAGTTTGAACCCCGGGCCAGTCACTGCATCTCACTTCAACATCTGCACACTTAACATCCGTTCACTTCTTAACGAAAAACATTACACCGCGTTACATGAGCTCATTTCATCTTCCAACCACCGTCCTGACGCAATCGCCTTAACCGAAACTTGGATCACCTCATCTGCCACTAACAGTGAGCTTTGTAGCTGTAGACCTGACGGATAGTCTCTCATAAGCTCACCCCGTCAGCCTAAAAATTCATCCAAAAGTTCAACCTCTAATCTTGGAGGCGGAATTGCCTTCCTAATACGTGAACCAGCTACCGTTCTTGCATCGCCCACCTACAAGTACAAAACCTTTGAATCATCATCTGTCACCATCAAACTGGCCACATCTAAACTAACGATCTACAATATCTACAGACCTCCGACATCATCAGCCTACTCTGCAAAGCCCAGTGCTTTCCTTGAGGAATTTAACTCATTTCTATCTGTGGCTGACGCCACACCCCATGAATTTGTCCTCACTGGCGACTTTAACATTCACGTCGACAATCCTGCTGATACATTTGCATCACAGTTTCTTTCCTCACTAAGCGCTTTCAATCTAATCCAACATGTTTCTTTCGCCACTCACATATATAACTCATACCCTTTACCTCCTTTTATACCCTTTACCTCCTTTTGTTATCACAGATATTCTTGATGACATTGCTCCTTTCTTTCTGTATCTCTTTAATAGATCACTCTCTGAGGGCTGCATTCACGCTTCACAAAAACGAGCTTTGGTCTTTCCAACACTCAAAAAGCCCAATCTGGACCCTAACCTTTGTCAGAACTTTCGACCTATTTCAAACTTATCTTTTCTCTCCAAAACCTTAGAACGACTGGTTTCAATGCAACTTCTCCCCTATCTTGAGAATTCTGGACTCCTCCCTTCCCATCAATCTGGATATAGGGCTTATCACTTCACAGAAACAGCTCTTCTCTCTCTACTTTCAGATATCTATTCAGCTGTTGACAGGTCTCAGCTCACTCTTCTTGCTCTTTTTGATGTTCCTTCGGCCTTCAACATGGTTGACCATGAAATTCTACTCCAACGCCCTGAGACCTCCTGTGGACTTGAAGGTTCCCCACTTCTTTGGCTTTGATCTTACTTGTCTGATCGCACTCAAATGATCATTTCTAGCCACTCCAGAACTCAGTGGGTCCCTGTTGAATTGGGTGTTCATCAGGGTTCTGATCCCCCTTATTCATTTTTTACACGGCTGGTATTCCTTCTTTTTCCCAAATCATTCGGCTATTGGCCATCTTTTTGCCGATGATGTCCAGGCATATGTCCATGGGCCCCCTTCTGCTCAACTCCTTCTTGCTAGTCATATTGATGCTCTTTCCCAAGATCTCCATCTGTGGATGTCCTCTAATCGCCTTTCTTTAAATTCCTCCAAATCCCAACTCATTTGGTTTGGCACACCACAGCAACTCCTCAAACTCGACTATGCCTTACTTTCTCAAAAGTTTTTCACATTCTTATCTAGTGTCCGTGACTTGGGTGTCACCCTAGATAGCTCTCTAACCTTCACTGAACACATATCCAAGCTTACCCGCTCTTCTTACTTCCAACTTAGGCGTCTCAGGGCTATTCGCAGATCTGTTTCATCCTCTACCTTCACCTCAATTGTCCATGCTTTCGTCTGTTCTCGAATTGACTATTGCAATTCTGTTCTTGGTGGCTTACCCAAGGTTCGTCTATCTCCTCTACAGTCTGTACTGAATGCCGCTGCCAGACTTATTGGTCACCTTCCTCGCTTTTCTCACATCTCTTCAAAGCCCTCACATCTCTACATTTATGACTGATCAACTTCACTGGCTACTTCTCTGAGCCACGATGCGCATCCAATTCAAAGTTCTCATTCTCGTGCTCAAATCTCAACTGGGTCTTGCTCAAAATATCTTTGTCCTTGGCTTTTCTCCGTCCCCTCTCTGTCACGTCGGCTGCGTCCTCTCAGATCCTTTGACCGCGCTTGCTCAAATCTCAACCTTTTCGTTCCCCGTGTTAGGACCACAATGGCTCAATTCAGATCCTTTGCCTGCATAGGTCCCTCCCTGTGGAATAGACTCTTCCCTCCCCTCTACTACGCTCTACAAGCCTCTCTGGTAGCATCTCTACCTCTTTCTCTCACCTTAAAACCTTCTTTTTCTCTCGGAGTACCTCGCACTGGGAGCGCTTCTGAAAGGCTCAAGCTATGAGAAGCGCTTTATAAATGATCAAATACAATACAATATATGGCCACACTCTTGACGACTTAGTCATTACTTCTGTCTCATCCGGCCTGTCACCGATCCTCATCAGTGAACTCAACTCACCCTCTGATCATTATCCTATTTTCACTCAACTCAATATCGAACCATCTCCTTGCCCCCACCCAAACTATGCTCATTCCGCCATATCAGTTCAATCGACCTCGATGCATTCAAACTTGACCTTCAATCCTCCTCCCTCATCCTCAGTCCTCCAACAGACTAAAACGATCTCTTGTCTGCATACAATTCCACTCTATCAGAACTCCTCAACAAACACGCTCCAATCATCACTAAACCTGAAACTCATGCAAAAAATTAAATGGTTCAATTCTTTCCTTCAAGCTCTCAAATCATCGCGCCGTCGCCTGGAACGAGCATACAGACGCTCAGGCGACCTCTCTATTCTTAACAAACTTAAAACCTTGGCAAATAGATACCACAGCCAACTTCTTTCAGCAAAAAAGTTACCTATCATCTCTTGTTCACTCAAATTCATCCAACCCTCGAAATCTCTGGAAAACTGTAAATAGTCTTCTCCACCGTGGCTCCTCTCACCCCTCCCAAAGTCTATCCCACATGCATCCATTGCCGACTCTTTTGCATCCTGTTTTCCTTCCATCAAGCGGCAGGGACTAGACCCCAACTCCCCTCTAATTTTCGGCCTATTTCTAACCTCTCTTTCCTTTCCAAGCTCCTGGAAAAATGTATCGCTTTCCAACTAGTTCACTACCTCGACTCCAACTCCCTCATGCCTTCATTTCAATCCGGTTTCAGGAAATTCAATTCTACGGAAACTCTCCTGCTCAGGCTTATTACTGACGTCTTCCAAGCCCTTGACCACGGTCACGTTACTTTGCTCGCCCTGTATGACATCAGCACAGCATTCGACACAGTAGACCATTCCATCCTCCTTAACCGGCTATCTATATCTTTTGGCATCACGGACAGGGCTCTCCTTTGGTTCCAATCTTTTCTTACTGATAGGTCTATATCCGTAGTCTTTGGTTCAAACCGCACTCCTTGGGTCACTGTCCCCTATGGTCTTCCTCAAGGCTCTGTTCTTGCTCCTCTGCTATTTGTTCTGTACACCTCGGACCTTGGGGGTATTTTCCAACTGTTTGGGGTCTGTCTTTCCATCAATTTGCCGACGATACCCAGGCCCTTTTACATGGCTCAGCATCTTCTGCTGTTCAAATGGTAGAGCGGTTGTTAGAGGCTTCTCTCCTCTAACCGCCTGCGGCTGAATCCTGACAAAACACAATTCATATGGCTTGGTGGCCGCCTTCAGCTCAATAAGATTGATACTGATTCCCTTCATTTCAGGTTTCCCCACATCCACTTCTCCTCTTCTGTTCGTGACCTGGGAATTGTCTTGGATCCTTCCCTTTCTTTTACTGACCAGGTCAACTCGGTTTCCAGATCTTGCTTCTACCATCTTCGCCAACTATACGTTCCATTCGCAGCTCTCTTTCACTGCATGCCATTACTACTCTGATCCACGCCTTGATCTGCACTCGGGTCGACTTTGGGAATGCTGCATACATTGGACTCTCCGCCTCTAATACTCACAAACTCCAGTCTATTCTTAATGCAGCTGCTCGGCTTATAGAAGACATTTCAAAGTTTGCCCATATCCCAAGCTATATTCTGGATACCCTTCACTGGCTCCCTATCCAACAGCGGGTACAGTTCAAAATCCTTTCCCTCATGCGTAACTGCCTTGTTGGGGTGGCCCCATCCTACCTGAGGTCTTTTTGCACCTTTGTCTCCTCCTTACCTGCGAGGGCCTCTTTGCGATCTTCGTCCCGTGGCCTTATGGTTGTCCCTCGCATGCGCTCTGCTACGGCCCACTCTAGGTGCTTTGCCCGTGTTGGCCCATCAGCTTGGAACTCTCTTCCCCAGTCTCTTCGCCTTGAGTTACTAGCCCTCTCACCTTCCCAGTTCCGGAGACGCCTTAAGACTTTCCTGTTCGCTGACGCAGACACTGACGCAGGTCGAGAGCGCTGCTGATTTCTGAGCGGCGTTATATAAATGTTCGGTTACAATTACAATCCTTCTTCACTGACAAGGTTTCCTCCCTCCGCCTTTCATTACAGATTCTCTTATCAAAATCAACTTCTACGCAATCTGACTCTTCCCCCTCAATCGACCACAATGACACAACTTTACCACCTACTGCATCTTTCAACCCATTTGAGCCTGCTACTGAAGCAGAAATCACTACCCTCATTCAAGCCTCTCAAAACAAACAATGCGACCTGGACCCAATCCCAACCTCCTTACTTAAAGACTGTGTAACCCTTCTCGTTCCTACTATAAATGTAAATGCTCGCGTTTCTCTATAGCGACCGTATGGCCTCGACCCTGCTCATTTTTCAATGAATTGATCGGGTGAGATCCTTTGTCAAACAATGCGACCTGCCCGTAATTGAATGGACGCCACGATCTCAAATCATCTCCGTGCGCCTGGATGCTAGCCCGAGATTTAAATCTCTGAAATAAGCCTTAAGCCAGCATTAAAGGAAGCGAACCGCGATCCGCATGCTCTCTTTCACAGAGGCGCATGAGACGCGCAGCCAACGCTTTTACCAATGTAGCTAACTGGGCCTATCACCAAAATCACCAACCTCTCTCTATCGACTGGTACTTTTCCTTTACTTTTCAAAGACTCAGTTGTCAAACAACTTCTCAAAAAACCATCCCTAGACAAAGAACTCCTCTCCAACTACCGTCTAATTTCAAATCTCTCTTTCTTATCCAAACTCTCGGAACGGGTTGTCCTGTCTCGTCTCAACGGCTACCTCACCTCAAACAATCTTCTAAACCCAAATCAATCTGCCTACACGAAGCATAACTCTACCGAAACTGTCCTTGCCTCGCTATACAACAAACTTGTCATGGCGATAGGCGGTCAACAAGTCTCTTGTTTGTGCCTCTTAGACATCTCTGCCGCCTTCGACACAACAGACCATTCTATCCTCATCAAACGCCTTTCCTCTGTATTTGGAATCTCTGGCACTGCCCTATCGTGGATAAAGTCATATCTTTCATCACGCTCTTTCACTGTCAATGCCGCTGGTCACTCATCTAATCCGCACACCCTCGCCTGCGGTGTTCCTCAAGGTTCTGTTCTCGGTCCTCTGCTGTTCATTCTTTACATCTCCCCACTCAGCAAACTCATTTCCTCATCCTCTACTGATCATCACCTCTATATCGACGACACACAACTCTTCATTTCATTCTCCCCTAACTTCCTTCCAGACGCACTAAATCATCTACACAACACAATCACCCAGATTTCAGCCTGGATGACCGCCAATCTGCTATGACTTAACCCTTCAAAAACAGAATTCCTCATAATTGGCCTCTGCGATCAATTAAACAAACTAGCCTATCCTCCCGACCTTTGTCCAACCGATCTCGCTTCTCCCGCACCTTACTCTTCTCCTGTCCGCAATCTTGAAATCATCATCGATAAGAACCTCACCTTTTCCGACCACATTAGCCAGCTATCTCGCACCTGCTATATGCACATCCATGACCTTCGTCGATTGCGCCCAATACTTGATTACAAGACTGCATGCACAATAGCCACCTCAATTGTTCATTCCAAACTCGACTACTGTAATTCCATCTTTTACAACATCCTTCAAGATCTCAAATCATCATGCCGTCGCCTGGAATGAGCATACAGACGCTCAGGCAACCACTCTATTCTTAACAAACTTCAAACCTTGACAAACAGATACCACAGCCAACTTCTTTCAGCAAAACATTTTTACCTATCATCTCTTGTTCACTCAAATTCATCCAACCCTCGAAATCTCTGGAAAACTGTAAATAGTCTTCTCCACCGTGGCTCCTCTCACCCCCTCCCAAAGTCTATCCCACATGCATCCATTGCCAACTCTTTTGCATCCTTCTTCACTGACAAGGTTTCCTCCCTCCGCCTTTCATTACAGATTCTCTTATCAAAATCAACTTCTACGCAATCTGACTCTTCCCCCTCAATCGACCACATTGACACAACTTTACCACCTACTGCATCTTTCAACCCATTCGAGCCTGCTACTGAAGCAGAAATCACTACCCTCATTCAAGCCTCTCAAAACAAACAATGCGACCTGGACCCAATCCCAACCTCCTTACTTAAAGACTGTGTAACCCTTCTCGTTACTACTATAACCAAAATCATCAACCTCTCTCTATCGACTGGTACTTTTCCTTTACTTTTCAAAGACACAGTTGTCAAACCACATCTCAAAAAACCATCCCTAGACAAGAACTCCTCTCCAACTACCGTCCAATTTCAAATCTCTCTTTCTTATCCAAACCCTCGGAACGGGTTGTCCTGTCTTGTCTCAACGGTTACCTCACCTCAAACAATCTTCTAAACCCAAATCAATCTGCCTACATGAAGCATCACTCTACCGAAACTGTCCTTGCCTCGCATTACAACAAACTTTTCATGGCGTTAGGCTGTCAACAAGTCTCTTGTTTGTGCCTCTTAGACATCTCTGCCGCATTCGACACAATAGACCATTCAGTCCTCATCAAACGCCTTTCCTCTGTATTTGGAATCTCTGGCACTGCCCTATCGTGGATAAAGTCATATCTTTCATCACGCTCTTTCACTGTCAATGCCGCTGGTCACTCATCTAATCCGCACACCCTCGCCTGCGGTGTTCCTCAAGGTTCTGTTCTCGGTCCTCTGCTGTTCATTCTTTACATCTCCCCACTCAGCAAACTCATTTCTTCATCCTCTACTGATCATCACCTTATGCCGACGACACACAACTCTTCATTTCTTTCAAACTCATTTCCTCATCCTCTACTGATCATCACCTCTATGCCGACGACACATTGCTCTTCATTTTCATTTCTTTCTCCCCTCACTCCCTTCCAGACGCACTAAATCATCTACGCAACACAATCACCAAGATTTCAGCCTGGAAGACTGCCAATCTGCTATGCCTTAACCCTTCAAAAACAGAATTCCTCATAATTGGCCTCCGCGATCAATGAAACAAACTAGCCTATCCTCCCGACCTTTGTCCAGCCGATCTCGCTTCCCTCGCAATCTTGGAATCATCATCGATAAGAACCTCACCTTTTCCGACCACATCAGCCAGCTATCTCGCACCTGCTATATGCACATCCGTGACCTTCGTCGATTGCGCCCAATACTTGATTACAAGACTGCATGCACAATAGCCACCTCAATTGTTCATTCCAAACTCGACTACTGTAATTCCATCTTTTACAACATCGACTCTTCTCAAATCAAACGCCTGCAAACAATCCAGAATGCTCTCGCCCGCGCAGGTAAACCAAAACTCCCAAACACCACCACATAACCCCTGTTCTCAAATCACTTCATTGGCTAAAAGTCCCTCAGCGCATCCATTACAAAATAGTATCTCTAGGTTTACCCAATGCCCTTCAAACGTCTAAACCCTCTTACAATCGCCAGCTATTCACCATCCAACTGCCTGGGTCTACTCGCTCATCATCATACCATTCTCTATCCTGGCCTCCAGTCTCATCCTCTCTGAAATTCTGCAACCGTTCCTTAGTATACGCTGCACCAGCACTTTGTAACGGACTCCCAAAAGACCTCAGCCAGTTTGCTCATCCTCCTAACTCGCCTCTTAACTCAACCTCTCCTCCGCTTGCACTATCCTCTTCTGCTTTCCACTCACGACTGAAAACCGAACTCTTCAAGCTATCCTATCCTGATTCTACTCCTGGTCGGTTAGGAAGAACGGTCAGAGCAAAGGACGGGCTAATGGTCGGTTAGGAAGAACGGTATGAAAGTCGAATGGAACGACGGTTGGATGGATGGAGGGGCTAATGGTCGGGTAGAAAAAACCGGTCGGTCAGTCGATCGGACCGACGGACGGACAAGCTAAAGGTCGGTTAGGAAGAACGGTATGTCGGTCAAATGGACCGACGGTAGGATGGGACGGGCTAATGGTCGGTTAGGAAGAACGGTATGTCGGTCAAATGGACCGACGGTGAGAAGGATGGACGGTCAAATGGACCGACGGTAGGATGGACGAAGGGGCTAATGGTCGGTTAGGAAGAACGGTATGTCGGTCAAATGGACCGACGGTAGGATGGACGGACGGGCTAATGGTCGGTTAGGACGAACGGTCGGTCGATGGAACGGACCGACGGGCGAATGGAGGACCTGACAGGATAGACGGGCTGACATTCGGATGGACTACAGAATGGTCGGCTGGATGAACCGACAGGTCTTCCTGCTCTAGCGGTTGTGTTGCACACTTTTGTTGCTTCAGGCTCTGGGTCACTACAAGAGAATCTGAAAGAACAAGATCATGGTGTATGTTAGCGTTGGTGGCCAATTCTATCACCCTTTGTATGACCTCCATTTCTGCTGCCAGGACTGATGAGCCGTCGCTCATCTGGCAGCTTCCATGGTGATCTGGAGAGGACACTTAAAAGGATCGCAATACATTACCCGCTGTCTTCCGTGACCCATCCGCACTCCGTACTTGTGATGACAGATGACCATGGCTCCAGACGATCGTTGCTGGCGACTGAACGCGTTTTCCATTGTCTTCCAGTACATCAGGTCTTCGAACTCTGGTGGTCGTGTTAGACTTTTGTTGCTCCAAGATGTGGATCAGCACAAGAGGATCTGAAAGAACAAGAACATGGTGTATGTTAGCGTTGGTGGCCAATTCTTTCGCCCTCTATATAGCCTCCTTTTCTGCCACCAGGACTGATTAGCTTCCATGGTCATCACGAATCTAATATTAACGTTTGTAAAGCGCTTCTCACAGCAGAGCTATTCAGAAATGCTCTCAGCATGACAGTCCCGTGAAAAGAGGAAAGTCTTTAAGCAGCGAAGATATTCAGGTGAAATCCCCTCCAGAATCCTGCTACCAATGTCAGGGGAAGGTTATTCTGTAACCAGGGACCCGCAAGAGTGAAAGCCCGGTGCTCGGTTAATGAAGTTTGTGACTGAAGAGCGTCGGAGAGCAGTTTACACATCAAGTCACAGATGTAGTTACAGAAACCGGGAGCCAGTGAAGATCATCACTACATGTATGTGGAGATGTGCGAGTATCGAAGAAGTCGTGCAATAAGTCTGGCACAAGCGTTTATGACAGATTGCACAGAAGACAGGCCAACCTTGGAAATCCAATTAGTAGGGAGTTACAGTAATCAATGCTTGCAGAGACAAAGGCATGTACCATGGTCGTAAACACCTTGGAAGACACCAATCATCTCCTAATGGCTCTAAGTCGCCTCAGTTGGTAGTAATAAGAGCGGGTCAGGAGAGATAGATTTTCAGTAAACGTCAAGGCACTAAAAGGAGATAAAAGGAGCACGATACGTTACGGGCTGTCGTCCATGACGTATCCAAAATCATTACCTGTGAAGAACAGATGACCATGGATCCAGATGGTTGTTGCTGGCGACTGAACGCGTTTTCCATTGTCTTCCAGTACATCAGGTCTTCGAACTCTGGCCGTCGTGTTAGACTTTTGTTGCTCCAGGATGTGGATCGCTACAAGAGAATCTGAAAGAACAAGAACATGGTGTAGTAAGCGTTGGTGGCCAATTCTTTCGCCCTCTGTATGACATACATTTCTGCTGCCAGGACTGATCAGCCATCGCTCATCCGGTAGCTTCCACGGTGCTCACGAGAGGGCACATAAAAGGATCGCCATACGTTACTCGCTGGCTTACGTGACCTTAGCTGTGACGCTGACATGACCATGGATCCAGATGATCGTTGTTGGCGAGCGAATGCGTTTTCCATTGTCTTCAAGTACATCAGGTCCTCTAGCTCTGGCGGACGTCTTACAGACTTTTGTTGCTTCAGGTTCTGGATCACTATAACAGAATCTGAAAAAAGCAAGAACACAATGTACGTTAGAGTTGGTGGCCAATTCTTTCGCCCTCTGTATGACCTCCATTTCTGCCGCCAGGACTGATGAGCAGTCGCTCATCCGGTAGCTTCCATTGTGATCACGAGAGGGCACATAAAAGGAGCTCGATAAGTTTCCCGCTGTTGTCCGAGACCATCCGATCTCGCTAGCTGTGATGCAGAAACGACCGAAGACGGATCCAGACGATCGTCGCTTTGCAACTCACTGGTAATAATTTCGGCAACAGCTTCATTTTCTTAAATTAATATCCATTTTCTACTTTGAAGCCTAAACGACAATTATTTATATATAAATGCATATTATACCTAACATGGTTCACATTAAATTATATCCATTTTCTACTTTGAAGCCTAAACACGAATCGTAAGAGGTCAGGATAAGACACTATAGGTCAGTGTCCTAAAATAAAGGACACCGACATAAGAAAAGGCACACGATTTAAAACAAATCTTAGCTAAAAATAGTAACGAAATTAGTAACGCAACTACAACCACTACCAATATCAATAATACCAAATACCAATAATACAAATACCAATTATACTAATAATACTACTAATAATAATACTAACAATAAATAATAATAATGTTAAATACTAATAATATAATAATAAATAATAATAATAATAATAATTATAATAAATAAATAATAATAATAATTACAGCAGTTTTATAATTACAGCAGTTTTATAATTACAGAAGTTTTATATTTACATCAGTTTTATAATTACAGCAGTTTTAAACAGCGCCCCTTCAAGTTTCCACTTATAACTCACTTCTGATTTACATTTACACTTCTAATTTACATTTACACTTCTAATTTACATTTACACTTCTAATTTCCATTCCCACTTCTAATTTTCATTCCACTTTTAGTTTTAATTTCCACTTACAGTTTTAATTTCCACTTTTATTTTCCAATTTTGCTTTTAATTTCCACTTTTTAACTTTAATTTCCACTGTTAACTTTAATTTCCACTGTTAACTTTAGTTTCCACTTTTAATTTACATTACCACTTTTACTTTTAATTTCCACTTTTAATTTTCATTCCCAGTTTATTTTGGTTCTCACAGTTTATTTTCATGCACACGTGTTATTCTCGTTCAATTGTCGTTCACATGTTTATTCTCGTTCACACATTTTAGTCTCATTCACACATTTTATTCTAATTCACACATTTTATTCTAATTCACACATTTTATTCTAATTTACACATTTTATTCTTATTCCCACTTTTTATTTTGAGCTTCCACTTTGAGCTTCCACTTTGAGCTTCCACTTTGAGCTTCCACTTTGAGCTTCCACATTGAGCTTCCACATTGAGCTTCCACTTTGAGCTTCCACTTTGAGCTTCCACTTTGAGCTTCCACTTTGAGTTTCCACTTTTGAGTTTCCACTTTGAGTTTCCACTTTGAGTTTCCACTTTCGAGTTTCCACTTCGAGTTTCCACTTCTAGTTTCCACTTCTAGTTTCCACTTCTACAGTTTCCACTTCTAGTTTCCACTTCTACAGTTTCCACTTCTACAGTTTCCACTTCTAGTTTCCACTTCTAGTTTCCACTTCTAGTTTCCACTTCCAGTTTCCACTTCCAGTCTCCACTTCCAGTTTCCACTTCCAGTTTTCCGGTTTCCACTTCTAATTTACACGTCTGATTTACATTTACACTTCTAATTTACATTTACACTTCTAATTTCCATTCCCACTTGTAATTTTCATTCAACTTTAAGTTTTAATTTCCACTTTAAGTTTTAATTTCCACTTTAAGTTTTAATTTCCACTTTGAATTTCCAATTTTTCTTTGAATTTCCACTTTTTAACTTTAATTTCTACTGTTAACTTTAATTTCCACTGTTAACTTTAATTTCCACTTTTAACTTTAATTTCCACTTTTAATTTTAATTACCACTTTTACTTTTAATTTCCACTTTTAATTTTCATTCCCAGTTTATTTTGGTTCTCACAGTTTATTTTCATGCACACGTGTTATTCTCGTTCAATTGTCGTTCACATGTTTATCCTCGTTCACACATTTTATTCTCATTCACACATTTTATTCTAATTCACACATTTTATTCTAATTTACACATTTTATTCTAATTTACACATTTTATTCTTCCATTCCCACTTTTTATTTTGAGCTTCCACTTTGAGCTTCCACTTTGAGCTTCCACTTTGAGCTTCCACTTTGAGCTTCCACTTTGAGCTTCCACTTTGAGCTTCCACTTTGAGCTTCCACTTTGAGCTTCCACTTTGAGTTTCCACTTTGAGTTTCCACTTTGAGTTTCCACTTCGAGTTTCCACTTCTAGTTTCCACTTCTAGTTTCCACTTCTACAGTTTCCACTTCTAGTTTCCACTAGTTTCCACTTCTAGTTTCCACTTCTACAGTTTCCACTTCTAGTTTCCACTTCTAGTTTCCACTTCTAGTTTCCACTTCCAGTTTCCACTTCCAGTTTCCACTTCCAGTTTCCACTTCCAGTTTCCACTTCCAGTTCCACTTCTAGTTTCCACTTCTGATTTACATTTACACTTCTAATTTACATTTACACTTCTAATTTCCATTCCCACTTCTAATTTTCATTCCACTTTAAGTTTTAATTTCCACTTTTAGTTTTAATTTCCTTTAAGTTTTACTTTCCACTTTTAATTTCCACTTTGAATTTCCAATTTTTCTTTGAATTTCCACTTTTTAACTTTAATTTCCACTTTTAACTTTAATTTCCACTGTTAACTTTAATTTCCACTGTTAACTTTAGTTTCCACTTATAATTTACATTACCACTTTACTTTTAATTTCCACTTTTAATTTTCATTCCCAGTTTATTTTGGTTCTCACAGTTTATTTTCATGCACACGTGTTATTCTCGTTCAATTGTCGTTCACATGTTTATCCTCGTTCACACATTTTAGTCTCATTCACACATTTTATTCTAATTCACACATTTTATTCTAATTTACACATTTTATTCTAATTTACACATTTTATTCTTATTCCCACTTTTTATTTTGAGCTTCCACTTTGAGCTTCCACTTTGAGCTTCCACTTTGAGCTTCCACATTGAGCTTCCACATTGAGCTTCCACTTTGAGCTTCCACTTTGAGCTTCCACTTTGAGCTTCCACTTTGAGCTTCCACTTTGAGCTTCCACTTTGAGTTTCCACTTTGAGTTTCCACTTTGAGTTTCCACTTCGAGTTTCCACTTCGAGTTTCCACTTCTACAGTTTCCACTTCTATAGTTTCCACTTCTAGTTTCCACTTCTAGTTTCCACTTCTACAGTTTCCACTTCTACAGTTTCCACTTCTAGTTTCCACTTCTAGTTTCCACTTCTAGTTTCCACTTCTAGTTTCCACTTCCAGTTTCCACTTCCAGTCTCCACTTCCAGTTTCCACTTCCGGTTTCCACTTCTAATTTACACGTCTGATTTACATTTACACTTCTAATTTACATTTACACTTCTAATTTCCATTCCCACTTGTAATTTTCATTCAACTTTAAGTTTTAATTTCCACTTTAAGTTTTAATTTCCACTTTAAGTTTTAATTTCCACTTTGAATTTCCAATTTTTCTTTGAATTTCCACTTTTTAACTTTAATTTCTACTGATAACTTTAATTTCCACTGTTAACTTTAATTTCCACTGTTAACTTTAGTTCCCACCTTTAATTTTCATTATCACTTTTACTTATAATTTAAACTTTTTATAACTTTTTTCATCAGTTTGAATTTCCATTTTTAAGATTTTAAGTTTCCACTTTGAGCTTCCACATTGAGTTTCCACCTTGAGTCTCCACCTTGAGTTTCCACCTAGAGTTTCCACCTAGAGTTTCCACCTCGAGTCTCCACCTTGAGTTTCCACCTCGAGATTCCACTTAGAGTTTCCACTTTGAGTTTCCACTCTGAGTTTCCACTTTGAGTTTCCACTTTGAGTTTCCACTTTGAGTTTCCACGTTGAGTTTCCACTTTGAGTTTCCACTTAGAGTATCCACTTTGAGTTTCCACTTAGAGTATCCACTTCGAGTTTCCACTTTGAGTTTCCGCTTCGAGTTTCCACTTCGAGTTTCAACTTTAAGTTGCGATACGAGTTTCCGCTTCGAGTTTCCACTTCTAGTTTCCACTTCTAGTTTCTACTTCTAGTTTCCACTTCTAGTTTCCACTTCTATAGTTTCCACTTCTAGTTTCCACTTCTATTGTTTCCACTTCTATAGTTTCCACTTCTAGTTTCCACTTCTAGTTTCCACTTCTATAGTTTCCACTTCTACAGTTTCCACTTCTATAGTTTCCACTTCCAGTTTCCACTTTTAGTTTCCACTTCCAGTTTCCACTTTTGGTTTCCACTTCTAGTTTCCACTTCCAGTTTCCACTTCCAGTCTCCACTTCCAGTTTCCGCTTCCAGTTTCCACTTCTAATTTACATTTACACTTCTAATTTCCATTCCCACTTTTAATTTAATTCCACTTTTAGTTTTAGACGTAATTTCCAATTTTAATTTCCACGTTTAATTTTAATTTCCACTTCTAACTTTAATATCGATTTGAAACTTTAAGTTCCACTTCAAACCTTAATTTCCACCGTTAACTTTAATTTCAACTTTTAGTTTTCATTTTCACGTTTAATTTTTATTCCCGCTTTTATTTTCAATTTCCACTTTTCATTTTAATTTCCACTTTTCATTTTCATTCCCACAGTTTATTTTATACTTAGGCCTAGTGTGATGTGACATAATTCTAGCTGCCAAGTGAGACGATGTTAAGGCGCAACACAACCCTTTGGCAGTGACAAGAGTAAAATTCCTTTCCATATCTTCCTAAGACTCGTATGCTTCGTTCCCAGCCAATTCTCCATTTAATGACGTTCTGGAGTTCTCAATATCTTCCACTTTCCAGACTAAAACTTTCGCTGCATTCTCTAGTTTGTTTTTGAACTACATTTATGAGTTTCGATGTTACCGTTTTCGTAGAATTAGTCGTTATACTTCCGCCGTGAAAATGTTCTGAGCGTCTACATCTTTCACACAAACCGGAGTTCGTATAGGCTGCGTGCTTCAATCTGCGGCGTCTTGTGTCTCCAGTCGTACAGTCGTTGATATTCACGAAATTTCCTTGTTAACTTAACTTTAACTGTGCTTAATTAAGAAAACAACAACTCATTAAAATCGACCTCTTCCCAGTAATGCTTTAACTGAACGGCAGGAAAATTTAAGTCTCATTAAATTAATAACGTTTATTTAACGACGCCGTCAGAGTGTTTTGGATTGCCACTCTTGTAAAAGACTCATTAATATTCATACAATTAAGCCTACCATAGGTTAATGTAACAAGCCACGTGACGCCAGCTAAGGCGCTATCAACGCTCATTAATATGACTAAATTTAGCCACAGTATAAATAATTATTTATACTGTCATTTAGCTTATTAGACGTACGTGTTAAATGGCCTCCGTCACTAGTTGTTTCATCAATCCAACTTCCATGTAGGCAAACGATTATTTTCGTCAATCCAGCTTCCGTTTTAATTTCACCATAATTATAACAATTTTGCAACGTAAACTACGGATCGATTCACCTTAATACTCTTTAATCGCAAGACCGTATGCAATGAAAACAAAATCGGCACAGCATCGCATAGAAAACCTAAAGTAATTACATTAACCAACCCTGAACCAACCCTATCAAAATATATATTTTCGAGTTAAACCGTATTTTACGTTGCTAAATTATTTTATATTGTCACTTTAAAATGGAAGCTGGACTGATGAAAAAAAATTTCCCTAAATGGAAGTGGGATTGAAGAAAATATTCTACATTTTACGCCCTATTTTCTTAGGGTCAGACCACATAGGCTAACTTTAACCTTCCTGACAAGGACTCACGAAATTTTATAATTTATCTCGTACGTATGCTATTCCTGAACTCTTAGCCTACTAAGCTAAATATTATTAATTCATACTGTAATATCTAGATGTATTTTTTTCTATGTACACCTACAGCGTTATGTCTGTTGTCAACACATTAAACGAATATATGATGATGTTTAAATAGAAGCTGGATTGATCGAAATAATTTCTCCCGTAAATTCCGTTCGATGGATGAAAGTAAGTTTTCGATTCAACAGAAGCTGGATTGATGAAAAAATTTCTCAATAAAATGGAAGTTGGATTGATGATAGTTATCATGCACATATATATATAGGTAGCCTGCTTACTTACCAACACCGCTTATGGCATTGTAGACATTAGTCTGGTTTCATGAATATTAAAATTAACTTGCGACTGAGGTTTATGAATATTAATAGTCTTGTACAAGAGCGGGAATCCAAATCATGCACGCCGTCATATCGACGATGATTGGCCTCGTATTATGCCCTTGTTGTCTATTCCTTCTTCCCGCCTATCAGGGCAGCCAATCAGCCGACTTCGTCACGGGTCAGTGATTCTCCCTATCTGCAAAATTATATAGCGCAGTTGCTTGGTAAGGCCACAAGCGATATATTACACTGACCATTAATAGGCAGGGGTCTTGCTGAACGACTTCCTTTTGCAGTTTTTTGGGATAGCCTACCAAATAATGGTCTGATGTCATCATTTCTAATTTCGGTAGCCTTAATAATTTGATATCACTGCAATTTTCCGGAGCCAACTCGTTTCTGCTACGAGAACTGAGTTAGATACAAATGGGAAATGGGACGTTACTAAAAAAGTGGATGTTTACAGAGGCCCGGGAAGTGTTTAAAAGTTGGGTGAGCCAACCTCAGCCGTGTAGGCCACAGACCTAAGGTGGATAAAATTATTCATTATGCCTGATATTATCTGTAACGATATTTTGTCATTTTTGCAACCACTGGTAGTTTATTACGCTCAATATTGATTTATAATTGCATATTTTATTTTGAGCGCCTGCGACTTAGCTTTTGTGGGCGCTGAAGAAATCTCGAGATTACCATTACTATTACTATTACGATTATGAGACATGCAATGAAGATGGATTTTGTGCATGGAAGAAAATAAAATTTATTTACAGGAATTTGTCAGGGATAGGCCTAATGCCGTTTGTCAAATTTTTCTTATGCTCATATTTGCGCTGTGGCGAATTGCTTATAAATGTGAAATGCAATTTATTTAGTTGTAGCCTACTTATGTATACCATCAGACCTCCCAGCAGCAGGTGACTTGCAAAACGAAAGAAACGACTGTATAAATGCCTTGAAAGGCGGTCCGCTAGACATTGCTGCACTGTCTTTATTTACCAATTTTATTTATTCAAAATTATTTATTATCCTCTGTATACACTCGAATGGAGTCTCGAGAAGAACTGTCACTGAACTGATCTAGTCTCTATTTCTCCAGGCACTCTGAGAGCCGACACTCTGAATATTGTGCCTATGTTTATATATATATATATAATGTGTATATCTAAACATGTATATATATATATATATATTAATAATTAGCTGTCCTGTCTGCAACCACAGTCCGCCCAGTCTTTGTAGAATGATATATTGCCGTGTCACTTCAGTACCTCCGACTTCCGACAAACACATTTACACATGTGGTACCGTTCAGGCCCAAAGAGTATACCCAAGTATCAAGTGTCCATGATTCGCACAATTTGTCATCCTACAAGATTGTCTGCTGCCCTTTGCTTAATGCCAGAGCCAGCTTTGGCCGGCTTTGGTTAGGTTCCATTACTGCGTTATTTTCATAGTATTACTGTTTCCAAAAGTTGGGTGAGCATGACCCGGCCTTGGCGCCACAGGGTCAATATTTGGGTGAGCATGGGCGCCTGTGGCGCCATAGGTTCCCGGGTCCCTGGATGTTTAGCACGAATTCGTAAACGAAAACAATGAAATCATCAACGAATATTTTACGAATATTTTCGAATATTAAAAATGTCCTAATTTTCACGAATATTTACGAATATTAAAGCCTGAAATCACGAATTCTCGTTCTGTGAACAGAACGATAGCCTTGTCTTGTTAAAATACCTTGGCTCCGAGTCCTTTTCAGATCCAAGAGGGTAATTAATTTATTCCTGTGTCTGGATGCAATTACGTCTTGTGTTTGTCATTGTAGATTGCAAAGAGAGCAACGTTGAACCATACTTTGAAACTCTAAGTGAGAGCAATGTAGCTGAGAAGCTGACCAACGAGTGAGTTCATTGCTCCTAGTCAATTTGAACTCCTAGGGACAAAATGTTGTCTTTCTCTAAGTGTTCAAGTTTTAACGTTCAAGTATCAATATTGCCATGTGTCTGCTTAGAGCAGTGTTTCTTAACCAGTGTTCGACCGAACCCCTGGGGTTCGGTGAGCCAGTGCCAGAGGTTCGGCAGAGGTCCTCTGAAATATATACATAGGCCTATTCAGGGTCAGTGAGTGTGAGTGAAAAATCATTTGCTATTTTAAACGGCAACAACAAAGGACACATTAAGATGCAATTGGTAGTGTTGGTACAGTTAGTTAACTGTTAGTAGTTCATGCATGTATTGAATGTATTAATATTGTATCACATTTTGGTACAATTTTTTATTTCCTTTTGTTCCCATTAGTTAAAAAATTATTGTTCAAACTTGAGGGGTTCGGTGAGTGGTCATGGATTTCTCTTGGGGTTCGGCTCCTTTGAAAAGGTTAAGAACCACTGGCTTAGAGCAACACTGTTTTGAAGCCATAATGTAATCTATTACCTTGAGCATGGTAACATGGCAGTAATAAACGCCACTGATTCAGTGCCAGCTGCAAGAAGCAGCTTCAAGCAAAAGTTTTAAAGCAACCACACAAGGTAAAAATGTAGTTAGTTGCAAGTGACAGTCATTTGGATGTAAATGTAAGTTCAAAATGTAAATGTAGACATTTTTCGTCAGCAACCTTATGACCTTGACCCTGCTCATTTTCAATGAATTGATCACTGAAGCACAATAGACAAAGGCAAAACCTTTTATAAATCATTACTTATATTGCAGTAAACAATTCCAGTCAGCTGTCAGTGAAGTGATGCAACTGAATAAGACAGCATCGGACGATCTTTCTGATTTCCTGCAAAAGAATGCTTGGCTCAATGAGATTTACCTTTTCACGATCAAGTGGACGCCAAAGGAGTCCGTACTGCAGTGGAATTCAGCACCAGCTTATGTCATTGAAGTATGAATTGCCTGAAATACTGAAGTACTATAAGGGCATACTTTATTCAAGTGTACTTGTCTCTACTGTCTTTTAATTTTCTAGTCTCATAAATTTATTTGCACAATTATCTACTGATAAGGCATTATTTGATGGCATTAAGTAGCTATGCTCTAAGGATTTTTAATATCTCAAATCACTGTCACAGCAAGGCAGGGAACTTTACATGCCATGTTGCAAGGCTGAGATTAAGCCTTTTTATAAAGCATTTAATAATATTTCAGCTCTTCCCATTTAAGATTGCTAGATACAAGTTTCTGGGGATGGGGAAGTTACTCCACAATTTGTTACATGCTATTCTTTTGAATGACTGAAGTAGAATGAATATATTTACTGTGGCTGTATTGCTCAGATGCATGCATGCAATTGTTACAGCCTCACTGAAATAAGTTTCGTGTAAAACTTAAAAATTTTATTTAAAGAGATCAATAAATTGTTGGTAAAATTATTTGAAATTGGAGAACAAATGAGAACAGTTTTTGCTTTCATGAATTAAATTTTATCATGTACAAGTACTGACTATATAGGTGTATATATATCGTGTGTTTTAGCAAAAGTTAAACACGATCAAACAGTGGCGTGAAAGAATTCAGAATTATGAGTCGACCTATACAACAGACAATGGATTATTCATCATCGACTGTACGAGCGTTCAGGAGACTATGTTGCCAAAACTCGGTTCCATACATCAGGAACTCTGCGTCTTTGTGAACGAACAGGCGGTCACTTTGGCAGAGAAGTTCTGCAGTGAAATGAAAACATGTATCCAGGTGCTCTTGACTTTTTTAAAATCTGAACATTTATGACATCAGCAACTGACTTTCAAATGACTTTGCAATCAGAAGAAATTATATAATATTCGTTCAGGGCCGTAAATCTGTTTCAAAATGTGGGGAGGGAAACTTCACTTAAGGAGCTAACTGAATTCAGTTACCCATTAGGTTAACATTTTAATGACGAGGTTGCATTGGTTTCCCAGTCACTTTTAGTACACTCGTCGTTAAATTTAAATACTCACAAAGGAACAGTTTGTGGCGACTGGGGTTGGTGTCATAATATTTGTGACACAGCTTAGAAAAATAACACAGTTTAGATAAATTTGTGGGGAGGGAATTCCTTCACGTTCCCTTCCCAAGCTGAAAAGTGGGGAGGGAATGCCCTCCCTTCCCTCCCCAGGATTTATGGCCCTGTATAATTCGTTTATTCAATTCAAACTGGCAAGCTGATTACATGAAATAGTAGGAGCACATGATTACAAGTTAAACAAGAGTCGATTTTTATAACTGTTTGGCAACCTGTTAGGTGCCGATCTGTTCTACTGCTGCTCATTTTACCATAGCTCCCTAAGGAGTGTAAGATTGAGTCAACCTTATGCGGTTAGCGGGTATCGAACCAACGTCCTTCTGTTCTTCGTTCCTGTGTATTACCATTCAACCATCACTCCGTCCCATTCATTGTTTCAGAACTCTAACGTCAATAGCCGTAATGGATAGCACTTTTACTGTGTACTTGAAAGGTGCTTAGGTATGTATATCAGGCTGACTTTCTCAGTTTTAGACTTGGATAGTTTCAGTATGGTTTTTAGCAGGGTATGTGCTGGCACCTCCACTTCCTGAAACCAACATGCTTCATTCATGAGGAGTTGAACCTTGGGCTCTTCAGACTATTTTCCTAAGGTCTCTTGCTTTGCTGCTGGAACCCCTCTTATTATTTTCTATTGTTCTCTTATTTTGTGCTGAACATAATTTTCTGGATCATACTTTCTGATCCAACTTGAATTTAATTTGTATAGAGTGTAATGTATACCTGTATTAATTTAGTATTTTGTTTGTAATTTTTGACAGAACATGACAGAAAAGAAAACTAGCATTGGTGAATTTGCAGAGTACGCTAGAAATGTTAAAACATATCAGCGTAATATGTCTAGTTATCAGCAGCAAGGAGAATATATCAAGTCCTTGTTTGAAGTGAGTTCCAGGTCAATTCTGAGTCTTTATTTAGCTCTCAAGAAACGAACAATCTGTTATTAACTGGTCAAGTTGTAAGAACCATCTTTCTTCAACTCCTTATTTCTCAAAGTCTATCTTGTTATATCTCATCATTTATGAGGTACCTTTTAAGAATCTCTGTCGTATGTGAAACAGTCATTCCATATTTGCTGTTGTTGCATAGAAGTCACTCGTTTTATTTATGATAAGGATCTTAGAAAATGTGCAAAGGTATTGCATTTGGTGCTTCCTAATGTCCAAGTCTATTACCTTATAAATGCTGGTGCCACTGCAACCAACAAAGTGGGGCCTAGTCAATGAGATCTTATTATGTACATGTAGGGTCTAATGAGTGTGGCTGTCACCAAATTATCTATCCTTCTGCTAGTATGCATTGTGCCTTACCTTCTTGTAGTCTAAGTCTTTTTTTATACTGCAGGTGATGCGAATGGCTTATCGGCATCTGACGCCAGAAGAAGAGCGACTGGAGGAGTCAGTGATGGCCTACTGGAACCAGTTTCTGGTTCTGCTGCAGGAAGCCATGGAGTTTGTCAATCTCCAGACTCCTCTCATCGTTCAGAGCCTTGACTCCTTGTTCAAGGTCGACTCTTCAATCATATTTGTTCTTACCGATTACAAATTCATTGAATGATTCATCTCTTCTTAACTGGTATTTTGCATGTTTGGAGGAAAGGATTGACTTGTTTGGTAGATTAGTTGGTGGTGGTGGTGGTGGTGGTGGCGGCGGCGGCTTACTTTCGTATTTTAAGGCTTAGTTATTAGATACAGTTGCAGGAAATGGCCATAGATACTTAAAGTGTGCGGAAGTGATGGACTCTCGTTTTTTGGCATAGTCTATTGCTTAAATCAGATCTATTTTTTATTTTTCATTCCTATACTCATTTACTCCAGCACTCATTTTCCGTTAGTCATTCATCGAAACACTCACTGGCTCAATCCCTCACTTGCTCACTCTCTCACACATGCAATTCTTAATACCTCCAAATATTTTTTTTAGTTAAATGCTTGTTTATCAGTAATCTACTACTATGAATCTTTTGTCACTGAACTGCGTTAAAGATTTGTAAATTTTCGTTATTTTTTAGAAACTGGAAGAGGAAGCTAAGGAAATCTGTGCAAAAGCAACAAGAGGCAAGTTCCTGGATCCAGACCAGAACCCAACTGCAGTCCTCATTGAAATGACAAAGGTGTGTTCACTAAACAACTCAGAATACAAGAGCATAGCCAGGAAACAATTTGGGGTTTTAGTTTTGGGGGTTTCCATTGGACATGGCTGTATTTTTCTACATTTTTAGTTTTTAATAACAGTAATGCTTTTATTTCGGGGTTTTGAACCCGTAAACCCTGTAAATACGCCCATGTCGGAACCATTTTGTCATCTTTCCTGGCATTACCGATAAATCTCTTAAATGGATATTTAATTTTGTTCTGAACTTAGGACTTGTCTTTTTCAACTTTCTCTATATCTTAGTGGACTGATCTTCTTGATATTGACATGATTACTGCTTGGTGTTGGTTGATGACTTGTGATTTAGACATGCCTTGTGATTTAGACACCAGCACTGTAGAAGTTACTAAGTAACAATAATTGTTGTAATCTTAGTTGTGAATTAACACTGGTCTACCAAATGAATTTTTACCTACAGCTAAATTTCTTCCAGTCTTAACCCTAATTATATTAATTCATATGCATACCAGCGAGAAAGCTCGTTCATTTGACTTTTTATGTGCACTGTCAAAATATAAAGTTCACCATTATCATTGCCATGTGCGACTGATAAATAGTTTGTCCAATTGAAACACTATTTTGTCCACGTTTCCATCATTATCATATTCACAGATTCTTTATTACTTTGTTTAAAAAAAATGCTAAGTTGAAGAATTATGCAGGCCTAATAATAATTCTTTTATTCATGTGAAGATTTCTTTCAAAATGTGTCTGAATTTGAACTTACAGCTTCGTGAGCAGTTCTACCATATTCACAAGCAAATGCATGAAGCCAGCAAATGGAAAGAGCTGATAACTGGAGAGCCATTTGATGTCAGGTTTCTTGCAGTTATGGCAGGACAGATGGACGCAAGACAGGAGGTCTGGAAATACTTTGAAGTGGCGACACACAACCTTCGTGAATGGAGGACAACTATCTTTAAAAAGGTTTGACTTTTATATTGTTAAGATTTTATTTCTATTGCTCATTATGTCACTGGCCGATACCTGCCTCAAGCTCCTTTATCAGTAATGAAGAAATTGTCTGTGGTCTACACTTTTCTAACATGACTGTGGAAATTGCAGCACTGTGGCAAGTACCTCTTACTCTTTTCACCAATCCTAGTCTGATTACATCGTTATTGCAATACCCAAGACCTCAATTCGTGTGTCCTTGTAAGCAAAACTTCATTCCAATTGCCACTCACCCACCACCATCATCTGCCACAAGTTCTTCTATCTATTACCCCTCAGGCCATCCACTCCAAATAATTTAATCGAATTTGGAAATTTCTATAGTGAGGTTATTATAATGAGCACAAGGCATAAATCAATGTTCATTCCTAAACTAAACAGATGACAAGGGAGAGCGCTGGTCACCGGCTCTCATATGCTGAGGCTAAGAAAATCAATTCACTAGCTCTTCATACCAATGGCTGCTTCTCAGTGTTAGCTTAAAGGACTGCTCTTCTCTTTTTCTTTGTAGTTCAATGTCAAGAGAGCAATAGAGAAAGTGACGGAGTGGCTGAAGGCAGCCGAGCGCATGAAACAGTTGCTTGGTGCAGAGGATCCAGTCCTTGCTGTTTGGTCGAATCAACTGGAAGACTTCAGACAACATCTGCCGTATCTACTCAAACTGTCTCATCCAGCTCTTAAGGTCTACACCTCATTATTTTGACAATGTAGATTCATTATGCACCCAACAGCAGCTCAAGTGGGATCTGTTGTGTAATGATCTCTAGCTGTCCAAGCAGTGGCATAACTCATGGGGGCAGAGAGGGACTGTCCCCCCAAATTGCAAAAATCCTACCCCCTAAAAAATCTGTTCCCCAAAGTTATCTACAGATTTTGGCCTTCATGCCCAAGGATCAAAATATTAAAGTTTCCATTAGGCAGTTCTTGAAGATCTGTTTGTTCATATTATCATGCAAATTATTACTTATTATTATTAATTTCTAAAATAGTTATTTAATGTTAATTTTATATGGTAAGATGTGTCTTCACAGTTGCATCAACACTGAGACTACAGTTCAGTGGCGTAACAGAGGGCAGGTCTTGCCATCGTCTTCCAGCTTCAAATGAGTCTTGACTGCTACCAAGTTCTATTCTCAGTTGCCTCCTACCATGTTCTTCAACATTCTAACAAGTTTAATCTATTGGTTATCTAGTGAACCTTATGTTATAAGGTCCACCAAGAATCTGTAAAAAAAATATGCACAGACAGTGAGTGCAAAAAGAGGACGTATTTACGCTCTGATCTAGAATTTTTTTGGACTTAGCTCATTTCTTTTGGCTATCACACCGAAAAATTTGGACGTTTTGGACGTTTTTACGGACGTAAAAACGGCCATTTGGGCATTAACGGAAACACTGTGCACAGATGACTAGAAGCTCTTTAATACATGTAGAACCAGAGTTGACAGATGACACCATGCTTCATTGAATCATTGTATATGTTACCTTTAGGTGAAACATTGGCAGCAGATATTCCTGATGGCTGGACACGAATATGATCCGACGTATCCATATACGGTGGGCGATCTGATGCAACTCAATCTTGGCTCATGTGGACAGATGATAGACAACGTCCTATCAGCGGCCATTGCAGAGGAAGGAGTGGAACAGAAACTCGCTGCCTTCCATAAACTATGGATCGAAAGGGAATTCAAACTGGCCAAACATTTACCGGAGAGTCTACTAAGAGGAGGTAAAGAACCAGATTTGTCATCAACCATCCAAAGATCGCTGTTTGCCTCTTTGTCTGCATATCTGGTTGCTGGCTGCACCTTCTACTCACTTGCATAGCTGTGTGTCTGTCAGTGTCTGCACTTTTCGGTGTCCTCTGAATTTGCAGCCACATTTTAAGCTCAATGAAATGTGCAGATGAAATTGGGATTTAGAGATAATGTCGTATTTCTAAGTTCCAGGAAAGGTCATGTAAATTTTGCAATCAGTTTGCTAACACACTTGAGTACTTGGGAGATGAATATTCTGCACTGTCATATCAAAATGTGTGTAATATCTTTCGTGCTTAAATTTTAATATACTTGTGAGGATTGCTTGACGAACTCATTGTATAGCCTGTGAAAAGATTTACCGGTATTACTGGAATACAAGCAAGACTGAGAGAGAGAGATGGAGATAGAGAGAGTCACAATTTTTACAGAGGCTACTGTCTGACCACTCTACCTATTGCACTATTGCCTGATAATTTCAATCTGTCTTTTTTTCAAGGATCTGATGAGACTTTGGCCAAAGCCAGTTTGAGTCGACATTCCAGTGGAAAGATGATGCAGCGGAAAAAGCTGCAGTCGGCTAAGAAGTTGGTCAACACGACGAAGAGTCTGGATATAAGCAGGAATGGATTGGATATCTTGATTGAAGTTGACCAGCTCAAATATCTTTTAGAGGTATTGCTCATTTTCATTCATTTCATTATATTTGCCATCTTCAAAAGTAGTAAATTGATTCAAAAATGAATTTGCAACAAGTTTATGAAGTATCATAGGATCTTCTGATCTGGTGCCTGAAATAGTAGATTAGACATAAAAAACACAAAGACGTAGCTAGTTAAGCAGAAGTTATATAAATAAGTTGCTTTAAATATATTGCTAGAAGGTTTGTTGTTAAACTTGCACAATAAACCATTAATAATACTTTATCATTCGATTTCAGTGTCGTGAGATCTAGTTTTATGCCTTGCCGATTTGCAATTTTATCTATAAAACACGGTAATTTCAGCTCTTTTGTGAGGTACTTAAAATGTACTATATTAAGTGTTCTCATACATGTATGCATTAAACATGTTGAATTTAATTGTTTTCTTCTGTTTCTTGTGCTTTTAAATTTCTTGTTCTTTCTGTAGGACAGTCGGCTGACGTTACAAACAATGTCCTCTTCACCGTTTTTGGTGATGCAGTCCGAAGAAATTCACCGATGGATGACATCTCTTGCAGAGATTGATGAGATGCTCGACCTTTGGCACAACTGTCAGACACAGGTCTCTTCATCACAGAATCAATCATTCAGTCAGCTGAATAGGGGTCTGTGATAGTCCAGTGGTTAGTGTGCTGGACTGTCAACCGAGGGGTTGGGGTTAAAATCCCTGCCAAGAAAGAAATTTATTTTGATATTTATATTTATTTTGATTTGCACCATCTGTACCCCTAGCCAAGTGAGCTGTAATGAGTACACTGTTGGTGGGAAGTTGAGATGGTGAGGGAGAGGACTGGCCATCCTGCTATCATATGCCAAGGCTAAGAAAATGAAGTCACTAACATTTCATACCCTGGCTGCATCTCTGGCTACTGGCGTGGCTTAAGGGACTGCTGTTTGACTCCTCTTCATCTTCTTCATTACAAAACTCGGCCAATTCATTAGTCTGCCATTCAACTTGGGTGCTGTGAGATCTACTTTTATGCCTTTTTGATATGCAATTTCGTGTATGAAACACGGATATATCATTTTATTTATTTGATTGATTGATTTATAAAGTTTTGTGGTTGTTTTTTGCTGGGTTTGCTCTTGCATTTGCTGGCCTGGTCATTTCCATTTGTTCACAACTTGTGTGTTTCTGTTTAAAAGTGGCTTTATCTGCTCAAGATATTCGACAATGAAGATTTGTGTCAGAAACTGAAGAACGAGGCAGCGTCTTTCAAGACAGTTCACTCGAGCTTTACAGTAAATGATCACCCAAGTTTGCCTTTTCTGATTTCAGTAATCCAGTATTTACATACACATTACTGCCACATTAGATCAAGCAGAACCTACTTGGTTATCAATTTCATAGTCTGATATTAAGCTTTGAGCACTTAGAACACTGTCAGTTTATGCTTCAGCATAACACAGCCATGCAGTTACAAGGGCGATAATGAGTTTCAATTTTTAACAGATCAGCAAGTGGACTGTAAACTCAATTTATGGTTTTATGCTGAATGCTTTTGCCTTTGCTGACATACTATGTGACTTGATGAACCTAATGCTGATGGAGATTTGAATATCTAGAGTGTGGGACTCATCTGAACTTAAAAGACCTGGCAGTATTCATTTGATGTTAAAGGTAGGTAGGTAGTAAGTAGTTCGTATTAGTGCGATACAGATGGCCCACACATAGATTTGCTCTTAGGAATTACTTATCGTAAATGCCATTTACTTTTTTTATAGAGACCAAATCTAAGTGCAGTGGAATTTTTTTATGTTTGGTCGGTTTCTTATTGTATCTATTTCCATTTGAGACAACCAGTTTAGTTTTGTCACTGATTAAAGATGAGAAGAAGTTGATGACTTTGTTGTTGGATTTTGAAGGATCTCATGTTGGCTGTTGTGGCCGATCCATTGGTTTTGTCGATTCTCAGTAAGCCGAGAGGTGATAGGCATTATCGGTTCCATCAGGGGCATCGGTTGAGGACTCTGCTGTCATCACTTATACAACAAATGGTGTGTAAAGCTTCTGTTTACCAAAGAAATGTATTAACTTAGTACATCTTAATTTTTTGGCATATGGAGCTCTATTATACAATAAACAGCATGGTCTTTATTTACACGCTCCCAAGTTACATGCCATTCCGCTTAACATTATTTCATGTAAAAGCTATTAACCTAAAATGTACTGGCTACTGTGTAGCACTAAATACTGATTTTAAGTATTATCCATTCTAGCGTATGGCCTGGTTTACACACAGGCAGGCTCGAACTCTGTTGGTCACAAGCCGAGCACTAAACAATCAGCTATGGTGCCCAACTGTATTTGGAATGCTTTCCACCGTAATTTGTTTTCTTTCTCTTCGGTCAGGTGTGGATCTGAACAAAGGATTATGATTGGGGAATCTAGTCTCATTGCAAAACAGTCATCTTGTGTTATGATGATGGCAATATGAAAATCTCCAGCTTAGATTAGATTTGGCTTTGTATTGACTGCTACATGGATCTTATGTCAACTTTTAAAAGTTGTCTTCTTTTCACCAAGGTTGGGACGTTTTCTTGTTTTGTTTCAAAATGCAACTTTGCCTTTGTTGGATTTTAAAAGGAAGACCATTCCAGGTTACAGGGCCAACAATGGCAAAACGTCTGTGCTGTTAGTTTGTTACTGTAGAGATTAATTATATATGATTTGATCGTGTTCTTTAGGAGGAGATCCTCTCGTCGCTCAGTTCCTTCCTAGAAGATGCTCGAAACCAGTTTCCACGTCTCTACTTCCTTAGCGACCAAGAGCTCGTGCAGTTGCTTTCCATCTCCAGGAATCCGGTTGCGTTTCTGCCATTTGTCCGTCGTTGCTTCCATGGAATTAGGAATGGATCGTTTGAATTGCCAATTGGTACAACTGTGAGAGGGTCCAGTTCATCATCGCTAACCTACGTTCTAAACGGTTTGTCTCATCGTGACTTTGCTAGTTAGCTTTGTAGCCTCTGAATTCATATAAGCACCTTTCAGTGGATTTATTCAGCACCTATATGAGGTACTATATTAAGTATCATGCTACATACATACTTGCTTGCACACACCCACGTACAAACCAGGATTAGTAGGATTGTAATATAAAATTCTTACTAACTTGCAGTCTTTTCTTTGGCTCTGTCCTGCTGTCTTTTTTCTCCTTCTGGCTGTCTTTCTCTCTGTCTGTCTCTGACAGTTTAGAAAGGCATGAGTTTGTATGAACATCAAGTAGTAGCCTATAGAATTAAATAGTCCTTATATAGTGCACATTCTGTTATAACACAGTTTCTCACTTGGATTTCGAATTGAGTTCAACAATTTGAATGTTATGTCATTATAATGCGACTTTCTTGGTAGTTTAATTTTTTATTCGAAGACAGAAATATTGCCTTCTAGGAAAAATCCCATTTCATTTATGTAATGTAATGTAGAAAGAATTTGTATAGCATTTCTAGGGATATCTACTTATCCTAGTGTGAGGCTAAAATGTCACAATTCACTGATTAAGAGTTATAAGAAAATCTCCATTCTTTCATGTAGCTCCTGTTTATTCCTTTGTTTTCTGAAACATGTAATATAAAGTCAACTTGACCGATTGATGTAGGTTATAATCAGCTTTCATCTTCAGATATGGTCTATGGTGAGTTTTAGCTCTTGCTTGCCAGTTATGTTGATCTAACTCCTCAATCAGACCTGATTTTGCCATTTCCAGAGACCTCCTTAGTTTAATCAATTCCAATTGGTCATTACATTGATGATTTCTTCTCAGAATTAATTATGCTTCCACCATGAAATTACGTTTTTCTGAATTCTCACTGATGGATGATGGCTGCTATTCAAGAGACAGACAGACAGACAGAGAGAGAGAGAGAGAGAGAGAGAGAGAGAGAGAGAGAGAGAGAGAGAGAGAGAGAGAGAGAGAGAGAGAGAGAGAGAGAGAGAGAGAGAGAGAGAGAGAGAGAGAGAGAGAGAGAGAGAGAGAGAGAGAATGGGAGGAGAGGGATGACAAAGACAGAGAGAATGGTGAGATGACAGACATACAGAAAGACAGACAGACACACACACACATCTGTGCACACATACAAACAGACGCAGAGACCAGTACAAAGACTGGAGCATTGCTTTTTAGAAACTGAACCATTTCCTTAATCGGTTACTATGTGATTCAATTAATTATGATTCAAGGTTTAATTGTGAATCGGCTTATTATCAATTAATTTAGTTTAAATCATTTTATTGCTGCTTCTATAAATATACACTATAAATAGACTGTAAAATAACTGCCTATCTTGTTTTATTTACCAGTAACGTTGTGTTGTATTGTATTATCTCTGCTTTGTTACCTAATAATCAAGGCTGTTCAGGATATAATTTGCTTCCTATAAGTTTTTTGTTATCGTTAGTGACTAATTTAATACTTGGTGCTTTTGCTTTGTCATCAGTATGTTTCCTTGCAATGACCTATTGTTCTTAGAAACAAAAGCAGACCTGTAGACTGAGAATGAGGGAGATAAAGTATAAGATTAGGGTATCGCTTATTTTATGCACCCTTTTGACGTTCCTATGAGAAGCAGAACCATGGTTTTGTGAGGTTTAAAGCATATACATGTGGTATATCCCAGACAGCTGGCCCAGTTTTTGCTGATAGTGACATCCTTTGACCTCCACTGAACTTGATGTGGGCCCAACAAACTTGGCTGTTGGGAATTTAAAAAAAACAGAAATTTTACTATCAGAGAACCTTAGGTTTTTGGTTTTCCAGGTGTGACAATGGTCACAGTCAAGCCTGCCGTAATGAACTTGAACAAGTTGTTGCTTAGGATGTAGAGTGTGGTATCTATATTAAAATAGTGCCTCATAAATTACACTAATGTGGCTAGAATGCTGATATGCATAAACTGTCTGGTGCTAAAGCACTTTTGTTGTTGCCAACCACCAGATATTTTTGCCTGATTACCGTACTTCAAATGGCCACAATGATGTCTGGTTATAGACCACAGTGACTGCTTTAACTGCTAGACAGCTGATGTTTATTAATGTTCAGACTATGTCAGGGTCTGATGTTTCCAGGCATTACTTTTTAGAGTGTAACTCCAATAGTAATAATGCTTACAACATCAGTTGATGGTCACTGTTAAGTAAAGAAATTTACTACACAAAATATAATGTGAATTCTTGTGGATATGGATCCCAGATTTAATTCAAATTTAGAAAACAACTTCATTATAATGCAACATTTGCTTCATACTCACCGAAATTCATTGCCGTGGTATTTTCAGTGGACAAGTTGGAATTGGTGAGACTTGTTGGCCCACAAGGAGAGGAGATCAAGCTGTGCAAGAACGTGAAGCCGCAATCTCAGGCGACGAAATGGTTGGCTGATCTGGAGCAGACGATGAAGTCATCCATCCAGATGGCGCTTGAGGCCTGTGTCCAGTACAAACTGGATGATGGTCAGTTCCCCATAACATCACAAGAACATGTTTTATTTCAATGTAACTAGACATGTAACACAGCATTTAGTTTTAATGCTAGTTTTAATATATTGCTCTGATATCTAACCTGTTAGTTTTAATTCTAATCATAGGCCTATGTAAAGTTTTATGCTGTTAGTTCAGAGCTATAGATATCACTGTGTATTTTTTAGACTTTTAAAACTTTATAATATTGCAATGGTTTTTTCGTACTGACGTTGTGCTACTGTTTCACTATTACATGCATTGTTGTTTTAAAATGTGGACATTTGTCTCGCACTAATAAAGATTACTTACTTACCATGGAAGTACCTCAAAAAGCGCTGATTATGCTGGCCTAAGTGGTGTATTAGTCATTAAGAACATTGGTTAACAAACTGCAGTGCTTAGGTAAGTAGGAGACTCTTGCACAGACGCAAGCCTATCATCAGTTGCAGTTCGACATCAGGTATTTTCTCTATTGTTGTGTTGCAGTTCTCAGCTTGAACCATGTAAACTGAGTCTGATGTTTTTAAGCTTGTATTTAGAATTTTGATAAATGCTACTTTGTTCAGGCTTTTTGTTCTTTTCCACAGAATTGTTTTGATGAGATTTGGCTGAATGCATTTAGTTAATTTGGTTGAATTGTTTGAATCAGAGGCCAAGCAGCCGATTCAACTTCTGGAGTGGCTTGGAAAATTCATGGAGAATGAATCAACAGCAGAAGATGCAACATCCACGACAGCATCTTCAGTGGTATCAGCATCTGCAGCTGCTTCCTCTCACTGGATGCTCTCCTTTCCAGAGCAGTGTGTCCTAACGACAGAGGCTATCATATGGCAGCGTAACGTTCAGCACGCACTCTCCAAGAACGACAAAGATCTGCTGAAATCCCACTGGTACAAAAGCCTTCATTCTGTTCTAATGATTTTCTCACAGTCTGCCACTGTTTTTTTTATGACAGTGCCAGTCCCAAGCCTGGATAAAGAAGGAGGGTGACCCGAATGATCTTTGTTATCACACAGTGTTGTTAAACTGAAATTACTACTAATGATTTTCTGTTCTGATCGTTTTTTGTTTTTTATGTTTTGTTTTTAAAGTATCAAAACTTGTTACATGTAACTTTCCATGTTTAGAGCTGTGTTACTCCAACTTGCTTATTTCTTGCATAATAAATACCTGTGAGTAGGTTTATTGTATGGGTTATGTATTAAAAATTTTAATGATACAGTTACCAATGGAATATAAAGCAGTTGCTGTTTCATGGCATTTTTCGTTTAAAGACATGTCTCTTGGGTTAAGTGAAGAAATCTTTTCCTTTTCCGTTTGTTGTTATTATTATCAAGTTGGGATTTGGCTCCATGTTTGTGCATGAGCCCACCACTGGTGACTTTTCCAGTTATCTGTGCATTGTTTCACTTAATGAAATTCTTTATGTTCTAATTACAGTTTTCTTATTTAGGCTAGCATTTGTTAATTACTTCAATGGTGCAAAATTAGATGTCTAGATAACTGATGGTCAAACTAACTTGTGTGTTTTTGATGTCAGTTCAAATGTCAGTAACCAGCTGAGTCAGTACAGCAAAGTCTTGCAAGAGATTAACAGTCTGCCACCAGAGAGCAAAGGCAGAAAACTCATTCGATCACTGCTGGGAAATTTAGTCTGTCAGGCATTACACCATCGAGATGTGATGAACAGTGAGTATAATTATGTATGTGTGTGACTGTGTGCATTGTTATTGCTTTTTGAACAGGGTATATGTCCATGCATGTATTCCCTATTGTTCTGGTTTGCACTGTTCAATGAACGCAGGCAGCATGTCCAATGTTGGCTTTATGAAGGTCTCATATGGGAATATGGACACGTTGGAAGAGGGATTGTGGATATCTACCCTGCTTTAATAAAGTATTATTCACCGTCTTTGATTATAGTTGCTTCTGTTTAGTTACTGGTATGTTATATTCTTCAAAGAACTTCTGAATTTATGTTGCCAAAAAAGTGTGAATTGTGAGAGCAATATGCCACAACGTTTTTACGAATAATACTTGTAAATTAACTAGTGCTGTTGAAGTTATGAGTGATTCACAGAAAATTTTAATTATTTAATCAGTGATAGGATAAATAAATGAACCAAGTAAATGAGAATGTTGAAACCGTCTTTCATGTATTTTCCAATCTTGTTTTGACTTTACTTGTGTATTAAGTGTCTGAAATAAACAATACATGAAAAAATTTGCAGGGCTTCTGGAAAGATCTGATTTATCAAGCAACAGCTTTGAATGGATTCGAATGCTGAAATATGAGATGGATGTTCACTCGATTCTTAATGCAAAGTCGATAACACCCGACTCTGACAAGAAAAGTCACCAAGGCACTCCATCTCAATGTGATGTATCTTCTAGAAAAATGGAAACGCCATCTTGTGGCAGTAAGTTGATGGTCGCTTAACTTTGCTGTTCACTTTCTTAAGAATACAAACAAACTGTGGATAAATAAGGAGATAAAATGTCGAAGTGGAAACTAGCCTATCACGTGATGCTATTGTACTTCATATGAATGCATCCTTAACTCGAGTAAATGTCTTGAGGTTAGCTCGGAGACTGCTGTCGCTTCTTTAATGTCATACAGATCTAAACTTAGGACTTTTCTTTTCAACTTCCTTACCAACTATAACCTGGTTTCTGGTTTCTCTGGCCTCTCGGATTTAGACCAAACTGCTCCAACAACACTGAATTTTGACGGTCACTGCTCTTCAAGGAAGTTCAAGCAACCATCAATGCCTAATTCCCTTGTGAATTCTGATAATGGCAGAATAAAATACAATGGGCTGATTGAATTAGGCATATCAGATTAGGCTTTGTCTTCTTCTTTACTACATATGTATCTACACCAGAATGTTCTTTCCAGATCTTCCTCAGCTCGATCGGGATAGGACGATGGTCTCTTCCGGATACCGGTTTGGACAGTGTCTGATTTCACAGATGGACAGAACGTTTGCTTATGACTGTGAGCTCATTGGTGCCACTCGGCGCCTGGTTGTGACACCACTGACGGAGAGAGCTCACCTGGCACTTTCTATGGCAGTTGGCACTTTCCAGTGTGGGACGCTGTCTGGTTCAAATGGAACTGGAAAATCGGAAACTATCCAGGATCTGGCTAAGGTCTGTGACCCATTGCACAACAACCTTGGAACATAAACATCTCATTACAAGCGTTTGTAGAATGAGTTTCAGTTGGTTTAATTACTCAGTTGTGAATAATTTTATAATAGTTTAAAATAAGACAGTTTATGACTGTATATTCACTTTCAATATACTTCCTATTCATTCACAAAAGGCACACCATAGTTTGTAGCTTGATGACCTTAAACCAAGTGCTGGTGTTGAACTTGTGTTTAACAGTTCTACGTCAGACAACTGATTAAAATAAATTCATTCAGCGCAGGGCTCAGGACAAGCGGTTTTTAATACACAATACACATGTGTTCAGAATGGAAAACCGTGCCTTTTAAATGTGCCTCACAAATACTTCCAAATGATATGCTAAATAGTAAAGGGTCATTTAGCACAACTTTTAATGTGTTCTCAAAATTCATTTGGATTTTTGAGTATTTCAGTTTGGTGCCCAACATGTAAACATTAGTTTCAAGAGCTCAGTCTGTCCTCAGAGCTCTGAGGCTGGGAATGCTGCTGAATAAGTTTGTCTTTTTAGGGGCACTATATAAATTTACACAATACAATAATGCATCTGTGCCTCATATTCAGATTTACTCGCTCAGCATGCATTTTAATGTATTGAAATAGAAAAAAGAAAAATTTTTAATGATACTAGTCCTGAAGATACTGAATTGAGGTCAGATACTCGCTGAATTACCTGGCTGATTGAATTACCTGGTTGATTGAATTACCTGGTTGCTTGAATTACCTGGTTGATTGAATTACCTGGTTGATTGAATTACCTGGTTGATTGAATTACCTGGTTGATTGAATTACCTGGTTGATTGAATTACCTGGTTGATTGAATTACCTGGTTGATTGATTTATGTGGTTGGTTGAATTACCTGGTTGATTGAATTACCTGGTTGATTGAATTACCTGGTTGATTGAATTACTTGGTTACTGAATTACCTGGTTGAGATTACCTGGTTGATTGAATTACCTGGTTGATTGAATTACCTGGTTGATTGAATTACCTGGTTGCTTGCAGGCCTTTGGTCGCCATCTAGTGGTCATTAATTGTAACAGTGAACTGCCAATGACGGTCATCAATCGATATATGACGGGTCTGATTCAGTCGGGATCTTGGGGACTGTTTGATAACTGCGAAAGGATGTCTGAAGGTGATCATGTTTTTCATTCTTTTTCTTCTACTGACTGTGTTATCAAATCTTGGATCAGACAGTGTGCAAGGGTCAAAAACTCTGGTTGCTCAAAGAATAATGAGTTATAATTAGTTATGTCTTATGTCAAGCAAGTAATCGATTTGTCTTTAGTTATATTTAGCTGTGCATGTATAAAATCTGCTCCTGGTATGCATTCTATTTCAAATATGTATGTAATCGTTGTAAGGTAATGGATGTGTGCTTGACAGATGAAAAAATTAAGGCTACTTAATTACTTTATCGTACTTTATTAAAGCAGTGCTTACAATGGGAAGGTCTTTAGGGTTGGGTCTCATAAAGTCATTCCAGAAGTTGATGGTGTCCAAGTACTAAATCAGTTTTTATATTCTTGTAGTTTAGCTGAGACGAGATAACTGAGGATGAGACACAGTTGATGAAATATAGATGAACCAGAAGAGAACATTAATACTTCATTAGAAAATAGTCAGAGAAATTTGAATGAGTCTCTTTTTCTACAGAATAAATTATCCTTAATTCCCATCTTACTCAAGTTATATTCTTGATGGTTTAGCCTCTGATGTACGTCCATATTTTCCTACTTTGCCATTTACCGTAATGCCAATTACCATAATAATTGTTTACCTTGACATGGTTTTTTGTCTAGGCATGTTGTCTGTGCTTGCTCAGCATTTGGACTTTTTGACCCAAACACTGCATGTGCTTGCAAACACTGTCGGCAACCAGTACGGAATACGAGGCCAAGCAGGAACTGACAGGGTATGTGAACCACAGTGAAGTCTAACAAAAACGAACTCTAAAGATATCAGTCATTCCAGTTTTATACTCTTTTCTGTGCAGTTATCTTAAAACTTTCAAGCTATTTTCTAAATCAATGGTTCACTTCTGATTTTAAAAGGAAGACTATTCCAGGTTACAGGGCCAATAATGGCAAATCGTCTGTGCTGGGTAGTGAACAACCTAGTCCGAGGGATGACAAGTAACGAGGGTTTCAGCGACAGCCGATCGGAGGGACCTGTGACTTTTTGAGGTCTGTGCTTGTATTCTTTTATAGAAGCTGAGTGAGAAAGTGACACGTCGAAATTCGCTAACAACTCTGCACTCGCTTCCTGTGTCAACAGAAGACGAGGAGCTGCGATCAGTTAAGAAGATTGGACTTGGACGGCAGACAACAGTTCCACATGGATACAATGTTCGTGCTTTTTTGTAGATAATAAAGATTTTATCTTTTCATTGTCCTTAATCAATGTGCAGTACATGAGAATCCACATGAGTGGTTTAATGATTCCTAAACAGAGGCGGCCTTTGACAGTCTTTGACAATTTTGTGCTATAGGCGAGAGAAAAAATGCAGCCCCTTACTCATAAATGACATCTTTTTGACGGAAGTGACCATCATGTATTTTGTCAGAATTTGACGCTCCTTGAAAAGTGGCGCTCTAGGCAGCCGCCTACATCGCCTATACCTAAAGCTGGCACTGTACCTAAACAAGTTAAACTGTCTGCTTCGCTTGGTGCATTGTCCTTCTGCCAGTTTTCTTGCCCCATTTTTTCTGCAATGTTTCTTAGTTTCTCTTGTTGGATATTCCTTATTATATGTTGAAGTTTTCTGGTACAAATGTGTGGGCTATAGGAGGATTCCCGTGAATGGGGTTTGCACATTGAAAGGTTGGCACGGATTGTAATATTCAAGATTGTCACTATGTTATTAGTGTAGACACACAGCTTGTATGTATTTGATGGTATTACGAATTTCTTAGGAGGAAGGCCTGTTGACATACTTTGAAGATCCTTGGGTCAAAGAGAGAGAGCGCAGGAACTCCTTTGAAAGAGATGCAGGAATTAAAGAATCTGCTGACCATGGTAGAAGCAACAAATCAGTCGTCGACCAATCTCATCTTCTTTATGGTAAAGGTTAACTCTTTCATCTTACGAGTCATAGATATTTAACCAGGACTAACTTCACTTACTGATAATTTGTGGTACTAATAACAGTGTTGATTGAATTGGATTAATATGTGATCATATTCACTGATCTGTTTATTCTGTTACGATTATTAGTGCTATTGTTGCAACTTCTTTATTGCTGTGACTGTAGTTCAGAGTCATCTGAGTTTCTGCCTTATGTTTAATGACATTTAATGACTTTTTAGAGCATGTCACTTTGCACCGCAAACCAAAGATGAACTTTGAGCATCTTCAGCAGCCTACTTCCAATTACAAACCACAGTATATTGGCAGTTTACTTTTCAATGGTAAACTGTGCCATGCCAATGCCAGCTACGGCTGCTTCATGACGGTCAACATGACAGAAACAACATTTGCTAAAATACCTGAAAACTTGAAGGTACCTTTAGACTTTTTTCCACTTGTACTTAAAGTTGCAAACTTACCAGGTGAAGTTGTGTTAGTTTTGTCATTTTTTAAGCTTCTTGTGACATTTGGCTTGGAATATGTTTAATATGGGTGAAAAATGGAAAGGTGTTTGACTCAATTTTTACCAAATTGACCAAACTTTTACCCAATTTACCCAACTCAGCTGAACCTGGAAGACAAGCAATATGTTGGTTATTTGATATTTTTCTCTTTTAACGCTAAAACGACAAGCTGTAATGTTTTTCCAGTAGCTGTTAAAGTGTTAAACTAAACGTTTGAAGGTTCTTTAAAACAATGTATGTGGTTAATTAAATGCAGTCATTCATATTGCAATATTTTCAATTGATTTGAATCAATTAACTTAAACTGCTGATGTTGTGTTAATCTGTGAGGTGTCAATGAGGCCATGTGCCATGGTGAGCCCAGACTACAAAGTCATCACAGAAGTCTCTCTTTACTGCAGTGGATTCGAACAATACCAGACACTGGCTGCGAAGATAGTTACCTTCATTGATCTCATCACAAGACAGGTATTACTGCTCAACTTTCAAGTTCTAATTGCCACTTAGCGCTTAGCTCTGATTTCTTTTGTCAAAAGCACAATGAAAATCCCTATGTTATGATTACTTCCCCTGAATTTGCTTCAACTTTCAACTGTCGATGAGATTTGCTGATTCTCAACATGGTGAATACTTTTCCAACTACTTGAGCATTATGCCAACTTCATTCATTTAGAATTCTAGCATAATTTAGAACTGTGAGGAATGCCTTAGGATCTTCCTGAAAAGTGCTGTAGACGTGATCGAGTATGTGTATACTAACCTGCCAAGCAAATGTTATCTTCTGATCTAAGCATGACATATGTCTTTGTTATTTTATAATAATAATATTAATAATAATAATTACACGACAATTTCTAAGGCACCGCAACACAGCATGCCATTGCAAGGGCATATCCTTTGATTTATCCGTTACTTTTGTGGGAGAAGTGGCCAATGAATGAGAAGGTGAGAGTTATCAGTTATTTCAGCAAGAAATACTTTGCCTAATCAATACTGGATGGCATGCACTCAGACAGGGATTACTTACTTATTAATTAGGACAAAATGTTTAATAGAAAGAGAGTTTCACCTGTGTTTTGTACTGTGTTTCATTTAGCTGCCTTCTAGAGCACAGTATGATTTCGGTCTTCGTACCATTTTGTCCGTCGTTCGATTGGCCACTGCTTGGCTGAGCATCCAAGTTCGAAGGAGGAAATGTGAGTCATTAAGACAACTGGGTTCAGCTGTTTCTCAGAAGCCTAGAAGTCGATCTTCATCATCAGGAAGTCAACCAACGACATCTGAAGTGAAATTGAATTCCGACGATCTTCAAGATAGAGAAGATGACAACAGATCGGTCGTCTCTGGTTCATCTGCCAACAGTATGCCACTTAACTGATACTCTTCTTTTCTCACATAAGTGCAGCTGTTTAGTGTGACAGTCCCTGTTGTGCTGCCACTTTATGTAAATGCTTTTACCAGTATTAGTGATCAGCAAGTCATTATGTAAATGCTGTTACCAGTATTAGTGATCAGCTGTCCTGACTGGAAATGAACTAAAGAAATCCACAGAAATGAGTAAAATCTCCTAAATCCTGTAATGGAATGCAAGGGAGGTTGAATGATTGAACAAATAAATCAATGTGAGCACAAATGAATTGAGCAAATGCTGGACTCAAAATAATCAATCATTCAATGGATCAATCTATAAATCAATGGGCTATTTAGCTGAAGGACCGTCAAGGACGTAATCCAGAATGTGTTCAATAAAAGAGATTTGATTGATTGATTGATTGATTGATTGATTGATTGATTGATTGATTGATTGAACATGATTGAAAGAATAAATGTGCACACAAATGATTGAGCAAATGCTGTACTGCACACCAAGAATGTGGCATCCAAAGAAACAGGAAAGTATAGTTAGGTCCTAAGAAGTCAGCCTGGAATATCAGGAGAGATTTAAAGATGAAGGAGAAGAAAAGTTCAGTCCCTTAGCCTAACTCCGAGATGCAGCCATTCGTATAAAGTGTTAATGAAGAATTCATATTCTTATCTTCAGCATGTGAGAATGGATGGCCAGTCCTCTCTTCCACTGCCTCATCTTTTCATCAACAGTGTTTTGTCAGTGCGCTCCTTTTATGTCAGAGCTTACTAGGCAGCACCAGTGGAGCAGAAATCATCTTTTACATGCCCTGTTTTGTAAATGAACTTCTGTTTAGTTGATATGTCTTGGTGTTTGAGGTTCCCTGACGTCATTTCTGGCAGCGAGTGACTGTCTAGCAGGAGAGGAGGAACTTATAATCCAGGCCTTGACTTCAATTCTACTGTCTCGCATGGCCACTCCTGATGACTGTCTGCGATTCAAGAGCCTCATGAGGGACGTTTTTCCTAGCAGCATTCGACCAAAGACAAGCAGGGAACCATATAGTGCAACAGTTGTTAGTGCCATCTTTGAACAACTGCGGTGCAGCAACCTCTGCCCATCGAGTTGTCTTGTCAGCAAGGTTGACTATTTAAAATCATCGTGCTTTTTGTGTTTTTGAGCATTTGACTGTCACTTGCAACTTAGATTTCTGAATCTTTGGAAATTGCAAAAGTTAATGTTAGTAATTCGTATTTGGCAAAGAAAATGGCATTGATTTTTATGTCTTCATATGTAGCTATATATCAATGTAATCGAGTGGCTAAGCATAAAAGTAAATTGAAAGTTCAAACCATACAACAGCTGAAGTATGGATGAAATCTTTCTGTCCAAGTGTGAGTATCTTTCTTGCTTGTGATCTTTCATGCTTAAATTCCTTTGTAGTTCATTCCCATCTTTTCCTATTGTACTTGTGCTAAAAGGTACAGTCTTGAAATGTGCATTTCATGGCTTGACAAAAGGTCGTCAGTGTCATGTAGAGCAGTGCTTCTCAAACTTTCTGATGCTGCGGTCCGGTAATTGTTTAACTGGCCTTAACACGGACTGGTTGCTTTTCAACATCAGCTTACATATTAGACCTATGACATGTTCATTTTGTTATGCTATACAGTATTATATAATTTAATATTTTATTTTAATATGATCAAAATTGTGATTCTGATTATCACTGCATTGCCCAGTAACCAGTCATGCCGCAGACCACAGTGAGTAGCACTGATGTAAGGCACTGATTTCAGGTCACAGACATGGAAACAAAAGCAGTTTGCATTTCATTGAGTCTACAATATCAACCAGTGCCACAAACCTACTTTAATTATTACAGACTTACGTGCGTGCATTAGTGTAACCATGGAAGTCTCGGCTGGAATTTTTTTGGAGAATTCATTTACTGTCACTATTCAGTAAAATACTTGCAGTGTTTCTTCCAATTCAGATTCTCCAGCTCCATTCTAGCCTACAGTTGAAGCAGGGAGTGATCTTGACTGGATCATCTGGAAGTGGCAAGACAACAGCTTACCAGGTCTTATCTCAGGTCTTAAATCAGATCCACGATGACCTCCTACAGAATCCACGTAAAGATGAGATTCTGTGTCTGGAGAAACAGGTGAGAATCTGCATTTAACACCTTCAGTTATTATATTCATTTATTTATTACATTTATTAGCTTATTTATGGCATACGTTTTCTTACATATTTCTTACTTTTATTACATTGACTTGTCATATTTAATAATATTACATGTTAGAAATTTATGTAGATTTGTGTTATGTGCTTATTCATCCTACAGTTTATCAAACTGTATCAAAGTCTTCTATGTTGGCTAGATTCAAAGTAACATTCAAGGAAGTCTGTTTTTCTCTTTATGTATTCTAGAATTTGGTGGGAATTCATTCGGATGGCTCGTTGAAAGGCCCTGCGACTCAGACAAATAATGGAGTCATCTCAGATGGAATTCATGTCGTTCAAGATACAGAAAGAATTGTTTGTCCGAAAGTTGATGTTGATGTCTTATTTCCAAACGTCTTCACCAATGAAGAGGTTGCTGCACTGTCTAATGATTTTGTTTGTCCAGCTGTTATTTTATTTTTGTTTTCTTCAGCCGGTTAAACTTTATCAGAGTGATTGCTGGCTAGCCAACTGACTTTTCACACACATAATACTGGAGTCTGAGTTGAGTGTATTACCATGAAACGGCTGTACAATATGAGTGCTTTTGCTGAATTTGCCAGTCTATAATGAAATACCAAAAATGCTTACCTGAATTGCAAGTCCAATTTATAATCATAATCATAATCGCTCATTTATGTAGCACAACTTAGAGAAAACTCCATAGGTGCTAGCAACAAGACCACAATCGAATAGAACGGTCTTCAACAGCTTTGCAAAAAATGATTATTTTGCACCCACACAATACATGTACAAATAGATACAAATGTTGGTTGGATTTATTGTTTTTTATTTGAATTCAGCCATTCATTATGTGATTTTTGTGTTTTTACCTTCTATCCAGCTTTATGGCCTTTATGATGGTTCCCGATGGCAGGCAGGCCTTCTCACAACTATCCTTAAGAAAGCCTACTCTCAGGCAGACTTGGCCAGCCGATGGAAACCAGTAAGAGCTGCTTCCGGAACTAGTGATCGGAGTTGTACCAGCAAATGGATCATTCTGGATGGACAGCTGAATGCAGAGTGGGTTGACACACTGACTGGTCTTCTGGACAATGGCGGCCAAACATCACTTCCAAATGGTGAAACTCTGTCCCTGCATGGTAAATGTCTTATTTAAAGTTATTCTAGATTTGTGTTGCTATTCATCATATTACAACATGAACCTTCTGGTTTTTGCTAACAGAAGTGATATAAAAATGCTTTTTCTTCACTGATCCTTAATTACTTACTAACTCTGAATACCATGAATAATATGTATTTTAATGTAACTTAGTAGTAACAATTATGGGAAGAACCATTAGGTCTCATGCCTACAATGGTGTAGCATAACAGATAGATAGATATTCGTTTTATTATCTGACAGGTTGACAGACCGCAACCAGTTAATAGTTCGAACTTCGCGCGTGGCTGCCGTCATAGGCGCCCATCCATCACCAGGCATGGCCCTTCATAGGCCATTGATGAAAACTGTCATCACTCCGTCGCTTGAGTCAGCTATTCATTGTCCGCAACCTGGGTATACATCTGGATGGCGATCTGTCAAATGCATTTGCTTAGATCAGTTAGAAAGCCCTGTGTGCAGCTGGTTTGTGGAGTACGTGAGAGGCACTGTATTATGTGTTTTCATACATACACAATAATCATACATACACGTGAAATGGATCGAGGGACAATATAAAATTCCATTGATTGTAATTTATGGGCACTCAGAAGGTCACAGCTGATTGGTTACTGTTTCAGAGTCAACCCGGATGCTTTTTGAGCTGGCTGACTTCAGCAATGCCTCACCATCCATGATTTCGCGTTGTGCTGTGGTGAATTTTTCTGATGACACCATAGGCTGGAAGTCCCTCATTGAGACTTGGTCTAAATCAGCCAGTGAAAGATGGATCATCAGCTCCTCAAGGTATTCACTGAACACTCTATTTGGTTCTATGCATCTCGACATTTATATCATTGCACCTTTTAGGAAATCTGTGTTAGTTTCTCCATTGACTTTTAGACTGGACAAAACAAGCCATTGAAAAAAATTCTACAGATAATTGTGTGTGAATATCAGGATGATAATGAACACTATGCATAGTTCATGGTCCATAATTAATTGCAAAGAGGTTAACTACAGCAGCTACATATATCTGTATTCTTACAAGACATACACAGCACAAGATATTCTGCCTCATTTTGGTCAGGTCGTGAATGTCTGTCTGTCTGCCTTGCAGCCAGTCATATGAGCTTCTTGTCCTTTATCTGCCTCTGTTTTCCATTCTATTCATTGTTAGTTTTTATGGAAGAGTTATTCGGAAGTATGCATGAATAATTAGCATTTATGAATATATTCCAGAGACTTATTTTGTAATTTCACCTGTATATCTATCGATGTTGTTTGCAGCTTGCAAGTTCTGAATAGTTTGGTGTCAGCCATCTTCCCAACATCTGTGACCTTCACACAGAAAGAGTTGCTGACTTCCGGCTTAGTGTATGGCTTGTCTTTGCCATCGAAGGGCTGTGGAATTGTTCCAGGTTTCGCTGAAGTTTCCACTTACCTAAATATTTTCTCAGCTCTCATGGATCAACATTTTTCCAGAGAGAAGTTTGAACAAAAAGAAAAACTTCAACAACAACAACAAGCTAGAGGTTACTGTTTTTGTCATGGATATATTGCCAATTCTTTTTCACAGTTGACAAAGAATCATAGGCAATTTATTGCAAAGATTTTGATGATGCCATAATGTAATCATAATTATAATCATAAATTCAACATTTCTAAAGCACTAGTTATGAGCTAGGCACAGGCTCCAGTTTATTTGCAAAAGAGACAAATCTGGGTGGTACACCGCACCCAGTTAATGTCAAAGCATAAACCAGACAAATAATTAATGAAAGAAGTAACAGTAGTCTTAGTTTAATATAATGTAATGTAATATCATGCAATTAGACATTCTGTGTGGACAAGCATGTAATTAATAATAATATTTTCGTTTATTGAAACAATCTGGTTGACAAACCTAACCGGTTACGGTGTACAATTATGCAATTGAAACAATTCACAAGAACACAAATGACTGAAGACATCAAGCTTAACTACTAACAGAACAGACAGCCTGCAATACACCATTGAATATGAACTTAATTGACTTAATATGAGCAAATTCTGTTTGCACTGTTGAGTTTGCATTATGTTTTTAAATGTTGTTTGTTGACAGGGAGTGTGGCTGATGGCATTGGCTCCAGTGCCCGAGCAGCACGTGCTATGTCCAGCACTGCACATGCTGAGAACACCATACCCAATTACTTGGTCACACTCAAGCATCTGTTTGTTTTTGCTTATATTTGGGGATTTGGCGCAAGGGAACGGTTAGTTCGCTTGCTAGTAACATTCCCTGTAAAATCTGATTTCATTCTATATTCGATACAACCAATTCTATTGGGCCTTAGCCACAGTTTTAGTGATGATCTGCTGTAAAACCAGTTCAATTAATTACCAGGTAATAAAATTTAAAAAAATTCCATTAGCCATAACATTTATATAAATTTATATAAATTGCATATGCATACATATTAGGGTGGTTCTTAAAAATGAAAGTTGAAAATTTTGAAGTCTTACCCCTCTATGTTGTTGTGTGTGTTAAGAAAATGATATACAATTTTTTGGGACTGTTTCTTTAAAATGGTGCCACAAGCTGCTGCTAATTTAAGTAATTTTCTAATGTAAGTAAAATTCGCGTTCACCATTAACATTACTTTTTTGCAAGAAAAGTCATATACCTTGTAACAAATACTAATAGGTAACCAGGTATTTATCATAGCAAGACACTGTGAACTCCCTAATTGACTACCTACAAAATAGTTTTTTAAATTTGTGCTGTTACACAATATCTAACCTAAACAGATCTACAACCAATCACTCATTGATATTTGCTGCAGTCGTGAGTTCTTAGCTATTGTCTGCTTCAGTGTATGTGGATACTTTTTCTGATGCTGCTCCACTAACTGCAGTGTGAACTGTTGGTCGTCGTTCTGTGTGAGAATACTGTTGAAATTCAACAGAGATGTCGGGGAAAAATGAGAGTGATATTAGCATTTCACTTAGGAACCAAAGGTAACTTGAAAAGCACTGCTAGCTGCTTTTGAGATGGCTTTGTCTCCATAATTAAGAAGCTTGGTGAGGAATGCCAAGACATTGGCAGGAGGTGTAGCTGCAAGCGGAGTTCTAAGCCAGTAGCGGACATAAACCTTGACCACAAAGAGCAAATCTCTGCCTACAAGCTTGCTCATGTTTACTCATAACAAACTGTGCATGGAAGAGAGTTATTTTGGTTTATAGATCATAGATGGCTTGATGGAGTACGTGCTACTGGTTGCATGAACCGGATTCCTCTTGCAGGGATGACAATAAGGTAGATGATTGTCAGTTCCAGCAGCTCCCGATTGTCATCACGTGCTGCTGTTATTGCCACTATAATTTTTTTACCTGCAACACTTAAGTGCTTTTTGTACTATAATTCCTTCATTGTCTGCCATGCCATCACCAAGAGTTGTGTACTGTTCCTTGTCTATAAATTGCCAATATTGCTAGAAACGCTTACAGAGTGGAAGGTCAGAATCAGTTGACTGCATGTCACATGCAGCAAAGCCTTTTCTGCAACAATTTCTATTATGCGAGATGGAGTAAGTTTCTCCCGATCTTTAACTCGACGAGTGTACTGGCTCCAAGAGTAATGCCAATATCGCTGTATCAAATGAGACTGCCTGAATGTGGTCTTTGATATTCCATTCTTCCAGGCTCATTACCACGTTTTTGGTCATTGCCTCGCCTGTTTCTGCTGGCAGCTTGGGAACACTGAGTTTTGTTGTTCCAGCTCCAGAAATAAAAAAAATCACTGGTAATCTTTCAACATTGCCTCCAGATAATTCAGGTAAAATTTTACCATCCCAATAGGCTGCAGGATTGAACGATGTTTTGTTTAATGTCAGCTGCAATGCGCCTCCTTGTGTTTACTCATGTTCTACGTACAGAGAACTTCGTGACGAGTGTGGCACCTCTTAATCATGTCATAACATTACACTTTTTGTTGTTTAATTTCTTTTTCATAACATATAACAATATCCAGGGGTAAGAAGTTTAAAAAGTGCTCATTTATTTTTTTATGCCATATCAGAACCACCCTAATACATATATATATATATTAATGCAATTTATGTAGTTGCCTTCCTAATTTAATTACACCACTACCTCTGTACTTACTCATGCTTACTGTCGCTTGCTTGCTCACTTAATTCACTCACTCATACATTCAGTCACTCACTTCACTCATTAACTTACTCATTCACATATATTGCTGAATTACCTTCAACTTGACTTTTGTTCACTAGAAGCATTGTAGTAGTTAGAGTTTTTAAAAGTTTGGTTCATAGCCCTCACGAAATCTCTCATCTGATACTTAGGAACAAATATACGCAAAACCAGTAAAACGAGAACATGTTACAAAATGGGCCAAAGGTCAATTGTTTCATTCTCCAAAATAAGTGGCTTTGATGAAGGTCTTCCTTTTCAGATCCTCTTCATTCTAATTGGCATTCCACTTGTTTAAAATATTGAAGAATGTAGTAGAAGCTTTTAGTTTTTTATCCTGTTTTTAGTTCCGTGAAAAAATTCGACAAATTTGCACGTGAAATATTGCACAAGACGTTGTCATCATTCATTCTTCCAGAAGGAGATAGCAACACTTTGTTTGATTTTGGAATTGACTGTAAGTTGGGCAGATTTCTTCCGTGGGGTGAGATGTCGCAAGAAAAAACAAGACATGCTTCACAAAATCTCTTCGTCTTAGTACCTGAGGTAATCGAAACTAATCTAATTCAGATTCTGTGTAATGATGATTCAATCATTCATTCAGAGCATTATGTATAAGACATCTACTCAGAGGTGCTCCCAGCCCAGCTCTGGTGAAGGAGAAAGATGTTTCAATATACCTAATATTTTTATAGTACCCTGGAGTGGTTATGTGCAAATTTCCAGAAACACACTGGGACCTAAAAGAGGCTTTATTTATTAAGTGTCCATACTTTCATAGATCACGTGTTGCTGAAAAGTCTGTAATCTGTCTCTTCTTTGTAACATGATCAGTTCTATACTAGCCTTCTCTGTATCTGGGAGAGTTGTATAGGGTACTTACTATCTTCCTTACTGACTGTGAGAGTTGTGTACCATCTTTGCAATGATGTATAAAACCTCAGTTGATGGTCCCTTTGGAATGGTATACACCTGTAGTTGTACATATTATTTGACTGGTATTCTGTACAGCTGGAAAGATACAACTTCTGGATTGAACTGTTCCTCAACAGCCATAAACCGCTGCTCATCACTGGCGATGTTGGAATTGGGAAGTCATCTCTGATAGAGGTCTGTCTCCTGCTCTCATTGTGGTTGCCATTTATATCAATTTTCCATAATTTTATTGTGCTATCAGATGTGGCAAATAAGAGGTGTACATATGCATTTATATTGTGTGCGTTAAGGTATTACCGTAGATACACTTATATGAATTTCTTTCAATATAATTATTATAATACTGTTTGTAGTTACTGTTTACGGTTCTGGTTCTTATCTGCTGTAATAAATCAATGTTTGTTCGAGAAATCAGTCAGAGATGTCCTTAATATAGAAAATTGAAATAAATAACACTTTATTTATTGAAAGTTTTATATTAAGTGCCTGTATTACTTTTACAGAATGCATTGGCCGGAAGACAGTCAATTTCAACTGTTGTCATGACAGAAAATCTGTCATCTTCAAGATTTCAGCATCAGATCATATCCAGCCTTCCCGATCGGAAAAGCACCGATCATCTTCAAAGCAAGACCATGACCAATCGCCGACATATCGTCTTCATTGATGACCTCAGCCTCGCCGGATCTCGTAACGGAGTGGCTGGTTAGTTTTGAGATTTACCAGTAATGTTAATAATTATAATTATTACTATATTATTATTATTAATACTATTATTACTTTTATTATTATTATTATTATTATTATTGTTATCATAAAACCATTATTTTTCGTCTAAAATCAGTTCTAGGGCCCCATCGTACCTTATTATTATTATTAAATTACTATTATTATTATTATTAAAAACTTCTGTGGCTCAGTAAAGTGAGAACTCAAAGTAAGGGTGCCTCACGAATAAATTTGCCTTGTTACAGAGCAATACATCATATTTACCCCATTCTCATGCTTCACCATGTCATTCTCCCTCTCTTTAACTTCTCATCCAACGGTGTTTGATTGAAAGACTGGAATCATTCTCAGTGGAACTTCGTCTAGTTTAGCACTTTAAGGATGAGCATGTGCTAAAAGTGACTGAGAACCAATGCAGCTCGTCATTAAAGTGTTAAACAGAGATTGCCTTGGTGGCGACCATAAAATTATGGTAACTTGTCCTTTTGATGCAGTCTGGGCTAAAACTAGCTGTGTTGGTAGTACTATAAAGATTGCAAGATGCTGTAATAATGCTTTAATTCTGTTGCATGTTGAAGGGTCTTTGGAGCTGCTGAGACAGATGCTGTCCCAAAAGGCATTACCTGATCGGAAAAGGCAGATGCTCATTTCGGTTGCAGATGTTGATGTTCTTGCTGCCGCAACAAATCCCGGAAGTCTAGGCTCGTTTCTTCTTTGTTTCTGATCATTGTTTACTTTGTCATATGTGCATGGATTGTTTCTTCAGATAGCTTACTTGTTTGGCATTTTAGCATCCTTACTAAGTTCATTGTCGTAATCAGTTGCCACTTTCTGCACAAATACACAACGTTAATTTCTTTAAATATTATAAACGTTAATTTCTTTAAATATTATAGATTATCAGTAATCAGTACAACATATTGGATTTTGCATGTTCACATTTTTTTGTACACCAGCAAGTTATTTTGGATTTAGTTTTCTCTTTTTGAAGTTTTGTTGAGTTTGAAAGCTTTATGTTTAAGTATTCTGTTTTTTCTGAGTTATGTATTGATTGTTTGCTTAAAAAGCTCATTCACTGTACAGGCGCTGGCAGCAGTAGCCTTGATGCACGTCTGCTTCGACTTTTCACTACTTTCAATATGTTCAGTCCATCAGAAAAAGCACTGCACAGCATCTATGGCCGCATGATACAGTCGTGGTTGGACGAGTTTCCACTTGAGTTATTTGGTAACAGAAGGAAATTAGCAGAGGTAGGAAATGGCAAATGTTTTTATGCAGTTCGTTTGAAAGGTGCCATTTTGTCTCTATGTATACTTATGTTCATGTGTTATGACAACTGATTGAATTGAAAAGCCAAGTTCTTGTGAGGAGGAAAAGATTGTTGAATTTTGTTGGATTACTGTTGTCATGTCTGATGACGATGACGATGATGATGATGATAATGATGATACTGCTTAGTGAAACCCTCAGTCAATGAGTGATCATCTTGCCTTGCATTCTGAAGTACACTTGATGTCTTCAGGTAATGTAGTTGATGATAACATTTGTAAAGGAACACAGTGACTTGCTACTCTTCAGAGCATTGTCATTTCGATGATGGGTTGTCATCCTTCCCAGTCCTGGCATCATCTTCATTTTATCAATCAGCCATTTATTGATTCAACAACATCACAAATAATTAACAATCAGTCATTTTCAAAAGTTAATCTGCTGATGCCGTCAACAGGACAGCCCTAAAGGATAAAATAATCCGCTATTGCAGGGCTGCCCCTTTTCCACGATACATTTACAGATGGCAAGACGATTTTTATGATCATATGATTATAGAAAATTCAACTTAAATAACAATGTTAGGGCTAAATCATAGCCAAACAACTAAATAACAAAACATTGCAGTACCAGATTTAAAACAAATAAAAAACAAACAAACAAAAAATGTGCTTAAGATGTCCAATGGATCTCTTCCAGCTCCTGAGTATCAACATGCAATGTATATTATTTCAGTTGATGGTGACAGGAGCCATGGAAATGTATCGCCAGGTTAAGGCCAACGTTCGTCCAATGCCTGGTCATCCCTACTGTATCTTCACACTGCATGACCTCAGCCGTATCTTCAGTGGAATGATGCTTCTGTCGCCACGGTCACTAAAACAGAGGTCAAAGGTTCATACACCGACTGGTGATGTGCTTCCTGTAGTCCTTCGGTCGCTTGTTAGACTCTGGTGTCATGAATGCTCGAGAGTCCTTGGTGATCGGATTGTTCATCCAGAAGGTGAGTGCCTCATTTTCTTGCTTTGTCCACACAGTGTGTAGTAGGACAGCTATTCAGAAATGAACTTGACAAAATGTAAACCTGTATCATGTACTTGTCTTATGGCTTCATTGTTGAATGTAACAGTACAACTTATGAAGTCATTAAAAAGTGCTGTAAATGCTGTTAAGTGGTTGGCAAAACATGTAAAATAATGTCTGCTCATAGTGCAATACCGACTTTCAGGACATGAGGAAATATTTAAAGGAGTCGCATCGAGTGTGTGTTACTCTGTGTTTCATTATTGTTCTTTCTAAGATTTTTACAGTGACATGCGGCTTGCAGTAACAGCCTTCAGAAGCTTAATGTTGAAAGATCCTTTAACTGAAAGTCAAACATTTGCAGCAGCAATTTAACAGCTGGAGGATCTTTTATTATCAGCCTTAAGTTAGGGGCTTATCAATTCACTCACTAGTTTCACTGGATGCACCGGCATTTCAACTTCAAACAATGTCTGCCACTGTGCAATGTAGCATTCAGATTTTCACATTAAGATCCAGCTTCTGCTTTCTTAGTCTTGGTAATATTTGTTAAACTACCTGTACCTAAGTCCTTTATGCATATGTCTTTGACTTTTAGATTCGAAATGGTTCCAGTTGTTGTTGGAAAGCACACTGAGCAAAGTATTCTGCTCAGAGCCACCAAAATCAGAACAGTCTTGTCTCATTTTACAGGTAGGTCACTTGTGTAAGAGAAATACCCATAGCATTCTGTCCACTGGATTATTTTCATTTATACTTCTGTGTACATGTGCAGATTTGAGATGGAGCATAGAGCACCAAACATGTCATTTGATGACTATCGGTTGATCTGTCAGTTTTCAGCATTTGGGAGCATCCCTCAGTAACGTAAATACGTCCTGTTTTTGGACTCTAACGGAAACACTGATGGAGCATAGTGATGACTATCATCAGTGTGGGAGAATCCTTTAAACTAGTAATTGTACAGTTTTAAAATGATCACTGAAGATAAAGGCAGAAAGGTAAAGGCCATACAAGAGAGATAGCCATGCATTTCACAGCTTAAAAACTGCCACCAGTGTGGCACATTTAAGAGCAGTGGTTTTGAGTGGTTTTTATGAGATAGGTGCTGTGTAATTAATAATTTTGCCTATCCAGTGTAGCAGATCCCAACTGAACCTACTTATTGTATTGTTAATGCAAAGTGCAGTTTCACGTTCATGTGCCCTGTGATCAATTTGTTATGTATTAACAGGTTTAGGTAATTATCGGATTAGATAAGATTAAGATTACCAGTGGATGGGATAGACAGACTAGAGTGAATGTGATTCAAAAGATATAAGATTGAAGTAATTAGACTGGAACATAGCTGTGAATTGCTGTTGATTGTTGTCAGTGTCTTGTATAACTGCAGCCTGATTTATTGCCTTCTTCTGATGGAAACGTTGTCAGCAGCAAACATTGTTCACCGTCTGCACTTGATGCTGGTGGAGAGAACACTAGATGGCCATCACGTGCTACGGAAGGTGCAGTTCTTTGCTGGATTTTCTTATCGCTCATTTTGTTTTCACTTGTGATTAAATAAGACCTTTACGATGGTCTACTGTTTTGTTTTCAAACATTATCATTTGATGCATGAGTGCTGATTGAATTAGGTGCTCTAGAAGTCAGAGATGGGCATGATTAGTTAAATTTCTAATCAATTAGAATTAGCTACTGAAATTTGCTAATCAATTAGAATTAGAATTAGCTAATCAATTAGCAATTAGAATCAGGTAAGTGTAATGACTATTTCAGTCTGTTGTCTGTGATATAGTCATTACACTTCTTTGGCCACTTTGTCAGGTTTCGGATAAATGCATTTACAAAGCAACAGTGTTGTGTATTACTCATTACTTGTAATGTGTTACTGTAACTAATTACTATTTTTAGGTAACTAATGCAGTAACTAGTTACTTTTCAAAAAGTAATTAGTTTCAGTAACTAGTTACTTTTTGCAGTCCAGTAACTAGTTACTGTAACTGATTGCTTTTAAAAAGTAACTAGTCAACACTGAAAACCAGGTGCCTGGCTAAAGTGAGCGACCTATGGGGGCCCGTTGACAGATGCATTAATAACAGAGGTCTTCAGAATAGATTAGATGCACTTGTTAGATATTGTGTCATTGTTTAACTTCCATGTGCTTATCTTTGATACAGTCCAATCGCCTCAAGATGAACAAGTTATGGAAGAGAAGAAGACAGAAGACGTTGATCATCCACTGAAGTCAATCGAACAGGTAAAAACCCTACTCCACCTGTACTAATTATACATTTAGTACTAGGAGTATGATGATTATAATTTCACACATTGAAACAAAACTCTATACTATCATATCTCAAGTCTTTTCAAAGCTGTTAGAGATGTTACACTGGGGCTACATATAAGACGTTACTCTGGGGTTACATTTAAGGTACTTTTTTCTTTATATGTATATATTTTTCAGTGTTTCTTTTTTGTGTATGTGTTGTTCGTTATTTTTGTGCTGTCTTAATGTGGTGAAATAAAGTTCATAGATATAGCAACCATTATTTCTGACTTTGTAGACTACAGAAAGTATGAGTTTCTTTTCTTTTCCTGATTTGGTGGAAGTGTGTTTTATTTTGTTTAAATTTCTTATTCAAAGGTTATGAGTCATGGTCAGAGTTTGATGGACATCACTTTCTCCAAGTACATTCTGTCATCGCGACGTAGAAGTTCATTGCCACCAGAAGATGCTAAAGGTTGATCAATTATTCATGAATTTAGATCATGTATACTGATATTTTATTACATTAAGACTGTGTCTCCAAATACTTATTTGGCCTCTTTGTGTTCCTGATTTAGGAGTAAAAGTAATATTTCAGCATGTTTCTAATTGCAGTCATAATTCATGAAGAACTCTTGCTAACAACTTTGCTAGCACTTAGGATCAAAATTTATGATCCCTTCAGGGCCTACCTTCACCTGTTTACGGCAATTACTACCCTGTTTAAAACTGTGAATTTGTCAGTTACAAAAATGATTGATTGATTCACTGATTGCAGGGGTGTAGACGAGCCGGAGCGGTCCGGAGCGGCGTTCCGGTACTTATTATTTAGTCGGAGCCAGTTTTTAATTTTAGACGTGTCTTGGGTGGGAAAGTTGGAGCGGCGTTCCGGTATTATTATTTGCCGGAGCCAGTGTTTAATCTAGACGTCTCTTGGGTGGGAAAGTTCCTCCCTAGGATCGAGTTTTCCCAGCGCAAGACATATAATTTTGTACAGAAATTTTGTTGAAATTTTGGTCACTACTGGCCCTTGGAAAAGTGTTCTTACTACCCCCTCGAAATTTTTTGGAAAAATACTGCATATTACCCCCGGTCAGTCATCAACTTTCAAATGGCTGGAGCGCTCCGGTACTTCCAAATTTACGTCTACACCATGTCTGATTGGTTGATTGATTTATACATACATTCATCTATACATCCATCCATGCATGCATATAGCGGGTGGCTCGGTCGCAATATAAACGTTTCGTACGATACAATACAACACAACACAATACAAGCGCGCGGTGGTATCGGGGTATGTTCGGTGCCTTGCAGCTGGACATTGCGGGAAGGATCCAACGTAAACAGACTGAGACTGGGCAATATTATAAGATTCATCTATACATACATCCATGCATGCATACATACATACATCGGGAGCGCATGAATACAATCTGGTAGGGGCATATAACCAGTGTTCAAATACAATACAATACATACAATATATCCATGCATGCATATACATACATACATACATCCATGCATGCATATATTTATCAGCTGAGTATTCTATCTTTTGTAGTTTCAAGCCAGTGTTTCTAAAGATGATCTTTCTGGCTATTGGGCAAATTTTATATGATCTAGGGGCACTGGACCATTATATCCAGACTCGGGGATGGCAGATTTAAACAGAGACATTGGAGGCGTTACAGCTCTCAATTTCATGGTTAGCTGGATGGTTGACTGACTTTACCAAGTGAAATGACTGATTGTGAAATGACAATTGTGTGATTTGCTTTGTGTTCAGGTTACTCTGAGTCCAGTCTGGAGCAGTTGATGAAGGCGCTCAGAGGTTGTCTTGCTTCCTTGAGACACGATCTGAATCTGCCACAGGACATGGTTTTCTTTGGTGAAGCAGCACAACACGTTGCAAGACTCAGCAGGGTTTTGGTAGGGAACTGTCTCTGTACAATGAATATCTATTCAGAAAGATAACCAGTAGAACAATGGCAAGGATTCTTTCTGTCATTGGAATTAGTTAGTGAATTGTGAACTTAACAACACAGTAGTCAACTATGGTAGTTGGATCTTGAACATGTAACAAATTTTGACCTTGCCTGCCTATTGATTTTGTTTTGATTGAGCAATTGTAAATGAACCGATTCCTGTGACTTTGCTCTTTTGGGTGCTGTAGAAATATCGAGATTATAAAATCAGGATAGATGTTTTTGTCATTAAATTTGTGTTCAGTATGGTAATTGCCTAGCGAATCACTAACCATTCACCTTGTCAACAGTTGTAAATCAAGATGAAACTTTAAAACTGAGGTTCGTTTTATTCAGCAAGCAATGAGCCAAACTGGCCAGTGTAATTTCTTGAATAAGTCATCATTTCTGTTTTTGCTTTTGTGGGAAAACTATCAGCAATGCTGTTGACTTTGTCAGACTTTAGCTCCACATAGTTCATATTAGGAATCATCAGGTACTAAGAAATGTTCCTCGTTTGACACTGAGACTCGAGAATGGTATCCTCTGTCCAGGTGGTGATGAAGAAAAGGGTGTCTGGTGTCTAGATGTGTCTAGATGTTGCCCATCTGATGTTGCTTTTATTTGTTTTTGTAGACCACTCCTCGTGGACATGCTCTTCTGATTGCAGAAGGTTTTCCAACTGGAAGAACAACACTTGTCCGACTGGCCACTCATCTGGCAAAATGCCAGGTACTCTGCATGGAATTTATGTATTGATGCCAACTGTGATTGTAATTGTAATCAAAACGTGACATAAAACCTCTTTAAGAGACTGATTTAAGAGCACTGGACATGCTAGCCTAGATGATATAGTCATTGAAAACTAACATTTTGTCAATAAACAAACAGTAAACAAACAGTACTCAGATAACTAGAAGTCACAAATTCTGTTGTATATTAGTTATAGAAGTCAGCTTTGACTTGGATAGTAACTGAATGCCTGAATTGACTAAATGTTTTTTATTCAATCTATATCCATCTTCGTCTCAGTTAGTTCAGACTCTGTCGTCCTTCTCTCATCCTGCCTGATTCATCCACACATATACTTTTGATTGTTTTCACCCACAATTCAACATCCTTTAGTTTTAAGCTTCTGCTTCTCCATCTGGATTGTGCTAAAGGTTTGAAAGAATAAACTTGACTCTGAGAAAAGAAAGGAACCAGTGAACAGTTTGAGATTGAGTAGGATTTTGTTTTGTGAACTCAATCGGGCATTCCATACAGAACTATACTTGCATGCAATATATTATTTTTTAGTTTTATGAGCTGGATCACGAAATGGAAAGCGATGGAGATGGCTCCAAAGTGCGGACTCTGTTGAAGGAATGCAGTCACTCAGTTGGAGTATCTGGAAAGCCAGCAGTGGTGCTTGTACATGAAAGGATCAGTGACACTCTTATGGCCGACATGTGTGCATTCATGAAATATGGTATGCACTGTCAGTTTAAAGTTTTAAACAAAATGATGGGGTAGTTCTTATGACTGCTCTATTCAATGCTTAATAGAAGATTTGTCTGATACAATAGAATAGAATCTGACAGAGGCAAATTTTAGGATCTGTGAATAAAATGAAATGTTCGTATGATCAAAGTGCAGTATATTTTAATATTTTGTTCATGAATATTCGTGCACCACTAGCTGATGCCCTATGCCTTAGACACCAGTACAAAAAGAAGGTATTAAATGTACAGTGCCCTTTCCTTCAGCCTCAGCTGTGCTACAGCACTTTGAAAATCGTCGTCGTCATCATCATCATCATTATCATCATCATTATCATCACCATCATTATTATTATTTAGTATTAGTTAAATTTTTTCATTTTTGTTGCAACATTGAATAAAATCCCTCAGTAATGGTTTGAATATGACAATACAAGCCACCATCAGTCCTTGTTATGAATCTGTTGCTTTGGAGAATTGTCATTTGAAGTCCTCTACTGTCTTGTCTTTGTGATTTCAGGGACCTGTCCTGGACTTTATGAAGACGATGAAATCTCTCAGATTGCTGGTCACATGATGCCTGGCCAGTTGAAGTTAATGACCAAAGCAAAAATCTTTAAAGCTTTCGAACAGTTTCTACAGAGAGTCTGCAAACATCTGCACATTGTTATCTGCCTTCAAAATGAAGGTAACTTCAAATTGATCAGAACCATGTCATATAATCAGATTTTGACTAGGCTTCTCTAAGACACTATTCTTTTTTCCTCTGGTTTAACTCAAGCAACCATCGACTTATACTTTATACATTAAGTGGGGCACAGTAATTGCAGTAGTTGATTGGTTAGAGTGCTCGGCCCGTAATGCGGAAAGTGCAGAGGTTTGAGCCTCCACCGAGGGAACCAAGGTAGTGTAAATGGACCTTGAGCAAGTCTTTCATTCATTCATTCATAGATTTATATGGCACCCCTGCAAGGTAACTACTCATCGACCCAGCCCCGACACTCATGCCCAACTGTTCAATACCATCAATGTTCTGTCGTATGGTAGTTTGTGCACTTTGTACGCCTACTTTGGAAAGAGGGCAATATAAAATGCAGTTGCATTATATTGTATTTTATTCTATTATGATAACAAAATTGTAGAAGACATTAGATTAGGTTAATCTATGCCATATCTGTGGTTTGTTGCTATAGTTCCCTCCCCTTTTATTATTTTTTAATCAGCTCCATCTTTTTATGCTCTGAATTGTAATTGGCTGCACAGTAACTAATGTTTCTGTTCATTGCTTAGAAACACTACAAGAAAAACTTCACAGGTTTCCTCAGCTGATGACCTGCGTATGTCACATTGATGTATACGAGCCATGGAGTCACCAGACTCTGACTACAATTGCTGACAGCTGGCTCAGAGATTCTCAACTTAAGGTAGATCACTAACACTACCAAAAAGAAAATAATTTGACTTGGCCAGTGTAGTCTTTAGAAATGGCCAGAATTTATGTATATTGTTGTTTTGTTTCGTTGTTGTTGTTATGCATTGATTTAGCTCCACTATCTAATGACCAAGCATCAGTCGATGGTGCTGAGCAATTGTGACAGAAGGGCTTGCCCAAGGTCCCTGCACATTTTTACCATCTCAGGGAAGGTCACAAACTGTCACACTCTTCACATTACAATGTGTGAGCACACTAACAACATTGAAATACCATGTCCCACAATCATAAACAATGTGCCAAAGTATATTACATAGTAGCCTGTGATGGAGTTCATGAAAAATACTAAGAGATATGCATTTCATGCTAAAAAGTTGTTTAAAACATTTGTGGCAGATTTTTGATGTGTACTACAAAATGTGATACTCTTTTCCTCATTAAAAGGAAATTATAAATAAAATATGGAGAAATGTGTGACAGAACACATGGCTGACCCCCTTGTCAAATGATTTATTCTTGAATTAGCCGCCGGCTGACACTTGCATATTGTGCTGCAAGTAACTAATTGACTGAAGGTATTGGATTTATGTAGTGTTACCATCATAAGAAAACTACTCGGCTTACATGTCCCACGTATATACATAGTAGCCTGTGATGAAGTTCATCAATGCTGAGATCATGATTCTAAAAAGTTGTTTCTACATTTGTGGCAGATGAAGTGTACTACAAAATGTGTTACTGTATTCCTCATTCAGGAAAACGATGAATGAAAAATTCCTAACAGAACTAATCAAAATTTCAAATGGTTTATTCTTGAAGTAGCCGACGGCTGACAGCATATTATTGTGCTGCAAGTAACTCTAGTTAACTGAACATATAGAAGATTTATGTAGTGTTACCATAAGAAAACTACTACAGACACTGGAGTAAGTGTCTAATGGAGAGGTGCCTATGAATGTTTCTTGGTTAATTGACTCTGGAGTTACAGGTTTAATTGATTTCTTTTATATTCTAGGTTCCTGCTCCTTGGGATGAGCAGAATAAGTCTGAGCAGATCTCTCTGGTCGCCAGAGCAATGGCCTACATTCACCAGTCAACCGTGTGGGCTGCCAGCAAACAGTATCTGCACCAGAAGCTTCATCATCAGTTCATCAGTCCAGTCACTTACCGGGAGTTTGTGCATAGTTTCCGGCTGATTGTTGCCAACATAGCAGTCCAAGAAATGGTATGTTATGCAGAAAAAAACTTGTCAATATAGGTTTTGAGTAAAGAGTATTGTGAGTATAGATTGTTGTGAAACTATAACTCTATGCACTGTGACAGAGTGTGATATATTTAGGTGGTAGCAGTGAGAGAGATATATGTGGCTGGGGCAAAATATGTCTGAGAGGCTTAAAAAGTAAATGCAAATTTTCAGTTATATGCATGTTGATACCTACAAAGGAGTTCTAGACATGATACTGAATGGAGAATAATATTTTAATTAATTAATTTTAATTCCTGAGGGATCTGAGGTACCTCGGGCATATATAGATAAAGCTAGAGACTGAAAAGCTTATAGGCAGTTGCAGCGAACTATGATGCTTTAATGAAGATGACGAAGATGTTGACTAAAACAGTAAATAAAGCAGTATGATGATGACAACTATTATGATGATGATTAGGGTGATGATCATGATGACTGTGATATTTGAATTAATTATTTGCGAGTTAATACTTTTCAGCGTGAAGTAAGCATTGATTTACTGTTGCTTACTTAGGTATAGCTTGACCTTGCTTCTGTTTTTAATGTGATCTTTTATGGGCATTGCAGGAAGGCTTGAAAAAGTTTGATGAAGGGCTGCAGAAAATCAAAGATGCTTCGGAGGAGCTGGCATGTCAGAAGCGCCATCTGTCTGAATTGGAGGAATCGCATCACAATATGACAACCAAAGTGGCAAACTTTGTCTCAAGCATTAATCAACTGAAGAATGAACTTTCAGAGGTCTTAATTGTTTATATATAAGTTAATTTATTATTCTCCTGTATTCTCGTCCCTAACAGTCATATTCATAGGTTCCACATCGGCCCATAGTTACCCGGTATTTGTGTGTATGCATATATCTGGATTTTATTTAATGCCTTTTAATCACCTCTGTAAAGCTATGAAGAGCATTTGCTGTGTGGATAGAATCAGGAAGTGACTCAGTCTGGCTAAATAATGATCTAAAACGGTGTAACTTAACACTTTAATGGCAAGACTGTACTAAAAGCAACTGGAAACCAATGCAGCTCGTCATTAAAGTGTTAAGCCTTTACATTTCTCAGCTTTAGTTGCCATCTACCATCTTGTATGTTAACAGGCACAGCAAACGTGCAAGGAAGAGGAGGATATGATTGTATCTCTGACGAATTCCATCAAAAACATACAATCCAGTTCTCTTGAAAAATATGGACAGGTGAGTGATTCCGTATCTGTCATGGAGAAAAAATCAATATTCCATGTTTAAATAACTCGGCTACTTTGTGGCTGAAAATTGAATGTTGCTGCCAAAGTTTTTGGGATGTCCAACCAACTTCATCACAGGTATTACCAGTTGTGCAGCACTCCGCAGTTTTACTGGTATGCAACTCTGAATTTGTGCTGCTTAAAGAATTGAGAAATGACCAGCAGAAATGTTTTTGTGAAAGTGGACGGATTCTCAGGTTTAAATTCAACCAACATCGGTTATAATAGTTTGCATTGCATAAGAAGAAATTTTAGGGCATCGTAATTGTAAACTTTAAATTTCTAAAGCACCACTCTAAAGCTGTTTGCAGGCACCAGCTTATTCACAAGCACTGACGAGTGACGAGTTAGCATTGGATTGATCTAAACCAGTGCACCACTTTCAAAGACTGATGAGTTGTTTTTTAATTTTATTTAGGTTGATCCGACTTATAAGGCAGCACTTGATTCACTGGAATCTCTGGAACAACATTATGTTGAAGAAGTTAGATCCTATCGCCAACCACCAGAAGGGGTTCAACTGGTCATGGATGCTGTCTGTCTCTTGTTCAATGTCCCATCAGGGTATCTGTTTATGATTCTTCATTTATTTATCTACCTTGCGTGGATGCAAGGTGAGAAAATCCAAATCTGACCTGCAAGGCAAACGTGCACAAAGACTTTTACCGTATTGTTACATGAACTCCACAAGCACACAAACACACAAGCACAATTCATCATGGCTAAACCAATTCCAAGGCATCTCTTCTCGCTTTGACAATTGTGAAGTCATAATCGTAATCATAAACTCCAAACTTCTAGAGCTTCACTCAAAAGCCTAGTGCAAGGCAACAGCTTATTCACAAGCTCTGGTGCTGTATGCTTTTGTCAATTAAAAAAGGATGACGTAATTGATATATATGAAGCATTTATTAATTATTTGATCAATTAGGGAGCTTTTCATAGGTGATTGATGTATCTCTGTACTGACTTTTGCAGCTGGGAAAATGCGAAATTGATGCTAATCCGAGATCGGTTCTTCGAGGATCTTGTCTACTTTGACAAGAACAACATTTCAGAAGAGGTGTTTGAGAAACTTGGCGTTTACATTCGAAACCCTCTTTTCACGTGTGATGAGATTGCCAAGTCGAGCATAGCAGCAGCCAACATCTGTCAATGGGTTCGTGCCGTCTACGGTTATGCCCGAGTCGCTCAGGACATGAAACCAATGCTCAAAGAACTTGAGGAGTCACAGTCTCAGCTTTGTGCAGTAAGTGCTAGTAGTGGCAAATAACAGTTATTGCTAATTATAGTAGCAACTAGCAGTCATTACTGTTATTTAAACTGAAGACTCCTCAGCTTTAGCTTGTTTGCCCAGCATAGCCTGAGATCTGGTTTTCTCACCAATCGGATAATTGCCTTGTGCATTTTGATAACTGGCTACTGAAGTCGTTAGATCAGGTTCGATTAGTACCGTAAGTTTTTCCTGTAGGTTAATACTAGAAGTGAATGTGACACATTCAGGGGTGCAAAACGGGCATAATTATATTACCCACCCTGTAAAACTTGCAGGACTGACATTTTTCTACATATCTTTCTCATTGTGGAGCAGACCTCCAACTTAAGCATCTATTGTAATGCTAGGAAGAAGACATATGTTTGGAGAATTGGACTGATAAGTAAATAAGAAATTTAAAGTAAAGTGAGCATTTATGATATTAGTGCATGTGTAATTAATTCTCATTTATTATTTGCAGGTGGAAATTCCTTAAGACTCTTAACAAAGTTTTTTTATCATTTATAGTCACAAGTCAACTTGGGAAAGAAACGACTGGCAGTGCAACACTTAAAGAGTGCCCTGCGAAAGGAAATAGCCGCATACAAGGAAGCGACTGCATTGGCCAAAGAGCTTGAGAAACAGTTGCGTGTAAGTTACCTACGTATGATATATAATAATTAGTCTAGATGTCACAGTCAGTGCTATGGCTCTTATGTTCTGTTTTAGGATAAGACAGTGAACAGTTGGTTAATACGTCAAAGTAGTTAACATTTTACCAATGGTAAAACCTTTAAATTGAACTGAATATTTAAATTTACAGTAATTTTCAACCAGTTGCATTGCCCCATACTGCAGTTTTATGATCACATTAAAATATTGCGTAGCGTGAGGGTGAAATCAAGGAATATAATTAACAATCTGATGTGTGCATCGTACAATCACTGGATGTTAGTAATCAATATCAGGCATGTTTCTGTGGACAAATGCTGTCTAATGATCTCTTGTAATGGAAGTTTCTCTGGTATTTTCTGCACAGGCAATGGGGAAAACTGTTGAGGATTCAGAGCATCTGTTGGACAGCTTTGCCATGCATCAGCGAAATTGGAAAAATGAGGCGAAAGAGGCAAGGTCACGACTGCGGTCGGCCATAGCAAATGGTCTTTTGACGGCTGCTTGTATCTCGTATTTTGGACCGTTGAATTACCAGATGAGGTCCAGCTTACTCCAGGACTGGCTGGAGCGCAGTGAACTCGGTGACTTTGATCCAGGACTTGACCTTCAGAAGCCGGAAAATCTGCGTGCACTGACGATGAGCTCAATCCATTCACAACAGACTCTGGGGAACGATTGTGGAACATCATCACAAGGGGATGATGCTCTAACAATCCACGAGATCGAGCGCAACTTGAGCTTAGCTTCGGATGCCTCGGTGGTACGGAGTAAATTCCAGCCACGCATTCCGGTCATATCGTCCGACGTTGCTGCGGACTCGTCTGCAAGTGCCAGTCCTGGTTCTGCATCGATAAAAAGTGTGCTTGCAGTGAGTGAAGACTTTACGTTACATCAGGTTCTGTCGTCGTCTGAAGAAACAACCGGTTGGGAGATCGAAGGACTGCCGCTAGACCCATGCAGTCTTGACAACGCTCTTCTAATGAGAGGAGCCGTCTTATATTCCAAACATCGCTGGCCTCTCCTTGTTGATCCCGATGGACAGGCCGAGCGGTGGATTCATGCACTGCTCAGCAGCTGCAATGCTAATCGAATGAACAGAAATGAAGCAGATTTCATAGGTATGGAAATTTGTATTCTCAGGTAGTTGAACAGGCCTATATGGACTACATAGAATAGGCCTACATTGATGTTTAATTATTTTGTCTATTTAAAATTTATGATGAAATTGCTCCTTATTTGAATAAGTCTTTGGATCTTAGCTGAAAAGATCTCAATACTGAAAGATATCATTATTGTAATGCATAGGACATCAATTCATGGTTACGTCAAAGTGAAATTGAAGATAGATAGCAAAATAGAATGCAGACTATAATAGATAAACAAGTGGGAACAGATAAATTCTTATTTTAAATAGTAATTCTGTGCTGTCGGTTTCAAATGGATGAGACACCAAAACTAAGAAAAAATCAGGTCATTTTCCAAAATTTCTGCCCAATGTGGTTGAGAATCTTCTTTACCTAAATGACCATGGATATCTTATCAGCTTTCTTACATTTGCCTCAAAATTTCAACCAATCTTGCTGACCTGAAAACGTTCTCAGCAATAAAATCATTTCTGTAGAACTATTCGAGGAAAATCGGAAGTTGGATCCATCCATGATGACATTTGATTCAGCCACTGCTGCACCTGGAACTGCATCCGAAAACACTGAATCGACTAAAAGGTGGATTAATTTTATGAATTCTTTGCCCGATTAACATAGAATGTCTGTTCGATACCGTCTTAACCGGATTCGATTTTAGCATGGTGATCAGTCTTGTTTCGCAAATTCTACATTGACCTAGTTAGATGACGATTAAGACTAAATGTGGTTCTGCCTAACCTATTCTACCTTATCTAACCAGATTTGCATTTCTCTGATTCCCACATAATTTTGTTTTGTACCAGCTGGACTGGTCAATTATCGGTTTAGACTAGAAGCAACCATAGATTGTTGACTTGTGCATTAATATACTGTTGCACAACAGGTTCATTTATTTGATTATTATTATTTGATTTGTTATTGTGATTTTTCAGCACTGCAGTTTCAGAGGCGCCAGGTGATGATGCTTCATTGGTGCCCGTTCTTGAAGTTACAGACAGACCAAAGAACAATCTGTGGATCATTGCTTCAGAGGATCCAGACCTTCCTAATCGCCTGATGACCGCTCTGGTTCACGGTCCGTCATTTTTCTTATATTTAATTTCGCTAGGAAGTACCACTATATTGTAATCCAAAATAATACATGTAATACATGTAGTACATACTAATTACATTGGCACTTACCTTAAGTTTCTTGTAATTTAGTGTAACAAAACATTCGCATCTCATCTCGCATCTCAAAACATTCTCTTCAAGCACATCCAAAAATCACTGTTTATACTATAAAAATTATGGCTGTCTAACTTATCGGATCATACCTGTGATGATCGTTTTTTATAGAATTGAGTTGGAAATTTGCAGCCTTGCCTTAGCTGGTCTAACACTTTGAATGCAATGTTTTAATAAATTATTTACTGATTTCTTGAAGTTTAATTCTGTTTCGTTTATAGGAATTGTGGTACTAATAACTAAAGCTGAGAGGAAGTGCCTGCCAAAGGACTTGCACCCAATTCTGTTTCGCCAATTTTTGTCGGATAGTAACAAACGTGATAGTGTTGAGATTGATGGTAAAACCATTGCATGCCACCGAGATTTCCGACTATTTCTCAGTGTTTCTGTACCAATAAGTTTTAAAGGTTGGTAAAACATATACTTGCTTCTGCAAATACATGAGTTTTAGATATACAGTGGCCTGTAGATTGATTTTAGTTGGCCTGTAGATTAATTTAGTTGTAATTAAATATAGTTTCTTTGACATAGTTTGCAGCTCAAATAACTTCTGAGGTTGTCACTGTGTGGGACCTTGAGCTAATCCTTTACACACAACTGCTCAGCAATTTAATTGATGTCTTTTAATTAAATAATAGCACTACATAAATTGAAGGAAATAAATAAGTGATAGTAATTAATAAATGGTTAAATAAAAATAAAACAATTCTCTCTGACGATGATTTTGTGTTTTTAGGTTAGAGGCATCGATAAGGAGTTTTCTTATAAGCAGTTTCACTGTTCACTTTTGTGGACAGCACATTACATAATTTTCCTCTTTCACTTTTGAGAGATTCCTTAAAAGGTTCTATATGAATGTTTGGATACATAAAAATTGCTGTATATTTAAAAACTTTCAAAATTAATATGTCAATGCTTTGTTGCATGCTGCATGTATGCCTGATTATTAATGGTGATTTTCCACATGTAGGTGACGAACTGAAGGAAGTTAAGATTGGGAAGATGAGTGTTATTGATCTGACATTGAGTCAAGAGGGTATCGTCAACCACCTGTTACGGGAGATTCTGGCGATTGAGAGGCCAGAGTTTGAGGCTCAGAAGCGCTCCATGGTCAAGGACTTTCAGCAGCATAAAAAGGAACTCGACAGTTGCAAGGTATACTACATGCAGATTGATTGGATCAAGTTGTTTACATTTATAAATAATTATGAAGTGACACTCTGCACCTTGTTTGGTAAATTGCATTTGTAGACGTCTTGTGTTTTCTCAGTTTTTTTACTTACTCTGTTCCATTACATTTACATCAGTATTCAGTACATTATACTGTGGAAACAGCAATACCCAGTGACTATGCTGTCAATTTAAATGGTGTTTTAATTCAGTTTAGCTGCCGTCCTAGTGATGTGACATGGTCTGTCAATAATCTCAGTCCCATCTTTAAAAGCAGTAACCAAAACCCTAAGGCTATCCAGTCGACCACTGAATTTCTTGAGAGGAATTTGCAAAAGCTGTATTTGCTTGAGCAAAGAGTTAGAAAGCAGTGTCAGAGAAGTGATTTATGTCTAAAGAAAAGAGTAGATAAAAAGACAAAAGATAGGAATTAGAAGAAAGTGGAGAAGCATTTGTGTAAAGGGGCCAACCCAGTTGAGCTGTTAAATAGAGACAGTAACTGAAAATGAAAAGTGAAATTCTCTCTATTGTTTCTGGTATGGCTGAACACTGTTTTGTATTGTTTTCAGGCTGACTTAATGGACAGGGTGTTGACGATGGGTGAGCTGATTCTGCAGGATAAAACGATGCAGGCATTTGTGGATGAATGTCAGTCCAACATCGATCGTCTCCAGGCGATCCTTGGTGACGCCAAGACACTTCAGGAGCTTCTGGAACGAAAACGAGTGCCCTACTTTTCAGTGGCAACTAACTGTGCTAAGCTCTATGAGATCATCAGTCGAATGACGGTCCTTCATCCAGCCTATCACATGTCGTTTGCTGAACTGTTGACGCTTGTATCGGAGACTGTGACGGCGAGATACAGAGGCAAAGGCAACACAGGTATAATAACTCGGTTAATAATTATTAAGATACTCTGTCTGTGTCTCTGAGTCTCTGTCTGTCTCTCTGTTTCTGTGTCTCTGTTTCTCTCTGTCTCTATCTCTCTCTGTCCCTGAAAAAGGTCTGTGTGTTGCTGTGTCTCTCTGTCTCTGGCTGTATCTTTCAGTTTCAGACTGTATCCATTGTTTGTTAATCTGTTATTAAATAATACTGTTATAGTATCATCAATTTATCATTCCTGTTTTAATTAAACCAATAGACTGACTAGGCATAATTATGTTGTTGGTACTAATTGCAGTGTTGCTTTTCAACACAGCATATAGCAATGAAATTAATCTAGTTCATGTATAACTGCAAAACTATACACATACATGTTTAAAAATTCACTGCAGTTATAAGCTGTGCTTTGAAAAATTGTTAGGTGCACTTGAGGCGAGAGCTAAAGAACTGACTGATGCAGCAACAGAGGCCGTTTATGTGTCTCTCTGTCATCGGGTTTCAAGGACGATGTTTGAGCCACACGTTTATCTGTTTGCATTGTTGGCTACTTTTGAGAAACTGCGCCTCTCACACCAACTGACCAACAATGAACTGGCATTATTTGTCAATGGAGTCGATACATCAGCTGTAGAGGACAATGCCGTCTGTGAAAACAAACCAGAGTGGATGTCAAAGAAGGTTTCAAAGTTTATCTCTGTTTCTCTCTGTCTCTCTGTGTGTCTCTCTGTCTGTGTCTCTCTCTGTCTCTCTCTGTGTCTCTCTCTGTCTCTGTCTCTCTCGGTCTCTGTCTCTCTCTGTCACTCTGTCTCTCTGTGTGTCTGTCTCTGTGTTTCTCTCTCTGTCTCTGTATCTCTGTATCTATTTCTCTCTGTCTCTTTCTAATTAAAAAGTTTTATAACTTATCACGATCTGTTTAGTACCTAGCAGCTCCAAGTTAATTTTGAGTACCACTGATATGGCTTCAACTCAATGTCTGCCTGATATTTGATAGAATACTTTTCACCAGATCCTCTCACATCTGCTTCCTTTTAACATGAATTCCGTCAGGGACTAAATCCCAAAGTTAGCTCATCTTTGTTAAAATTAATTATCTCTTTATGGCACATCTCATAATAAAATGGTTCTTAATTTAACTCCCAGAGGCCTTTTATAATGAGTGTGTGGTTTAACATATTTTTTTGCATTTTTCTGTAAGATTGTGTCAAAATAGTTGGTTAGAACTTCTGCATAGAAAGCTAAAGATTGAAGTCTAAGATATGATCTGCAATGATATTGGTTTCCAATTTCAAGTAACGTCATGTATGTGCATCTTTTCTTGTGATAGGTTTGGTTGGACTGCGCGGCTCTGGAGTCGGCCTTGTCCATTTTTCGCCCTCTCAGAGAATCATTCTACAAGCACAGTAGCGAATGGCAAGAGTATTTCAAGGTCAGGCCGGTTCTAATCTCATCTCTGTATTTATAAATTTCCGCTGTGAAAATGCACAATGCTTTGATCACTAGTGGCTATGGTGTGACACTCGTAGGCGAGCTAAACACCGAATCACCCTTAATTGTCATAGTAATATCGATTGAGATATAGTATAAATTAGTGATTACCTTACCTTACCAGACTGTAATTGTAACTATATTGGATGGTTTGTTGTAATTTTGTATTATGTGATCATTGTGAATTTTCACTTGTAGTGTCCATTTGACATATTAAATCCATGGCCTGGAAACTGGGTCAGGTCATCCTCGGTTTTCCAGAAGTGTCTTCTCTGGCGTATTTGTGTCCCTGAGAGGGTATGTATGACATTCACTGATGATTATATAGGCCTACAGTGCATTAACTCAAAAACTAGTAGATGCAAGTTATACTTGTAAGACATATGAAGAATAACAAATTCTAACTTCAGCAATGTCACTGTTTCTCTCAGACGTCTGGATTTTCTTTCTGCAAGGCACAACCGTTATATAGGATCTTTTAAATCCACTCAAAGACACTTCTAGCAATGGATGCATCACATCCTCCAGAATTTCAGTTTTTTCACATGCGCCCACTGAGACAACTGTGAGAGTTTCTGTAGTTGGGAGACTGCCTTAAGTGTTGCTCTCATGTGGCGGAGGAGCAGGAAGTGTCTGGCCTGGGACACCACTGTCATTGACACCTTGGCAGAATCTTACTTCTCCAGAGCTGCCATGTTCAAATAACATTAGAAGTGATATCCAGTCCCAGAGTTGCTACTGGTGGAATTACTGATGCTTGAGTAGCTATGAGCATGATTACTTGGAGCTCTTGGAAACCCTTTCAGACCTTGCTCTGCAAGCAGGACGCCCACACTTTTTGGCACTGGGATGCAGCTCCCATTGATACCTCCACACACTGAATGAGGAGCACATGAGATTATGTAAGATCTCAGCCAACCATGTACAATAAGCACTAATAGGCACCAGTTTGTATAGCTTAAACTACCGGTAATGTTATTCTTATCTGTATTAGTATGTGCACACTTATATGGCAGACGTGAAGTCCTCTCAAACACCCTGGAACATGGTGTAAAACAAATCCACGCCTCATCTGCAGAGTGATAACCTATGCTTTTACTGAAATCACTAGAAACAGACTGGAAAAACCTCAAACTCTGTCCGGCCATCTACCGGCTATTAAGACGTATTCTTAAAATTTATTTGCATTGATAAAATTATTTTTATATGTTGTTTGAGGCTGATTTTGTTGCATCATGGTTGAGCTCTGCATTGTTTTCAGTTGTGGGAGATCTGTTGGCCGTTAGTCGTTCATGAACTTGGTGGCACAACACATCGCCCACAAAACTACAATGTACGTGAGATTTACAAGAAAAGTTCCAGTTCAGTTCCAACTGTCTTCCTGCTACCTTCATCTCCATACCCAAGCTTCACTCAAGAACTGGACTCTGCTCAAGGTACATAAAATCCATGTGTATGTGTTTGTGTTTATTTTATATTCTGAATACACACACATATATATATATATATATATATATATATATATATATATATATATATGTATATGCATGTGTGTGTATATATATTATGCAAAGAATATATATATATATATAGTCTTTTCATGTGAATTGTTATGTATGCAAAGTCAGTAAACCTGAATCTGAGGCATCTGTGGGGCGCGGTGGTGTAGGGGTATGTTCGGTGCCTTGCAGCCGGAGGGTTGCAGGTTCGAATCCACCTAAAGCCGAACAGGAGGACTGGGCAAGTCCTTCACTCGCAATTGCTTGCGCGCTTCAGCGTGAAACTCCGATTCAGTGTCCGCGCTTGTAGTCGGGAGCGCCTCTGAGTAGAAATCTTGAAGGGGCGCTATATAAATAGCTGAAAATTGAATGAATGAATAAAGAAGTACAGTTTAATCTGAGATGCAAGTATGAATATGAGCCATATGAATCACGAATGACAGAGCACGGATATATGCGGACACATTTTTGGGCGCGTTGGAGTCGGGAGCGCCTCTGAGTAGTTTCCTTGAAGGGGCGCTATATAAATTCCCGAATGAATGAACGAATGAATGAATATGCATGAACTAAAAACTTCATTTCTCTTGGACTGAGGAGTTTCTTTCAGTGGTGCTATATCAATGTCCTTTTATGTAAACTTTCTTAATTATACAGCTTCAGGTTAGATTGACAGTTAAAACTTGGTAGTTCCAGACAGCATTTCCCAAGTGGACTGTCTCCTCTGTCTTTGCCTTGACAGGATTCTAATGAGGTGGTTTTTGTAACTTGTGAACAGGAGGACTGTGTTTCTCACATCCAACTTACGAACTTCAGCAGTTGGCTCGAGAGATGTCTACGGAGAATCGGATGCGCACAATCGCTTGTGGCCTTCCCACACAGGTCGTGGAAATTGAGAGTGCGCTGAAGGAGTGTGCTCAGATGGGCTACTGGCTTGTGCTTCAGAATCTACATCTCTGCCCACAACTGAGTCCTGGCATTGTTGAGCATTTTGAGGTAGGAGTGTCTTGGATTCAAACCCAGGGCCTGCTTGAAATACCATTAATCACAGTGAATGTCTTAATAGATAGATCACCTTGGCATTTCTTGACTGGAAGTGTAATTTTTATACTGGTCTATTATAGGTGTAAATGTTGCATGAGAAATGCAATATTGTATTACTGTATTAGACTGGAGTTTCAGTATGATGTTATTGTTGGAAGTCTGCTTTATGATGAGATCGTATTATGTTCTGAAGCTGAATTAAATGTAGGATATGGTTAGCATGCTAGACTACCAATCGAGAGGTTGGGGTCAAATCCACGCCAGGGCAGAAGTTTGGTTCGAGATTGCTGCTCCACCTGTGCCCCTAGCCAACTCAGTTATAATGAGTACACTGACCGTACACTGTTGGTGGGAAGATGAGACGGTGAGGGAAAGGACTGGCCACCCGCCCTCATATGCTGAGGCTAAGAAAATGAAGTTGCTAACACTTCATACCCATGGTTGCCTCAGGGATAGCTTAAGAGACTGCTCTTCTCGTCGTTTTCTTCTGAGTCCTCGAGTACATGTATATTGCAATAGAATAAACATGTTACAAGGTGGCTTCAGCATATAATATTTCAGCTTAATTGTTATTATTAAGTTGGTTATGTTCTGCAGAGTGCTGCTGACAGTGAGAGAGTGCAGGTGTCACCAATCACTCATCAGTCTTCTAAGCAATTTACTCCGAAAGAAGAAAGGACAGAAAGCAAAGAAGGTGGAGAAGTATTCCACAAAGACTTCCGATTGTGGATAACAGCTTCTGCAGACCACATCAGTTCCATTCCAGGTCTTTATAGAATTTTGGCGTGTTCCACTGCTGCTCATAACATGGTTCTGAAACTGTTACTTTCCAATTGTTACTTGCTTTCTAAAAACAGTTACTTTTGATTTATTTGTTTTTGTGCTTTGTGGGCATTTACGTGTTCTTGCTGCAAACTTTGAGATATTCTGTTGCACTGTGATTAATTAGGTTAGAAAACAATAAATTATAACATTAATGATTGTGGCCGTGGTGGTGATGATTATTTTCTGATGATCGTCTAGGTATTTTGATGCAGCATGGACAGATTATTACTTGTGAAGCAACGAATAACTTTCAGAACCATCTGCTCTCCACCTATGCTTCAACGCAAATGCTTTTCAGCAGAGCCAACATTAAAGATGTTACAGCAAACAAGGTTTGCTGAATTCTTATGTATTGTTACAGTATTTACAATTATTTAACATACTTTAGAGTGATGCTTTTAAAGCTTTTGAACGGTTTCAAAGACACACAACATATGTAAGATTGTGACATTAATCTTGCCACTCGTCCAACATCGAAATATTTAGATCTACATATAAGGCATGTTACTTTATACATGTAAGGTACTTTTCAAAAGTGCTGATGATTTCAGATCCGCAGTACCACATACCAGATGGCACTGTCTCTGCTTCATTCTCTTCTCCTGTATCGTCAGAACTATACAAGTCTTACAACAAAACAGTTCGGCCGATTCTGCAACTGGTCATTGGCTGATCTGGCGCTTGTCATCGACAGTCTGCATTTGGTTGCTAGCAACGACTGCCCGGACAACACGGACATTGCAGAAGTGGTTGGAATCATCTATGGTAATCGCTGTCCTTTGAGCTCTGACACAAAATGGGTCTATGAAGCAGCCTACAGCCTACTCACCTCTGTTAACAACCCTAAAGAGGCAAGTCATGCAAGTTGTTAAAAATTAGCCATTGTTGAAATTAGCCATAATACCATTGTTGAAAATTAGTCAATCAAGTTGCTGAAAATTAGCCATTAATCATTTTCTTAAAATTTTGCATTCAAAATTTCGAATTAAATGTTCTCTTTGCAGTTTCCATCATGATGAAAAAGTTGAAATTTTCCTTCAGCATTTTAATTAGCAATCATATCATTAAATTTTTAGAAACTGCTTAGACAATATGTTAGTATTTGATACTAACATATTATTGTCTAAGCAGTTTCTATTTGAAATGCAGATATGGAATGTGATTAGTGTATAATGATGATGAGTTCTCTGCCCAAAGGCAGTTCCATTGGCTTTTTATGCCACCTTGGGATGAGATGAGTGAGGTAGTTTCCCATTGCCTTCCTCACAGACAATTGTGGGTGAGCAACTTGTCCAGGGTCGCTACGCAGTGGCTTGAGGTAGATTCGAACCTGCAACCCTCCGGTTACAAGGCACAGAACATACTGCTACACCACTGTGTCGCATTAGTGTATAGCAGTTAATAAGAACTGATCTAGTGAATACTTGGCATTTACAGAAGGTGAGACGTGCAGCTGGTGTGACAAGCGTTTTGCCTCTGCTCTTGCTGACTGAGAAGGATAGCTTTGACCATCAACTCACTTCACTGATTGAACCTCATCCTGATGCGATGGGCATATCTGCTGATATGCAGGCTGAATTCCTTCAGACCCACAGCAAGTAAGTATCTTGGTGACTTTCAGAAATTCATGAAGGTGCTATATAAATATCCAGATGTATGCTTACAATTATCTTAATATATGGGTAGTCTTATGTAATCTGTGTTCACTTGTCTATCTTTTATGGCATGTGTGCATACATGCATGTGTATGCAGTACTAATAGACACTGGTAGCGGTGCATCGTCCTAAAACTTCATATAAAACTACATTTACGTCAATTTTTGGTGTTCACGACCAAATCTGAAGATCTGACAAAATTGAATGTAATGTAACTAGCCAAAATGTTTCGGGTGACTCCCACTTATTCACTCCTGCTTATTCACTAAGAGGATGATTGCTTAAATCAGGGGTGGCCAACCTTTTTTGGCCTACGGGCCACTATGATTGTTGGTAAGCACGCGGCGGGCCGCAAAATGTTTGTACTCACAGCCTCGAAAGAAATGAAAATGTTTATTTCTTATTTTACAATATGTATAAAAACAGGTAAGACTACATTAGGTCACTAGAACTGACAAGACTAAATCTGTTAGTGTTTTAGACATCATTATTATGCAGTATTGTAGTAGTCGGACAAGTTAGTAGATGCAAAATGAGACAAAAAATTATTTAGAAAGGGCCGTGCGGGCCGCCAATCAGCAGCCCGCGGGCCGCATTTGGCCCGCGGGCTGGCCATCCCTGGCTTAAATCCATAAATCAGGCTTTGAATCAGTTTCAGAGTCTGGTTGAAATGTGAATAGCCAGTTCCTTGCAGTCAGGCCAGATTGAAGCCAGAGGAGATTGTCCTCTATTATGAATCTTGTCTCAATTTTGGTAAATGTTTTCTGTGTAGGTGTCTGCTGAATGACCTGGTGAGGGTGATGGGTGATCCAGCATCACTCAGAATAGGGTTCCAGAAGGCATACCTGTCCGCCGAGACCATCCTTATCAACATCCAGGTCCACCTGTCAAAGTTTCCTCAGATTCCACCGAAGAGCGGTTCCCACCTCTATCCCCTCGACCTGTTTCTCCAGTCAGAGCTGGATTCTTTCCAGGAACTCCTGGACTTAATCTCTGCAGACGTCAGCCAGTTATTACTCATAGTGAGAGGCCAGTTGGCTCCCAATCCCATCTCCCACGAGGCTGTGATCGAAATTAGCCAGCATAGAATTCCTCCAAAGTGGCAGGAGGCAGCTCTCTTCTCCCCAGTCATGGACGTGCTTCAGTGGATAGGCGTGCTAGAGAGGCGCCTGCAGCTGACCATTGACTATCTACCAGCAAAGACTCGGCCAGCCGTGTTTCAGATCGGAGCTTTTAATCGACCCGATCGCCTCCTTCAAGTAATTCTACTCCACTCGGCTCGTCAACAGTTCAAGAGCGTTCACACAAGCGCTCTTGATATTCAGGTCAGTCAACATCAGCAGGAGTCAAATGTAATGAGGCAACTTCTGCCATGCCATCATACTCTTCGGTACTTAACTAATATACACAATGAACAATAACACACAAGAATAGTGCCCAAAGATAAATTTCTGCATGCAGAAGGGGGTTTAGGGGAATGGTAACACTCTGGCACGAAGCAGAAGATCAGCGCGGACACGGGATCGCCTCCCGCTACCGTCCCAAAGGTCAACTCAGCCTTTCATTCGCCAGATGGTGCTGGTAAAATGAGCAGGACGTGACGGGCGCCTTACAAGGCTGCCAAACAGTTAAATTCGACTCCTGTAATAACTTGTCATCATCCATTCATACCATGAATTGTAACCATACTGTAGTGTGTCAATTTGAAATAATAAAAGAAGATAATTAATACAGTGGTAGGCTTGTTGATAATTTCTGCATGCAACATATTTTGCAGGTTTGGAAGTTTAACATTATCGGTATTCCATATTTTGCAGATTCTTCCAGATGGCAGTCATGTCTCAAAACAGCCATTAAGTGGAATTTATGTGGAAGGTCTTGTCCTGCACAATGCCATCTGGAACAAGTACAAGGCAAGCATAGACGAAGGAATAGCTTCTGTTGGAGCAAAGACATCGGCAGTCGGTCAAGTCAAAATGCCAATCATCTGGCTGCGACAGAAGGACAAAGGCATCAACAACCAAAGAGATCAAGAACCCAGTAAATATTACTATGACTGTCCAATCTATGCATCTGAAAAGGCCATGCAACAATCGTACTTTGGATCACTGCAGCTTCCAAGCAGCGTCAAGCCATCCGTCTGCCTCGGTCGGCAAGTCTTTCTGTCATGTGATTACCCCAAGTGACCCAATTACTGCAAACATACAAACAACATACCGTACACGTATTTGATATACGTGTACCATTTTTTTGTACTGACTTTTAAAATATACATTTAGACTGGGACTTTTCGGTTCGTTGTATTTGAGCAGAAATGTTTTTGAGAACATTATTTATTTGAAATAGCGATATTTAACAGCACTGGAGTTTTATTATTACTGTTGACGATATTACTGTTGTTTTACTGTGATACAATGAGTCATATTCTTAAAACTTGTTAAAGTTTAATCTTAAATGAGTTAGTGTTTTGTCTTATTGTGTTGCATTCTTCTTGCTTCACATTCAAAGACAAATCTACATAATGGGCACAAGAGTAATAATACGGACATTGAGCTTCTTGCACACAACACCATGCTTCCTCAATTACGTTCACATACTAATTGATGCTGACCGAACACTCCAATGGACATACTTTTCTGTGAGATCTTGCTCCCTTACGTAGAATCAGTTACTTAAGCTATAATGTTACACACCAACCCTATAGATATAAAACTTTTCACAGGTTCTACAGCCTTTCACATGTAATAAAAACAAGAACTATTACCCCAACAAATTCCTCTGCATTTTTTATTTGACTGGCCAGCAAGTGTGATGGCAAATGACACGGCACTGTGGCAAGCTAGCAAAGGCAGCAGAAATCAGTTTGGTTCAAGCTGTGATTTGGCTTCATATGAAGTCTTGCTCCTTAACCACTACCTGTTTGCATAACTACTAGCATTTTTCTCCATCCTGCAAGGATGTCTTCCTGTCTTCCACGAAATTGTATTATCCCTCCCTTTCTTTCAAGAAATTTTAAGACAGAACTTCTTTACTTTGAATTCTACCAATAGTAACCTTTAAACTTCTCAAAAGCGCTACACTAAAGCTAAGCACAGGGCATCAGCGTATTCACAAGCGTTGCGTCGTATCAGAGGGGTTGTCCAGAGATTGATATCCACTGGAGGTCCGAGACTGGTTGCCAGAGAGACCAGTAACAGGAGGCAAAGCTGCTATTACGGGTTTTGTTGAGGATGAAAAAACTTGGAAGGCGGAAGATTGGAAAGATTATGATAGGAATTCTTGCGAGACTTCAGTTTGGAGTTGAAAGCTTGTGGGGATAAGTAGAGGAGCCTGAGGCAGATGATGATGGGTGAGTGGCAGTATTGGTGGAGGAACTGATTCAACTGAGAATAGGTGGAATTCAAGGGGAAGTTTGTTCCACAGTTAAGATGCAGTGTGGGATATGGATTGGTTGGAGAACTTGAGGCAAGTAGTGAAAATCTGGTTTTCAGGAGATGTTAAATAGTGTTCTGAAACTCATTCCATAGCTCACCCTGGATTAACCCATCTCTTGCACAGCAATATTCCTAATCTCACATGCAACTTTTCAAATATGTTCAGTTGTGCTGAGCTTGAATGCTAGTAATTAACACCTTACAGAAAACAAAACCACAAAAGAAAAGTATAACAAAAATAATGTATTCACACAATAATAATAATAATTAATAGATGCACCTGACCCCTTAAGATACCATACCTAAAATCTGTTCTACTCAGCGCCAGATTTCAACTTGGATGTAGAAAGCTTGGAGGCCCTTGTTAAAAAAAATTACACCAGAATGTCTCACAAAACTTAAAAACATATATGCCTTTTAATTAATTAATAGCAAGGCATTTAAACTGAAAAATTCAAATTATCTTCAAATGAATGCATTTACTGATTAAATATTTATCATTTGGTTGGCTTGATCTCTATCATAGATTTCAATATTGTATGCCATGGAAACAATACTTAAATGTAATTTTTAAAATAATTGTAACATTCATTAATATATATAAAAAAATTTAAGGCCCCTGCGGATTGTGAGGCCCTAAGCTGTAGCTTTTTTTTAGCTTAATGGTAAATCTGGCACTGATTCTACTGTTAGGGTACCTCAAAATAAGGGTGATAATAACACTGCACATTATGTTACAATGGCAACAATTGTAAGAGAATCAGTCAACATAATCAGAACAGATGTCATTGGCTGTTTCGTATGATGACACTCTTGTTGAAAAACTGTTAACAACATCAGCAAGCAAATGTTTGGGCATTTCTGAGCCTCGCACTTGAAGTGCATAACATGCGTCCTCAACTTTGCGCATACTTTGCCGAAGGACAGTAAACTTGCTCATCAGGTCACGGGACTTGCTACCAAATGAGAGGAATGCAGTGTAGATTGATTGAATAAACTGGCACAGTTCGAATGGTGCGACAAATTCACCACGTCCAATGCAACCTATTGCAAGACGCATCAGCTCCCCGGTGAGATCAGCAAGGCCCAGTACGTACTCCATCGGAGGTACATGGACCGACAAGACTTTTCGTCCTTGGTTTGAGGTAACTGTGGACTCTTCACTTGTTCCAGTATCAGAAATCTCCTCTGAAGTTTGACTTGCAGTTTCTGAACTGTTCGAACTCTGTAAAGATGGAAAACTTTATTGTAATAATTAACTTATGTAGCATACTAAATCGGTCTTTCTTTCAGCCATAGGCTGCCTCTCTGTCTAGCAAACTGATCTTCTCGATATTAACCTTTATAGGCCTGGTCTTGGTACATCATCAATTAATGCCTTGTGCATTGGACACTGACTAACGTTATACACGTCATAAACTTACAGCACTAAGCAGTTGTGTGTTAAGCCGAAGATCACCTCAGTGTAGGCATGAAATTAGCGTACATAGCATGCAAACTAGCATGCAGATGAACAATAGTGTATCCTGCAATATTTTTAGAAAACAGCTAGAACAAAGCGCATGAACAATTTAAGCAAATGGACAATGACTGCCAAATATAAATGGAGAAGTACTGCCAGGTGCACATACTGCAACAAAGTTAACCAACAAATGCTGTTGAGTACAATACATTCCTGGGCCTATGACATGGCAATCATCACTGATACGAGTGCCTCCAGAAACAATTGCCTAGTCAAATAATTTATTGTAGACTGCTGTTTGCTTATGTAATGCAATGGAAGAATGGTTTTAGGTCACATACTTTTAGTTGTAGAGTAACTTCACAATTTAAAAGGCAAACAATGTTAAAAGATGAAGCAAAAACTGTTACGTTTGTCTGTATTTACTGTACCTCGGCAAACGATAGATTTGCTTCTACTTGCTGTAGACTGAGCAGGGAATGCTCTTCTATGTAATACAAGAACGACAGTGCCTCAACATACTCCTGCAGACCTACAACAAATTCACCACCACTGTCTTTGATATACTGGCAGAGCAATGACTGAATTCAAAAACCTGTTATAAAACCTAAGTCCCAAAGATGCACACAGGGTGTCTACCAATGATCTCCCACGGCTCACATATTTGCCAAAAGTGAGAGTTTATGTTTTGGACATAAACTGGGGGGTTGTTGATTTCCGATAATATTACGGCCTGCAATATGAAAATTAATACAATTGGCCAGAGTGTGTTTTTTTATCCCATTCCAGGTAAAGGGTTAGATACCACTGGATGCACACATTGCACAGTTAAAAAATAATTCTTGGCATTCAATAGATCTTGAATCAATTATCTTCTCGCAAAACCCTATCCAGCTGCACCTACAAAACAAATCCATCAAATAATCTACTAATTTTTGAATTTTTTTCATTCCACTCTCATGTAGTATGTACAAAAGTGGGTAGCTGAAAATATATAGCACCATCTAGGAACTTAAACATTTCTTTTAAAGTGTGATTGGTAAGAACCTGGTGAGTAAGCTCTTAGAAACTGGTATGGATCTTCGCCCTGCAATTCCACAGCCACTTGGTACCATTTATTATTCTGTAGTTCATGCAATTTCTCCCGAACTTCAGTAAGTGTCTTCTGCTTGGATTCATCACTACAACAGAATTGTACACAATTTGTTGTGTATAAATTAAAGAATACACGAAAATTTAGCAGAGGGAAAGAAAAGTGTTATACAAGTCATGAGCTTACCAAGTCCAACATCAAAGCAAACAGCACTGTAAGAAGAAATGAAGAACAATGAAATGTACATCATAATTAATTAAATAAACAGAAAAGTAGTTACATGGATTTCACTGGCTGACTCTAGTTCATACATGAGATGCCTAAATCATACATTTAGTATCAACATGTGCATGTAGCCACTTAATGTAATGTAACAAAACATTTATAAAGCGCCACTTAAGAGTCTCTCAGAAGCGCTCAACACATGGCCATCAAACAGCTGAAAAAATGTGTCTTTAAGAGTTTAGAGAAAACCATATAGCCGCGTGCAGCACGCATTGCACAGACGGCGGAAGAGCGTTCCAGATCCGTGGCGCCGCAATCGAGAAGTCCCGCGAGCACAGGTGGTGGTTCGAAACGACGGTATCATCAAGTCATTTCGCTGAGGCAGACCGGAGAGCCCGCCGACCAGTTTGAGTGCCAACTGGAAGGCACAGTTCAGCAATGTAGTCCGGAGCAGTACCAGTCGTAGCCTTCCAAACCAGCGTAGCAATTTTGAATTGCACACGATCAGCAACTGGAAGCCAGTGCAGCTCACGTCACATGTAGTCAGATATGTGTGAATATCTCGGTAGATCAGCCAGCAGTCTAGCTGCTGCATTCTGAACGAGCTGAAGTTGATGAGAACGAGCTGAAGTTGATGATTTTACACTTAAGCCAGAAGAAAGATCTGTAAGTCCATATATTAGCTTAAATCAACAGACAGGATTCACCAAGAATTGCCAAAATTCCAATGCGCACCAAATTTGGAATCCCCGACATGGCAATGGCATGAAGAGTTAGCACTACATCCTCTACAAACAGCAAAATTTGTAATCTCGTACCTAATAAATCAAAAACCCTTGGAGCTCTTCAAATTTCTGATTTTGCATGAGCCAACAACTAACCTATCAATACGATGGAGTTGGAAGATGATTCGTTTGCTCTCAATTGTTATGTCTCGGCTGATTTTAACAAGGCGTTCGTATTTATCATGGCGTTGATCCAATTCTACTTGAAACTGGTGAAACATCTTCCCTAATGGCGTATCTTCACTTGCTTTAGGTCGGCCATCTGCTTCTGTTTCGTTTGACCCGTGACTTTGACGAAACCTCTTGCCTAACAAGCAAATGATGAAGGAATGCAAATAAATCGAGCGCTCCCAGCCCAACCGAGGTTGTGCTGAGAGCGCTCCTGAGCAGACTGTCTTGAACGGGTGCTATATAAAACTGCTGTAACAATAATAATAATAAGAAATCACATGCCCAGACCTGTGTAAGTACTAATTTTAAAGTGCCTACAACCAGGTCACTGAGGAACTACTTTTAAAGTTGGAGGAACAGGTCAGAGCTCAGCACTTGTTCTAGTTTAGTCACCAATGCTGTACTAAAGGATTTATTACTTTGCATCTGAGATGATCCGCACTTCTCATCATTTTACACTATTTACAAAATATACTATTAATACAACTGCTTCTTCATGAATTTGAGTTTAGGATAAGTTATATTTAACAATAGCTACGATGTCTTGGTTTAAAAGCGTCCTGGTAACTAACCCTAAAACTGATTACTCTATCAAAGGTATAACTGGGCCATTTTGTAATAACTGCAATCTTAGTCAAAAAATTGTCCAAACTCGAAAGCCATGTTTAGCCAAACTAAACAGGGTATGGGCACGGGTAAAATGCTGATTTGCTGATTGCTGATTGGCTAGGGGTAAAATGCTGATTAGAAAATGCAAATCAGCAATCAGCAAATCAGCATTTTACCCGTGCCCCGGGGTACTTGTTTGTATCTGCACCGTAAGCTCCATCCTCTGGCAAACTTATAGAATCGTGGGCTGAAGGATTGTACAGTATCTTTGGGCATGCTGCGCGAACGCCGGACGGTACCAGGTTTGCTAATAATGACACTAACCCTACCTCTGACCCTAACCGACCCTCACGACGCCAGTAAATTTACGCACTATATCCTTCAGCCCCCGATTCTATAAGCTTGCCCATGCTCTTAATTCAAAAGGTCGAAACCGATGAAGTTCATACCTTAAATGGAAATTGCGTGACTGACACTACATAGAGCTGCATGCTTTGTTTTCCAAAGCAAAAGGCTTTAGTCCGTAAAGACTCAATTATCGCTCAGCGTCCTGGAAACGTCCAAGAGACCTATCAAACTGAAACGTAAATTTCAGTATAAATCAATATCGCACTTTCGAAAGACGCTTACCTCCTCCTCTGCCAGTTTTGTTACCGTTATTAGACATTATACGTAACTAATAAAGATTTCGTTTGAAAATTCTAGCGTTGTTTGTACACTCAGTCTTCAATCTTGATTCTCTGACTCTACTCTACAGCCTGCCGCCCATATGAAAAGTGGTATCTGACATCAGATCTGTAACCGTTGAATAAGTAAGCAAACTATTTGTAGCCTACACATAAACGTGAAAGGAACTAGCCCGTTGTCATCTTTGATCTTAAATAGCTAGCCGATGCGGCGATGACAGTCAACTAGTAGTTGTTTAACTTGTTTCAGTTTAACGACACTGTGTGATAACAAGGATCATTAGCGTCGCCATCCTCCTTCATCCAGGCTTGGGACTGGCGCTACCATGGCAGTCAGCTGCATTCCTTATTATGAAATTGCTTAACTCGTTGATTTATTCAATTTATTTATTTATTTCAGAAAATTTATATAGCGCCCCTTCAAAGATGTCTACTCAGAAGCGCTCTCAATTCATGCGCCATTTCAAAAATGTCAACGACCTTCGGTTCTCCAACAGCTGCGTTAGCGTTAGCTGCGATGGGCCCTACGCTAGGCCTAATGGTGATCCAACAGTGGCATGTGGCGCGGTAAGGACCGTTCTTGACCAAAATGAACGTGATTGTCTGAGGCATCGATCGTAAGTCGATATCGGAAACGTCGTTAGTCAACTCTGCAACGCGCAGGGTCCAGGGCCGATCCCTGGCCAAAATCGATTTTAGACCCATTTTTAGAAATGAAAGAGGGCATTACAAGCTACCTATAGGTTAGAGCTTATGATTTTCTCTGATATTTAACCAGCCCTCCAATACGTTTCAACAAAGTTAACCGGGTTTGTAATAAAATTTATGCATAGCGTTAAACCCTAGCAGTATAGATCTTCTTCTTACTCACTTACTTTAAAAACGGCGGGAAAACACAAAATAGCAACAAATACGGAACCGATGTTTTATTTATGTAGGAATATTATACGATTGGAGTGTTTAGCAGTCGTAATTTATAAATTGTAAAACTGATACCGACCAAACGGATTTCAGTTACAAACTTGCACTGAAATGGCTGCCATTCGATTAAGAAACCAAATCATCGCTGCTTTTAAGATGCACGGCCTCACGTTGCGCAGGTGAATGGCACAGTTTGTTATGGTTTGAGTAAAAACCGAAAGTCTCATGAGCGTTGTTATGTTTCCGTACTAAAGAAAATTACATTAATATGTTGGGCATACGTATTGTAATGTGAATGTAAATCTCCGAAATTTCTCAGTGCCATACTAAAACCGGCAACCTTATAGTATCGTGGGCTGAAGAGTTATACAATATCTTTGGGCATGCTGAGCTGACGCCAGATGGTACCAGGTTTTCTATGACGACACCAACCCTAACCCTGACCCTAACCGACCCTGACGACGCATAACTTGACCCTAACCAACATTCACGACGCCAGTAAAGTTACGCACTATATCCTTNTATTTATGGATGTAGGGCGATCACATATAATTATAGCCTGTGATTTGGTCGATTCACGCAGTCTTGGAAACAAACAATTCTCACTGGAATGAGACAGATTCCCAGTTGAGTAGGACAATTCTTGCATGTCGTTCACGCTAAGACACTCCACTTTCCTTAGTCACACCTAACAGTCCTTGGCTCTACCTGACAATGAATCTAATCAAGAAGGCAACACTGTGACTTTCCAATATGTAAGATACCTACAGTTAAATACAGAGGTTGGTGATGGTCAGTGATTGTTAACGAGTCTGAAGTTTAATGTAGGCCTATAGTTGATACTCGACAATCGTTTAGCATTCAGTGCTAGAGTTATTATAAGCAGCGAAGTAACGGAGTCAACCGTCAAATGTACCCGATCTAATAATAACTGGGAAGTGACACGTGAATTTTGCCTGATTATTCATTAGCATTCGCATATCACGTAGCGCGCATATAGCAGCTGACAGCAATTAGCAATGAGGATAATAATTATGCGCCTTCCGAACACTATCTCACTCGTCAATGCGCCAGTTGGCATCCGTGTTCATTACCCCAAACAGGTTGAAGCTCTTATATTAGTTAAACAATTACTACTACTGCTGCTGCTACTACCACTGCCACTGCCACTGCTACTGCTACTGCTACTGCTACTACTACTACTACTACTACTACTACTACTACTACTACTACTACTACTACTACTACTACTACTACTACTAATAATAATAATAATAATAAAATTAATAGTAGTAATAGTAATAAATGATAATAATATAATCTAAGAACCTTTACCGGTCCACTGTAGTCATGCTAAAGGCATCAGTCGATGGAAACATTTTTAAAAGATTGCTGCTTCAGAATAAGTGTTAAGTGCAACAAAATTCTAATTGAATCTGGAACTGCGAGCATTAACTGCAATATATTATAGCCTTTGCGTACCAACACTATAGTTATGTACGTAGTACATAGCATAATACATAGGCTTAACTCTAAATGAGGAATCTGTTGCATTGGGCTTCTAGTTAAGGGTACCACAAACAATTGGACTTGGGCGGTATATCAAACAGCTCAGAGCCATGTGCATGTTACCCTAGCATATAACAACAGCCTCTACTTGTTAAGAGCTAGCGTTGGTAAATTCCGGCCCTTCGCTGAGACGTTACACCGTTGTTCATCTCCTTATATCAGACGATTCGTGCTTTTGTATAGGGGTCGTCCATTAATTATGTCAACAATTTTAGGCAGTTTTTGACCCCCTCCCCCCTTGTCAACAACTGTCAAACATTGACGGACCCCCCTAAAAAATTATGTCAACAATCCCAGAACCCCCCCCCCCTACAAAAAAAACACAATGGCTCAATACATGTAGAATCATTTTTTTCAAATTGTTTTACACTAAAAAATGCAATCTCGAATTTCAAAATATATGAGTTTAGTTTATTGCCAGCTTTTTAGTAGTATTAAACATTAAGCACTTTATACATTTTTAGCAGTACTTAATGTTTTCGCTACCATTTCGAAAGGTCTGTGTTGATTCATTGGGAAAAAAATTTTGACGTCAACTTTTACCGAACCCTCTCCCCTTGTCAACAACTGTCAAACTTTTCCAAACCCCTCCCCCTATTTTGTTGACATAATTAATGGACGACCCCATATCGAATAATGGTAGCATATGTGTAAGAGTTTTAAAATGGCATAACATGACTTTCTTGGTAACTCTACACATTCTGTAGTAAGTTTTAGTGTACAATGGTCAGTTGTATTGTACAACAACCATTTAAGAGGAATCGGCAACAGAGACCATCACGTCAGCTCAGTAGCATTAATTTTGCATTTGCTTTTGACTAAAAGCTGCGACTTTTATTTTCTATGATTAGTTTGTCTTCCCATGGACGTGATTAAATAATTAATTTTATTTTTAAAACACAGCAAATGCTGAGAGATGATGAGACCAGAAAATTCTTATTACAGTTAGTTTAAACTTCTATTTTCTATGATTGGCCTAAGCAACCAAGGTAACGTGATTCTGTGGCTAAGAAGAAAGGTTTCATCTTCCTCTCCTAAGCTGCGCTCCGATATAACTTAACCGTACACTTAACTCTGTTTCAATCTATCCACTTCTCTTAAGCTTACCAATCTCTAACTTATTTACTCTTCCTGACATAGTTATTTATGGTTTATTTAAATCAACATAACGTTATTTTTGTGATTAAAATAATGTTCGGTTAAAGACGGTTGCGCTTGATCATTTCCTTCATTTCCTTAGTAGGCGAATGGTCTTTCTTCGATCAACTCTGTTTTGACGATTCCCTTCTTTCGGAGACTGGCGACGACCTGTCAGAGTTGTCGTTGTCATAATCGTCGCGCTTGTAGACAGAGTTTCTCTTTCCTAATCTATTAAGGTAAGTGCAAGCAACAGCTGCTGAAGCGATGTAACATAGGCTACGAACTGTAAGAAGGAAGAGCTTAAGAAGGAAAACCGAAGGAGATAGTGAAATACAGAAACAGGAAGACACGTAGGATAAAGAAGGAAGTGAGACGCCAGCATACAAAGAAATAAAGGAAAGACAAATGGGATAAATAGAATTGAAGACGGTATCGGAGAAGTTTCAGTAACGTTCCTAACTGTTACGCAACACCATCTAGGCCACTCCGTTAACCTGTCTTAGTCCTCCTCAAAAGTTAGCCTTTTGTCCTCATAATTGCATCGTTTATCGTTAAAAATGGAAAAAAATTCTCTTTCTGCTCTGCACTTCAGTATCTGCCGCGGCTTTTAGTCGAAAGCAAAACGATTTCGGGCAAGAGTTGTCGTCATTGGTACAGTTAGTTAGCTCAAGTGAAATGCATTTCATTGCTACTTCATCGCCTTTACTTAGACAACACATTGTGTTCCGATGGTCTCCGGTGTTTGCCGCAGAAGGACAAAGCTGCAAATTCAATACGGAACACAGGATCTTCTACTTGGTGGAAGTAAATTGAAGAAATCACACGATTAACTTTTTTATGAGGTGGGAAAGGTACCTGGTACTTCGAGATGTCCCTGTATAATAAGGCGCTATATATATATATATATTATGTATATAATATATATATATATATATATATTATATACATAAAATACTTACACCACATTAAATTACCTATTACATTTGTATATAATGTGCATCAGCTATGTATGTATGTCTACCAGATACAAATTACCGAGGGAAAAGAAAGGTAGTTCAGGGCAAATGATCTTCATGAGGTATGAGAACTGTGGACCTGGACAATAGTTTGGATGATAGTGATATGTCAGTGGACAGCATCTTAGCGTTTAAGTAAGGAATTGGCTGTTTGACAATCCCGGTAATAATTTGCATTAATTCGAACACATTTGAAATTCCTTCTCAACGACTGAAAGTTATGTTTGTTATGTCTTGTTATTTTATGTTGCATTATGCTATTTATTCATTCATTCATTTGTTCATTCATTCATATCGTCTTTATCGACCACTTTAGTTATGCTAAAGACAGTTATGCTACTTCATCAGCGTTACATGTTCAATGAACGATGGTCGTGCTAATACAACAGTCAAGAGCAACTGAATGTACAAGCCTTGGTCTTGACATCACAGTGTAGTACAAGGTTAGATCTTCCAAGTATTTGTTGCGCTCATCGAGCGACTTGAATTGAGCTTCTCTGACTGGTGGACCATCGCTTATGCTACCCTCTGCGTCACTGGTTAGCACGAGTGCAACTAGGCAGAGGCAGAGGGCGAGGAGGCACTTCGGGGTTCGCTGCATCTCGGGCATCGATGTCGACTGTTGGCCAAGGATCAACTGCAATTTGAGCGGAACTATGCTCAATAAATGTTCAATTACAATTATAAAGTGAAAGCAAACGAAATATTTAATATTTTAACGGCGAGCTGCATTGGTTTCTCAGTCGTATTTAGAAAACTTTCGTCGTTAAAATGTAAAAATGATAAAACGTCTCAAAAGCTGTCCAACGCTTGGTAAGCAAAGATGACGAAAGGCTTTCTCATCCTTTTTCGTCTCTAAACCAATTAATAGCTGTAACCTGTCGCCAAATGATTCTGCTAAACTATGTTCCCGTTTTCAGAGAATTGACTCTTCATGGTAACTTATTGGCAGGCTTCGATATCATTCATCGAAAATCATATGGGCCTATGTTCTATATTAATTATAGGCTTACTAAATTATTTAACCAAGTGCCTGATAGGAAGTAGGCTTTATTAAAAATTGGAAAGATTGTCCAGTTAAAATCAGTGACTGATGAAGCCGATGGCACAATTTAAATCTGTATGGAGTATTTTGGACTTTAATACAAAGCCTCAACTAGTCAACTAGACACCTTAACTTAAAGTGATAAGGTACTAGCAACATTTAATTGGCCCAATCCAGGTCCCTATTTGTCAGGGATAGATAAAGATAAAGAGCTAGAAGAAAGAAAAACAGAGCGAGAGACAAAGAGGAGAGAGACATCGATAGAAAACGACAAAGATTATAGAGCAGGGGTGTCAAAGCCCTGCCTGCGGGTCATTTCTGGCTCGGCGACAATGATTTACTGGCCCGCGGTGCCTTGCCTAAAGATTACACAATTTGAGAATAAAAGTTAAGGTTTGGCATGTCAATGCGTACGAAGCGAAATCAAATAATATTGCTGTTCTATCAGTACTAAATTCTCACTCAGCTATCAAGGTTTTTGATAATGAAGATCAAAATTAAGACGTTAGGCTGAACATGCACCATTTAAGATTTAGTTTTGCTAAAAAAATCTTCTGGGGACGGGCTCATGCACCGAGCACCCTACCAGACCACTTCCCCCATTTTGCTCAATCGCTTTCGGTAGCCTGGCCGGATCCTTGCTGGAAAAACTGCCACTGACCCGCCATTAAAAAGCTTCGACACCTCTGTTATAGAGATAGAGATGCATAGACAACGAGAACAAGAAAAGGGCTAAGAAATGAAAAAAGCGTAATGCAGAGTTTTGGCCAAAGTTCCTTGATCATCTGCTTTGTAGAACTCTTTAGACTCAAGGACTCATGTCCGTGGCTGGGCTGGGAACGCTCCAGAGTAGATTTCTTGAAGGGGCGCCATATAAATCTCCAGAATGAATGAATGTGTGCCTACAGATTTAATTCGCTACGATGAGTGAGTGACTTGTAACGAAAATGCCTTCTTTACCCTTCGAAAATAGTCTTCAGTTTCAAACTACGATGAAGTTCGCGGCAAAGAATCTGATCGGAAGAAAACTGGTCGACTGTACAGCTAACTACTTCGGGTGCGCTTTTATAACTGCGGCTTTGCATTACTTGCGTTTTAATTCTTCGACACAAACGCATCTTTCTCTGTATGCAGCTCAAAGACATGTCTGTGTACGGCCAGAGATAGATGTGGTCGAGACGTGCATAGCCCTCAAGACAATTGTAAACGCGTAAGCAACAAGCCGCCTTATTCGACGATTTTGCATAGGTAGGCCGAACTAAGTCCACTGTCTCTTACATGAAACTGGATATATGCCCAATTCCCATACCCAAGTATAACGCCGCAGCACTAAAACAGAATATTGAATTTTAATGAGGAAACGAGATATGCATAAATAGCATTATCGTAGTCGTTCCTCGTGCATAAGGATCGTGGTAGTTTGAGCATTAAAACTGTCATAGGCAAAAGCATATTAGAGTCTATCTGAATAAATCCAACTGTATCGATAATTAGGCCTGACTTAACCCATTTTCTACTAGCGCACCCTGGGAGGGTGCATGCAAACAATCGCACACAATTTTTGATAACCGGCTTGAACTAACTGTATTATTTAATTATCCCCTTTGTATTGAGCCCATTAAACAATGTATGTAGAGTTTTTCTAGTTTTAATGTTTTTATCCCAAAGATCGGCGTTGATTTATCAAGAACATGACGTCATCTCGCAACTGCAAGAAATTGCAAGGGGTAAAAAGGTAAGTTTTTATAATTATTTAACTGGAAGCATAAATATGATAGAATTACATCTGTTTGTATGGTAATTCGTTATATTATAAAAATATTGCTGTTTATTTCCAAGTTCTGATGATAGTACTACTGCACCCTCCCAGGGTGCGCTAGTAGCGAATGGGTACAGGGTTTTTGAACAATGGTGAAGATTGTAAAACGATTGCTCCGATCCATCAGGTGGGCGGTTTATTGGGATGGAAATGTTAGTATGTGTCCTAATGTTCAGCTGTAACTGTTGTGGGTTGTAGATAACTTCATTTGCATAAACTGTGCAGATAATACTGGAAGATGATGACCTCGTCCATGCAGGCGTGTACATACATGTATGCAGATGGAGCCAAGGATAGATAACCCATATCAGCAGTCTGAATTTGTATTATTCAGCTCATTTGTACTTGACCCGCTGACTGATATACCATCAACGCTTTCAAATCATTCTTTTGGCAATTTTTTTCAGATAAGTGAAACTACTTGAACATGTTGGATGCCTTGTCACTGAGGCAACTGGTAGGCCTACAATTTGGCAGAACCGTCTTGAAAATTTCCCGCTAAAATAAATTTGCAAATCGCTTGAGAAAGCACTTTGTGGACCTGCAGAGCAGGTCTATGCATTGGGCAAACTATCCAATGTTATAGCACTTGGCACTTGTTATAGCACTTGGCGTGACAATAAAGTTGTGACTCTAGCATCAAAAGTCATTGGAGCTGAACCTATAGGTATACAGCTTCGAGATGGAACAGGCCAGTCCAGTATCGTTAGATTGTACAACACTATGGGTGATGTTGATCGAGTTGACCATATGTGACTACCAACAGAACTACAATGAGGACACGGAAATGGTGGTTGCCACTGTTTGCCTACATGTTTGATCTAATGATGCAGAATGCATGACTCTTGTATTACCATCGTACCAGTAGCAACCACTGGATCTTCTTGCTGTCTGGAGAGACGTCATCCGCATGTAGGCCTACCTAATGCAACATGCTCAACCAGCAAAGCACTACCACTGAATCCACGTGTTCTATTGGAGATTCAGTTTGACAGACAAGTCCACTTCTTGCTGATGTCTAAACTCAGCGATGTTGTGTGCATTGTTGCAAAACACAAGAAAGTGGTGTACAAAGTGTGATATTGGACTTCATATGCACTGATTCAATTAATTTCGTGACAATGTGTGAGACAGTTTCAATAAATGTCATGACATTGTTTGATTATCTAGCCAAAAAAATAATTACATGATAAATAATACTTGAATTGCCTTAGTAGCCATGAAGTATGTCGCGAACTGTCTAACTACTAGCGCACCCTTTCAGGGTGCATCACTTTGACACAACAATTTTGCTCGGAGGTACCTATAATAAATATTTTAAACCTTGTGCTTATGTTTGCATGCCAGGATGTGTTGGAAAATGTTAGTATTGTTCAGAAAGAAAAAGTTGGTAGGTAATGGGTTAATTATCCTTTGTTGTCTATTTTGTTATTTTATTATCAGTTATGTTTTGATGTTGTTGTTATTATTATTTAATTATTATTATTTATGCCATATTATTATTGTTCTTTCTCGCACATATATATTTCTATGCACTAGTGTGGCCTCCATTAAGTCTTAGCAAATTATAAAGCACATCAACATTTTGAAAGCTAAAATCATAGCTGAAACAATTTATTATTTATTAAAACAAACAACAGACTGTTTTCTGTTGAATAATGTTGTATAACATGATGCATCTGCGTGTGATTGGCAACAGAAGAAAAGTCATACAGTGTGATTCTCCTTATAGATTTTATTTTAGTTACAGTTACAGTTTTAGTTAATGGTCTTTCACTTAGTTATAGCTACATGTACAGCTATAGTTAGTATTATTTTTACTGAAAGTTATAGTTTTAGTTACTGGACTTTTATTTCAGTTACTGCTTAGTTACAATTAAACTAAGCGAAATTGTGCGTCCTAAGACGCGTTACGCAATTATTGAATAATTTATTTCATTTTCTGCTTATTATAAATGACATAAATAGAAGTAAAAGAATAGTAGGCCTACATGTCTACTTCAACCAGTGCTGTAAAGCAAGGATGCAATTATACCCCAGTTGCAGAGAAGTGCTTACTGCGTGTAAAAATATATGGCTGCTCGAGCAATAAATATAGCAGTAAGTAGATAAATGCTACTTCAGCCTCGATTTTAAGAAAAATACTGCAAGGCTCTCTTAGGATTTATATAGGCTAAATAGCAAGATAAACAGTTTTACAATCTGTGAGCAACATCGCAGAAGCACAAAGATCAGGGCTAGAAACTGAGAGAGATGCAGGAAAACAACGTAGGCACCTGTACCTGAACAATTATGTGATTCTTCGCAGCCAATAGACGATTATCCATATACACTGTGTCCTGAAAAAAGGAACCCTTTTGGTAATATGAAAATAAATTAGTATATGTTCATCGATTTTTAAAATTCCAAGACCATTTTAATCCTGACATAATTTGCTAAATACTGGTTAAAGTATATAAGTTTTTGTTATTTAATAATGACGTCATAATGACGTCATTTTCATCAAAATTCAAGTGTCAAGGACGGCACAAAAAATCATCTAAAATTTTCAATATTATTTTAAACTGTCATTTATCAAATATAAATTTTAGTTTAATTTAATTTTTATATTTGAATAATATTATACTACAAGGCGTGCTCAAAGTGTCCGCCTTCGGCCTCAACATAAGCTTCAAGACTAGCGCGCCATTGACCAATAGCAGCATCGATAACCAGCTAATCAAATTCATCCCAGGCATTAACAATACGCGCACGTATTGAAGAACTCTTCAATGTCTCTGATCTTTGTCCTGTAAACCTTCTCTTGCATTAGTCTCCAAATCTTGTAATCAACCGGATTTAAGACCGGAGTGTTTTTCGGTCAAAGATTAGGAGGTATGAAATCCAGAGTCTCCTTTGTCCGCAGTTCAACAGTTTCAAGAGCTCAGTGAACTGAAGGGCCATCTTGTTGGAATGTGTAATAAATCGAATATACCCAGGATATCAGTCAACAATTTTTCCACAGCAAACAATCACGGTAAAAAGCTCTAGTTATTTTCCCACCTGGTTCTGTTAAATGGATTTCCGTTTCACGAAGATCCGATGCACAATTTTTGTAAAACTTAAGTTTTGATGCAAATGACGTCATTATGACGTCATTATTATATGACAGGAACTTTTACATTTTAACCATGCTAGCTAATTATGTCAGGATTAAAATGGTTTTGGAATTTAAAAATCGATCAATATTTACTGGTTTTTTTTTCGTATTACCAAAAGGGTCCCTTTTTTCAGGACACAGTGTGTATAACTGTATATATATATATCCGAATTATCTCACCGTCACTCTCTCATAATGCTACTTTGGCTCTTGTGCATACCTTTGTCACTAGTAGAATTGTTGACTGCAGTTCGGTACTTGTACGGTCGCTTGAACAGAAAATGGACACGTGCTGAAGAAACCGTCGATTTGTGTGACAAGGTAGCCTATTATATGTTTACTGTTTTAAACGTTGAGAATATACAATTATTTTAAGATACCTCTTCTATCCAAACAGTAGCATTTAACAATGTAGGCATGCACTTGTGTGTACACGTATAGTTTTGTATACATATATAGAATTTATAGATATATGTTTAATAGATTATGTATGACATATGTAGCCTATGTTACAGTAGACGATAGACATCATTATAGAATATAGAATGTGTGTGTCCGTGCGTGACTGCATGCATGCATGTATTTATGCTGATTATTGCATTTAACTAAGTCTCGTATTTATGTATGTTATCCAATGCCATGGGCCCCTCATCTACCTCTTGTATCCCAACAGTAGCATTAACAATGTAGGCATGCACTTGTGTGTACATGTATAGTTATGTATACATATGTGGGGCGCGGTGGTGTAGATATATGTTTCGGTATAATTATTATGCAGCCGGATGTTGCCTATGTAGAATCCACCTCATAGCCACCGAATGTGTTACAGGCAAGTCCTTCACTCGCAATTGCTCATGCGCTTCGGCGTGAAATTCTAATTCAGTGTCCGCATTTAAGTCGGGAGCGCCTCTGTAGAAATCTTGAAGAGGCGCTATAAACAAGTGCTCATACATACATACATACATACATACATATGCATACCTGCATGCATGTATGCATGTGTGTATGTATGCATGTTTGGATATATGTATAAAGGAAGACAATATAGTACGTTTAATACCTCGCTCAAATGCTTCAAGCATGACTCTTACATGTATACTGATCTGAACAAAATGCTTTTCATGGCAATTTGAAAATGCTGCCAAACATTTTGTGGATTTTCGTGCTCTTTTTCAAATACGCAGGTAGCCTATATTTGAAAGACAGCAAGGTATAGCCCAGTTGTTAAATTAACTACTTGAAACTTTAAAATCTACAAATATTTAGCACCTGTTAATGTAGTTTGATTTTTATATGACGTGACATATTTTACTAAGGTGTTTGAACGTTAAGTTTAGTAGTCATGCCTATTAATGAATTTAACTAAGACCGTTATCCTCTTATGTAAATATCGCAAGAAACATGTTAATAGACAGTTAGACCTACACAATAATATGTTTGGTTGGATAAACTTACATTTCCCATCGCTAAATTTCCGAATGCTATGCTGTTCTGATTTTCTTCTTAGAACTCAAAGACGGAACACAGGGAGACATAATGACATATCCTGTTGCTATTTAAATTTCTTGATCAGCAAACACCAAACTCCTAGGTCCAGTGGCGTAGCAATGGGTTGTGCAGGTTGTGCAGTGCACAAGGGCCCACGGCGGTCAAGGGCCCCCGGCGGTCAACGGCCCACGGCGGTCAGACCGTCAGAGGGAGAAGAGTGGCTGAGCGGCCTGGCAATGTTGTCAATAGAAAATGAACATGCCAAAAAGCTTGACACTTCAAAAGTGGTGGATATTTTGCGCAAGAGAAAGCGCGCAAACGACCGTTTTAACTTTTAGTATTCCTCTTATCTCCTTAGATTACCGTAGAATTTAGACTTGTTCAATTTGAATATCTGACCTTTTATGTTGCATGCAACAGCGTTTTTTGCACAGCGTTTTTGTTTGAAATCGAATTTGGGGGGGTTCAAGGGGCCCACCACCAAAGCTCTGCACAAGGGCCCCCAAAATCCTTGCTATGCCACTATAGGCTCGGGCTACCGCACTCGCTATGTTCAAGGCTTAAAGCCCCTAAACGAAAAGTTCTAGTTACGTCACTGAGCGTTTTGTTTGAAATCGAAAGGGGGAGGGGGCGTTTCAAGGGGCCCACCACCAAAACTCTGCACAAGGGCCCCCGAAAACCTTGCTACGCCACTGCCTAGGTCACTATGTTACTTGCACATCGGCCACTCATCTACAATTCACTGCATACATGCCCTATTAGTCTACATTCAAGAATTGAGTGATCCATATAGCCTAAATTCGTAGCAAACCTGACTTCAAATTCAGTAAATTTTGTCTCTGTTTACATCATAGTTGTAAAAAACGGTAAAAACAAAATAAAAAACGGTAAAACGTCGTTTTTTCAAAAAAATAAAAAACGGAAAAAACGAGAAAAAAACGGACAAGAAAATAATTTGACTTATAACATCTTTAACTGCATTTTTAAAATAAAAGCCTTGTCTACGCAATTTAATTTAAATCAGCAAATAACATAACTTAATTAGTAAACAACAAGTAGCATTAATCTACAACAATTATTTTTTTTCATAAGTTTGGTTTAGTAAGAAATTGAGAAATTAAAAATATTGAAATCTTTTCAAATTTAAATTGTATCCATAAGTCCACATAAGTCCATGCTTACATAAACAATTAAAAACTAAACGTTGTAGCCTAAGTACAGAGTGTATGCCTACTTAATTAAAATGTGTACTTACAATTTTGACTTATTTAAGAACTTAATATGGAGTAATATCAGTCAGTTTACAAGTCAATCCGAGATTACTGTTTACAAAGACAACATATCGCATTTTAGATAACTTAGAAAATCAAATAACTCTTATAAATTTTATTTCCTGTGCTATTTATTTCTCAACTGATGACACTAAATTAGTGACATAAATTAGACGAATCCTTGAAATGACGGAGACAACATAAAGGATATCAGACAAGAATAAAATTAAATACATAAAAACAGATAGTAAATCAATAAATAAAGTTACATACAAAAAATAAAAAACGGGAAAAAAACGCGACGAGAAATAAAAAACCAAAAAAACGAAATTTTTGGGAAATTAATAAACAACGAATAAAACGTTTTTTACAACTATGGTTTACATCGGTAGGCCTAGGGCCTACTCCTTGCAAATCCATGGTCGACATCCACCTACAGGTTTTGATGTAATAGGTGGTTAGCTTCCAGATGCAAGGGTCTCGACTTCCTGGTAGGCCTAATAACATTATCGATACACTTTGATCGTATGCTACACGTGAAGAATTTTCTTTGCATACTTCTACAACTCATCGTGTCCGGCTTAGATGCTGTTGGTTGACAAAACTATAGGCCTACATGAATTCTGACTATCTGCTCTTTAAATCTCTTAAAACCAAATGTGAGACTCCCGAACCTTTTGCCCACAAAACTGTGGTAGGCTATGCGAGCTCTTGGTATTGCCAATATAGCTGAGAAAGATATTTAGGTCACAGCTTGTAAACAACTTGGAACCACTGGCCTACAGTTAGGCTACGTCTAACGTCGGAAAACCCGTTCGTTTTTGGAATTTCACACACGTCGTTTCTCGAAAATCACGTGATCGTCAGTAGAAGCTTGACCTCGTTGAGCTTGACGTCCTGCGTACCCTTAGGCTAATAAAGACATTCGAAACAAGTAAGAGTTTACTGATCTTAGCATTTATGTTAATAATATTATTATTGCAAGGATTAGGTTTTATTATCAAGATCACGAGTCGTTTGCCTAATGTTACAACTAGGGAATGCAAACCCGGGTTTATGGTACCCGGGTTACCCGACTTTTTTCCAAACCCGAAACCCGGGTTTGGACGCGATTAAAACCCGGGTTCGACGGGTTTAAAAAATCGTCACTTTCATCGTCGTTCACGCTGTGAAACTCACAAATGCAGAGTAATGGAAGGTAAAGTCGTAGTTTACGTTGCTAAATTATTCTAATGTCTTCAATGCCGTACTTGACGTTGGTAAGTAAGAAATCTACCTATGTGCATGTTAACTATCATCAATCCACCTTCCATTTCATGAAGAAATTTTTTCATCAATCCAACTTCTATTTAATTTGAAAAAATTACTTTTATCAATCCAACTTCTATTTCATGAAAGAAATATTTTTCATCAATGGAACTTTTATTTAAGCGAAGATATATTCTCATGGATCCAGCTACTAATTACGGAAACAATTATTTTATCAATCCAGTTTCTATTGAATCCAAAACTTATTTTCATCCATCCAGCTTCTATTTACGGGAAAAATTATTTCGATCGATCCAACTTCAATTTTGAACACAGGAACGTTTTCATATCCCACTTCCATTTAGGGAAACAAATTTCTTTCATCAATCCAGCTTCCATTTTACAGTGACAGCATCAAATAATTTAGCAACGTAAACTACGACTTTACCGTAATGGAAATATAACGATAACATTGGTTGATAACGGGTTTACGTAATACTGCTTCTAACAACTTATTTATCGGCTCATTTCATATCTTTATTGGTGACCTATGAGTGTGGCTTCACATTCACATACCAGTGACTAATGCTGAGTGTATTGACTTATCCGCGTCGTAGCATCGAATTCGTAAATAATAGCGGTAAACAGTTTTTATTTAAATTTAGTGACTTAAGACACAAATCCAAACAATATCTAAATCAGCAAATGTTAAGAGTGGTGTTTGGGAACATTTCGTTCGCGATTCTGTGGGCTAGACGTCTTAATGTCAGTTATTTAATTGGCAGCTGAAAATTTCCGGCGGTGCAACAAGAAGTAAGTAAGTAAGTAAGTAAGTATATTCTTTATTGAGCCAGTTGCAATCCGCATTCTGGTGTACATACAGTACATCATATATAATAAACAGTCAATAGTCAATATGAATAAAGCATTCTAACTATAAACGTTTTTTCATATTATGTTAGCTAAAGGTAAAACACGGTCATGTGACCGGGGTCGAAGGGAATAGGCCAACGGCTTTTTTGGAGGGAGAAACCTATGGAGAACATGGCCCGGGTTTTCCAGGACCGCCGAAAACAAGCAGGTGTCGGTTTTAAGGCTTAGTTGTTCAAAGGTTGGACTATCACTTGGGAGGTATCGCTGACTGGAGCATTCCCTTCTCCCTTTGGCTGGCAAAGCCCCACCAATGCCCACCATGCCGGAGCAGCATACAACAGCCGTGCCACCGTTGTCGCCCTCATCACATCGTAAAGCCCAGGGCCAGATAGACCATGGGCAGTTAGTATGCGCAGGGCATACATGGATTGCCTAGCCCTGCAGCATATTTGGGCAATCGGGGGGCCCGATAGCGCTTTGGATAACATCTGGCACGGAGAGCGATAGGTACCGAGTTCGAGCCCCGTAGGGTAGACATTTTTTGTAGGCTGCCATTGGCGCCGCGTATTGCAGGCTGTCTGCTCTGTTAGTAGTTAAGATTTATGTCTTCTGTCATTTGTGTTCTTGTGAATTGTTTCAATTGCATAATTGTACACTGTAACCAGTTGCGGTGTGTCAACCGGATTGTCTGAATAAACGAAAATATTATAATGTTCATCTCAAAACTTAAAGTTTCAGTGAGCATAACCCCCAGTACCTTCATGCTATGTACTCTGGTCACTCCCGGGGTGGCCGCAGGTGAAAACAAGTATGCATAGGCTACTCATCTCCAGTCCAAGCATAAGATAAACCTGCTCGAACACAATGACGTTGGTGACCCTTGTCGTTCTGACGAAGCCAAAGATGGTAGGCCTTCTACCATATCTCGCTTGTCCAAGCACAATCGCAGGCGATGGCTCTCATGCAGCATCTATACTTCAGTATACAAGTTCTGGTTCTGCCAAATTGGGTTACAGAGTAATGATGACTAATTATCTTCTGAAAAAATGGGCTGGCACTGGCAGGACTTGAAGCTGCGATGTACATGTAGATTATTTTAAGGTGCCATTTGGTAATTCTTCTTATAGGCCTATGCAATGTTTCTTTAAGACAGAACGCTCTGGAACGGCGTTCCGTGAACTTTTTCAAGCTGTTAAAAAATAACTTAATTCACTTACATTTTTAATAAACAAATTTTTACTTACTTTAATTTAATTCCAGCGTTTTCAGTGTTTATTGATATTTAGAATGTTATAAAGAAAGAGGCTCAGGCATCGGAACCCTTGCAATGTCTTCCATAATTGTTCTGAATAGTTCATTTTCCAGAACCTTTTTCTCGAAAAAGGTTTTTTTAATCAAATTCTTGACTGTTGGAGAACTTTGAATTTGTACCTGCATACGATGACGTTGTTCTTATCGCAAGAAATAGTGTAGTAATAATATTTTTCATGCAAAATTTGTAAACCCGTCCAAACCCGGGTTACCCGGGTAACCTGGGTTTTACGGCCGTCAAACACGAAACCCGGGTTTTGTAAAAAGACCTCGGGTTTGCATTCCCTAGTTACAACGATGAAATTGCTATACGAAGAGTAAGCTTTCAGTTTGAACTTGCGACTCATTATAGACTATGATTTTAATATTGAAAACGAAAATGATGCAATACTAAAGTCTGGGCTTTATTTTCAGGTCCAATATCGTAATCGTAATCGTAAACTCGGTACTTCTACAGCGCCCACAAAAGCGAAGTCGCGGGAACCAGCTTATTCACAGGCGCTCAATCAAAACAAATTCGATAGGCAGAGGTCAAAATCCAGAGAGTTAAGCAGGCAGGCAGACAGGCAGGCGGTTAAGGTGGAGGGTGCTTGGTGTTGAGACGACGAGGTAGGTAGAGAGAAGTGGACGATTCAAGGTAGGATTTGTGAAAAAGCAGTGTTTTCAGTTTCGAGTGAAAGACCTGTGGAGAGATAGCGAGAGGTGGAGTTTTGGTGACTTCATAGGATGGGTCAGATATTTGTCGTAGTGCTGGCGGAAGTTTGTTCCAAAGAGGTGGAACAGCTATGGCTATGGAGCGATTTGCAAATCTTAGTGATGAGGTGACAGAAAGGCGGAGCAGTGTTGGGGATGAGGAGGAGCGTGTTGGACGAAGGGGCCGGATCGTGAACAACTGACGGAGATAGGAGGGCTGGGAGGTTTGAAGTGTGTTGTAGGTGAGTGATTATGACTTTATATTCTATTCGTTCAGGAATTTTGAGCCAGTGGAGTGATTTGAGGACAGGAGTGATGTGATGGTGTTTTGGGGTTTTGGTGACAGCACGGGCGAGGGCATTCTGAATAGCTTGGAGGCGGTTTATTTGGGTCATGTCAATGCTTAGGAAAAGAGAATTGCAGTAGTCTAATTTAGCGTGAACTATAGATGTAGCGATTGTTGATGCAGTTTTGAAGTCGAGCATAGAGCGGATTCTACGGAGGTCACGGCTATGGATGAAGCAAGAACGAGAAAGATGGGTGATGTGATCGTCGAAGCTGAAGTTTTGGTCAAAAATCACACCAAGGTTGCGGACAGGAGAATTTGCAGTGAATGTGTGGGTAGATGCAGAGTCAAGGTTGATGGAAATAGATGAATCTGTGATTTTCTTAAGTTGCTCACGGAGGCCTATAAGTATAAATTCAGTTTTAGAGGGGTTCAGGCACAGGAGATTTGATGTCATCCTGGAAGAGATTTGGGTAACTACATGGAGAAGATGATCTATGGAGTCTGAGAAGCTGCTTGGAGAGAATGAGATGAATAATTGCGTGTCGTCAGCGTATAGGTGATGGTCAACCGAGGATGTCTTGTTTATGCTTTGATGAGTGAGCTGAGTGGAGTAGTGTAAAGAATGAACAATAGGGGACCGAGAACAGAACCTTGCGGAACACCACTGGTGAGAGGACATGCTTGGGATGAGGTTTCTGATGTTTTAACGGAGAAAGAGCGGGAAGACAGATTGGACTGAATCCAGAGGAGAGCAATAGGCTACTGGCTACCTTTATTTGCCTTGTTTATTAAAATCAAAAGCGCATATAGACTAGACTCTAGACAATCTACAATTATTATCTTTCCCTATAGCCTATCTTCTTGCTGAACACGGTATGACCAAATCATTTTCTTTGTGACTCGAACTATAAGTGTTCGAACCTGCCGTAGACGATTGCCGTGCATAGATTGTTTATGTTGAGCAAGTTATTAGCAAATATTTCCCTAGCATCATTGTCTGGCAGTTCATTACTAAGCAATGACACTAAGTAAATCGCAGAATAGCATTTTATACACATCAAGTAGCGGTCCATGGTTGGATCCAGATGCGTAATCGGTAATTCAGAAATAGGTCAACCTTCAATTCACTTTAAGGGCACAGTATTCATTTCGCTCAGGCGAATTTTGATGAGGGTTGCCCACTAAGTTGGTAAAGTAAGAAGGCACATTTAGATACTGCCTGTTTAAAACCCACTAGAAGTGTTCTGGACCTTATAGCGTGGCACTAGTGTCCACTGTAGTTGTGGTGGACAATAATGGTCTTTAAATATTATAGGTAGGCATAAAAAAGAAAAGACATGAATCAAAATGTATAATCTTATACGGTCTAAGGTAAAAACTGAATTGTATTGTATTCAATTGTTTTTTAAAGCGCATCTAGTAGGGTGAACCCTTCAGAGGCAACGGTGTATAACACGACGAACGCATAAAAAGTCGCATAAAACAATCTGCAAAACTGAACAAATCCTCAGACATCGTGGAAAACTATAGATATCCCAAAAGCGTTGGAGCCCATATAGGCCAAGGTGATTAAAACTCTCGAAAACTAGATAAGAACATGCGGTCATTACTTGTACAATTGGTTTCTAGAAAGCTGAAACGTTAAAAGGTACTAAAGAATCAAAGAGATGACATGGACATGAACTTGAAAATTCTTGATAGTTTCAAGACCTACATAACTGTAGTGAAATGCAATATAAAGGAACGCCTGGTGACGTTTGTCGGGCTGTAGATGACTTATGTAGCCAATCTTCTGAATTACAACAGAAACGCAGATCATTGATTGAACATTGCCATGAAAACACACAAAATTTAAAGTAAGGCTTTACTTCTTTGACTTCCTTTCTTTGTAACTTCTAAATCCAATGAAGGATATAGAAGTAGCAGAGGATGATTCCTTAGTGTTTGTGGGTTGTCGTCATTTTACCAAGGTAGTTTATGCATATAGCGGACTGATGGGGTTAAATTTTGCCAGACCGTAACTGAATTTCGTCTGCACTTCGCCTCAAACTACATCTGATTAACAGTTAAACACTGCTAATCGACCGTGAATAACCTAGTTTGCATGTTATAATATAGCTTTTACAAGAATAGTCATACTTAACTATTGTTTTATTTCTTCTAGAGAAGTGAAATAATGACCGGAAAAGCTGTTGGAGTCATGGTGGGCATCAAAGACATAACGGAATGCTGCATTTGTACCGAAATGTTGACAGATCCTCGAATGCTGCCTTGCATTCACACATTCTGTCTCTTATGTCTGGAAAAGACAGGATCACAGTCACAAAAGAAACCAGGAGATAAGATGCCTTGCCCACTCTGTAGAAAGGAGTTCATCATTCCAACGGAGGGATTCCTAGGAGTTCAAAAGAACTTCTTTATGGAGAGACTTATGGAAATGGCTAAGCTATCGCAACCACCTGATATAATCCGATATTGTGACTCCTGCAATACCAGTGAAAGTAAGAAAATGGCAGAAGCTCCTCTGGCCAAGATGTACTGCATTGAGTGCGAAGAGAATTTATGCGATGACTGCATAAGTTATCACAAAAGACAGAAACAACTTAAAACCCATCAGATTGTTGCATTTGGAAATCAGATGATGACTGAAAAATTGATAAAGAGGGCTGCATCAATCAATTGTGACAAGCACACTAAACAGTCAATAGAAATGTATTGTCACGACTGCAGGAAATCAATATGCATGAAATGCTTCGCAATCGATCATAAAAAACACAGATGTTCTGACGTAGAGGATGTTGCTGATAAATTTCGAAAGCAGATTCAAGTAGATATTGAGAAAGTAAAGACGTCGTACGCAGATGGCTTGAAGATCAGAAACCAGGTAGATTCAGAGAAGACAAATATCATCAAGCAGGTAGAAAATGCAGAGACAGAGATTATCAAGAGGGCAAATGAACTGAAAGACCTCGTAGATAAGAACATGCAGTCGCTACTTGCACAATTGGTTTCTAGAAAAGCTGAAACGTTGAAAATACTGCAGATTCAAAGAGATGAAATAAACATGCACTTAAGAATTCTTGATAGTTTCAAGACCTACTGTAGTGAAATGAAAGATAAAGGAACGCCTGGTGACATTTGTCGGGCAGTAGATGACTTATGTAGCCAATCATCTGAATTAGAACAGAAACACAAAACGTTTATTGATCATCCTATGTCTTCATTTTCTATTGCCTTTGAGAAAACGAATTTGGAAGGTCTTCTATCGGAAAGAAATATCATTGGCATGTTCGAAGGTTAGTTTGGCTTGCAAGTTCTACAGTGATTGTGAAATCAATATGTCACACCTTTCCCGTTTTAACATATATAACTACGACCTGTGTTCAGCGCATAATACTTTGAGTAGATGCTTACAGGAACGAAGTAGTCTTTACATTAACATAATCTACGCTACGTGATTGTTGATTGATTCATTTCGCGATATTTCTGTATGCAAAATAGGCATCTTCTATAATTGTTGTAAATAACATATGTTTTTATTAACTGCAACCCGGTGAATTATGAATTATTTTGGTGATTTGCATTTTTATAAAGGTAAGAGAAAAAGGAGGTGGCTGAATGGTAACACGCTGGCACGAGGATTAGAAGGATGGGGGTTCGATACTCACTAGCCCAATAAGGTTGACTCAGCCGTCAACTGCAAAATGAGCAATAGATAAGCGGACAGATGGACGCCTTGCAGGCTGCCATACAGTCAAATTAGACTCCTGCTAAACTTGTTGTCTTCTGTTACTACAGTATTTATTTAAGTTGTTGTCGTGGTCGTCGTCGTCGTCGTCGTCGTTATTTAACTCTAACATAAAGGATTGCATCTAGTATGAGATTAAAAGGTTAATCTTCTACTCCATGTTCTATAACAGCTCAATCATTTGTTCATTCCTCTGTTTTTCCTTCTTATATTGCAGCAGAGATAGAGTCATAGATAGTTGGCGTGATCTTGAGAATCTTCTTGCACTGCATTCGTCTGTGTTGAGCAGCTGCGAAGGATCCTTGGTCCTAATCAATTTAAGCCAACGCTCCTGAGCTCTCCTTTGTTGTTTCAGGCAACGACAACCATTTAAGCCTATCGTTATATTCCCATTTTTATGAATCATAAGCGATTTCTGCTGTGCAGTATCAGCATATAAATAAATTCGTTAGTAGGCCTGCCTATTGAGATAGGTCTATACCATGGACTCTATAATAAAGGACTGGTTACTCGCGATAATATCTTGTACTTCCGGTTTAAGGCAACGAGCCTGGCGCCACCTGGCGATGCGGGTGTAAGGAGCGTCTTTGGACGTAAAAATGCATGGTGAACCCGATGTGTTGTTCAGCGATTAATTGCACGAATTTGAGAAAACAAATCAGAATTATTTTTATTTCAGTTTCTAAGGAACGAAGAAAGGTAAATAATAATAAATGTAAAGATATTTTTAATGACTTTCAGTTAAATAATCTAAACTACGGAGATAGGCGTTTAGCATGGTAAACACGAGGTTCTACGCCTTTGTCGCTAGGTGGCCAGGCTCCATGAGCCGCCATTTTCTCTCCAACGCGCTTACATGAGGAGATTCCAGTCCTGTGTATATTGGTCCTTGGGTCTATACGTGCGTCGTTGGTGTGGTATCATATATAAATTTATCATATTGAGTATAAATAATTTACTCATAATGTGTTCTACAGGAACCGAAGGAGCTGATGCCGTAAAGAAAGTTCCATGTAAGTGAGATTTATTAGATTGTTCTTGTCGTCACACACAGCATTCAGATCGCATTCTTTATATCAGATTAATTAATTTATCATCATATGATTGTCTCACTGTAATATTGGCTGCTTCTACTGAACCAGTTTCGAGGTCGACTGTCTTGACTTGTTGGCACTCGGCATTTAGGAGTCACAACACCAATCAGTGCTGAGGGTAGGAGCTACGAGGCAGCTACCGAAGCAGAGACGCACTAAAAAGTCGTGATTGACCTATGATGTTTATTTTTAATTTAAATATTAATAATGATATTTACGGTCAACATAATTAAAATCATTATTATTTGCTGTTGCTATAATTAGGCATAATATTATTATCACATATAGGCAAACACATGACGAAATTGGAAGAGTGGCCAGCCAATCATCTGAATGAGGGATACACATTGCCACCAAGGGTGCACTACTAAACTATCAGTCGATTTATCGTTGTTTTCCAAAACCACCGACCTATTAGCTACAATCACAGGTCACAGGACCGTTCCAGGTCGCCTGTTTTGTAGGCATTGGGTCAAAACTAGTTGGAATTGTCTTCTTGCGGGCCACCAATAAAGAACCCGTATCATGGGTGTCAGTAATTGTGGACTAGAGTTCGAGGGTGGCCGCAGATGAAGAGAAATAGGCAGAAGAAGCCAGCGGCAGAACCCTCTTCATGCCAAGACCATCATGTCTTTTGGGTAGTGTAGCTTACAACAACTGGGTGTCGTAAAGTTTAATATTGACGACGTATTGAAGGCATCCACGCATGGTGTTGCCAAGCCGTTCCAAAGTTGGGTGTCCAGGCAAAACATGGCGAACAACGAAGCAGGTGACTGATACTTGGGGAACCAAAAGACGATCCTAATAAAAGAAATGAGGGCGCTCTGAGAATGAAGACGGTGGAGGTTCTGACTGACATCATTTTAAAGAGCCCGCAGTGCTGCATTAGATCCACATCTATGCCTGTCCCTTGAAAACTGGTGCAACGAGTGAAGTCATTAAGTTAAATCGCAATCAAGGTGTTGGAAAATCAGACCAAAAGGAAAAGTCCTTGAGTCCGCTACCAGAGGAAAGGAGCTCGCTAATATTGATGGACTCCGGGGCTAAACTGCTGGCTTACCATCTCCTTCCTTCACTCCTACAGACTCAGTCTTCAAAACATTTCAACCCATCCTTGAGTCAGATCTTCGCCGTCTCCTCTCTTCTTCGAACTTACAGTCATGTGAACTAGATCCTCTTCCGCCGTTTGTCATTGTTGACATTTTAGATGACATTGTCCCGTTCTTACTGTACTGATTTTAAAGGTCACTCTCTGAAGGTTTTCTGCCTTCCTATCAAACGCGTGCAATTGTTCTCCCTACTCTTGAGAAGTCTAATTAGGATCCTAGCATATGCCAAAATAACCGCCCTATATCAAATCTTTCTTTCCTGTCAAAAACTATGGAGCGACTTCTCTCTTTGCAGCTTCTTCCTTAGCTTGAACAGCCGAGTCTTCTTCCGTCCAGGCAATCTGGTCGTAGAGCCCATCATTCTACCGAAACTGCTCTCTTATCTCTTCTTTCGGACATTAACTCTGCCATGGATAAATCTCATGTTACACTCTTAGCCCTCTTTGATGCATTTTTAGCATTTGACATGGTAGATCATGACATTCTTTCACGTCGTCTTGAAATTTATATGGTCTTAGTGGGCTTCCTCTTCACTTGTTTCGATCCTATTTCACGGATCGCTCACAAAATATTAATGGTCATTCTAGGTGATGCCCGCACCCCGTGGTTACTTGTTAAGTTGGGGGTTCCTCAAGGCTCCGTGCTGGATCCACGTCTCTACACCATGTTCACTACTGATATCACTCTCCTTTTTCTAAACACTCGGCAGTGGGACACCTGTGTGATGATGATGTCCAGGCCTTCGTTCATGGTCCTCCTGCCCATCAACTTGTCCATTCTCAATCTATTGAGTCTCTCTCTTCAGAGCTACATTCCTGGATGTTCTTGAATCGCCTCTCTCTTAATTCTACTAAAACTCCCCCCAGCTGATTTGGCTTTGCACTCGCCAGCAGCTCCTAAATCTCGAATATGACTTAGTTTCTGAGCGGTTTCCACCTTCTCGACTTCTGTTCGCGACTTGGGTGTTACCCTTGACAGCACTCTTCCGTTGGCTGGACACATCTCCAGTCTCTCTCGGTCTAGTTTCCATCACCTGAGAAGTCTTCGAGCTCTCAGGCGATCTGTGCCCTCCTCCACTTTTACCTCAATGCTTTCATCTGCTCACGCATTGATTACTGCAACTCGCTACTTGTTAGGTTTCCGAAATATCGCCTGTCACCTCTTCAATCGGTGCCAAATGCAGCCGCTCGCCTTCCTCGCTTCTCACATATCTCAACCTACATGACTGAGCATACACTGGCTTCCTCTCATTGCCAGTATTAGGTTTCAAGTTCTTTTCCTTATTTCCAGAGCGTTTTTGGGTAAGGCTCCGCGCAATCTTGTAATCTTATCCATTGTCCTCTTTCTGCTGACTCTGGTTGCCCTCTTCGTTAGACCGACATGACCTCTTGGTGCCTCGCACTGCTACTACCAAATGCCGTGCTTATGCCTCTGTTGGCTCTTTGCTCTAGAACGATCTTCCCTCAACGACTGGCTCTTTGATCTTAACTGGTGGTACTTTTGTATCTGCTCGTACTTTTAAGACTTTTCTTTTCTCTCGGGGCTTTTCGCAGTGGGAGCATCTCTGATTAGGTCATACAGTGAGAGGCGCTTTTGAAATCCGTAAATACAATAATACAATATAGAATGCATCTAACCTTAAATTGTCGCTATTTCACCTTGATTTATACCAAATCGGTTTTGTAGGTATATCAAATTTTGAACGCAACTGTTACCGCAATACCAGTTTACATAGATCGCGCGATGTTGCGTGCATCTCTTTATAGGCTACAAACTCCTTTAACCGTTACTTGGTCTGCGGCATTGGCTAACAATAGAATTAAGGATAAGATTCAAACTGACTTTTTGACGTATAAAATCTTACATAGGCCTATTCGTGGTTGGTTCTTTTCACTGAGCCACGACGCATAACTCATCAGCTATCGTGCATTTCGTGCAAGGCAATAAACCAACCAGCAGTGCGTCTCTGATGCTCGAAATCTTTCTTCTTTTAAGAAACGCCTAAAATGTTCACTATTTCTCACTGACTTAAAAATCTGGATATCTAACTTGTCTTACATGGATCTGAAATGTAATCATGTCCTCATCGGGAAACCAATGAAGTGAGCATTACACATAGCTTGAAACATGAAAAGCATTTGCTCAGCTAGTAACGATTCGTCCGGCCTAGTTATTGATAAAGGGGAGCTGGGTAGGCCTATATTTCACAACAGGAGGCAAATTAGATAAATTTCCCGTCTTCTCCTTTGGACGGCTTACACAAAGAGTAAAATAATAATTTATAATTTTTAAATACATTGTAGGGCATGAATTAGTTATAAAAAAGTATTTATATTATATTAATTAGATGATTAGTATGAGAAAAAAATTTATAAAGTCCAATTTTAACCCGAAATTGCATTGTCCTTTCTAATGGTGAGTCAATTCAACGTTACGTTAGGGTAACAGCTGAAACGCTGAACTGATGTTTCATAATTATTAGATCATTAACTTACATATATCCATTGCTCTAAATGGCTTTTATTATCTTATTAACGAACTAAATAATTAAAAAATAAATAAAACCATCTGTCTTCAAATATTGGTTACAACACCGTTACGAATGGGTTTCTGCCATCTGTGGAATAAATTGAAAACTCTCGGTTTTTGAATTGACATCTTCGATAGCAGGGAACATGTCTGCATTGATTTTACCAACAAGAAATCAATATGGATGTTTGCTTCTGTTGACAATTTTCGGAAATTTATCCGGTAATGTAATAGTATAAAAAAGATGTACAACTCCGTGACTGTAATTATTGCACTTTGCGTATATATATGAAAAACATTTTCTTTAAAAAATAATATTGAAACTGACAGTCTGGCCACTATAAACTAACTATTTTTTTGTATCTTAACTCGTCCGGTAAGCATGGAGACCTAATTATGAATAGTTTACAACTCCGTTACTACAACTCCGCTACATTATTTTTCTATTAGAATGAATTTATTTAATGGTACATGTAGATAATTTGTCGTCAAAAATAATTTAGGTTGCTGTGTAATAATTTAATGCACAATTAATACTAATTAATCACTAATTATAAACAGTGGTGGTATATTGTATTGTGTATTTATTAAGTAACGGAGTTGTAAGTATTTAGGAATCAAAGTTGTATATGTTTCACATAGTAAAAAAAAATAAAATAAAAAATTAGGCCAAATCTGTCAAATTTAAGCTCTGCTCAATATTAAGTAGGCCTATGCTTCAGCACTGCTAGTAAAATATTTGTGTAAGAAATTTTATTTATTTTGCATGACTTTCTGTTTGTCTAATTCTATTTCTGAATTTGACGCCTGTTGTGAAATATACCCATCTATCATATCCGGAGCTTTGTGAGACACACAAGGACTTAGTTACAATAGTCCAGGTGCGTCAGGTCAGAATGCAGGAATGGACAAACGTTTTCGTCGCGTAATAGGGCAAAATTCATGTATAACACTCTGACGCATTTCATGGATGCAAGACTTGCAAGGCAGTTGCATGCTCCTTGTGGAAAGATCTTCAGACAGAAATATCGTATCTGTATATAGTTACATAGCGCCTCTCGCAGTAAAAACTATTCAGAGGCGCTCTCAGTGCAGAAGTCCCGGGGAAAGAGAAACGCCTTCAAGGAACAAGAAGACGAGAAGGAGATCCCAGACATTAGCTTCGTCAGTAGTAGAGGGGTAGGCCGTTCCAAGCGGAGGGACCCTCAACTGCAAACGTCCGACGCTAGGCCAGAGCGGTCCTGGTCCGAGGGCAAAAAGATACACAACAAACGAAGCGAAGTAGCAGATAGAGAGAGGTTCACGCATAAGGTGTAGTCTTCAGTAGAGAAATAATTTAAGATCCCGGACAACGCATGTTGCTTCCCAAATCAGAAAGCCGTCACTATCGTATCTGTGTCAATTGTGTTCTGATGAAAGTATAAAAGTCCAATTTAAGTGCAATATGTCTTTAATTTTTTGTAGGTCTCAGCGCACTGCAAGTGGGACTTGCTGCACAAGCAAACATCAGAAAGCATTTTCAATATAAGCGACCTGTCATAAAATTGAGATCACAAATCACCGACCGACGCTAGAATTCACGAGGCTGAGGCCCAAGCCGAGACGGACGTCCCGAAGTCAAGATTATGCCTGTAGGTTAAAACTCTATTCTTTCCAGGCTCACCTAAGCCAGGTTGAGACTTGGCTTTCACACTTCAATAACTGCCAATCGTTGCGTTGTACCATCCTGTTGCATATACAGATGTGGTACAGGGTTTTAATAATTTCGCATGTTCAACGGTGTTTGTTATTTTAGTAGTTCCTCCTTTTTCAATGCAATTCTCTTCTGAGCAACTCGGAGTACCTTTGTCTGGATTATTCATTACAAACGTAACCGTTCAACTAACAAGACTTGAAGATAAAGTTTATGTGATGTATAAAGCCTCCAACCGAATCCATGTCTACAACATAAGTGAGCCATTTTCTATCTTGGAAGAGTTCAATGTGAAGGACATTAAATCACCGTGTGATGTGGCAGCTTGTGCCACTTCCAACTGCCTCTATGTGACCGACTTAGAAACCCGATGTATTTTGAAATTCTACCAAATGAACGTCATGTGGGTTATCTGACGTTGGAGAACCATTTATCCTATCAGTGTCCAGTGATGGCCGAGTAATCATTCCGAGAGATGGTCAACCATCGTTTATAGAAATATACAATTCAGACGCCGTTCTCATTCAAAGGGTTCGGTTGCCAGAAGATATCCAGCACCTAACGAACTCCGACTGGAAATTTCATCATACATCAAAGATGCAGCGATCATGGTATCTCAAAAGTGACCAAGAACGGAGACTATGTTCATCGCTTTACATCTGGGGATGAAGCAGAGATGTTGAATGATAGGTGCCGACTTGAAATAATTCGCGATAATGACGATGTTGCAGTTGTAACGTTTAATCATCTTGTCTATGTTGATGAAGAATTTAACGGTTTCGTAAGCTTTCACCTACGTAGTGGGCTACTCATCTGAAATGGAAGTTTCGAGACAGAAGTTGAGGGGCTGAAATCACACATCAAATCTTGCGGTGCTCAGACCTCGAACTCAAAGTCGAGCAGTTGATTATTGCGCTGCCAGAATTCACTTCTGCTCAAAAGGCCGTATCTTCCGTTGACAAAGTATATACTTTAACAGATACTGTGGTGGGCAGGTCCGCCAAAGATAAACGACAAGACTCCAGACCTAACGTGAACCCAGTTTAATCTAATGACATGATGCCCACTAAGGTTCAGGATTCAAATCTTGCTTAATATGAATATGACTTACAGCACGACGATTGAGGTTAACCGTCCAACCCACGCGAGCATGGAATACGGGGTGTTGCTTACCAGCATCCTGGAATGGACGTTAAACGATGGTGTTGCTGCTGTTGATGATGATGATGCTTCTTGCAACAATTTCGAGCACTGTTTTATTAATTCAATCAGCAATACATATAGCTTTGTAAGCTTAAACATTTTAAATTTTAATTGGTGAAAAGTTTTTTGGGGAGTGTGATGTAGTCCTGCGGGGATGGGGTGGGGATGGAGACAAACATTCGTGGGCGGGGATGGGAAGATTTACTTGTTGCGGGTCGGGATGGGGACGAGATAGTGTCTCCGCGCGTCACTTTCTAGTCACTAAACAGTAACTCTAGTCTCTAGGCAGTCTATCGATGCCCATGATAACTCTCATCTATCCAACGTCTATTTAAGCAGAGAATTATCTTCATCAATCCAACTTCTATATAAGCACAGCATTATTTTCAGCAATCCAAATTCCATTTAAAAATTATACGTGATTCCGAGAGTAAACTAATTTACCAACCTAAACTACGGTTTAACCCTTCGTCAGTAGACCTACCTAAAATCACGTTTCAAAACGGATGCTTTGAAGTAAATGATCGATGAATCATTCGGTTATAATAGAGAAACATGGGGCGAGTTGGAGTATTTAGATAATGTTAGTATATATTTCTTGCGAAAACTGGGATATCCGATGTTTCGATCACTAAATTAAAAACACTGAGTTTAATCATAATATTTCCTGCTGCCCTTGGACTCCTGATTGTCCGTATAGTATGCATACTGCTACACTTGGCTATGCTATGTAATCTAGAGTAGCATTCATATTTGCATAAAGCACTTGAATTCACATGTACATGCTTTCAGTAAGAAGAATCTTGTGTTGTTTAATCACCACTTATATTTAGCAAAGAGGAAAGGGTAACAAGTGACATCTGTAATCATTTTAGGAGTCACTTTCAACTGACACAATATGAACAAAATCCTATTCCCTAGCCAGCGCACTGAAATGTACTATGTGTTATTGGAATTGTTATATGCATTGTTGCTCTGGGAAATAAAAGTTTTGTCAGTTTTGTCAGTTTGTCAGTTTGTGTAATTAATTGGACAACAGCGGTAACAACGGGAAAAATATCTGTCAAATGAAGTGAAGTTATGAGAAACGTCTGCAGCTGGTACAAAACTGATATGAGGGCTAAAAGCATTTTCACATGCAAGCGAACATTTTCATCATTGCGGTTAGCCTCCGCTAGATGACAATCCTGTAGTTTGGGCCACAAACATTGACCTCGATGGAAGAAGCATCCTGCTAACCGTGCTCTTGGGAAAACGGTTTCACAAGCGTTGAGACTGGCTTTCTCGAAATCCGCCATACTGATATAGCTGGATTTAGACCAGGCTGTCTCCTCATTCTAAAACGCTAATTTACTAATTATTTGTTGATAAACCTTATTATTATTTAGTTGCCGTCGTCCAGGGGCACACATATTATTAGTGTGTGTCAATTAATAATTGTTACAATTTACAAACGTTTAATCAATAGAGGTCGGAACTACTTTGAAGTTGATCACAGTTTATGAAAGTTTAGTACAGTCTTTTGGTCTATTCTGCGCGCTTTCGTCGGCGCCCATTTGACGGGTAATTTTTGCTGTGCTCAATAATTATTGACGGCGCGCTTTTGACGGCGCGCTTTTGTCCTGCGCGCCAAGGACGGGACACCTTTAAAAGTAAACCTTGACCGAGACCTTCCCTCATGTCACTTTTTCACGTACTGTTCGCGACCTGGAGTGACGTTCGACCAGGGGTTCATTTTTTTGCAAAACGTTAACTTGGTCACACGATGTTGTTACTATCAGCTCCGCCAGCTGCGTGTTGTGCTCGCTCTCTCTCTCTCTCTCTCTCTCTCTCTCTCTCTCTCTCTCTCTCTCTCTCTCTCTCTCTCTCTCTCTCTCTCTCTCTCTCTCTCTCTCTCTCTCTCTCTTTCTCTTTCTCTCTCTCTCTCTCTCTCTTCTCTCTCTCTCTCTCTCTCTCTCTCTTCTCTCTCTCTCTCTTTTCTTTCTCTTCTCTCTCTCTTTCTGTCTCTCTGTCTCTGTCTCTGTGTCTGTGTCTGTGTCTGTCTCTGTCTCTGGCTCTGGCTCTGGCTCTTTCTCTCTCTCTCTCTGTCTCTCTGTCTCTCTCTCTCTCTCTCTGTCTCTGTATCTGTTTCTGTCTCTGTCTCTGTCTCTCTCTCTCTCTCTCTTTGTCTCTGTCTCTGTCTCTGTCTCTCTGTCTCTCTTTCTCTCTCTCTATGTCTGTCTTTTGTTATAATTATGTTACGTGCACCTACAGCTCACTACATACATGCCCTGTTAGTGTACATTAAAGAATTGAGTGATCCTTATAGCTTCAAGTCGTATCAAGTCTGACTTAAAATCCAATACATTTTGTCTCTGTTTACATAAGTACTTCTTACAAATCCATGGCCGACGTCCAGGTTTTGAGGCATCAGTCTTTGCTAGTTAGCTTTCAGATGCAATGGTCTACATCATTATCGAAACAGTTTAATCGTATACAATATGTGAAGATTTTTTCTTTGCACATTTCTATAATACATGTGTGTCATAGCTCTACGGTGTAGACAGTGGCGGCACTACACCAGGGCAAGCCAGGGCAAATGCCCTTGTAAAAAAGCCTTTGCTGTGGTCGTTGCCCTGCCAGAATATTTGCCCTCCCGAGAATTTATTTGGGGCATAAGTCGCCTCTGAACTGGTTACTTGTATGACTGCCCTGGCTATACCCTGGTTACAAAAAATGTCTGGCGCCGCCGCTGGGTGTAGATGCCCTATTCATAAAGCTACAACTGAATTCTGTCCATCTGCTCTTTAACTCTCTTAGAAAGAAATGTGATACAGGCGAACCTTTACGCACAAGACTGGTAGTAGGCTATGCGAGCGAGCTCTTGGTGTCGCTAAGTTATCTGTGCAAGATATTTAGGTCACAGTGTGTAAACAATATGAGAACCACTATCCTACAGTAGGTCTGACGCCGGAAAACCCGTTCTCATACATTCCCGTGATTGTCTGTAGAAGCTTGATGTCCTACGTAACCTAAATAAAGACATTCGACACAAGTAAGCGTTTACTAATCTTAGCATTCATGTTAATATTTACATGTATGCAATGATTGGGTTTAAAAAACTAAAGACCCCAAATCGCGTGCCCAAATTTTAAACGATGAAGTACGTTGTTCTCTGCGATGTAAGCTTTCATTTTGAACAAAGACCTACGGCGTATTATGTCAGTTAAATATCGAAAGCGAAAATGATGCAATACAAAAGCCTGGCGTTAATTTTCATGTTAAAACCTGGGTTCTTCTAATTGCCTTGTGTATTAAAAGCGAAAACGCAGATTCTAAGCAATTTACTATTATATTTTTCGTCCCAAACTTTATAGCCAGTTGATTGTCCTTGTTACTCGAACTATACGTGTTCGAACCTGTCGTAGACAGTAAGTAACTGTTGCTGTGCATGGTTTTGGATTTTGAGCAAGTTATTCGCCAATAGGCCTATTTGCTTAGCTCCATTGTCTGACACTTCATCACTAAGCAGTGACACTATATAGATCGCAGAAGAACAAAATACTTACCACGTAGCGTTTCATGGTCGGATCCAGATCCAGATGAGCATTTCGGTAAATCGGTTAACCTTCAATTTACTTTAAGGATACAGCATTCATTAGGAATAGGCAGATTTGGGTGAGGTTTGTCCACTTAGTTGGCAAAGTAAGAAGGCACATTCAGAAGCCCTAATTGTCCTCCAAACCTGAGAACATGGACAATGATGACCTTCAAGTTTCTTCAACCGCTTGCATAATAGAGGTAAAGAAGGGAAAAGAAGCTAACTCTATGCCCTGATACTGTCCAAGGTAAAATATGATTGATGATAAAACAATCTGGACACTGAACAAGTCATAAAATATCGTAAAAATCCAAAATGACCCTGAAAACGTTGGAGCCATATAGGTGATCAAAACTCTGAAAAACTAGATAAGAATATGCAGTCGTTACTTGGTTCACAGAAAAGCTGAAACGCTAAAAATACTACAGATTCAAAGAGCTGAAATAGATATAAACATTACAATTCTATGGACCTATAGTTTCAAGTCCAACTGCAGTGAAATTCAAAATACTGTAAAGGAACGCCTGGTGTCATTTATCGTGCTGTAAATGACTTGCATGTCTGCTTAAGAACAGAAATACAAATCTTTCTTACATCTGCTTTAAACTCCGCTTTCTTGATGATTCTTTAGTTTTTGTGTGTTTTTGTCATTTTACAGATTTAGTTTGTGCATAGAGCGGTCTGATGGGCTCACGTTTTACCAGGCCTTAACTGAATTTCTTTTGCACTCGTCTCCAGTTACGTATAGCCTGAAGAACACTGACATCGACTACACTATTTTGCATGTTTATAATCTGACTTTAACAAGAATAGTCATTTCTTGTTTTTTAAATTTCTTCTAAAGAACTACAATAATGACCGAAAAGGCTGTTGGAGTCCTGGAGGGCATCAAAGACATAACAGAATGCTGCATTTGTACCGAGATGTTCACAGATCCTCGAATGCTACCTTGCATTCACACCTTCTGTCTCTTATGCCTCGAAAAGACAGGATCAGAGTCGCAAAAGAAACCAGGAGATAAGATGCCTTGCCCACTCTGTAGAAAGGAGTTCATTATTCCAACTGAGGGATTCTTAGGAGTTCAAAAGAACTTCTTCATGGAGAGACTTATGGAAATGGCTAAACTATCTCAACCACCTGATATAATCCGATATTGTGACTCTTGCAACACCGGTGAGAGTAAGACAAGTGCAGAAGCTCCACTGGCCAAAATGTACTGCATTGAGTGCGAAGAGAATTTATGCGATGACTGCATAAATTATCACAAGAGGCAGAAACAACTTAAAACCCATCAGATTGTTGCATTTGGAAATCAGACGATGACTGAAAAATTGATAAAGAGGGCTGCATCAAACAATTGTGCCCTGCATACAAATCATTCAATAGAAATGTATTGCCACGACTGCAGGAAAGCAATGTGCATAAAATGTTTTGCAATCGATCATAAAGGACACAGCTGTTCTGACGTAGAGGCTGTTGCTGATAAATTTCGAAAGCAGATTGAAGTGGATATTGAGAAAGTAAAGACGTCGTATGCAGATGGCTTGACAATTAGAAACCAGGTAGATGTAGAGAAGACAAATTTCATCAAGCAGGTAGACAAATCAGAGACAGAGATTATCAAGCGAGCAAATGAACTGAAAGACCTGGTGGATAAGAACATGCAGTTGTTACTTGCACAATTGGTTTCTAGAAAAGCTGAAACGTTAAAAACACTGCAGATTCAAAGAGATGAAATAGACATGCACTTGAGAATTCTTGAGAGTTTCAAGACCTACTGTAGTGAAATGCAAGATAAAGGAACTCCGGGTGACATTTGTCGGGCTGTAGATGACTTATGTAGACAATCTTCTGAATTAGAACAGAAGCAAAAATCTTTCACCGAACAAGCCATGTCTTCCTTTTCTGTGACCTTTGCGAAAACGAATTTGGAAAGTCTTCTATCAGAGCGAAATATCATTGGTTCGATTGAAGGTTAGCTAATATTATAAGTTCTACGGTGCACGATTTTTATAGCAATATGTCACAATTTGTCAACTTTTAACGTTTTCACATAACCTGCGGTCAATATTTATCGCATAATACTTTGGGTAGATGATTACAAGAGTAATATGGTTGGTTGGTTAGTTAGTTGCTGTTTAACGACGCTGTGTTGTAACAAAGATTATTAGCGTGGTCCTCCTCCTTTCTCCAGAATTGGGAATGGCACTGCCAGAGAGCGAGCAGTGGCAGAGTTACAGGAACAACATGGTGTTTACATTAAGCTTACTTCACTAAAATATTGTTAACTGATTCAGTTGTCGATACTATTCTGAGAATAGGAAGCATCTTCATCTGTTTTACAAAGAACTTCAGTTTTGAATAACTGCAACTCGGTGAATTATGTTGGTGATTTAGCTCTAAGCCTCCAACCTAATGCAATGCATATAGTTTGAGATTAAAACGTCTATGTTAATCTTCTACTCTATGTTGTGTAACAACTCAATCTTTTAAGGAAGATCCTCTGCTTTTCTGGTTTACAAGTATATTGTCACAGTTATAAAGTCATAGTTGGCGTGAACATGAGAATCTTCTTGCACTGTATTCATTGGTGTTTACCAGCTGCGAAAGATACTAAGGTCTAACCAATTTAGAGTTAAACCATGTACGACAGCACCACTGAACTACTATCATGTGCCACAGGCATCAACAACCAACTCTACACCTACCTGTATAAACCCAATTATATGAATAATAAGATGTAAATAATAGACATCTTGTGCTGAACAGTGTTTGTAGCTGGATAAATATGTTAGTACGTGTTTAGATAGATTCATGCATGCGGATTTTTAAACAGTTAGGCATCATATATAAATTTATTACATTCAATATAAATTGGGGCCTGATAATTTGCTCTACAGGAACCGATGAAGCAGATAATATCATCGAGAAAATTCCAGGTTAGTGAGATTTGTGAGATTGTTTTTGTTGTCGCAAAGAACTATTTCATCGCATACTTCGTATCGAATTCATGAGTTTGGCATCATAATTGTCTCACTGTAATCTTGACTGTTTCTACTGAACCAGTTTCGTGGTCGACTGTCTTGAGTTGATTGTTTGGCTTTATCTACCAATGCAATGACCACCGGAAAGTGCAGTCTGTACAGATATATATATATATATATATACGGCGGCCCACCTTTCGCGATTAAGTCAAGGCCTGACCGATTGATTGATGGGTCCCAGTGATTCAAAAGCAATGGACCCAAACGTGGGTGATGAAGAGATAGTATTTTAATCGTTTATGCAGAGCGGCCTGTTCAGCCTCATCCACGGTCCACACGATGAAAGTCCCTGAAAGCATCCTCCTGCGTCCGTTCCGCTTCTGATTAATATTCGCATTTGTGGAGGTTAAGTGTAACTTTCAGGTCAGCAGTTATGGCAATTTCATATCACGTGTATTGTTTAAAAATATCTACTAAATACATTATCTCCGGTTTATACCATATTAGCTACCTCGTTTGTCGCCCTAACTAACATTGCCACTAGCCTAATTCTTCTTTAGTAACTAAATGTTAGAGCAGAGATAATATTTGCTATCTCAACCCATTTAATAATTAACTGTCAGAGCTTAGACAATTTTTCCTAGCTGTTACCTGTAACAAGTTGCGACCTGTCAGCTTGGTGTTGTGAATAAACGACATTGATTGATTGATTGATTGATTGGCCTGGTCGTGTTGAACTTGCACTTCCAATACCTCTCCCAACGATAGTTCTTCGAGTCAGCCCATGAGAAAGCCTGGGTCTAATGAGCGCAGTGCCGGCTGAAGTGAAAGGCAAAGGAGCAGATGAGTCATTTTCTGCTATTAGATCAATTTCACTTTTGGAGATGCATGAATGTTTTTTCCTTAAAATGAATAATTTATTCATCTTATGTTGACCAGTAGTATATCTAGTTAAGAAATATGGGTGCTGTTGTACACTAATATTCTAGTTTCATCAGTTTTTACAAGTATTTTGACAACACCCATATTAGCAATGTCCACTCCGTTACCAAAGTTGTTTTTTTCATAAATTTTAATTAAATCTAAAGCAGCACCAAATAACTGCATGTTACTCTGAACTATATTGTGTCACCTATCTACATTTCTAGTAAACTCATAATATGAACTCAGTAACATGCAGTACAGCATTGTCTTGCACTAAAAGAAATGTCCACTCCGTTACCGCCACTTTTACTCTACAAATAAATCCACAAAACGTTGTAGTTATTAAACGTCTATTAAACGTATCATGCGTAGATTACACATTTCCAACCAAATTATTACCGCATCTATTCGAAAAGTCAGCATATAAACGAAGTATACACAAGCACAGACGTCATAAATGGTCTGACCAATTCGTCCAACATAACATGCTTCACACATGTATTGTTATGAAGATATATAAAAGGAAAATTAATTCTATCTTAACACACACGAGTAAAAAATATCTTTCAAGCTATTGCTGTAACGAAAACGCATTTTTTAAAGAAATGTCCATTCCGTTGCCATTACATGTCCACTCCGTTACCACTATATCTAATACGTTACTGTGTAAGAGGTAACGGAGCGGACAGGTAACGGAGTGGACAATTTCAACATAACATGAAATAAACTTATTATCGCCAACGTTTCGGACCACATTTTTCAACATATCAATTTTGTTCATTTAGGAGATGAAACCTGATAATTGTAGACTACATGAGCATCTTCAATGTAGATTAATTCTTGGTAACGGAGTGGACGCCTATTAAACGTATCATGCGTAGATTACACATTTCCAACCAAATTATTACCGCATCTATTCGAAAACTCAGCTTATAAACGAAGTATACACAAGCACAGACGTCATAAATGGTTTGACTAATTTGCACCAGACCCAGATGTTGGTAAGTAAGTAGTAGTGCAAAGATTTATGTACGGTAACGGAGTGGACATTATTTCAGGTGACAGCTGAAAATAATTCATTTAGCCACAATAAGTACTGTTTCATTTAATGACAAACTTATTAAATGAAAGGCGTTTCAATGCGGTTTACGAATCACAATAAGTTTTTCAAAAACTATCATTTTGTAGTCGTATTTCTATAATGTTAATTTTCGACCCTGTGTGAAAGTGACGGTTACGGAGTGGACAATTTTCAAATTCAAACGCAGGACGTAAAATAAACAGTATAGCATATATCCAAAATAACCATGAAAACAATAATCTCCTCAATAGTAAATTCATAGAAATAATTGATTTGAAATAATTATGGCGAGTTTTATTTTAAAAATGGTTGTGACAACAAAAATGTCTAATTGATCTAATAGCAGAAAATGACTCAGATAACCCATCATGACCACGTACAGATCAAGCTGAAGCATGGATTCAGCGGCACAAGCTTGATAGGTAAATGCATAGAGCTCAAGCGATATGATCATGGGCTTACTGTATCCGCTGCACATTTTAACCCTCGGGCTACCAAGGGGTGGTTACCACCCCCCCCCCCTACGTTTTTATGCATAATTTTTTTCTTCATATGGAATATAAATTTTACGTTTTAGGTAGCTGTAGCAGATTCATTGGCGCACATTTTGAGGTAAACATCATGATGGTAACTTACGCCGTTCAAAAGTTATACTCGATATAGCCGAGGTACCAGAGGGGTGATACCACCCCCTTAGTTTTTCGACCATAACTTATTCAGTTTTCGTCGTAGAAGAGAAACAAAAATACTATTCTATAGAGGGAATGCAGGGCTTCATTTGCTTTCTTACTTATTTATCTTTTGAACACCGGAAGTGATAAAAATAAATAATAATACGCGTTATATGTGAAAATGGCTGAATGCAGCATAACAATTTCGCTGTATCTAATACAGACTATGGACTCGCCGGTGGCCCGGGTTCGATTCTGGGTCGGTCGGTTTATCAGAGATTAATTTCTCGGATCTTTACTGCGGGTGGCTCGGTCGCAATATAAACGTGGAGTACAATACAATACAACACAATATACTGGGGCGCGGTGGTATAGGGGTATGTTCGGTGCCTTGCAGCTGGAGGGTTGCGGGTTCGAATCCACCTTAAAGCCGCCGCGTAGGGACCCTGGGCAAGTCCTTCACTCGCAATTGCTCATGCGCTTCGGCGTGAAACTCCGATTCAGCGTCCGCGCAGTAGTCGGGAGCGCCTCTGAATGGGCAATCTGGTAGAGGCGCTATAATAAATGTTCAAATACAATACAATACAATACTAGTTTGTAGGTTATTGTTACAAATGAAGCATCATTATCTTTAAAATGTTCTTGGATACATAGATCAGTTTAAAAAAAACATAATCTTATATTTGTTTATCCAAAAAGTACAAAATGTACTCAATAATAGAAAATATCGCTAATTATCGGTTCCGTTGTTAAAAATGATGTAATTTCGAGGTGCATTCACATAATGTACAACTAAATATACCATTTTGTTCAGAAATGAATGCTGAATCCATTGCTATATTACAAGATATGATATGTGAAACCAAACGCGAAATCCAGGGGGTGGTGGTAACACCACCCCTTGGTAGCCAGTGTTACAAAAAACCTCGGTAGCCTGATGGTTAATCTATCTGTCACGTAACTCCAAACTCAGGTCGTGGAGCGAATGCAGACGAAGTAATCTACAAAACGCGAAGAAAATGAGACCAATTCTTCAACGATTTTAAGAAAGTTTAGTTGGAATAGGTTTCGTCCGAACTGATCCTGTTGCCGTGATTTACATAGATTTTTCTCGTCCTTTCTCTTACGGGCGACGTATATAAAACCAATTCGTCCCACCGTTGCCTTATCCAACCTTGGAAAAGAAATATTGTATATCTAATGGCGACCGCTCTTTGTATATACTATATGTATATACTTAATGCATGAATTATAGAAGTCAAAGTGGAAGAAGAGACAGATCAGCGAATGGCCCTGATGCACCGGAGTTTGGTGTATGGGAGAAGCGTGTAAGGTTGTTTATATGCTCAGAGAAGGTGAGAGCACTGTCCAGGAAAACAACTAAGTAACGTACACTAGTAGAGAAGGTAAACGGCGGAAGTTTTCAGCAGAAGCATAAAATCAAGTTTCTGGAGTTGTTGGCTTGCCAAAAAATAAGTTGTGTTTTGGAAGAATTTAGGGTAAAGGCGGTTAGAAGACATCCTTATATGCAAATCATGGGAGAAATTCAATAGAACCAGCTACAATGAGTTGGGCAGAGGGAGGACCATAGGCATAATGCCTGCACGTCACCAGTGAAGAGGTGACCAGTAGCGAAGCGATTGGAAATGAGAGAATATCTGCCGTGCACAGAATGAAAGAAGGGGTCCTAAGACAGAGCCTTGTGGTATTTCTAAAAGAGCATATACCCAGGCAGACCTGGCGTTTCCAGATATGATCATCTGGGTGCGTTCGGTTAAGTAATATCGAAACCAGAGGAGAAGAGTTCTTGAGACAATAGGATATTCAAGGCGTTGGAGCAAGAATTCGTGGTCCACCATTATCAACAGCTGATGAGACGTCGAAAAGAGCGAGAAGAGAGATTTGGGATTTGTCAGTAACTGAATAGATGTCGGACAGTTATTTCTATTAACTGTAACTCTAACTGAAATAGCAAAATAACTGAAAAATGCCTTACAGTTAACTGTAACTGAAACTGAAAAATGCTGAATAACTGAAACTGTAATAGTAACTGAAAAACGAAAACTGTATAACTGAAAAATAACAAAAGTTAACTAAAAAATAAAACCTGAGTGTTTTTCTTACTTACTTTTTGAATGGTAATCGTACTCTAGTCTACGGTGTTTCTATGCTCATTTCATTTCTGCTTTCTTTTCAGTTTTCTATGCTAGTTTCACTTCTGGGTCCTTTTCAGTTTTCTATGCTAGTTTCACTTCTGGTTCATTTTAAGTGTTCTATGTTTGTTTCACTTCCGGTTCCTTTTCCTTTCTTTGTGTTGTCGTTGGCACTAAACCGTAAATTCGTAAAACAATCCACGACTACGAGAATAATGTTTAAGCCAAGTAGTGGTCGAAAAGTAGAAAGTGGCGTGTGGTAACATTTTATTTACGAAGCCGCAGACAACAAAAGTCGATATTGTGTTCACACTGTTGCTGGCAAGGACGTGAAAACCACGAGTGTTGTCAGAACAGAGCAAGTGTTAATTTGGAACGTCGTGTTTTCCTTAAAGTAAACCGACAATACGTTAAATTGCATTGATTTGCTGCGTAAATATTTCTGGTAACTGTTCAGAATACTTGTGGTCAGTGTGTCATTAGTCATGACTTGTGAAAAATAACTGATGCTATAACTGAAAAATAAAGAGAAATAACTGAAACTGTAACTGAGAAAAAAAAACTGAAACTGAAAAATCTGATTTCAGTTAACTGTAACTATAACTTTAACTGAAAAATCATAAATTAGATAACTATAACTGTAACTGTAACTGAAAAACCATAACTGAAATAACACTGCGGACAGCATAGGGAGCAGAGCTGTTTCTGCTGAATGGTTTGCCCGAAAACCGGATTGATAAGTGGGGAGAAGGCAACCGATATCATGAAGGAATTTTACTTTGATTCACGTTTCAGTTCCAGAAATCCCGTCATGCAGGCAATTTAACTACACCATGTAATGCCTTAAAATAAGTGTACGGAAATTCTATAAGGATATAAGAGACTAGGTTATTTTAAATATATTTATAATATTTACCATTAGCATTATCAGGGCAGTTTATATCAACCGTAGATAAACATGATAATAAACACAACGTGGGTTTGAGATTCCATTGACTCTGCAGTACATATCAGTTGCAATTTTCTTAATACAGAGTTGCTATTCTAATCTAATAACGTAGGTCAATATGATTCAAGCGCACGGATTAGTTGGCGATTGCTGATAAGTTCAACGTACAGGGAAAACTCAATCCAGATCAGTCCGGTCGAAATGTTTTAAAGCAGCTATTACCAAAGTTGACATAACATACAATCGTATTTATAAACCTACCTGTTGTCGCTTAGAGAAGTAATGAATGTCAAGGCCTAATTTGAAAGTAAATGTGTGACCTCTCTCATCAAAACCGCTCAAGTATAGCACGAAGCCCAGTGCTGATTTTAGTGTTGAAGTTCTAGCAGGGTTCGTCTATTCAACTTATTCTTTATGATCTTTGTGTTGATCTTATATAATATTGATGCTATAAAATAACGGATATTAATTTTGATAATGCCCCAAAAAGGGTTCAACGTGCACGTTGAAGCCTATTAGGCCTATTGGGAAACATCATGAACCATAAAAATGGATAATTATCATTAGCTATAATAAATGCGTAGATTTACAAAAGGTTACATTGAAATCTTTAAATAGCTATGGTCAATTTGGTTAGTCAAAGCTATCGACAGTTTTAAACAAAGAAATTGTGTCTTTCTTTGAGAGAGTCGCAGAGATATTAAGTAGCTGTAATTGTGATAAGGACAACTTATGTGTGTGTGCGTTGATATCTTTATTGTAGCAGCAGCAAACAAGTAAGTTATGTAAGTCATGTAGGCCTATAATAAACGTAAGTAGCGAAATTCTTCTATGGTGCTTTACTGTACAATACATTATTGGTCATCACCTAAAGATAGGTGTGAAGTAACAGTTTCAATTGTAGTCTGAAAACGTTGACGCTCTCTATCTATTGAATAGTTAACGGAAGTCTATTTCACGCAAGCGGAAAAGATACCGTAAGCCTTAATACCCGTTTTGTTTTGTCGAAATTCTAATTCCTTGATTCGAATTTATTTCTAAATCTAGAGTCATCGTCAACCTAATTGTTTACTTTGACAACCATATTGCATCGCTTTGATATAATAGGTGACTTTTAGTTTTTGTTTAATTTTAACGCAGGTGAACTATTATCTATTGAGCTCGTTGGGAGTTTGGAAACCGGGACCAAAAATTCCATTTGGGGAGTTGGTTATCTGAAGAACCTCATTTACGTGCTCAGCAAAGAGAATAAACTGATTCTTGCATTTGATGCCGAAGTTCCATTCAGCCCGTCGAGAGAAATTCCTCTACCTCAGGTCGCAGTACCACGAGACCTGGCTGCATGTGAGAAGCATAACTGCCTTTACGTGGTCGACGATGAGAGGAAATGCGTCTGGAAGATTGCTTGTCCCGAGTTTAAGGTAAATCGTTGGCTATCTGGAATTGATAAGCCTTTCAAGATATCAGTTACCAAAGGCGGTCGCGTACTAATACCCACAGAAGGCAGACCGTGTGCGATTGCACTGGTGGGATCAGACTCTAAACTGGAGAAGAGCATTAAGTTGCCGGACGAAATTAAAGACATCCAGTATGCTATTCAGTCGCCGAGTGGGACTTTCATCATTTCTTATGGTCGAAATAAAAGCATGTATCGCGGAATTCTGGAAATATCCATGGAAGGACATGTCTTGAAAACTCACTTCCTGCAAAGGGAAATCTGGTCCGATATGAAGGATCCTCGTCATATGACGTTTGGCAGAGATGATCGTCTTTTTGTAACAGATTGCATAAACGACAGAGTGATTGTTTTTGACAGTCAATTACAAGTGAAACAGATTCCTCTAGATAAACGGAAAAACAGTATACTTATGCCGTACAGAGTGTGCTACATCAAAGACAAGAAATACCTAATCGTCGTACACAGCTCTGGATACAAAGTTGTGGTATACAAGTGCAGTTGAATAAGTTTCTGCACCCAATTGAGTGGGACGATGGTTTGCTTGATATAGTCTAAGTTGGTTTCATGAGATTGTGGAATATGACAAAAAGCAGAAACGTGACCTATTCACAGAGACAACTATTCACAAGCAAGCAAAACATAGACAAACTTAGATAAATAGATACTTCAGATATGTTTCAGAAGTATGCTATCACGATGTAACACTATATGTATACATTGTTTTTCTTCATTTTGAAGATGTTATTATCTCACTCAAGGGAGTAGTTGCGTCAAAGAGCCCTGTCAATATGACAACAAAATGCTGATATAACTTCGAACTATTGAAAAATTGAAGTAATCTAATGTAATATAGCCGTATTAATAAGCAACCGTGATTCTTGCATACGCCTACTTAACTATGGCAATGCTGATATATGCTTCGACGTTAGCTTACTTACTTATTCTTTGAATTGCATAAATTGTGACATCATCAATCTTATTGTAGTTGGCAGCATACTATCAAATTTGTATAAAATGTTAAGTGGGAGAGGAGAGGGAGAAAGGAAGGGGAAAGGAAAACAAGGAAACAAGGAACATGAAAAAACAAGAACAAACCAGAACAAGAACAAGAGCAACGTGAAAAAGAAGCAGCGAACATTAAACATTCGTTTCGTCATTTTGTTGAATCAGACTGCATCGTAGACTTACAATCAATATGGAACTAACCGAATGCAGTTTAGCATAAGATAACTAATATATAGCAGCATTTTAACACACCAAAATTCTTTACTTATCTGTTTATTTATTGTCTATAATTCTGGTTAAGTGCAGTCACTAATTCTGCTGAGAGCTAACCAAAAGATGCAATTCATCGTCATTATCGTCATCGTTAACGTCTTTACATCGATATTGTTATGCACGAGAAATATGACAACTGAAAAAAAATGAGTCAATGGCTATGCTATGTAATCTAGAGTAACATTCATATTTGCATAAATCACTTAAATATACGTGTACATGCTGCTTTCAGTAAGAAGATTCTTGTGTTGTTTTATCTCCACTTATGTTTCGCAAAGAGGAAAGGATAACAAGTGACATCTGTAATCATTCTAGGAGTGACTTTCACATGACATAATATGAACACAATCCTCTTCTCCGTCACAGTTTGGTTCACCCTCTATCCAGTTGGTATAGTTGAAAGGTGTTTTTAATCCCTTCAGTGTTTTCCAGAAGAAGGGATCGCCACATCGACTCTAATTTCTCTTCTGTCCATCAATCCACACTCCATATGTACCCGCACACCAGTTAAGTCATACCGGAAGATCTCAGGTTAGTTTATAGAACAGCCGAAATCAAGTGTTTTTTAAATCAATTTACACATTACCGGGCATAATGAAATTAATAACTTCCATCGCGCCGGTGTAATGACTTTAAGCCACCACATTTCAAGCAACCTCCCGGTAATATGAAATCGACTTCATATTACCCCCGGGATAGTCTGAAACTGATTTTATATTACCTCTGCACTGATCACATTTCCCCTCTCAGATTTAGCTCAAAAGATAAACTTTTATGCTTACAGATCATGATATACGTTTTTGAATAAAACACGTGAAACAAGATTGAAAGCTAGTTTCGGTATCTGGAAAAATGAAAACGTCACGAATGTGTTAATTACATTACAGCCACTCATACACTAGTTCAAAATGCATGACATAACACACATCCAAACCCTCTACCCTATTTCCTAACCCTATACCCTAACCCTATGCCCTAACCCCAACCGTATTTAAATAAACATGAATAAATAAATTTTTTGAGGAGTACCCTTAAGTCGTATCAATCAATCAATCAATCAAAATGTTTATTGGCACCAAAGAACGTTGCAACATAACAGAAAATAAGCATCTCACAAAATATATATCAAACAGATTAAGTAATAATAGATAAAGCTGGACAGCATTCAAAGGGTACAACATTCAGTGGGTACCAAAAGGAGGAGCCCAAAAGGGACGATAGTCCCGCTAAGTAGGGCCACCTATGTAACTAGATCAGTTCAAGACAGCAGTTTATAAGCTGTTGTGATTGACATAATGAGTAACATAGGACATTATTTTATTTAAACTTAGCTATCTTAACTAGAGACAGATGCATCAACAAAACAATGGTAAAAGCAGCTAATCAAATATCTTAATATTGTTTCATAATATAAAGTTTAAGCTCCCTCTTGAAGTGGGGACGACTTGGAATATCACGGAGAACCTGTGGCAGACTGTTCCATAGTATAGGGTAGGATGAAATCAGCTTCAAGTTACACTCGAGGGTAGCTTCAAGTTGCCTTCGGGTGTAACTTGAAATCAATTTCATCCTACCCCTGGTAATCTAAACACGCTTTCAAGTTACCGTGGGGATAAGGTAGCGGTAATCAGAAATCGCTACACCGGTGTCTAGTGATGCACATTGCACAAGGCACCAACCAATGGCGCTTTGGCACCAAGCCATAATGAAATCAATAAACAAGTCAATAAACCAGAAATGACTTTCCCATTTCTGGTCTTCCCTTCATTCGCATCCCTGTTACTCAATCTCTAGTAGTTTTCTGTTTTTCTTTTTGTGCATGCCTTCAGTTCATGTTTCTTCTGTTCAACTTTGAATTCACCCAAATTAAGCGTCTGCATCTCGTTCAGATGTCACTTGCTCGAACTGTCGCCAGAAAACTTAACGCATCATTATATCACTCCAATCCTAAAACAAAAACCAGAATACTGAATTAACTTTATTTAGGTCTACTGACAGCTGAACTGCAATCCAAGATATCCGTCAATATAATCGTTTTCTTCTTGGCTTGTTTTGGATGCCAGATGCACCTCTGGCATAGTTCTTCGACGACTTTCAGTAGCGTTATCCCAGATAATTTCTTCAAACATGACTTTGTAGCCTCTACCTGTTTTTGGTAGGTAATCGAATCCAGAAGGACAAGCTGTACGAAAAACATTTTTAAATGCAACAGAACATTGAATACAGGTGTCCGAAGATATTAAATGACGGATTGACTGGCAGTAGTCGCTGAAACATGAAATTTGTTAACTACTGTATACGTTTATTGTCTCTGCAGTTGAGTAAATGCCAGAAGGGTTGCCACTTCTGCCAGGATTGTTTTGTATATTTACTACAGCCGATCACTCATCTAAGTGCTAACCAAGTTAAATATTAGCCTACACGAGGTGAAAATATAAACCAATGATTCGCAACGGATCGTAAGAACTTCAATGTTGATATTGTAAGACATGTAGGCCTCGATAAAGAAAATAAGTTATTAAACGCACAATTGTTCATTCTTAGTAGCTTCAAGAACAAATACTCGCTGCGGCGACGTTAGAGGTAAATAGGACTGATGCATTTCCCAATTTGTGTGATGCTGAATTAAGTTTGCTAGCATACATGATGCTAGCTATTGGTCTATTGGTCTCGCAATACTGTATTTAACGCTGTTTTGAAGTCAAAATATATTCTGACTATATTGTCCCGTTCCAAGGCTGGCACTATGGGCGTATCCCATTCACTATGATCCACTTTAGACAAAACTCCGTCCTGTTCAAGTTGTTCTAGTTCCGCTTCAACCTTGGCTTCCAGAGCATATGGCAGTTGTCGGGCTTTGAGGAATCTTGGTTCAACATCATCCGCTATCATTATTTGGCTTCCATCTGCTTTCGTGGGAGTGTGAGGAGGCTTTCGGTATGGTGAGTTAGTTGCATCTGACGCAGTAGGCTACAGATAGACTACGGCCCTACATTACCGATCAGACTAGCTTGTGATGCCATTGCCAGCCTGTATGGGCTTGAAGCGGTGTTGTCGCATATCACCGCCGATGGTGTTGAAAGGCCAATAGCTTTTGTGTCCAGATCACTCACAGCGACAGAACGCAATTATGCGCCAATGGATCAGGAAGACCTTGGATTGTACTGAGCTACAAATAAGTTTTCTTCATATCTTTTGGACGGCACGCCGACAAAAGAGCGACCGCCATAAGAGTGAAAGGATCTAGAAACGGGGCATATCAAGGGGACGACAAGCAAAAGGGCCAATTTAAACAATTAGCATGTTAAAGCCTATAGCTCTAACAACTCTGTGGAAGCTTGGCACAGAGCTTTCCAACAGACGGTGGATTGCAATCACCCGTAAATTTTCAAGCTTATCAACAATTTAAAGCAAGATAAGATCACGTCGAACTAGAAATTGAGCGGCACGTTGCCGGTGTGAATCAGCCAGAATCGTCTAAGAACTAACTAAGTATGTGCAACTATCCATAAAACTGCAGGTTATCAGTCCAACGTCCGCGAACACTGCTTTGATGGAATACCTCCGCGGCGTTGCACACAATCTTGAACTGTAACTTTTCTAGTTGACTCAGTTACCAACAGAGATGGGTAACTAATCGATTAGATGCTAATCGATTAGCTAATCGATTAGACAAACAGCTAATTCTAATTCTAATCGATTAGCTGTCATCTGAAGCTAATTCTAATTCTAATTGATTAGCAATTGCAGCTAATTGCTAATCGAAAATCGATTAGCTGATCGATTAGCTGTCTGAAAATTAAGCGTTCATTAAGAATGAGTTTAGTAATATTGAGTTTGAAGAATATACTTACTTACTTACTTATCTGAAGGCTGTTTCAAACTTTAATTATCTGGTCATGGCTCTATGTCCATTCTGCTCATGTAACACTGAATAATTTTCACATGTTCATGTTCTTCGTCTCAGCTGCCATGGAACTTGTATTTAGTTCTGCTGGCTACGTCGTAAACGCTAGGCGCAATAGGCTAAGTGATGCACTGATTCAAGATATGATAATTGCAAAATGCAATAGTGAGCTTATGCAGTAGCAATGTCAATAACTGCAGCATGTATTGACCGATGTGGTGTTGCCTGCCGGTATGTGGACTGTTCTCACATATAGCAGTTGTGCAGCATTAGGTACTGTAATAAGCTACAGATTTAGGCATTGTAATAGGCTGCAGCTTTATGTATTTTAATAGGCTACAGCAACTGGCTGTATTAACTTGTTGTGCTTTGATTAAAATTTGACAAATTCATGAAGGAAATAATTATATACACTGTATCAAACTATCGATATCTAATTCTAATTGCTAATTGATTAGCTGCTAATAATTCTAATTCTAATCGATTAGCTAGAAGCTTTTGCTAATTCTAATTCTAATCGATTAGCAAATTTGAGGAGCTAATTCTAATTCTAATCGATTAGCAATTCTAGCTAATCGTACCCATCTCTGGTTACCAAGATGAACGTTTAGACTTAAACTTCGTATATTTTAAACTTTTCGTTAAACCGGAACTTTCCAGACATTTCTTAAGTATTAAATTCATATATTTATTTAGTATTAAATTCTCTTTTCTTCATAGCATTTTGTTTAATAGGCCTACACTAGGATTAATCTTTCTGGTTGCTTTGATTTATAATCTTAAAAGTACACTTCATGTGTGGTCGCCTGGATAAATTCAACATCGCGTCGCCTGGGAATTATCCTCGCGTATCTCCATTTTCCAAAATTCCGAGATAATCGAGGTTGAAGTTTGGGCCGCATTTTGCGGAAAAATAAAAAATTCAATGCAATAAGGATGGCATTATCAAATTACAGTTCACACACAGACGTCATATTAAAACATAAACATTGCATAAAGACCCTGCATTTAAGAAATTTACGAATAGAGCTGTTTTTCATAAATTTATTAAAATTTTGTATAAAATGGATTTACAAATATTAAAAACCATCCTACGGAAAACAAAGACATGAAATGATTAAATCAAACAACGACCAATTATTAGAGAGTGCTTCGTTAATATATACATGGATTTTGTCCGGATTTTTAACAGAAAAACTTTTAATTGTCTGGATATGCGACACTTTAATCCAGCTAAGCGCACAGGTTTATACTGTTGTATCTCCTGCTCGTCCAATCAACGACGAGCTTTCTCTGGACATACAATAACATACACTGCTACACAACGAATGCTGTGTGGAGATACGATGAAATGTTTCTGAAAACAGGACATACGACAGTATATTTTGTTGAATATCTTTAAAACGACCTGTCGTATCTCTTAGCCGTTGAAACTGAAGAAAGACCCAAAAAATTCTGCTACAAATCAACTCTAAACTGCTTTTCGAAAAAAAGTGGAGATACGACAAGATAATTCTCAGGCGACGATCGCTCTTATGTCGGTCGCTCTTTTGTCGGCGCTCTTTTGTGTGCGCTCTTTTCACGTGCCACCATTTTGGACGTCATTTTACGCTCATCACTGATCATCAAGCGCTGGTGTCAATCTATCACCCTACTAAAGCATTTTCAGCGAAGACGGCCCTAGGCCTACAGAGATATGCGATGTTCCTAGCCGGACTTGGTTACACGATTGAATTTCTCGAGTTATAGACATAGAAATGCGCACGCTCCATCGTGACTCCCTCTGATCACATGAGAGACGAAGGAGCCAGATGCAGCGGATGTTTTTACATTGGCAAAGATAGAGGTACTTCCGGTGACTCAGTGTGATTCTCCTTACAGATTTTATTTTAGTTATAGTTACAGTTATAGTTAATGGTTTTTATTTTAGTTATAGTTATAGTTATAGTTAGTATTATTTTTAGTTATAGTTATAGTTAATAAATTTTTATTTTAGTTAATTATAGTTACTAGGCCTACTTAGTTACAATAATTAAGGCTGTAAGCAAAATTGTGCGTATTAACACGCTGTTTCACAATTTGCTCAGAGCTTTGAAAGCCTTTGAAGCATGGGTGCATTCAGCTTCAGAATACACGAGTTTCCAAAGTAATTGACAAATTGTAGAATAAAAATATCGCATTTTTCGTTCTCATTTATGTCGAATCGCCCATATTGCACTTCCTATTTTTATTTTTTGTATTAACGAAAATAAAGATGAATTTTCGTTAGTGTTATTTTCGTTATAGTTATAGTTATAGTTAATGATATTTTTTAGTTATAGTTATAGTTATCGTTAATGAAATCATTTTAGTTTCGTTAACGAACATTTTCGTTATCGTTATCGTTAACGAGAATCACACTGCGGTGACTCATGCCATCATCAGTCGAGCTCTTCAGAGAAATATTAAGTTGCGGTTGTGTCAGCTTGATTATTTTCAATAAACGAATATTGATCGATTGATGGAGATCCACTCTTGTCTCGTGTATATCAGTTGAGCAGTGCCAGGAGGCTTGTAACTTCGAAGACTTAGGAACTGGCACCGTTTTACAGTCGTCGTAGTGAATTAGCGATTCACCGAGGGTGTCTGATGTCAGAAGGAAGAGTTATCGTTCCGCAGAAGTTACCTCAACGGATTTTATATCCACAATTGTGTGGTATAGATGAAGACCTTGGCAAGGAGTTAATTGTGGTGACCAGGAATAGTTGCGGATATTGAGAAGATAACTCAAGCTATCCAGATATTGAGAATGTAACTAAAGCTTTCCAGCATTGTATGAATATACAGAAAGAACTCGTGAAAGTACAGTACTGTTACACCCATGGGAGTATCCGAGCAAACCTTGGCAGAGTTCATAATTTTATAGACTACTGCAGACCGTTGTGTGGATGTTCTTTTTAATGATAGATGCAGGTTTAGACCGGTCTAGAAAATAGGGTTTGTAGGGGAAACAAATATAGAAGGAGGGAGTTGTAGTGTATCCTACAGGTTAGTGCAGTAGAATGAATGTCATTAATTCGTTATACCTGGGGCATATTGACCTAGTCAAGGCTACATATATTAGCTGTACGGCAAATCGGTCTGATTCTAACCAGCGAACTGGTTGTAGCCCTACTCTGGAATAAAACCTGATTTATAATAGTTAACTTTCAGATGCAAATGTGTCGGCTTCCTAGTTCAAACATTATTGAGACGTTTGATATCATGCTAAACGCGATCTGAGGCAGACTTTGCACACCACTCCGTGAAGAATAATAGTTGAGTTGGCTAGGAAAGCAAGTGAAGCAGAAATCTCTATATGGGTAGTTGAAACCTCTATCTTAAGACTAACAGCCCACCATGCTAAACACTAGACTACAATAGTGTGCTGTGTGCACCAACTTCAGTTGTGGAACTTGATGTCGGTGACTATACGATAGCCTAATTCTCAAACTTGATAATTTTCCTTTCAATTGCTCACAAGCCTACTATGTGCAGAGCTTTAACATATTGACTCCAGATAATTTCTGTTTCGCCATAAAGTCAACGTTCTCCTTCCTTGTGAAATTTATAAATGATACAATGGGCGTCATATCAATCCGGTTAATACGTCCTTGGTTCACAAAATCTGCGCACGAATTATGGCCATTATTATGTGCTTCAAATGTAATGGAAATTAACCTCTACGCGATACACGTAGGCCTAAACTTTGCTCGCACAACCGTTCAGGTGCGATCAGCACTTGTGGTCGCCAAATTACCTGAGAAGGATATATTGGCTAAAGTGTAAGCAAATTGAGAACCACTGGCTTACAGTTGGCCCATCGCCGGCGAACCAGTTTAATTCGGAACTTCACACAGGTTGGATCTCGTACAATCCCGTGATCGTCCGTCTGTAGAAGCTGGATGTCCAGTGTGACCTAAATGAAGACAACTGAAACAAGTAAGAGTTTTCTTAAAACTTAGTTCGCATTTATGTTAATGTTTTTGTAAGATTGGGTTGTTTTACAAAGAACACGAGTCGTGTTTTACAAAATGTTCAAACGATAAAGTTGTTCTCCGTGAAATAAACGTCCAGTTCGAACAAAGACCTACAACGCTACAGGTCTGCGTCAATTAAATATCGAAAACGAAAATGATGCAATACAAAAGTTTGAACTTCATTTTAAGTCGCAGTATGGCTTCTTCCCATTGCCTTGTGTGTCTAAACCAAAAGAGGAGTCTAGGCAATCTGCTATTTTATTTCCCTTCTTCTCTTGACAAACACGGTATGGTCCGTTGATTTTTCTTGTGACTTGAACTGCGTGTGTTTGACCCTGTCCTAAGCGGTAAATGAGCATGGCTTCTGAGCAAGATCTCAACTCATATCTGCTTAGTTACCCTATACATTGTCAGTTAGTTCGTTATTACAAATGGCCTATTGGCCTTACAAAATCACAGAAGAACAAAATATGTGCCACGAAACGGTCACACGTTGAATCCGGAAACACAATCAGCTTAACTTACTTCAATTTAGTTGAGCCACAAAATAATTTGATCAAATCTGCAAAATCCATAAATATGATATAGAAAAACAACCTGAGAGACTGAATAAGTCGTAAAATCGTAGAAACCCAATTACAAAGACCCTAAACAAGTTTTGAACTGAAATAGGCGATTAAAACTTGGAAAAACTAAGCGTGTTCGTTAAAAGACGTAAATTTTACAATAAGGTTTTGCTCGTATGGCTTATGTTCTTGTAACTATAACTTCTAGATCTTCACTGCTGGTAGTAGAGGATGACCCATTAATTGTTTTCTTCTTTTTCTCTTTTTAATTTGTGCAGGCCTACATAGTGGCCAGCTAGGCTTAGTATATTCTAGACCAATACTATATCATTTGCACTTCACTTCCAGCTACATAACCTGCGATAAACACTGACATAGACACTGACTAAATTAATTTGTATGTTTATAATCTGGCGTTCGCAAGAATTGTAATTTTTTATTGTATTTTTTTAAATTTCGTTTAAAGAAATAAAATAATGACTGAAAAAGCTGGTGGAGTCCTGGAGGGCATCAAAGACATAACAGAATGCTGCATTTGTACCGAAATGTTCACAGATCCTCGAATGCTGCCTTGCATTCACACCTTCTGTCTCTTATGCCTCGAAAAGACAGGATCAGAGTCGCAAAAGAAACCAGGAGATAAGATGCCTTGCCCACTCTGTAGAAAGGAGTTCATCATTCCAACGGAGGGATTTCTAGGAATACAAAAGAACTTCTTCATGGAGAGACTTATGGAAATGGCTAAGCAATCGCAACCACCTGATATAATCCGATATTGTGACTCCTGCAATACCAGTGAGAGCAAGTCAAATGCAGAAGCACCTCTGGCCGCAGGGTACTGCATTGAGTGTGTAGAGAATTTATGCGATGACTGCATAAATTATCACAAAATACAGAAACTATTTAAAACCCATCAGATTGTTGCATTTGGAAATCAGACGATGAATGAAAAATTGATAAAGAGGGCTGCATCAAACAATTGTGCCCTGCATACCAAACATTCAATAGAAATGTATTGTCACGACTGCAAGAAAGCAATATGCATGAAATGTTTGGCCATCGATCATAAAGAACACAGATGTTCTGACGTTGACGATGTTGTCGATAAATTTCGAAAGCAGATTGAAGTGGATATTGAGAAAGTAAAGACGTCGTATGCAGATAGCTTGGAAATAAGAAACAAGGTTGATGTAGTGAAGACAAATTTCATCGACCAGGTAGAAAAAGCAGAGACAGAGATCATTAAGAGGGCAAATGAACTGAAAGACCTCGTAGATAAGAACATGCAGTCGTTACTTGCCCAATTGTTTTATAGAAAAGCTGAAACGTTAAAAACACTGCAGATTCAAAGAGATGAAATAGACATGCACTTGAGAATTCTTGAGAGTTTCAAGTCCTACTGTAGTGAAATGCAAAATAAAGGAACGCCTGGTGACGTTTGTCGGGGTGTAGATGACTTATGTAGACAATCTTCTGAATTAGAACAGAAGCACAAATATTTTACTCATCAGCCCATATCTTCATTTTCTGTTACCTTCGAGAAAACGAATTTGGAAGGTCTTCTATCGGAGCGAAATATCATTGGTTCGATTGAAGGTTAGCTAATCTTATAAGTTCTACAGTGATTTTTAAAGCAATCTGTCACAATTTTGTCAAGTTTTAACGTTTTCACATAACCAGGCCTGCGGCCAATATTTATCGCATAATACTTTGGGTAGATGATTACAAGAGTAATATGGTTGGTTGGTTAGTTAGTTTCTTTATAACGATGCTGTGTTATAACAAAGATTATTAGCGTCGCCCTATTCCTTTCTCCAGAATTGGGACTGGCACTGCGAGAGAGCGAGCAGTTGCAAGAGTAACAAGAACAACATAATCTCTACATTAACATAATCTTCACTAACGGATTGTTGACTTATTCAGTTTTCGATACTTTTCTGTGAATAATATGCATTTTCAATTGTTACAAATAACCAGTTTTGAATAACTGCAACTCGGTGAATTATGTTGGTGATTTAGTTCTAACCTACTGCAATGAGATTAAAACGTCAATCTTAATCTTCTACTCTATATTGTATAACACCTCAATCTTTTAAGGAAGATGTTCTGCTTTTCTGGTTTATATTGCAACTGTTATAAAGTCATAGAGAACACTTTTGGAGGTTTCCGCCCAATTCTTGAAACGAAGCTTCGTGAAATAATTGGATCTTGAAACAAAAAATCGTGTGACCTCGACCCTCTTCCCCCATTTGCCATGGTTAACATCTTAGATGACTTAGCTCCTTTTCTGGTTTATATATTTAACAGGTCACTCTCTTAAGGTTGCCTCCCAAACGCGGGCCATCATTTTTCCGACTAAGTAAGTAAGTAAAAGTAAGTATTGCCTTTATTGAGAAGCACTAGCAAACGCACAGCACTGTACATAGCAAGATTAACAAGATTAATACATTCAAACAAATAAACAAAAATTTATATATACAACCAAAGAATTGAATGAGAGGCTTTATTGTACAGAGGAAGAAGAGCTAGAGCTAGTCATGAAGAAACAAAATCTAGACCAAAATGCCTGTCAAAATTACCGACCCATTTCCAATCTTTCGTTCCTCTCGAAGACCCTTGAGAGACTAGTTTCACTTCAGCTTCTTACATACTTTGAGCAAAAGGGGCTTATCCCTGCAGACCAATCTGGATTCAGGGGTCACCATTCCACAGAAACTGCTCTCTTATCCTTCTCTCTCTCTCTCTCTCTCTCTCTCTCTCTCTCTCTCTCTCGCTCTCTCTCTCTCTCTCTCTCTCTCTCTCTCTCTCTCGGCACTTTTGATGTCTCTTCTGCTTTTGATATGGTGGACCACGAGATTCTGCTTCATCGATTGCAGTTATCCTGTGGCCTTTCTGGTATTCTCCTTCTTTGGTTTTAAATCCTACCTCACTGATCGCACGCAGATGGTTGTCCTTGAAGACTCCAGGACTGAGTGGGTTCGGGTTAAATTTAGCGTTCCTCATGGCTCAGCCCATCCTCTACATTCTCTTTACTGCCGACATCCCGCTTTTATATACTAAAGACAGGGCAAATGGCCATCTTTAGAGCAGATGATGCCCAGGCTTTTCGTTCATGGTCCATCATCTGATCAACTACTCTATAATTTTTAGGATTACATTAATATTATTACTTCTACTACTACTATTATTACTTTGTATTACTATTGCTATTATTATTATTATTATTATTATTATTATTATTATTATTATTATTATTATTATTATTATTATTATTGTTATTACTATTGTGTATTATTATTGTTATTATTATTATTAATTGTTACTACTACTACTGCTACTGCTGCTGCTACACTACTACTACTACTACTACTATACTACTGGCTGCTACTACTACTACTTGACTTGGTGGTAGTGGTGTCAGACTACTGCTGCTGGTAGTAGTGGTAGTGGTAGTAAGTAGTGATGTGGTGTGGTATTAGAATGGTCATCAGTAGTGAGTCATCAGTGGTAATGGTGGTAGTGGTAATTGGTGAGTAATCAGTGGTAGTGGTGGTAGTGGTAGTGGTATTGGTGGTGGTGGTGGTAGTAGTAGTGGTGGTGGTAATTAGTGGTGGTGATGGTATTTGGTGGAGTGGTAGTAGTATTGAAGTAGTAGTGGTGGTGGTAGTAGTAGTGGTGGTGGTATTAGTGGTAGTGGTGGTAGTGGTAGTAGTAGTAGTAGTAGTAGTAGTGGTAGTAGTAGTTATTAAGAAAAGCCTTCACGCTCACAGGTTACAAAGAAGTGTGTCAGTCAGGTGGTACTGAAGCGTGCGTGGTGCTTTCTAGCGACTGCACGTACTGTCGGGGAGCATAACTAAATGGGTCACTTCCAGGACCAGGGTTCAGCTCTAGTTCAGGCCGATTAGGTATCGAATTGGGCATACATCTTACGAAGCCGCTGATTAAGTCGGAGACTACGCCTAAGCCTAGGAGGAGAAGGTGGGTTCCCCAAATATCTGGTGTTTCTCGAGGTTCTGTTCTTGGGGCTCTTTTATTCATTCTTTACACTACGCCACTCAGCTTGCTCATCAAAGCATCCTCAGTTGACCATCATCTAAATGGTGACGACACCAAATCGCCCACTTCGTTCTCTCCTAACAGCTACTCCGACTGAATAGATTACGCCACTGACTTAAAATAACTGAATGAACACAATACAAATAACTCATCTACAACACCTCAATCCTCCAAGCACTCCTCCTCTCTCCATCAGTTGTTCACTGTCTAACCACTACTCTCAACCTGTCCCTCTTCCCCCCTAACGCTTCTCCGCCTTTTCGTCATCTCATCACTAATATTTGCAAATCGCTCTATAGACATTGCTGTTCCCTCTCTTTGGAATAAACTCCCTCGAGAATTACACCAAATATCTGATCCATCCTACGAACACACCAACACCTTACCTCTTGTTATCTCCACACAGGTCTTTTACTCAAAGCTGAAAACACTGCTCATACACAAATCGTACCCCGCTTCCTCCTTTCCCCTACCACCCTCGCCGTTTCAATTCTAAGCACCATCCACCTTGGTTGTCTCACTTCCTGACTGCCTGACCCTTTTGGATCTTGATAGGGAACCGATTTTTACCCCGCACTCGCCTAGCGATTTCGTTTGACTGAGCGCCTGCGAATAAGTTGTTTCCCGAGACTTCGTTTTTGGGCACTGTAGAAATCTCGACAATCATTACAATTACGATTACGATAAGACCTTGGGCTTACTGTATCCGCTACTGTACATTAAACGTATCTATCACGTGACTCCAGAATCAGGTCATGGAGCAAATGGAAACGAAGTAATCTGCTAAAACGCAACCAATGCTTCAACGGTTTTAAGACAGTTTTGTTGGAATAGGCTTCGTCCGAACTGAATCTGATGCCGAGATTTTCTTAGATTGTTTCGTCGTTTTTCTTACGGGAGACGTATCTAAAGTCAATTCGTCCGACGGTTGCCCTTTCCAACCTTGGATAAGAAGTATCTAATGGCCGGTGACCGTTCCGTGTATATACTATACAAATAAATGCATGAATTATAGAAGTCAGGGTGGAAGAAGAGACAGATTTGCGAATGGTTCTCATGCGCCGGAGTTGGATGTATAGGAGCAGCGTGTAAGGTCTTTTATATGCTCACAGAAGGTGAGACAACTGTCGAGAATGACACAGAAGTCACGTACACTAGTAGAGAAGGTAAACTGGAGACAGTTTTCAGCAAGAAGCATAAAATCAAGTTTCTGTAGTTGTTGGAGGCGTACCAAGCCAAATAAGTTGAGTTTTGGAAGAATTTAGGGAAAGACGGTCAGGAAACATCCAGAAATGCAAATCATGGGAGAAAGACTCGATACGACCAGCTAGAATGAGTTGAGCAGAGGTGGGAGAGGGGGCCCTGGACATAAGCCTTGCAGGTAAGTAAGTAAGTAAGTATATCCTTTATTGAAAAACCAACTGCTAACCTCATTTTGGTGTACAAGATCATCAAATATAAAAAATTAAGTATAAAGCATCCGTGTGACAAATGTTTTACGAGATAGAGAGTTTGCCTTAGGTATTATTCTGTTGTGGGTTCTGGGCGTAGCGAGTATGAAACAGTTTTCACGGGAGGCAGTAACTGCGCTTCTTCTTCAAGATATTAAGCGTTCACATAGTACATCTAAAGTGATTTTTCGTAACAATAAATACGTATCGCTGGGGTAGGTGGGTGGGTGGGTCTAGGGAAACGTTACGAAGCGTAATTGTAATTGTAATTGTAATTGTAATCGAACATTTATATAGCGCCGCTCAGAAATCAGCAGCGCTCTTGACCTGCGTCAGTGTCTGAATTAGGAAACAAAAAGTCTTAAGACGTCTACGGAACTGGGAAGGAGAGAGAGCTAGTAACTCAAAACGAAGAGACTGGGGAAGAGAGTTCCAAGCTGATGGGCCAATACGGGCAAAGCACCTAGAGTGGGCCGTAGCAGAGCGCATGCGAGGGACAACCATAAGGCCACGGGTCGAAGATCGCAAAGAGGCCCTCGCAGGTAAGGAGGAGACAAAGGTGCAAAAGACCTCAGGTAGGATGGGGCCACCCCAACAAGGCAGTTACACATGAGGGAAAGGATTTTGAAGTTTACCCGCTGTTGGATAGGGAGCCAGTGAAGGGTATCCCGAATATAGCTTGAGATATGAGCAAACTTTGGAATGGCGCCTATAAGCCGAGCAGCTGCATTAAGAATAGACTGAAGTTTGTGAGTATTAGAGGTGGAGAGTCCAATGTATGCAGCGTTCCAAAAGTCAACCCGAGTGCAGATCAAGGCGTGGCTCAGAGTAGTAATGGCATGCAGTGAAAGAGGGCTGCGAATGGAACGTAGTTGGCGTAGATGGTAGAAGCAAGATCTGGAAACCGAGTTGACCTGGTCAGTAAAAGAAAGGGAAGGATCCAAGACAATTCCCAGGTCACGAACAGAAGAGGAGAAGTGGATGTGGGGAAATCTGAAATTAAGGGAAACAGTATCAATCTTATTGAGCTGAAGACGGCCACCAAGCCATATGAATAGTGTCTTGTCAGGATTCAGCCGCAGGCGGTTAGAAGAGAGCCATTCGTCTATGGCAGAAGAAGCCTCTAACAACCGCTCTACCATTTGAACAGCAGAAGATGCTGGGCCATGTAAAAAGGCCTGGGTATCGTCGGCAAATTGATGGGAAGAGACCCAAACAGTTGGAAAATACCTCCAAGGTCTGAGGTATACAGAACAAATAGTAGAGGAGCAAGAACAGAGCCTTGAGGAAGACCATAGGGGACAGTGACCCAAGGAGTGCGGTTTGAACCAAAGACCACGGATATAGTCCTATCAGTAAGAAAAGATTGAAACCATAGGAGAGCCCTGTCCGTAATGCCAAAAGAATTAGATAGCCGGCTAAGGAGGATGGAATGGTCAACTGTGTCGAATGCTGCGCTGATGTCATACAAGGCGAGCAAAGTAACGTGACCTTGGTCAAGGGCTTGGAAGACATCAGTAATAAGCCTGAGCAGGAGAGTTTCAGTAGAGTGAAATTTCCTGAAACCGGATTGAAATGAAGGCATAAGGGAGTTGGAGTCGAGATAGTGAACTAGTTGGAAAGCGACACATTTTTCCCGTAATAGGGTGGGTGGGTCAAAAACGGTCATTTTCGGCGTTACGTAATTATGCAATGACCCCAGAAGATCCGGTGAACTATCGCCCGATCGCCAATGTCACATTCTTATCTAAAATTCTTGAACGAATCAGTTGCTTGCTTACTTGGATGGAAATGGGTTGCTCCCTTCCTGTCAATCGAGGTTTCGAAAGAATCATTCTACTGAGACTCTTATACTTCGCCTCTTATCTGACCTCTATGTTGCTATGGATACTGGGTTCATCTCTCTTCTTGCTTTGTTTGATGTCAGCTCGGCTTTTGACTGCGTGGACCATGACATAGGCCTACTACTCCAGCGCCTTTCTATGTCATTTGGCCTAATGGATCAACCTCTTGAATGGCTTCGATCCTTTCTATCGGAGCGCACCAATTCTGTTCTTTTTGGTACTTCCAGATCTGTCTGTGTTCCTGCTCCCTTTGGGGTCTCGCAGGGTTCTGTCCTGGGACCATTGCTTTATGTTATTTATACGTCTGGCATAGGGCCATTGCTGACATCCTGTGGTCTTTTTCATCAGCTTTATGCTGATGATGTTCAGGCGTATACCCACTGCACCTCTGACAGGGCTCTAACGGTGGTTCAGCAAAATAATTATGTGTCATGTTGTGGGCATTCTGTCTGACTGGTTAGCCTCAAACCGCCTCCTACTGAATACTACCAAGACTCAATTCATATGGCTGGGTGGACGTAGGCGACTGTCGGGTGTGGACCGTTGTGCGGTGGCTGAGGCATATTCCCACGTTACCTTCTATGGTTCTGTGAGGGATTTGGGTGTTACACTGGATGAGGAACTTGGCTTCTCTATGCACATCAATCAGCTCACTTGTGGCTGTTACTACCAACTACGTCAGCTACGGGTTATCTCTCGGTCCCTATCCCAGGATGCTGCTGCTACCCTTGTCCACGCATTTGTCACCAGTCGCTTGGACTTCTGTTGCTCTATTATACTGATTGGTCTGCCTCTTGAATTGCCCGACTAGACCGGATTCTTCGCTCTGCAGCCCGGCTAATTGGGCGAATCCATAAATTTGCCTCTGTTTCGGCTTACATGCATGGCACCCTACGCTGGCTCCCTGTCTCGCAGCGGGACGAGTTCAGAATCGCTGCGCTGGTTTGGCGCTGCCTCCTTGGCTATGCTCCGACCTATCTACGTGAACTCTGTTGTCCTGTATCTGATGTGCTGGCTCGCAGAGCCCTTTGCTCTGATTCTAGCGGGGAGCTTTTGATCCCTCGTGCTAGAACCTCAACATGTCAGCGTCGTGCTTTCTCAGTTGTAGGTCCTTCTATCTGGAATGATCTCCTGTTGGAGATACGCCTGTTACCTCGGGATAATTCATTTACGTTCTACAGGCTCCTTAAGATTTACCTGTATACATATCACCGTGGTTGGACTGGGAGAGCCCCTGAGTAGGCTTCTTGAAGGGGCGCTATACACATTCCTGAAATGAATGAACTGAATGAATGAATCTGAAACGATTTATATGATAAAAACTACTCTGCATCACAGAATATTATGACATTCAATCTTAGAACATCCTTTTTAATTAAAAATTTAAAAGCATCAGTAAGAAAGATCAACACCTAGAGAATAAGTTGACTAGACGAACCTTGTTAGAAATTCAACATTAAAATCAGCAGTGGGCTTCGTGTTATAGGCCTACTTGAGAGATTTTTACGAGAGAGGTCACGCGTTTTGGCACACTCACTTTTAAATTGGGCCTTGACATCCATTACTTCTCTAAGAAACACCAGTTAGGCTTATACGATTGTATGCTATGCTAATTTTAGTAGTAGCTGCTTTAAAACATTTCGACCGGACTGACCTGGTTGAGTTTTTCCTGTACGTTGAACTTATCAGCGATCGCCAACTAATCCCTGCGCCTGAATCATATTGGCCTACGTTATTGGATTAGATTAGCAACCATGTATTAAGAAAATCGCAACCGATAGGCCTATCATAAAAGAATTTTATTTTGATTCACGTTTCAGTTCCAGAAATCCCGTCATCCAGACCGTTGAATTTAGCTACACCAGGTAATTCCTTAAAGTAATTGTACTGAAATTCTAGGCCTAGGGGGATATAAGAGACTAGGCTATTTTAAATATATTTATAATATTTACCATTAGCATTATCAGGGCAGTTTATATCAACCGTAGATAAACATGATAATAAACACAACGTGGGTTTGAGATTCCATTGACTCTACAATACAATATAACAGATATATATATATATATATATATATATATATTTGATAATGCCCCAACAAGAGTTCAACGTGCTCGTTGAAGCCCATAACTGGGAAATATCATGAACCATAGAAAATAATGGATAATTAGCCTATCAGTACCTGTAATAAATGTGTAGGGGAGATCGGTACCGAAATAACCATGTACTGAAATAACCAACGAATTTATGCCTCCATCTGCCTCTGTATTCGACCCTGATAATCTTGATGCTTGTTCTTTGTTGATATACTATATGTGTAACTAATTTCGACACAGAAACATGATGGAAGTAATATTTTATAGCACTTAATTTTTTTTCGTAGTCAAAAGTAATTTTTTGGGCTTCGAAATTTATCAAGTTTTCGGAGGATAGTTTAGTGGTAGGTTGCTGTAAATTAGCATTTATAATAATGAATAGTCCCTCTAATAATAGGGATATTAACGATACCGCAATCTCGCACATGGTATCGTGTCTTGACATTTGAGTAAAAATGGCGCTTATCGTACTGAAATAACCAGGTTTTGTGGTACCGAAATAACCGGTTATTTCGGTACAGTTGGTTATTTCAGTACAACTTAATCTTAATCTTAAACTTAAACTCATGTAAATTTAAGTTTGCCTTGTAATGTCATTATGTAAATTAATATTACATAAATATGACAGGCTATTGCAATTAAATCTGGTTGAAAGCATACATGCCAAACAATATTTTTGAGTGGATTCTCTTCTGCTAGTTTGTGTCAGTTCGAGCTCGATATGTGGAAAGATGAGGATTTCTTTATAATTGTTATTAAATTTTTTGTCTGTTAGTTCAATTATGTTAGGTCTATGTAGCTTTGAACCAACTGGCCTACAAAAAACGATAGTGATAATTAAGCAAATAACGTAGGCCTAACTGATAAACTGCTGTGAATCATATCGTGTTATAATAGCCTACTTCTAAATGGTTTCTATATTGTGTGCTAATATTATTTATTTAATATTTAATATTATTTAATATTATTATCCAGTGCCGTAACGAAGGGGGCAGAGGGACAACCGCCCCCGGGGCGCACCACAAAGAGGCGCAAACTTAAATTTCAGTGGTACACAGTAGCTAACACGAAGAACATTGTTATGCATCTTTATTTCAATGTTTTTGTTCTAGTTTAGATCTTATGAAATAACTGAAATAGTTTAAGAGTGGATTTTGTAACTTGGATGTACAAAAGTAACCACTAACCAGTTGTTATTTTGGTACAATCCTGGTTATTTCAGTACCCGATGTGGTACTGAAATAACCAGAAAAAATTTCACGGTGGGTATCAAATTTTCAATTTTTTCATGTTCTGTGGGAATGTTATAAACATTATCTATTGTGTATATGGTTGGTACATATATATTGTATTAGCACTTTACCTCGAATTCTTGTTTGATATTGACACAATGCAAATATAGCACTTTTCCAAAAAAGTAAAAAATCTGGTTATTTTGGTACGGCCCTCCCCTAGATATACAATAGGTTAAATTGGAATCTTTAAATAGCTAAGTCCAATTTGGTTAGTCAAAGTTATCGAAAGTTTTAAACAAAGAAACTATGTCTTTCTTTGAGAAAGTCGCAGAGATATCAAGTATAGGCCTTACTGTAGTCTAATTGTAATAATGACAATTTATGTAGGCCCTATACCCGTAAGTAGAGCCCTGCGCCGGCCGCGCGCCGCCGCCGCCGCCGACATTTTTTGGACGCCGCCGCCGCCGATTTTTTGTGGATCGGCGCGCCGACCGGCCGCCGCCGCCGATAATTCCTCGGCGCGCCGCCGATGCAACGCTGAAGTGTTTAATTGTTTTGTTTCATTTTTCATGTTTTGCATGATTTCACAATAAATTGTTGCTTCAGTGGGTAATAGAAGTAGACACAGACATACAGCCAGACAGACAGAGACAGACAGACATACAGAGACAAAGACAGAGACAGAGAGACACAGACAAAGACATGCAGGCAGCAGAGAGATGATGGGATGAATGGATAGATAGATGGATCGTTTAGTGGGATGGATGGATGGATGAATGGATGGATGGTTGCCATTGGTTGGATTGAATGACTGATAGATTGAATAGACGGATAGGAATGAGACAAGATCGAAAAGGTCCTCTGTCTTACATGCATACTACATATATATGTAAGACAGAGGGTATATATATATTGTATTGTATTGTATTGTATTGTATTTGAACACTTGTTATAGCGCCCCTACCAGATTTCCCATTCAGAGGCGCTCCCGACTACTGCGCGAACGCTGAATCGGAGTTTCACGCCGAAGCGCATGAGCAATTGCGAGTGAAGGACTTGCCCAGGATCCCTACGCGGCAGCTTGAAGTGGATTCGAACCCGCAACCCTCCAGCTGCAAGGCACCGAACATACCCCTAAACCACCGCGCCCCAGTTGTATTGTGATGTGTTGTATTGTGATGTGTTGTATTGTGTGTTGTATTGTACTCCACGTTTATAATGCGACCGAGCCACCCGCAGTAAAGAGCCGAGAAATTAATCTCTGATAAACCGACCCGACCGGGAAGCGAACCCGGGGCGCCGGCGTGACGAGCAGGCTACCAACCCACTCGGCCACTCAGGATCCTATATATATATACGGTGATTGAATTGTCGGGGGGTTGGGAGTGTTAAACCCCCGAATTCATTTTCAACCCCTCCAGTTAATTCCATGAAATTACCTGTGGGGTTAAGTTAACCACTCAGTGCAGCTTCAGTAAATGCACGCACATGTAAAGAATACTTTATTATAATCTATACAATATCGGTAGTATTAAGTAATAGGCCTGGGGCGAACCGCCCTCGCACCCCTCCTGGTTATATACCGGCACCCCTCATGACCAGACCCGCCCGTCATTGTGCGCTGCTATAACGGGCCACGGGCTTGGCATTAGCGAGGTTTAGTTCCTTTCTTAACCCAAATAATGTGCATCCCCAAGTTTTGCTGTTCTGTCTATCTTAAGGTATGTAAGTAGGGAGGGGCCGGAGGGGAAGACAGGTCGCATCCACATGCCACGGAAGATTGGCATAACCCTGAATTGACCCTCATTTTCCGTGTGAACAAAGTGTCCTCTCTCTCAGGATTTAGGCTAAAAGTGTAAAAGTCATCCATTCACAAAACGCATACACATTGGATGAGTCATCCTTAATATGTTACCCCATCTGATCGTCTTGCAGGCTTAGGCATAGTAGGCATACCCATCATCAAATTAGCACATGCAGCTCATGCTCCAACAGTGTAATATAATTACATCAAATTTCTAGTTCATCTAAACCCAAGTCATACAGTGTTTCGATTTATTCAATAACTTGTGATAATAGGGGAGACTTGGCACCCTTGATCCTTTTTTTGAATTTTTCAAATTTAAAAAAAATATAAAATCGCTATCAAGTTTTATTAGATTCCATTTAATAGCAATTATTTTTTTCTATCTAAGTTGCATAAAGTGGTTTTCGCAAATACGAACTACGAAAATCTACAGGCAAAAAACACAAGGCACCCATAAGGGATCAAGGGTGCCAACTCGTTGGCACCCTTGATCCCACCCATGTGCACCCTTGATCCCCAATGGGCGCCCTTAATCTGTTTGTCTGCAACAGGAAGGAAATGTTGGAAACGATTTTTTTAAATGAAAAAAGTGCAAACGTTACTTTGGATATTATGAAAACAATGCAATTCGCAACATTTTGACAGCCGAAACTTATATATATATATATATATATATATATATAATATTTATATAAATGCATTTTTTCATCTAATTACGCCTACAGTCAGAAAGTGTAGGCCAATTATAGTAATAAGGTAGTCGAGAAGTAGCCTAGGTAGTTGTTGACAGATCATGTAGCTATGAAGCATGAAGAAGACTGAAAAACACTGAAAAAACTGAAAAAGACTTTTCTTCTTCGCTGGTAAAAATTTGCTTTGTCACAAAACGTTTCTTCTTCACTGGTAAAAATTTGATTTGCCACAAAATTGGCTTTACACACTATCCGGGTTGACTTTCGTTTTTCTTACATAGCGTTTCAATGTCATCCGATTAATGCCAGTTTCTTTATCAACTGTATTGACACCACTGCCTTCATTTCATATTTAGAAATTTTACCTCTTCGTGGTCTAGGCTGTTTGTCTTTCTCTTTTTATAATAAATATGAAAACTAATTATGGTAAGTATAAAAACATAAAATATATCAATACAAACATTATTCTCAATTATACATAAATAAAATTCAAAACAAACGTCTTGTTAATATGTGGTATATATTCAACATTATGTAGGCACCCTTGATCCTGGGATCAAGGGTGCCCATACCAGGATCAAGGGTGCCCATACAGGCTGGGATCAAGGGTGCCAAACCATTCAGTTTCCACTTTTTGAATAATATAATTTTTAATGCATGCACTAAGTGTCTCAAACCAGATGCAACAAGTAAACAGATCAATTAACTTCATAAATGTAATAAACAAATTTGGAACTTACTTTAAAATCTTGGTTTACAGAGTTCGTGGTGACGTTGAAAAAATTACTTTTTACCTTCAAAATTTAATTTTTATGATAATTTTTTTATTCACTCTAACCTAGGACTAAAAGACACCAAGAAGGTCAAGCCAATAAACATAATAGAATGGTTCACTGCTTTTCTTTAATACATTAGTAATTAAGGCAAAATGACTGAGGGATCAAGGGTGCCTAGGGATCAAGGGTGCCAAGTCTCCCCTACGTTCATACTATGAATTGTAATCATACTGCGGTGTGTCAGTTTGAAATAAAAAAAGAAGATTATGATATTTATAATTGTGTCTTATAGTCAGCAATTCGTTTACTAAAGGCTTATGGCGTTATTGGAAATTGAACGTAGGCCCTGTTTTCTAGTTTTTATATTAATTCTAATTCTAATTTCAATTAATGTCTGGTTTGTTTGTATTGTCTGCAGTCAAACTCAAACACGACTCAAACTACATCATAACAATGAGTGACAGCTGATACCTATCAGCGCTGAAATAATAAAGCAATTTGTTCAGATGACAGCTTAATATGCTAGAAATACAGTGTGGAAATTCTAACTCTTTCAAAAGTTCGTTCTCCCATTTGACCCCCTCATCAACTTTTGGATCCGTCACTGGCGCCGACCACGCCGCGCCGCGCCGCCGCCGCCGCCGATTTTTGTTGGTCGGCGGCGCGCCGCCGCCGCCGACCAAAAATGACCGGCGCGCCGCCGCCGACACTATGAAGTCGGCGCAGAGCTCTACCCGTAAGTAGCGTGCTTCTTCTATGGTGCTTCACATTATCGGTCATCACCTAAGGATAGGAGTGAAGTTACAGTTTCAATAATTGTAACTTGAAAACGTTTACGCTCTCTATCTATTGAATAGTTAGCGGAAGGCTGTTTCACGCAAGCCCGGAAAGATACAGAAAGACTTAATACTCTTTTTGTTTTGTCGAAATTCTAATTACTACCAAGATTCGAATTTGTTCTAAATCTAAAGTCAATTTCAAACTAACTTTCTTACTTTGGCAACCAAATTGCAACGCTTTGATATAGAACCTACTAGGTGACTTCTAATATTTGCTTGACTTCTTCGCAGGTGAATTATTATCTATTGAGCTCGTTAGGAGTTTAGAGACAGGAACCAAAAATTCCATTTGGGGAGTTGGATATCTGAAAAACCTCATTTACGTGCTCAGCAAAGAGAATAAACTGATTCTTGCATTTGATGCCGAAGTTCCATTCAGCCTATCGAGAGAAATTCCTCTACCTCAGGTCGCAGTACCACGAGACCTGGCTGCATGTGAGAAGCGTAAGTGCCTTTACGTGGTTGACGATGAGAGGAAATACGTCTGGAAGATAACTTGTCCCAAGTTTAAGGTGAATCGTTGGCTAACTGGCATTGGCAAGCCTTTCAAGATATCAGTTACCAAAGAAGGTCGCGTACTGATACCTAGAGCAGGCATACCGTGTGCGATTGAACTGGTGGGATCAGACTCTAAACTGGAGAAGAGCATTAAGTTGCCAGACGAAATTAAAGAGATCCAGTATGCTATTCAGTCACCGAGTGGGACCTTCATCATTTCTTATGGTCGAAATTGGAGCAAGTATCGCGGAATTCTGGAAATATCAACAGAGGGACATTTTCTGAAAACTCACTGCCTGCCAACGGACATCTGGTCCGAAATGAGGGATCCTCTCCATATGACGTTTGGCAGAGATGATCATTTCTTTGTACCAGATTGCACCAACGACAGAGTGATTGCTTTTGACAGTCAATTACAAGTGAAACAGATTCTTCTAGATAAACTGAGAAACAACATACTTATGCCGTACAGAGTGTGCTACATCAAAGACAAGAAATATCTAATTGTCGTACACAGCTCTGGATACAATGTTGTCGTCTACAAGTGCAGTTGAATAAGTTTCTGCACCCAATTGAGTGGGACGATGTTTTGCTTGAGATTGTGGAATATGGCAAAAGCAGAAACGATACCTATTTATAGAGACAAAAGTCACCCAGGCAACATAGATCTATATACAAATAGAGACAGAGAGATACTTCAGATATATTTCAGAAGTGTGCTATCACGATAGCACACTATGCGTGTAATTTGCCTTTCTTCATCTTGAAGATGTTATTATCTCACTCAAGGGAGTAGTTGCGTCAAAGAGCCCTGTCAATATGACAACAAAATGCTGATATAACTTAGAACTATTGAAAAATTGAAGTAATCTCATGTAAAATACCCGAATTAATAAGCAACCGTGATTCTTGCATACGCCTACTTAACTATGGCAATGCTGATATATGCTTTGACGTTAGCTTACTTATTTATTCTTTGAATTGCATAAATTGGTGACATCATCAATCTTATTGTAGTTGGCAGCATACTATCAAATTTGTATAAAATATTAAGTGGGAGAGGAGAGGGAGAAGGGAAAGGGAGAGGAAAACAAGGAAACAAGGAACATGAGAAAACAAGAACAAACCAGAACAAGAACAAGAGCAACGTGAAAAGAAGCAGCGAACATTAGACATTCGTTTAATTATTTTGTTGAATCAGACTGCATCACAGACCTACATGAATACGGAACTAACTTTTGCGGTTTAGCACAGGATGCCTAATCTATTGCAGCATTTTAACACACCAAAATTCTTGACTTATTTCTTTATTCATTGTCTATAATTCTGGTTAAGTGCAGTTACTCCTTTATTCTAGATGTGTAACTACGCTCTGCTGACAACTAACCAATCGTCATTCTCTTCATCGTTAACGTCGTTTACGTCGTCATTGCTATGCACAAGAAATATGAAACATTCAAAGGAGTTCATGGCTATGCTATGTAATCTAGAGTAGCATTCATATTTGCAGAAATCACTTAAATTCACATGTACATGCTGCTTTCAATAAGAAGAATCTTGTGTTGTTTAATCACCACTTATATTTCGCAAAGAGAAAAGGATAACAAGTGACATCTGTTATCATTCCAGGCGTGACTTTCACTTGACACTAGGCTATATGAACGCAAGCTTTTTCTCCGTCACAGTTTGGTTCACTCCTTGACCAGTTGGTACAGTTGAAAGGCATTTTGATTCCCTGCAGTGTTTTCCAGAAGAAGGGATCGTCACTTGGACTCTGATTTCTCTTCTCTCCATCAATCCACAGCAAATATGCACCCACACACCACTTACTCATACCGGAAGATCAAAAGAACAACCGAAATCAAGTGGTTTTATCAACTTACACATTATAATTAAATTAGTAACTTCTATCGCGCCGGTGTAAGGATATATCATTCTATATCCCCGCGCACAAAACCGCGCCGTTAAATACCGCGCGCGCAAAACCGCAGTGTTAATAGCCGCGCCCGTATACAACCGAGTGGCACCCCGTCCTTAGCGCGCAGGACATAAGCGCGCCGGCAAAAGCGCGAACCGTCAAAAGAGCGCAAGACAAATGCGCCCCCGACAAAAGCTCGAACCCCCAAAAGCGCGCAAGACAAATGCGCGCCTACAAAAGCGCGCATGCATCGAAACGTTGAGACAAACAAAGCTGAAGAAACTCTTGTCTAATTAATAAGACAACAGCGGTAACAACGGGAAAAATATCTGTCAAATAAAGTGAAGTTATGAGAAACGTCTGCAGCTGGCACAAAACTGAAATGAGGGCTAAAAGCATTTTTACATGCAAGCAAACATTTTCATCATTGCGGTTAGCCTCGCTAGATGACAGTCCTGTAATTTGGGCCACAAACATTGACCTAGATGGAAGAAGCATCCTGCTAACCGTGCTATTGGGAAAACGGTTTCACAAGCGTTGAGACTGGTTTTCTCGAAATCTGCCATAATCCTAGCTGGATTTAGACCAGGCTGTCTCCTCATTCTAAAACGCTAATTTACTAATTATTTGTTGACAAACCGTATAATTATGAAGTTGCCGTCGTCCAGGGGCACACACATTATTAGTGTGTGTCAATCAATAATTTTTACAAACGTTTAATCAATAGAGGTCGGAAATGCTTTGAAGTTCATCACAGTTTATCAAAGTTTAGTACAGTCTTTTGGTCTATGCTGCGCGCTTTCGTCGGCGCCCATTCGACGGGCATTTTTTGCTGCGCTCAATTGACGGCGCGCTTTTGACGACGCGCTTTTGTCCTGCGCGCTAAGGACGGGTCACCTTTAAAAGTAAACCTTGACCGAGACCTTCCCTCATGCCACCTTTTCACTTACTGTTCGCGACCTGGGGCACTTACTGTTCGAGACCTTCCCTCATGCCACCTTTTCACTTACTGTTCGCGACCTGGAGTGACGTTCGACCATTTTTTCTTCGCAACACGCTAACTTGGTCACGCGATGTCTCTCTCTCTTTCTCTCTCTCTCTACTCTCTCTCTCTCTCTCTCTCTCTCTCTCTCTCTCTCTCTCTCTCTCTCTCTCTCTCTCCTCTCTCTCTCTCTCTCTCTCTCTCTCTCTCTCTCTCTCTCTCTCTGTCCATGTCTCTCTTGATACCAGCAGATTTGATCACTGTTACTCGATCCTAAGGATTCTTGCTGGTCTCCCATAATCTTCATAGGACATCTTGACTGGGTCTTCCGTGCAGCTGCCCGACTTATTGGTCGTATTTCAAAATATGCCTCAGTCTTTGCTTACAGGATAGCAGGGTTAGTCTGGTGGTGTCTCGCTGGTTGTGCTCAGTCCTACTCTTCTTACCTCTTACATAGCCTCCGTCGGGCTCTGCTTTCCTCGACCAAAAGAGAACCTCTTGTCCCCCGGGCCGGTTGATCTATCAGACAGCTCAGAGCCATCTCGGTTGTTGGACCCTCCTCCACTTGAGTGGTATTTGCTTCCCCGCAACAATAGGGCTGCTTTCTGCCAACTGTTCGCCTTCTTTTTTTAGCCGTGGCTGGGCTGGAAGCGCCTGTGGGTAGGCTCCATAAAGCTAGGTGACAATCCTGTAATTTGGGCCACAAATATTGACCTAGATGGAAGAAGCATCCTGCTAACCTGCTATATAAATTCTCGGAATGAATGAATGAATGGATGAATGAATGAAGCATGGAAAGGGTTAGTGAAGAGAGACCAGCATAGATGGGATTGCCGAAGTCAACTCTAGTACAAATCAGTGCATGAACGAGAGTGCTGACCGTGTGAGGGAGAGCATGTATGCATGTACATATGCACGTATGTATTGTATACGTAATTATGTATGTAATATATGTATGGAAATATGCATAAAGGAAGACAATATAGAACGTTTCAGTACCTCACTCAAGCGCTGCATGCATAACTATAAGACTGCTCTAGACAATTATAGCCTACTTTTCATGGCAATTTGAAAATGCTGCCAAACATTTTGCGTATTTTCTTGCCAAGTTTCAAATATTTATATTACTCCTTAATATAACTTCTCGAAACTTTGCAAAATGGGTACAATTCGAAAGATCACGGCCAACATGATTTATTGAAATGTCTATTAGTATAGAAATTTTATTTATTTTAAACAGAGGAACCTAATATAAAGTAAATAGCACGACAACAGCTGACGTTTAGTAGACAAAAATCTAAAAAATACTTAGCGCCTAATAATTCTACTTTGACTTTTTATGTGTTGAGACATATCCTACCTGACTAAGGTGCTTGAACTTCAAGTTTAGTAGGCATTATTGCATTTAACTAAGCCCGTTATCCTCTTATGTAGCCATCCCAAGAAACAAAGTACGCAATTATGTTTGGTTGGATTCCCCATGGCTATTTTTCTGAATGCTATGTTGCTTTGAGTTTCCTCATGGAACTCAACGATAAGACATAATGGGACATGATGACATATCCTCAGAGCCGGCCCTAGCCCAGATGGCGCCCCAGGCAAAGCATACATTTGGCGCCCTCTGATCCCCACTTCACGGTCAACCCTACGTCACCACCCAGTGATGAACCAGCCAGAACATTACGCTCAACTTAGTTATTATTACTATTATTACTATTTATTAGTACACTCAACTCTGGATGAGTTGAATTTTTGGGAATGGTAGATCTAAAAGGCAAAAACACTGCAAATTACCGAAACATATGAATTACCGTAAAAAGAATAAAAAATATTTATTGCAAAAAATTATTTCTTAAAGTCCATGTAATCAGAAATCTTTTCCTGCTTGTAGTTTTCTCCAGTTTATTAAAACAAAGTAAAGCTGAAAACAATTTAAGCAAATACCTGCAATTTTAGTATAAGCTTATTACAAACCAGGGGCGCCGTTAGGCGTACGCACTTACGCAAATGCGTACAGCTCTGAAAGGCTAAGAAGTGAAAAATTGCAAATGAAAAAAGTGAAATCTCTATTGTTGGTATTGGCGCCCAAATACCTAGCCACGCCGCTCAATATAATGTCAAGAATGATTTTACCCACCATATAGGTCTGTACTTGGCTGAGTAACTGTAATATGTAACTGTTCTTATGCATATTTTTGGCAATGATTTAAAAAAATTAATCCCGGATGTTGAAGAATTAAAAAAACTAAAAAATTAATATTCTTAATATTCGTTGGCCAGTTTTAATATTCGTCAATATTAGTCAATTTCTAAAAATCTTAATATTCGTAATATTCGCATACTCGTTCTATGCCTCACTCCCTTCCAGGTGCACTAAATCACTTACTCAACATCATCACTCAGATTTCAGCCTGGATGACCGCTAACCTGCTATATCTTAACCGTTCAAAAACAGAATTCCTCATTATTGGCCTCCGCGAGCAATTAAACAAACTAGCCTATCCTCCGACCTTTGTCCAACAGATCTCACTTCTCCCCGTACCTTAGGCTACTGTTCTCTAGTAGGCCTATGAGAATTGTAGAAAAAAGACTGGGGGTCAGTCATTGATCCACTTGGAGTTGGGGTGTGCAATGAAGACTTAATAATGGGGTATTAAGAAAGACTAAGGGTTTTGTGGGCGCTGAGAAATTTTCGAAGATTGCATTTAGTGAATTAGTTGTAGTAGGCTAAGAAAACTATACTAACTTACTAAGCATAGTAGTGCAAACAACGTCAGTAACGTCATTATTTACAACAGGTCGTTTCCGATAATTTTTCAAAAAGGCCTATGAAAATCTATCGACTTAGATTATTTTCTAAGTCGACTTAGAAAATAATTAGAAAATAGTCTATCGACTTAGAAAATAATTAGAAAATAGTCTATCGACTTAGAAAATAATTAGAAAATATGACTTAGAAAATAATTAGAAAATATGACTTAGAAAATAATTAGAAAATATGACTTAGAAAATAATTAGAAAATATGACTTAGAAAATAATTAGAAAATTATTAGAAAATAATAAGAAAATATGACTTAGAAAAATAATTAGAAAATATGACTTAGAAAATAATTAGAAAATATGACTTAGAAAATAATTAGAAAATATGACTTAGAAAATAATTAGAAAATATGACTTAGAAAATAATTAGAAAATATGACTTAGAAAATAATTAGAAAATATGACTTAGAAAATAATTAGAAAATATGACTTAGAAAATAATTAGAAAATATGACTTAGAAAATAATTAGAAAATATGACTTAGGAAATAATTAGAAAATATGACTTAGAAAATAATTAGAAAATATGACTTAGAAAATAATTAGAAAATATGACTTAGAAAATAATTAGAAAATAAGACTTAGAAAATAATTAGAAAATATGACTTAGAAAATAATTAGAAAATATGACTTAGAAAATAATTAGAAAATATGACTTAGAAAATAATTAGAAAATATGACTTAAAAAATAATTAGAAAATATGACTTAGAAAATAATTAGAAAATATGACTTAGAAAATAATTAGAAAATATGACTTAGAAAATAATTAGAAAATATGACTTAGAAAATAATTAGAAAATATGACTTAGAAAATAATTAGAAAATATGACTTAGAAAATAATTAGAAAATATGACTTAGAAAATAATTAGAAAATATGACTTAGAAAATAATTAGAAAAAATGACTTAGAAAATAATTAGAAAATATGACGACTTAGAAAATAATTAGAAAATAAGACTTAGCAAATAATTAGAAAATATGACTTAGAAAATAATTAGAAAATATGACTTAGAAAATAATTAGAAAATATGTAAGTAAGTAAGTAAGTAAGTAAGTAAGTAGTTTATTCACCACAAAATAAAGCAAAATGACAATACACAAATTTTACAAACCGAGTGGTGGGCTACCGGTGAAGTCACATAGGACTCATCTCGCCGGTCACCCTAATAATAATAATAATGCTGGCGTAATACACGTTTAAAAAGGTCAACAAAATACTGGTACCAACTAACAAACCAGTTTCGTGACAATTGTTAATAATCCATTTTTTCCCACTGGGAAGCAAAAACATACAACTTAAGAGTGCTTTAAAGCCTTTAAACAGGCCACAATTATTGTGACGATCCTAAATACAAAACTCATATACGGTACCCTGTAACATCTACAGGCACAAGGAGTTAATCAAGTGCAGTTTTAGCATACGTTTAAAATGTCTAATTGAAGCTATATTTCTAATGTGGCTTGGAAGTTCATGCCACCACTTCGCACCACAGTAGCGAGTTGTTCTCAGTCCTTTTGTAGAGAAAAACTTAGGAATGAAGGTATTATTACTGTTCCTTGTATAATGGGAATGAACATCAGCATTAATTTTGAAATAATCATGAAATATAGGTGGAACATCTAATTTATGAACACATTTATGGACAACACATAATACCTGAAATTTACGTAGTTCTGCTATTGGAAGAAGATTATAATTTTGGTATAGATCAGCAACAGGTGTACTAAGAGGAGCACATTGCAATGTACGTAGGATACGGTTAATACAAATATTTAAGCGATATAAAGCAGACTTGTTTGCAGCGGAATAAATTTCCACCCCATACAACAGGTGAGGGTAAATTAATGCAAAAAATAACTCTTTTAAGATACGACAATTTAACTTGTTTCTTAACCTGTAGAAAATCCCAATGAATTTCTTTATTTTTGTAATAACATAATCAATATGTTCTTTCCAATTTAGTTTTTCATCAATGATTACCCCAAGGTACTTACAGGAACTTTCACATGAAAGTCTAACATTGTCCAGTGAAAGACCAATGTCATCAGAGGAGGTTTTTCTTTTGAAGTCGAAAAACATATAGGACGTCTTATCTTTGTTAAAAGACATTTTGTTAGCCAAAAACCAATCACACAAGTTATTTAACATGGTGTTGGCGTTTGCGTGCAAGTCTGCTATTTTACATGCATGAAAGAAAATATTTGTATCATCTGCAAATAGTCGTATATCAGTACCTGGGACCGAATTTGGCATATCGTTAACATATAACAGAAACAGCAGAGGACCAAGCACAGATCCCTGTGGCACTCCACAAGGTATTGTATTATACCCAGAGTTAACATCATTAATAGCAGTAAACTGTTTACGTTCTGTGAGATAATCCGTAAACCAAGCAAGTAATGTACCTCTAATTCCATAGTAGTTTAACTTAGTAAGCAAGATTTCATGATTAACAGTATCAAATGCCTTTTGCAAATCACAGAAGATACCAACAACATATTCATTGTTATCAAGAGACATATTAATTGTATCAATTACGTCTATCAATGCCAAACTGGTCGAATAACCTTTTCTGAATCCAAACTGATATTTGTATAACACCGAGTATTTCTTAAGAAAGTTCATTACCCTACTATAAATGAGTTTTTCCAATATTTTAACAAACACTGATAGAAGAGAAATTGGTCTGTAATTTGCCATAATACTGCGGTCTCCTTTTTTAAATAAGGGTATTACTTTGGCCACTTTCATGCCCAGAGGTACTTTACCGGTATTTAAAGATAGGTTAAATATCATCAATAACGGTTGCACAAAATTATCAACATTCTCTTTAATCAACAAAGGAGAAATTTGATCATATCCAGGAGATTTACGAGGATTTAGGCCTTCTATGAGATTTATCAGCTCATCTCTATTTACTTCCTCACAATAAATACTATTCTCAAGAGAACTGCCCATATAGTGAACAAAATCATGCTTTGCTTTACCAAGCTTTGATGCCAGTCCAGGACCAATGTTACAAAAATAATCATTCATGCCATTTGCCATTTCCGATGGATTGTTAACTAACTTATCCTTAATATTTAATTCGTTTAGGGGAGATTTTTTACCACTTTTGCGTGTGTTGTAACTACAGAGTGAGTTTATTTGCATCCATAGTTTTTTGGCATTATTGGCATTACATTTAAAAAATCATGATAGTAAGAATCTATCGCCGTCTTGGAGATTTTTCTAAAACAGTTTCTATAGTTCTTGTATTTCTGCTCTCTATGTGGAGTTCTGTTTTTCAACCAGGCCCGATACAAACGATTCTTATGAGCACTGCTTATTCTTAGACCTTTGGTAATCCATAATTTGTCTTTAAATGCCTTCCTAGATATCCTGACTAGTGGAAAGGCGAGATTGAAACATTGCCTAACCTCTTTATTAAATACATCATATGCCTGGTCTACAGTAATGTGACTTGAAAGTTTATTCTCCCAGTTAATTTGTTTTAACAAACTACTAAAGGTTAATTTGTTCTTTGGACTAAATAGTCTTTTATGAGGCCTATCCAATGACCGACTTAATTTCTTTTTTAAAATTATTATGTAGTTAGGTAAATGATCAGTTATATCCACCAAAAAATTTCCACTGTTTATCTTTGGAGAATTCAGTGAACCCGTATAAAAATAAACGTGATCTATTAATGTAGCTGAAGTTGACGTAATTCTTGTAGGCATAAGTATAACGGGTAAGAACCCATGTATTGTTACCATGTCCAAATACTCTGTTGTTTCAACATGAGAATTGTAGGACATTAGGTTAATATTAAAATCACCCATCATTATGCATGGTGATACTCCCTTCACTATTTTATCCAGTGTTTTCTCTAATCCATCAGTAAAAGGATTTATATTTTGACCTGGGTGTCGATAAATACCTCCAATTATATATTTTTGTCTGTCATTTGTGAGTTCCAACCAAATATCTTCTATTAAGTCCTCAGAGCTGATTACAATTTTCAGGTCCTTTCGAACCAAGACTGATATATGCTGTCTGACATAGACACCAACTCCACCTACTACTCCCTTATGTGGCAGTTCGTAAAAGAAATTATATCCAGTCAAAATATTGCTATAAAACTCTAAATTAGTTGCCCATACTTCGCTCAACACTATAACATCAAAGATCAATTGAATACTACACAGAAACTCCCTCATCGAATCTACATTTGCATTTAGGCTACGTATATTAAAATGAATGCAACTCAGATCAAGCCCATCATTCCCCTTTTCATTAAGTCGATTAAACTCAGAATCAGTTACATATCTAAAGGTCAAATTATCAATCAAGTCATATTTATTTAGACATTTGTATAATTCTATGCATGAATTACTTCCCCATATTTCGTTCTCTAACCCGTATTCCAACAATATTTCCCAGTTTGTTAATTTATAGAATGGCAATTCTTGAAGATACCATGTTTCCTCATCACACACGCCCATACAGTTCCAACACAAAAACAGAAAATACAAAAGTAAATAGTCAACCTTAGACTGTATAACGTGAAAAAAACACAACGAAAACAAAAACCACAAGAGAAGTAAGTTGTGGTCAACCCCATAATTATTCTATTTATTAGTAAATGATCGACAGGGTCTCATGATTACAATCCTCTAATACTACCTTCATTGCAGTGAGTAAAACGTAAACCATATAATGTGCAAAAACACAATCTAAACAAAAACCGCAAGAGAAGTAAGTTGTAGTAAGTTGTGGTCTACCCCATAACTACTCTGAAAAGTCTCTGTTAGTTACTAATTGTTCGACAGAGTCTCGTGATTACAATCCTGTAACACTACTTCCATTACAATGAGTAAAATGTAGACCATATACTGTGAAAAAACACAACGAAAACCGCAAGAGAAGTAAGTTGTGGTCAAACCCCATAACTACTCTTAATTAGTAAATGATCAACAGGGTCTCATGAGTACAATCCTCTAATGCTACTTCCTTTACAGCGAGTCAAATGTAGACCACATAATGTGAAAAAACACAATTATTCTTTCCTCACTGATAGTGTTCAATCATAATAATGTCAATGCAAGATAATAGTCTCACCCATCTGCAAAAATTTCATCATTTGTCATAAACAGTTTAGCCATCACCTTCTTTCCCGTCGAGGAAGTTGCGAAGATGCGACCACCCCATATGACTTAGAAAATAATTAGAAAATATGACTTAGAAAATAATTAGAAAATATGACTTAGAAAATAATTAGAAAATATGACTTAGAAAATAATTAGAAACTATGACTTAGAAAATAATTAGAAAATATGACTTAGAAAATAATTAGAAAATATGACTTAGAAAATAATTAGAAAATAAGTCTATCGACTTAGAAAATAATCTATCGACTTAGAAAATAATCTATCGACTTAGAAAATAATCTATCGACTTAGAAAAAATCTATCGACTTAGAAAATAATCTATCGACTTAGAAAATAATCTACCGACTTAGAAAATAATCTATCGATTTATAAAATAATCTATCGACTTAAAAAATAATCTATTGATATTATATGGTATAATGACATTATTTACTATTATAAAATATGATACTATCATATAATAATGAGTATAATCTACTGTTGAAATGATATGATATGACTAAATGGCTTCTCTCGAGTGCTATCTGTCAAATTTCAAGATGTCAAATTTCAAAATGTTGTGTTCCTTGAACATTTAGTAAAACTACATCGTTAGGCCCTACCTCATGGCTTCACGATTCGGTAGTTGAATCCTTCTCGTTTGGATTGTGTACCATTTATAAACTATTTATGCTAATTATGTCTGGTCAGCAATATGTTTACCTTAAGGCTTATAGCGCTCTTAGAAATTGAACGTATTTTCTAGTTTTTATATTAAATTCAATAAGTGTCTGGTTTGCTAGTATTGTCTGCAGTCAAACGCGACTCAAACTACATCTTAGCAACGAGTGACATCTGGTTCCAACAAGCATTGAAATGACGAAGCAATTTTGTTCCGATGACTGCTTAAAATTACAGTGTGGAAATTCAAAAAAGTTTTAAGTGAGGAGGGGCACATCCCCCTCCCCAAACCCCTCCCCTGCTCGGCGCTGCAGGCCACAGCGATCGTCCTTCGGACGCCCGTTCATCGTATCCCTCCACTGACCTTCGTCCCCCGGGCCCCGGCCTACGTGTCGTCTCCGGGTTATTGTGCGTAGGGCCTACACAGTTAAAATCCTGGCGGCGCCGCTGTTACAAACGAATTACTAGCTGATGACTGGACACTATCACTAACAGTTGAGTAATTTCTATTTTGTTGAAATAGTTGTAAAGCCATCCTTTTTGCTTTTTGATACAAACTTCACTTTCTGTTTTTTGGGGGCAATATTGAGCACCCAATAACTTCTGACTTTCATATGCTTTGACATAATTTTTTAATTAAAATTGATTTATTTTATAAGATCAAAACTATAAATTGATTTAGATATAATTAAGAAAACTTTTATTAAAATGTGCAGATTTTTTGCAGAGAATTAACTTAATTAATGCAACTGCGATGTTTGCTCGGCAGGCAACAAATTAAGACACATACAATGTCATGTAGATTAGTCTATATAATTATAAATCTACTACAATATTTATAACTGTCCGCATTTTCAGTCGAAAGATGTCACTTTGTCAGCTTCAGATTTGCGGATGGTCAAGTCTATTACAGTCTACATACACAAACTGCAGAGTAGGCCTAGAGACACACGTAAAATAATTTCAATTTAATTATTAAAATAAAATCTGTGCGGTGTTGAAATTGAATTGCTTGACAAGGTGCAATGAAATCAATAATTACTTTAAATTTAAATAGGCTAAAGTTTTGAATTCAAATGAAAATAATCATGGTAATTGAAAAAATGGCTAAAAAGTGAAAAACAAACTGTTAAAACATGTTTTTTTTGTGAAAATGGCGCCCCCTATAGATGTTGGCGCCCTAAACTGCCTGCTTTGCCTGTGCCTAAGGCCGGTGTCCTGCATATGCTGTTGTTATTTCAATTTCTTGATGAGTAAAAACATGAAACTCCTAAGTTAGGCCTATTATATGTTGCGTGCACCTACAGCTCACTGCATACATGCCCTGTTAGTGTACATTAAAGAATTGACTAAAATATCCAATAACTTTAGTATCTGTTTCCATAAGTACTTCTTACAAATCCATGACCGACGTCCATATACAAGTTTTGAGGCAATCAGTCTTTGCTAGTTAGCTTTCAGATGCAAGGGTCTCTACTTCCCGGTTACTACATTATCGCTACAGTTTGATCGTATGCTACACATGAAGATTTTTTCTTTGCACATTTCTACAGCTCATCGTGTGTTAAAACTCTCCGGTTTAGATGCCCTTGGTTCACAAAGCTACACATGAATTCGGACTATCTTCGCTTTAAATCTCATGGAACCAAATGTAATCAACGCGAACCTTTGCGCTCAGGGCTGGTAGTATGCGAGCGAGCTGTTGGTGTCGCAAAATTATCTGTGCAAGATATTTAGGTCACAGTGTGTAAACAACTTGAGAACAAAAATTATTGCCTGCAGTAGGTCTAACGCTGGAAAAACCCGTCGTCGTACAATCCCGTGATTGTCTGAAGAAGCTTGATGTCCTACGTAACCTAAATAAAGACATTCGACACCAGTAAGTGTTTACTGAACGTAGCATTCATGTTAATATTATTGCAATGAATGGGTTTTTTAAATAAAGACCACGAATCGTTTGCCCAAGGTTTAAACGATAAAGTACGTTGTACTCCGCGATGTAAGCTTTCAGTTTGAACAAAGACCTGCGGCGTATTATGCCAGTTAAATATCGAAAACGAAAACGATGCAAACGATACAAAACCCGGGCCTAATTTTCATGTGAAAAACTGGGTTCTTCTCATTGCCTTGTGTATTAAAATCAAAAACGCAGACTCTAGGCAATTTACTACTACATTTTTCGTCCTAAACTTGGTATAGACAATTGACTTTCCTTGTGACTCGAACTATGCGAGTTCGAACCTGCCGTAGACATTATTGCTTTGCATGGTTTTGGATTTTGAGCAATTTATTAGCCATGAGGCCTACAATCCCTACATGTATTTGCTTAGCTCCATTGTCTGACAGTTCATCACTAAGCAGTGACATTATATAGATCTCAGAAGAACAAAATACTTACCACGTAGCGGTCCATGGTCGGATCCAGATGAGCATTTCCGGTAAATATGTCCACCGTAAATTTACTTTAAGGATACAGCAATCATTAGGCATAAGCAGATTGGGTGAGGTTTGTCCACTTAGTTGGCAAAGTAAGAAGGCACATTTAGAAGCCCAATTGGTGCTCCAAACCTCTAAACATGGCATATTTGTCCAGTATTGTCGGTAGACAATGATGACCTTCAAGTATCTTCAACCGCTGGCAAAATAGAGATAAAGAATGGGAAAGAAGCTAACTCTATACCCTGACACTGTCCAAGGTAAAATGATTGTCGATAAAACAATCTGAAAACTGAACAAGTAATCAATAATCGTGGAAATCCAAAAGGATCCTGAAAACGTTTGAGCCCGAGTAGATGATCAAAACTCTGAAAACTAGATAAGGACACAATTATTGGTTCCTAGAAAAGCTGAAACGTTAAAACTACTACAGATTCATTGAGCTGAAAAAGACATAGATATTAAAATTCTCTATAATTGCAAGACTTACTACAGTGAAATGCAATATAAAGGAACGCCTGGTGACAATTGTCGGGCTGTAGACGACTTATGTTGAAAATCATCTGCATTAGAACAGAAACACAAAAATCTTTTACCTCTGCTTTAAACTTCGCTTTCTTGACTTCCTTCTTTGGCGACATCTAAATCAAATGAAAGAACTAGAAGTTGCAGAGGATGATTATACAGTTTGTCATTTTTACAGAGGTAGTTTGTGCACATAGGTAGGCTAACCAGGCCTTGACTGAATTTCTTTTGCATTCGCCTCCATCTACGTATCGTCCGAAGAACACTGACATCGATTAAACTAGTCTGCATGTTTATAATCTGACGTTTACAAGAATAGCCTTATTTTATGTTTGTTTTGTTTCTTCTAAGGATGTACAATAATGACCGAAAAAGCTGTTGGAGTCATGGAGGGCATCAAAGACATAATAGAATGCTGCATTTGTACCGAAATGTTCACAGACCCGCGAATGCTGCCTTGCATTCACACATTCTGTCTCACATGCCTCGAAAAGACAGGATCACAGTCACAAAAGAAACCAGGAGATAAGATGCCTTGCCCACTCTGTAGAAAGGAATTTATCATTCCAACGGATGGATTCCTAGGAGTTCAAAAGAACTTCTTCATGGAGAGACTTATGGAAATGGCTAAACTATCTCAACCACCTGATATAATACGATATTGTGACTCCTGCGACACCAGAGAAAGTGAGACAAATGCAGAAGTTCCTCTGGCCAAAATGTACTGCATTGAGTGCGAAGAGAATTTATGCGATGGCTGCATAAATTATCACAAAAGACAGAAACAACTTAAAACTCATCAGATTGTTGCATTTGGAAATCAGATGATGACTGAAAAATTGATAAAGAGGGCTGCATCAAACAATTGTGACAAGCACACTAAGCATTCAATAGAAATGTATTGTCACGACTGCAGGAAAGCAATATGTATGAAATGTTTTGCAATCGATCATAAAGGACACAGATGTTCTGACGTAGAGGATGTTGCTGATGAATTTCGAAAGCAGATTGAAGTGGATATTGAGAAAGTAAAGACGTCGTACGCAGATGGCTTGAAAATAAGAACCCAGGTAGATGTAAAAAAGACAAATTTCATCAAGCAGGTAGAAAATGCAGAGACAGAGATTATCAAGAGAGCAAATGAACTGAAGGACCTTGTGGATAAGAACATGCAGTTGTTACTTGCACAATTGGTCTCTAGAAAAGCTGAAACGTTAAAAACACTGCAGATTCAAAGGGATGAAATAGACATGCACTTGAAAATTCTCGATAGTTTCAAGACCTACTGTAGTGAAATGCAAAATAAAGGAACGCCTGGTGACATATGTCGGGCTGTGGATGACTTATGTAGTCAATCTTCTGAATTAGAAGAGAAACACAAATCTTTTGCTTATCAGCTTATGTCTTCATTTTCTGTGACCTTTGAGAAAACCAATGTGGAAGGTCTTCTGTCGGAAAGAAATATCATTGGCACGTTTCAAGGTTAGCTTATCTTACAAGTTATACATTGATTGTGAAAACAAGGTTGGCCGCTCCTTACAAGTTCTACAGTGATTGTGAAAACAATCTGTCACAACTTTTCACGTTTTCACATTTATAACTACGACATATAGGCTATTCATCGCATAATACTTTGGTAGATGCTCACAGTTACGATAGTTATACATTAGCATAATGTACACTAAATGATCGTTGATTGATTCGTATCTCGATATCGATACTTCTCTATGATGAATAATAGGCATTTTCCACTGCTACAAATTACTCGTGTTTTAAGTTACTGCTACACGGCGAATTATGAATTATGCTGGTGATTTACATGTTTATAAAGGTAAAAAATTTAGATGGCTGAATGGTAACACGCTGACAGAATGACGCGGGTTCGATACTCGCTAGCCCAATAAGGTTGACAGCCTTCAACTGCAAAATGAGCAGTAGGACAGATTGACGCCTTGCATGCTGCCATACAGTTAAATTCGATTCAGCCTAGCATTTTTTCATCTGCTATTACAATATCAGCTAATTTTACTGCCAGTTTACTTGTCAGTTTGAATTAATAAACGACTATTAGTATTTATTATTATTATTATTATTATTATTATTATTATTATTATTATTATTATTATTATTTAAGTCTAATATAATATAAATGCATTGAGTTTGAGATTAAGACCTCGATCATACACTTCTATCGTATATATGTTCTATAACAGCTCAATCCGTTGTCCATTTTACAACATTTTAGTAAAGAAAGATCTTCTGTTTTTCTTATTTATATTGCAACATAGATAAAGTCATAGATAGTTCGCGTATTCTTGAGAATCTTCTTGCATTGCATTCGTCTGTGTTGACCATATACTAATCACAAGCGTCTTGTGCTGGGCAGTATTTGAATCTAAATAAATGCGTTAGAACCTATTGACATAGGTCTATGCGTACAGGTATTCAGAAAGTTAGTTCGGTATAATATATAAATGTATCATTTTGAGAATAAATAATTTACTCATTGTGTGTTCTATAGGAACCGAAGGAGCTGATTTCATAAAGAAAACTTCATGTAAGTAAGATTTATTAGATTCTTCTTGTCGTCACACACAGCATTCATATCGCATTCTTTATATCGGATTAATTAGTTTGTCATCATGATTGTCTCATTGTAATAATTATTGGCTGCTTCTACTGAACCAGTTTGGAAGTCGACTGTCTTGATTTGTTAGCATTCGACATATTATGGCTCACAAGATCAATCAGTTCCGAGGACAAGGGCTAGACACCAAAGCAAAGACGCTCTAACACAGTCTAAGTTGACCTAGGATGTTTATTTTTATTTAAATATTAATGATGATATGTACGGTCAATATAAAAATAATCATTATTTCCGTTGCTGTAATTAGGCCAATTACTATCACCATCATTATTACTATAATAATTATTTTTTACTCGTGTTTAAAGTAATCCATCAGCTGCCCAAAAAATACGTTAGATACTGTGTTATGGGTATCATGGAAAATCAGGCCTCCTCCTCCGCAACATAGGATAACTTACTTCGAAATGCACCAGCATTTTAGCGCAATATGCAGATGGAGCTCAACATTCCAATGCCTTTACTTTTGTGCAAGATTAATTAACTTAATGGTTCATGCCTTTGTCTCCTCACGCATTGATTATATTGTAACTCTGTACTAATTGGGCTTCCTAAGGTTCGCTTGTCCTCTGTGCAATCTGTCTTAAACGCGGCAGCCAGACTTATTGCACGCCTTCCTCGGTACTCTCACATCTCCACATACATGACTAATGATCTTCACTGGCTCCCTCTCTCGGCTAGAATCAAGTACAAGATCCTGCTCCTAGTTACTAAGTCCCAGCAGGGCTTGGCTCCTAGGTACCTTTGTGACTTAATGTGTAAGCCACTATCTGCACGTTCTTCTCGCCCTCTTCGTTCCGCTGACCGGCTTGATCTTTTCGTACCTCGGTCGCGAACCTCATTAACCCAGCATCGGGCTTTCGCTGTAGTGGGTCCATCAATATGGAATGACCTTCCCCTGCAATTCGTAGCAGGATTCTGGAGGGGATTTCACTGCCATCTCTTCGCTGCTTAAAGACCTTTCTCTTTTCTCGGGCCTGTCACGCTGAGAGCGCTTCTGAATAGCTCTGCTGTGAGAAGCGCTTTACAAATGCTCATTGCTCAGATTAGATTAGATTAGATTAGATTAGATTCAATTAACTAAACTGGAATTTCAGAAGTTGACATTTGCACTGCAACGAGGAACCTACTGCACAAGCAAGCACCAGTTGGCATTTCCAATATACCTGTAGTCTACCTGTCATAGAATTGAGATCACAATTCACCGACCGAGGCTAGAATTCATGAGGAAGAGGCCGAGATCGACGTCGCTAAGTCAAGACTATGCCTCTATAGGCTTAACATCACTGCTTAAAGTCACAATGTCACAATGTAGACATGAGAAAAATTAGTCGGACTTCACGTGGCCGGGGTTTTGAAGCAAACGACCCACAAGCAGATTTTTACCACTGTTGGGGGTTGAATTTGGCTTGTTCATAGAACTTGAATTTCACAATTCAACATTTGTTGCAGGCCTAGTTCTGAACGAAGTTCTTCGTGATCATCATTTGAAATAGTTGACAGGTTTTGTGGATCTGAATAACGATTTCATTTTATGACCATTTGTCAACCGCAACTATTAGTGTTATGAGACATTTCTCTAATTTCGCGACACTGACTCCAGTTCGCTCATTCTCCCGCCAAGATTTCGGATATTGTTAGCTACAGTCATGGATTTTATATATTTCCTTCTCCTTTAAGTTCGTGGGCTCACTGTATGGGCTGCACATTTAATCTATCTGTCACGTGAATCCGGAATCAATGGAAACGAAGTAATCTGCACAACGCGAAGAAACTAGACTAATGCATCGACGGCTTAAGAGAGTTCTTGATGGACCGGGGACGAACATCGCTTGGCATTACAACAAAGAGCTAGCTGGGAAACTTATTGAAATTCAAGTAAGGTCCCGTTGACTAATAAGAGTGTCTTGATCTGAAAAAGGTTGGGAACCACTGATAGAGGCTAGGCCTATGTATAGAATTTATGTGAAAACAGTGCGTCGATTTTCGATCATGATGCAACTCACACTAAAGAGCTATCTGCTGTGACGTAGGCTACTACGCCAGTTGCTACTATCCCAGTTGATACTAAGGAGCTATGTGGTGAATTGTGTTCAAGTCTCACGTAAGCCAGGCTGAGACTTGGTTCCTGCACATCTGTAAGTGTCAATCGTCCATTAATAATTCTGTTGCGTTGTATCATCCTGTTGCATATACAAATGTGGTGCAAGATTTCAATAATTTCGCATAGCCTATATTAAAACGGACCCAGGCCTACCAAAAATTTCAAAAATAAGGGGCCTATCATTAGAATGCTTCCTCTAACATTTTATACATTCTAACACTGTCCTTAACTGTTATTTTGGTTTTCAAGAGTTTCATCGTTGACATATAGGCCCTAGTAACTGAAATATATTTAAACACGCTAGTTTTACTGCAAACAAACAACGATAGTCACCTGCAACTCGACAGCCAAGACAATTGTGACATTTGTGACCATTATTTCCTTGAGGCTGTTAGGGTTCCCACGACAGTTTACTCTGCTGATGCTGCTGACTCAGCAGCATCAGCAGAGTAAACTGTCGTGGGAACCCTTACAGCCTCAAGGAATGCTGATGACCTCTTTCGCCCATAACCGTCGGGCGTCAGCGTCAGGTACACAGAACTATTCAACAGACGCATGCTCAACCTTGCCCTCACCCAGCTAAAGGCTTTCCTGCATAAGTTTTTATTCGAAAGATGTGCATATGGATTTTTGTGAGGAATGGATTCAGTTGCAAGCATTTTCGAGTCAACTATTGCCAGTGCCAACCAAACCATCGCCTCTCCAAATGTTGCAAATAATGAAGGAATACAATTTTCAATCAGGATATCCGAATGTTTGCATTGCTCTGCGTAGGCCTATAGGCCTAATTAGGCCTATGTCTTAAACTTCCTGTGTCTAACTGCAGCGGGGAAAGATCGTTTAGTAACCTAGAACGCATCTTAGATGCTTCAAGACCTACGATGGGACAAGATATACTGACAAATTTAGCACTTATGAACATTGAGTGTGAAATTGTACAACGGCTACATTTTCAGGATATTGCTGGCAGTTTTTCTATTATGAAAGCACGTCGTAAACTGTTTTAAATTCATAAATACCTGTTCTATCATTTAAATTTTGTCAACAGTTTTGGTTGACTGTAATATTTTGGGCCTACTATACAATTTTGGAGCCAGGCCTACAAAAATAATTTTAATCCGGCCCTGTATTTTAAATTAACATATTCAGCGGTGTTTGTTATTTTAGTAGTCCCTTCATTTTCAATACAGTTCTCTTCTGAAGAATTCGACAAACACGTAGGACCTATGTCGGGATCATTCGTTATGCACATAACACATCCACAAACAAGACTTGAAGATAAAGTTTATGTGATTTATAAAGCCTCCAATCGAATCCATGTCTACAGCGTAAGTAATCCATTTTCTATCTTGGAGGAGTTCCGTGTGAAAGAGCTTAAATCACCGCGTGATGTGGCAGCCTGTGCCACCTCCGACTGCCTCTATGTGACGGACTCAGAAACACGATGTATATGGAAAATTTTACCAAATGACCGTCATGTGACCCTTTGGTTATATGACGTTAAAGAACCATTTACTCTCTCAGTGTCCAGTGATGGCCGAGTAATCATTCCTAGAGATGGTCAACCATCGTTTATAGAAATATTCAATTCAGACGCCCTTCTCATTCAAAGTGTTCGGTTGCCGGAAGATATCCAACATCCAAGGAGAGTCGTCGAAACTCCGACTGGAAATGTCATCATTCTTCACAAATGCAGCGATCATACTTCTCATGCTATCTCAGAAGTGACCAAGAAAGGAGACACTGTTCATCGCTTTACATCTGGGGCTGAAGGAGAGATGTTGAATGATGGTTGCCGACTTGAAATAATTCACGATGATCAAGATTTTGCAGTTCTAACGTTTTACTGCGATAACAGTCGAATGATTATGATCGACTCAGAGTTTAAAAAGATGCGTATTGTGAACCCCGATGGCACATCAAGTGAAAGCGACATTAATATCACTGAACAGTAGACTATATTAACGATACAGAATACGACATGGAAAACAATAGATTATATTAACGATATACGATAGGGAAAACAATGCATCTACAGATATAGTAATCTAACGTTTGTCATAACAGAATCTGAAAAATGCTGCACAAAGAGCGTCACTTGTTCTAAACCCATTATTTGGCTTTGGATATTATTGCAACTACAAACCAACCTAAACATAGAGCACCACAAAGCGTCAAGACGTTTGAAGACCGATTTAAAACATCTGCAAAAAGTCCGGTACATGCAAGGAGGAGAGCAAAGAATTATTTTCAGCAATCCAATGCCATTTTAAAATGATACGTGTTTCCGAGATTAGACTAAACTAATATACTAACCTAAACTACAGTTTAACCCTTCGTCAGTTAACCCTTAAATCACGTTTCAAAACGGATGCTTTGAATAAAATGATTAATGAATCATTCGGTAATAGAGAAACATGGTGCGAGTAGGCGTAATTAGCTAAATAATGTTAGCATATATATATTTCTTGCGAAAACTTGGACATCCGATGTTTCGATCACTAAATTAAAAACACTGAGTTTAATCATAATATTTCCTGCTGCCCTTGGACTCCTGATTGTCCGTATAGTCCAGGCAATATACAGTTAGACCTGGGCAAAATTGCTTCAGAAGCTTTTTAAACGGTTTCCTGTTCAGTTTCCGTTGCTGAATAACATATCCAAAATCCCACAAAATCCCCAAAACGGTGTCATTTTATCCAAGATGGCGGCCAATAATGGCGCCAACACAGAAAACAGTATATAGCAGGTCATAGGTAAGCTACAATGACAAATGAAGTATCAAACTTAACATTATCAAGGTCAAGGAATCGATTTATCATAGTTGCAATAGTGTCGGAATGTTACTATCCAAGATGGCGGCCAAAATTGGCGCCAAAACACAAAATATGTATAAATCAGGTCAGAGGTAAGCTACAATAACAAATAAAGTGTCGAATATAATATTTTCAAGGTCAAGAAATCGATTTATCGTAGTGGCATTAGTATCGGAATGTTACTATCCAAGATGGCGGCCAATATGGCCGCCAAAACAGAAAAATATGCATATATCAGGTCATAGGTTAGCTACAATAACAAATGAAGTGTCAAATTTAACATTATCAAGGTCAAGGAATCGAATTATCACAGTGTCAATAGTGTCCGAATGTTACTATCCAAGATGGCGGCCAATATGGCCGCCAAAACAGAAAAATATGTATATATCAGGTCAGAGGTAAGCTACAATAACAAATGAAGAGTCGAATATAATATTTTCAAGTTCAAGAAATCGATTTATCGTAGTGGCAATAGTGTCGGAATGTTCCTATCCAAGGTTGCGGCCAACATGGCCGCCAACACACAAAAATATGTATATTTCTTGAAAGCTATTTGTAGCGCTCACAACAGCAGAAGCACATCCTATAAAGCTTTGATTTTGAAGATCCTTTTATGATTTCTTGGATTGTAGCATTCTTGCACTATTGCCACTTCATTTGTTATTGTGGCTTACCTATTTATTCATTTATTTAAGGAATTTGATTTTGCGCCCCTTCAAGAGAGCTACTTAGAGGCGCTCCCAGCCCAGCTGCGGCACTAATAATTAGACTTTAGCGCTAAAACTTATTAAACGGAATCGCACTACCCCTAGGCGGTAGACGAATCTCTAATGGGAGACCATTCCAAATGGAAGGTCCAACCACTGAGAAGACACGGTGCTGCCTAATTGAGGAGCGAGCATGAGGGACTAAGAGTTCTCCCCAGTAGAAGATAGGAAGACTTGACGGTCAGCTGTAGGCTATCCCAGAGCGGACCAAAAAAAGATCACGCAGGTAGACCGAGGCACAGCCAAGTATGCACCGCCAGACCAAAACAGCAACCCTGTTGGAGATGTGTTGTGGGATAGAGTCTAGAGAGCCAGTACAACACATCCAACATATAATACAGAAACAGGAGCATATTTGGGAAAGACCCTGTAAGACGAGCAGCTGAACGGAGGAACCGGTCAAGGCGCCCAATTAGTCCAAGTGGCTCCGTCGCAGACCCATCAGAATCAAACTGCAGTGAGCCAATCTAACCAAGTGGAAAGGGCATCCATAGCTTGGCACATCTGCTGGACGGCAATCCACCACGCAATCGGGGCTGCAACGGGTGTAGGTCTGCACATCACCATCATATAGCTGGTGCAGAAGCCCACATGACACCAGCAAGACCCCAATACCAGACGTTCAGATAACATAAAGTAATGGTCCTAGCACCAAACCTATGGAACACCAAAAGGGGCAAGAACCCAGCTGGACCTAGAGGAGCCAGAGACTATACAATTAGTGCGCTCTGACAGGAAGGAGAGAAACCACTCTAGCAGTTTGTCTGTCAGCCCAAAAGAAGCAGAAAGGCGTTGCAGGAGTATATGATGGTCAAGAGAGTCAAAATCTGAGCTGACTGACATCGAAGATGGTCAAGAGAGAGATAGATCTGTCCGAAATTCATGGCGCCATAGAGGTCAGACAGGAGGCGGTCTAGTAGGGTTTCCATAGAGTGATTCTTCCTAAAGCAACACTACCGGGAGGCAGGAAACCATTTATATATAGATAAACAATAGCAACAATACATTCCAGAACTTTAGAAAGAAATGTCACATTTGCAATCAGGCGGTAATTTGCTTAATCGCTTGAATCCAGCCCATCCCGCTTCAAGACTGGGTACAGGATCGAGATTTCAGGTTTTTGGGCCGAAGGTTAAAATGAACACTCGTAGCTCAGCACTCGTGACCTCGCAAAGAGTAGAAAGGAGACAGTTTGTAGACGGATAGTCCGGCGGAGAAGCAGAGGAGATTGCCTGACTGATGGAATAAATCTTTGATGCTAGTTTCTTCAGAAACACGTCGGCTGTAAAAGGTGGCGGAGTCTGTGACCTTTGGCTATCCGACCGTCGGCCACGAAGGTCATTGAAGATAGTCCACAGCTTTTTTGGCTCACCCGATCGTCGGCCGATGATGGCCTCCCAGTATTTCTGCTCCGTTAGTAAGCTGGCATGTTTCGGACGAAGAGGATCCAGGTGTATGGTCTGATCTTTCGGAGATTGCGTTCGTCTGTGAACCCACTTCAGGTGCCGGGCTTGACGCCTAAGGGTTCAGCATTAAATCACGGCAAGAGAGGTAGTGACGCATCTTGACTGAGAGTACTGGGAGAAATGTATCTATAGTGGCTCAGTCATCAGTCATCACAGCCTCGTAGGAGTTAAATAGCTCAGAGACAGTCCGCTTAAAGTTTTCGTCAGTGTCGTGGAGAAGATGATGGTTCCGAAGAGCAGTTCCAAAGGCTGAGGATATACATCTTTTGTGTGTTGGCGGCCATATTGGCCGCAACCTTGGATAGTAACATTCCGACACTATTGCCACTACGATAAATCGATTTCTTGAACTTGAAAATATTATATTCGACTCTTCATTTGCTATTGTAGCTTACCTCTGACCTGATAGATACATATTTTTCTGTTTTGGCAGCCATATTGGGCGCCATCTTGGATAGTAACATTCGGACACTATTGACACTGTGATAATTCGATTCATTGACCTTGATAATGTTAAATTTGACACTTCATTTGTTATTGTAGCTAACCTATGACCTGATATATGCATATTTTTTCTGTTTTGGCGGCCACATTGGCTGCCATCTTGGATAGTAACATTCCGATCCTATTGCCACTACGATAAATCGATTTCTTGACCTTGAAAATATTATATTCGACACTTTATTTGTTATTGTAGCTTACCTCTGACCTGATTTATACATATTTTGTGTTTTGGCGCCAATTTTGGCCGCCATCTTGGATAGTAACATTCCGACTAGAGAGTGACATGGGGAATTTCCCCGCGGGAAAACCGCGGTAACCGCGGTAAATCCCGCGGTAATGGGGACAATAATTGCGGTAATACCGCGGTAATGGGGACAAAATTGCGGCAATACCGCGGTAATGGGGTTTACTCTCGCGGTAATACCGCGATAATGGGGAATGAGCCGGCAATAAACCCGGGTGATGTTGAGAACTTGAGAACTGATAAGGAGATTTTATTAGTTCCTGAAGCCTACTAGTCAGAAATAGTCAGGACTTGGTTAATGCAAACTGTCCATAAGATAATAACAGACTAATGCAGTCAACAATACAAATAGTTTTGTAAGCTAAAAACTGTTATTTTTTAATTTGAATTTGTGTAAACTTTTTGCGCCATATTGGGAATGTGATGTCGTCCTGCGGGGATGGGGTGGGATGGGGAGAAAACCTGCGGGGATGGGGTGGGGATGGGGGAGCAAACCTGCGGGGATGGGGCGGGGATGGGGACAAACCCTGCGGGGATGGGGTGGGGATGGGGACGACTAACTTGGTGCGGGGTGGGGATGGGGACGAGATTGTCTCCCCATGTCACTCTCTAATTCCGACACTATTGCAACTATGATAAATCGATTCCTTGACCTTGATAATGTTAAGTTTGATACTTCATTTGTCATTGTAGCTTACCTATGACCTGCTATATACTGTTTTCTGTGTTGGCGCCATTATTGGCCGCCATCTTGGATAAAATGCACTTTTGGGGGTGACCCCGTGGTCGGATTTTGTGGGATTTTGGATATGTTATTCAGCAACGGAAACTGAGCAGGAAACCGTTTAAAAAGCTTCTGAAGCAATTTTGCCCAGGTTCAACGTATATTTGAGCTAGATTGCTTGGACTAGTAGTATGCATACTGCTACAGCTCAGTCCTGCAGAAGCTTTGTCTATATTGGCCCCATCAGCTGGAATCGTCTTTCTCGAGAGCTGCGGCTCAAGAACCTCAGTTTGTCCCTCGACAGTTTCGCAAGCGCCTAAGGTCTATATTTTATGACAGTGATTTTACTGTTCCGGCTCGGGAGCGACATTGACGAGCTTTTTCTTGAAGTGATGCTTTTTAAAATGTCAGATTACAACTATAACTGCAAAAACCATCGTAGTGTAGCAGCGATTCACTTCAAAGCATCCATAATGCACAGATTTTGTTACGCATATGCAGCATTGAACATTGTTAAAGTGTCCTCATCAAGTGATTTATTCAAAACTGATTCTGTGACCTCCTTTCTATAATGGCCATACCTATAGTCGAGTTAACCTATTAAGATGCTTTGTGCTTCGATACTAAAGTCAAATTCTTCGTAATAGCCTTGTAATAGATTTATCTGACCTTTCAGATATTTGAACTTGATTATTACTCGTATTTGATGGTTTGCTTCGATCTAAATCAAGCGACCATCGACAAATGCATTGTGAATAATAATAATGGCGCTATAGGATTCATTACATGAGATTACAGTAGCAAGAGATGGTTTTAATTGGCGCATTGTTCGATTACAGTTCGCTTTAAATTTTCATCGCTGAATCATTGTTCGTTGTACTAGACTAGCCTGTATAAATAGGTCTACTGGCTTCTTTCAGTGAAGAACTAATAACTTCTACGAATTGTGTAATCAATGGCTGTTCGCATAATTAAAGAAAAGTACAATTCGTAATCTAATGTGAATAAATACTGTTAGAAAGTGCTAAAATAATATAATGTGGTTTTATTGCACTCTGCATTATGTTCACTTCTAAAAACTGTTTTGCACATAGTCCTTTATTCTGATTCCCATAATGGGATTTTTTTTCCAAATACCGTCTTTCACAAGATTTTGATTGAAAACGTACCCAAAGCTGTGACGACGACGACGACAACTACGAGGATTCTTTTGTTGGTGATGATGATGATAATAATGATCATGATGAAGATGATGATGAAGATGATGGTGTGATGATGATGATGATGATGATGATGATGATGATGATGATGACGATGAATCGTCAGCATGAGATCAGACTTGACGTAAACAACTATAGTCCACGTAGACACCTGTTTGATGCCATGTAGCTGTAGTTTGTTCTGGAACATTGAAATGATTGAATGCAGTGAAGCAGACACTCTATGCCATGTATCACTCGTTTTCTGCTTTGCTGTCTTCTACATCTGAAACGCATTGAATATGAAATCCATTTCGCGACTAAGAAATTGACTCTGAAACCAACAAATGGAAAGCCAGCATGCAATAACGGAAGTCCTGCAGCAGGCCATGGTGGAATCGGCAGTTGTAGGAAATGCTACCATAGCGAGCCCAGCTGGAAGTCGAAGACGAGGGGAATAGCTGGGAGCAAGACAGGAGAAAGAGAAGAATGAGGAGAAGTAAAAAGTAAAAAGAAGGAGATGGAAGAGGAGGAAAGGCAGATAGGAATAGTCTACTGTTCTCTTTCCACTCTTGAGCTCGTGTTATTTTCTGCCAACTACAGCATTGGATCAGGCGACATTACAATTAATATGCACTAATTACAATGTAAATATGTCAATCAGAATTGCAAACGATTTAAAATAAATTCGCATCTTTGTAGGTCCTAACTGTCTACTTGGACCACGGATGTTCTCGTATCATAGCTTCTGTCTTCTGATGATACTTTTGCTAACTTTACGATGCGTTTCCTTGAGTGTTATCAGTTATTTGTGTGAGGCAGAGTCTAAAGACCCTCATTTAAAGGCGTTATGCAAACCAGCTGATAAAATGATAAAAAAACTTAGAATTTTTGTTTACATTTTTAATTTTAATTATTGTAGTGAGATCGGACAAGACCATATTAATATAAGTTAAATATATATGTTAGTTTACATTTTATTATAAGATTGCATTGTATTAGTACGGAAAGATGATTGACAGCCGACAGACCCAAGGGAGTGGAAGCATAGGCCACGCCTGTCAAAGGGTGAAGGGGAGAGAAGGCAGAAAGGGGAGCAAGGAAAGAGGGAACGGACCGGAGAGCGCGGTTGGGGGGCGAAAGAGTTGATTGACAGGCGGGGGCGATAGAGAAGAGAGGGGAAAGCGGAAGAGAAGAGATTCGCAGCAAGGGAGCCGGAGAGAGAAGACGGGCTCGGCGGATCGGAAAGAGAGAGTAACAGACGATGCCGCTTTCTTATAAGTTGTTTAAAAACAAGCAGTTTTATATATAACGGACGATGCCGCTCTTTTTATAAGTTGTTTCAAATATGCAGTTTTTGATATACGAGGTGATGAATAATAACCAGAAAACGAAACCCGTCGTGCTCTTATTCTGTTAATGAGTCTCATCGAATTAGTTAAGGACCGACGCGCTGCCGAAGAGCTATAGCCTGCGCTCAGCCACATAGTACACGTAGTACCGCTACCACCATAACTGGAAAGATAGAAGAAACATCTTTTTCAGTACATTGTGCCAGCAGGGATTCACGATATTTGCAGAGAGACCGAACGAAGACTCGCGGAATAGACAGTCCGAGGGATAGACGAACAGAACAACGGAAGCGAGACGACGCGGGATAACCAGGGAACTTCTCAACGGACCGGGCGCGGCGGTATCCTTCGGGACTACGCATCCAAGACGACGGGATAACCAGTGAACTCCTTAACGGACTGAACGCGGCGGCTTCTTTGGGACCACACGTTCTGCTCCTGGAGAAAACGCAAAGGAGAGGAAGAAGACGGATCGAAGGAACAGACGAACAAGACAGCGAGGGAGACGGACGATTCAATCGAAGGAAACGACCAACTGGAGTCGGACGAAACGGATCGAAGGGAACGAACGATTCATCCGACGCAAGGAGACTCTAGTACCTCTGAAAACCCATTCCAGCGGAAGCGGCGGCCTCTTCGGAGCTACACTTCAGACAAAGCTGATAAACCATCGGGTGAGCAGAGTCCAAGTTGTTAAAATTATTGTCAACTGTCATAAAACTGCTAATTGGTTGGTGATCGAAGGGTTATTGAAAACCCGTAGCAATCTGAACTGTGTGAAAGGATTATATAGATATTGTACGAAAGCGTAGCAATTTTTCAGTTTTGCCCTGTTGGCAGTGTGATTATTAAGATTTTGTTTGCCACGTTGGCAGTGTGATCGGTATAGTTACTTTAGTGTAAGCCCCGTTGGCTGTATACGCGTCAGTTGGTTGAGGAATAATAAAGGCAGAATTAAACCTTTCTGTGCCAGTGCAGTCAGCATGTTTGGAAAAATGAAGAGAGGAGAGTTGGGCGAGGAATGCGAAAAGAGAGGAATCGAGTGGAACGGTCTTACTCGAAAGGGGATGATCGAGAGACTGGAGGAGTATGAGAAGGAAGAAGGGAGTGGAGAAGGAACGGAGAATGAAGAGACAGAGGAAGACGAACGCAGCAGGGATCAGTTGAAGCTCGAACTGATTAGAGCAGAGAAGGAAAGGATGGAGACTGAAATGGCGTTGAATCAGCAAAGAGTGCATTTGGGTCTAGTGCAGACTGCTACATCTGTTCCTGCGACTGACCTACCTAACTCTGTAAACTTTTCTAAACTTCCTTCAATGGGCGACGGAGAGGATTTAGCGTCGTATTTTCATTCGTTTGAGAAGGTAGCGAGCCTACAAGGCATCGATGAAAGTAAGTGGGCAAGAATCCTACCCTCACTTTTAAACCCAGCTATACGGTTGCACTACAACAGACTAAAAACTGAGATTTGCGCAGATTACAAGGAGACAAAGCTCGCTCTTTTAAATGCATGCAGAATGAATGCGAAATTCTATCTAGAGAAATTTAAAGCAATGCGCAGAGTAGGGAAACAATCATATTCCCAATTGTTAGACCAGTTACGAGACGTCTTTGGGTATTATCTTGAATGCAGAGAAATTGACAGTTTAGACGCTCTTGTAGACGACATTCTGATGGAACGTGTAAAGGAAACTTTGCCGGCAGACGCCAAATATTTTGTTGAGGCACGTAGGCCTACAAACGCAGCAGAGTTAGTTAACTTTGCAGACATTCAATTTGATTGCGCAAGCGAAGCCAGAAAGCTTGCTCAGAATGACCATAAACAGGGTCATAAATTCAGGCCACACAATGCAGACACGAGAGAGAGTCAGTGGGGGGCTAAGGCGCCCTTCACTAGAGAACCCATGTGGAATAGGCACCAAGAGAGAAATCAGGATGCAAGACCAATGCATTCAGGGTTCCAGAGCGGTCAGCAGGCAGGGAATCACCCAAACACACGCAATACAAACAGATTCAACTCCCATGCGCATGCACAGGTCAGATTTGTAAAACCCAAGTCAAACCATGAAAAGGTAATTGATTATCAACAACAGTTTATAATACCCATGTATGTGAACGGAAAGCTTGTACAGTCACTGCGGGACAGTGGGTCTCAAGTAACTTTGATCGATTCAGAATTAGCAAGAGACAATCCATCTGCCACATGTGAGCCCATGACAATTCAGTGTGCTTTTGGCAACGTAAAATGTGTTAAAACATGCGAAATTGAAATATGGTCCCCAACATTTGGAACCAATCGTAAGATAAAAATCAAGGCAGGGGTTATTCCACACTTGGGAATCGAGATGATAACGGGCCATGATTTATTCGTTTCAAATACGGACTTAATTGATTCGGTGGTGGCCAGTAACAGGCGCAGACAAGACGACTCTTTATTGCCCCACCCCATGACACTAATTGCAACCAGACGATGCGACTATGACGAAGCAGACAAACTGCGAACGGCGGTAGGCCTACAGGAAGATAGGACCGATAGCGCACGCACTGAACTCCGCCCGAGCGGAGGTAATCTTGAAAACCGAGACGAATGCCAGAACCCGGCGCTGATTAACGACAGTTCAAGAGACGGGCCGACAGCCAGGCCGACCGAAGTATATGACCCTAAAGACATTAATGACCAGGCACGGCAGGATACCGAAGACGAACAGAGGCAGGAAAATGACCACCTTCAAACTCACTCGACACGACAGAGAGCGGCAGCGGATGCCACATCTGTTAATCATGAAACCCAACACGATTCAGCGGAAGAGGCTGATAGCGAAGGAAATCAAATGATTGATAGTGTCAGCAGGAGAGAGGAGGGCGATCATACACCGGTAGACCGAGGGACATCTGAAGGGCAGGACCAAGACATAATTACAAACACAGACGAATGGATTAAGAGCGACGCCGGCGGTTTCAAAAACGCACAGCACAACGACCCCACTCTGTTCAACATCTGGAGCCGAGCGAGGGAGGGAGACGGAGACTACATAGTAGACGAAGGTTATTTGTTCAAGACGAATAAAACGAACCAGGACGGAAGAACAGAAACAGCGCAAAAGCGTTTAGTTGTACCACAGGGATATAGGTCAAAGGTGTTGGATATGGCACATGGTTCCATATGGGGAGGCCATAGGGGAGTGCAAGCAACCACGTCACGTATAACCAAGACGTTCAATTGGCCATCAATGACAGCCGATATACAAGAATACGTGCGATCATGTCCAGAATGCCAGAAGACCGCCATCATCAAGAAATCAGAACGGGCGCCATTAATCGAGGTCCCGATAATAGACAATCCGTGGGAGGTCATAGTTTATGACGTCATGGGACCAATCACCCCAAAATCCTCTTCAGGAAAGAAATACGTACTCATCATTGTGGAGCAGACCACACATTGGCCCGAGTTCATAGCTCTCTCGAACGTTACCGCTAAGAGCGTGGCAAAGTCATTAGTAGAAGTGTTTGCACGCACAGGTATACCACGCGTCATCAAGTCTGATAACGGCACTCACTTCAAGAACCAACTTGTAAGAGGCTTACAGGACATGTTAGGCATAGCACCGGTATTTTCTACTGTAGACCACCACGAAACAGCAGGCAGCGCAGAGAGGATGATCCGAGTATTAAGAGAAATGTTGAGAAAGGTTATAGAAGACGACCCCAGGTCATGGGAATGTTGTCTTCCATTTCTGGCTTTCAGCTGTCGACAAATACCCTCCACAGTAACAGGTTTCTCTCCATTTGAACTACTCTACTCGCATGATGTAAGAGGACCCCTCCAAGTCGTGCACGACGCATGGACAGGTAAGCTATACACACTGCCAAGCAAAAGGAGTGTAGTCGAATACCTAACCACGACGCAAAATCACTTAAAAAGAAGCGTCGAATTAGCAACAGAGCACGCCAAACAAGTACGTCAGAAAACAAAGGAGTACTATGACAAAAAGTCGTCAAACAGAGTCTTGGAAGCAGGCCAAGAAGTCCTGCTCCTCAGACATTCAACAGAGAACAAATTGCTCGCCAAATGGGACGGACCATTCTCCGTAACTAGAAAGCTGTCGGCGGTCAATTATGAAATAATGACGGAAAAAGGACCCAAGACATACCATATCAACCTATTAAAGTTATGGCATGCACGAGAGTCGGACGCCCACATCCCAAAGGTCAACATCATACTCACAGCGGAGCCTTGTGAGGAGAATTTTGAATCACTAGGACCCATAGATGACGAAGACTGCGATGATGACGAGTTAAATTTGAAGAATGCAGGACTATCAGAAACACAACAGGATCAGCTGAAAAGCATGTTGAACGAGTTTAAGGATAGGTTTGAAAACAAATTAGGCAGAACAACCCTAATTAAACACTCAATACGACTAACCACGGACAAGCCCATAGCACCGAGATGCTACAGAATCCCAGAAAGCCTACGAGAGCAAGTACACAACCAGATAAAAGACATGATAAAGGACAAGATCATAGAGCCCTCAGATGGACCATATGCCTCCCCCATCGTGTGTGTCCGAAAAAAGGATAACACGATACGCATTTGTGCAGACCTGAGGCAAGTAAATGCGATCACAGTCGCAGACGAGTACCCAGCCAGCGACATGAGATCCATTTTGGATAAAGCGGCAGGAGCGAAATTCATTACAGGCCTAGACTTACAGCAAGCATTCTTCCAAGTGGAACTCGACGAAAAAAGCCGTCAATATACAGGTTTCAAAACCCCATTTGGACTCTTTCAATACACGGTGTTACCAAACGGAGCAAAGAATTCCTCGAAATGCTTCCAGCGCCTTGCAGATAAAATCCTACTTGGAGCAGAAGATTACGCAGCAGCCCACGTGGACGATTTTATAATCTTCTCGCCATCATGGGAGCAACATCTGGCACATATACGAGACATCTTAGGAAGACTGCGAAAGGCGAACCTCACAGTAAAACTAAAAAAGTGTCAGTTTGCGAGAAAATCCATAAAAATCTTGGGACACGTGATTGAGGAGGGGTATGTCAAACCTGACCCCGAAAAAATAAGTGCGATTGCAAATTACCAAGTCCCAAAGACAAAACGACAAGTTAGGGCATTTTTAGGTCTGGGAAATTTTTACAATCGGTTCATTCCTGACTTTGGCACTAAAGCAGCGCCGTTAACAGAACTGACGCGAAAAGACCAACCAGACAGAGTAAAATGGACAGACCAAGCACAGAAATCGTTTAACGCTTTGAAGACAGACCTGACTTCGGACTGCATGCTAGTACCCCCTGACATAAAGAAACCGTTCATTTTGAGATGCGACGCTTCAGGAACCGGACTCGGATCCGTACTAGCCCAGTTAGATCCAGAAGGTGTAGAACGACCCGTCGGATACGCCAGCCGTAAATTAATACCAAGGGAGGCCAAAATGAGTACAGTCGAAAGGGAGCTTTTAAGTGTGGTATGGTCACTGTCTCATTTCCAACAGTATACGTATGGGGCCAAAGTCCAGGTATACACGGATCACAACTGTTTAAGGTGGCTCCAAACAATGGCCAACCATAACCCGAGGCTTACACGCTGGGCTCTAGCTATTCAGAGGTATGATCTGGATATTCATTTTACCCCAGGCCGACTTAACACGATGGCGGATGGGTTGTCTAGAGCTTACATGACCAACTAAAACAGAGTCATGTGTAGTTGGTTCTAATACGCATGCGATAGTTCACATAATAGCATTATCAGTAACATGTATATAAAAATGTTTGCTTGCGGAAAACTACTGGTTTGTTGTATGTTTTCGTTATTATAGATTCGAGAAATCGATCGATCATGTGTTAGGCAGCCTGATGACGTCACTATTCACGAACAATTCGAAAAAAATACCACGACGTCGTTTGTGCTTATGTAATCTAGTAGAAACATTTAGAACCAAGAAAGAACACTCCTAAAGCCTTCTTTACTTGCCGATGCTCAACCTGGAACCATCAGCTTGTGAAGTGGAGAGTTGTAGTGAGATCGGACAAGACCATATTAATATAAGTTAAATATATATGTTAGTTTACATTTTATTATAAGATTGCATTGTATTAGTACGGAAAGATGATTGACAGCCGACAGACCCAAGGGAGTGGAAGCATAGGCCACGCCTGTCAAAGGGTGAAGGGGAGAGAAGGCAGAAAGGGGAGCAAGGAAAGAGGGAACGGACCGGAGAGCGCGGTTGGGGGGCGAAAGAGTTGATTGACAGGCGGGGGCGATAGAGAAGAGAGGGGAAAGCGGAAGAGAGGAGATTCGCAGCAAGGGAGCCGGAGAGAGAAGACGGGCTCGGCGGATCGGAAAGAGAGAGTAACAGACGATGCCGCTTTCTTATAAGTTGTTTAAAAACAAGCAGTTTTATATATAACGGACGATGCCGCTCTTTTTATAAGTTGTTTCAAATATGCAGTTTTTGATATACGAGGTGATGAATAATAACCAGAAAACGAAACCCGTCGTGCTCTTATTCTGTTAATGAGTCTCATCGAATTAGTTAAGGACCGACGCGCTGCCGAAGAGCTATAGCCTGCGCTCAGCCACATAGTACACGTAGTACCGCTACCACCATAACTGGAAAGATAGAAGAAACATCTTTTTCAGTACAGTATGTTTGACTCCTTGTTGACATAACTGGGTCATTTTCTTTTAGCTCGACGTCAATCGAAGTATGGCTTGATTTTAATGACCCTGTTAAGCATCTAAAAGCCGCTAAAAGCCTTTGCCTTAATGCCCAGCGTCACAGTGTATGTGTTTCGACCGACTGCGCTTTCAACAGGAATCCCATCGTCAAAGAAATTAGCACAATAAGACACACGCTGAGAAATTAGCACGCCTCGCAGCTCCCTCTTTAGTCTGCCTTACCTTGCATATTGTCATGTCTAAATATTCTTATATTGATGGCTCAGCGTGTGGTTTCTCGTATCTTCGTATCAATGTATATATAATTATTTTTCTTTCTATCTACCTGTGCCCCACTGTGGTTAAACAGACAATGAGAGTATCTTTCGAAATTTCCTGGCAGCATCTCTGTTGGAGTCGTAAGTATAATAGTGACTCTCTCTCTCCCTCTCTCTCTCTGTCTCTGTCTCTGTCTCTCTCTCTCTCTCTCTCTCTCTCTCTCTCTCTCTCTCTCTCTCTCTCTCTCTCTGCGTTTCCTTTTACTCTCTGACACCTACATTATGGCTGTTTCTTATTTCTTTTTTCTTTGCCATTTGTGTGCATGTGGTCACAAAATGAGAACTCGTCACTGTAAGAAATTCACCTTGCAGCTCCTGTGTCTTTGGTTAGACATGTCTTTGCTAGTTTGCTTTTTCTGTGCTGCTAAAGGCATGCCACCGGTTGCAACTTCTGACGCAGGCATTTTCATTCATTCACCAGTGAGTAAATTGAGACAATGAGACATAAAGAAAGTTCACATTATAAAAGTTCACTGATATTGATTACTAATATTTATCTTATGGATTTTACGTTTCCTACTATTTTCTTCTACATCATAGTTCACCTATAAGATGATTAAAATCTCAGTTGCGTTGCATGACCATCTTTATACAGTGATCAGCTGTATGTCTATCAGTGTACAGTGGTCAGTTGAATTGTGCAACGACCATTTAGGAGAATCGGCAGCAGAGACCTTCACGTCAGCTCAGTAACATTAGTTTTGATTAGTCTGCTTTCCCCATTGACATGATGCAATAATTTTCTCTTAAAACACAGCAATTGATGAAGAATTATGAGAACAGAAACGATATGTTAGAATTAGTTTAAACTTCTATTTTCTATGATGCATTGATGGGCCTAAACAACCGACGAAATACGATTCTTTGGCTAAGAAGAAAAAGAAGTTCGATATTCCTCTCCTAAATTACGCTACGGCACAGCGTAACTGTAAACATAAGTCTGTTTCAATCTATCCACTTCTTATATATTTTACAAACTCTACTTTAACCTATTCACTCTTCCTGAAATTTTTCTGGTTTATCTAAATAAACATGACGTCATTAAGGGAATTAACCAATGTTCGGTAAGAGACGGTTGCCCTTGATCATTTCCTTCGGTCGTCTTCTGAGTAGGAGAATGGTCTTTCGTCGACCAACTCTGCTTTGACGATTCCACTCGGAAAGCCACGAAAGAAGATGTTGTAGCTATCGGAGCTTGGCGCCGGCCTGTTGTAGTTGTCGCTGTCATAATCGTCGTACTGATAAAAAGAGTTTCTCTTTCCGAATCTATTAAGGTAAGTGCAAGCGAGAGCTGTTGAAACATAGGCTACAAAATGTAAGAAGGAAGGGCACAAGAAAAAACCGGAGACAGTGAAATACAAGAAAACGAAGGAAACTAGGGAAGTTAGACGTCAATTTACAAAGGAATGAAGGAAAGACGAATGACACAAAATTTAATAAATACAGTTTCAGTAACGTTTCTAACTGTTGAGCAACACTATGTAGGCAACTCTGTTAAACTGGTTTAGTCCTCCTCAAGCGTTAGCGCTTTGTTCTAATAATTTCAACGTTTATCATCGAAGGAAATTTGTTCCTTTCTCCTCTGCACTTCAGTGTCTATAGCCTATATGCCGCGGCATTTAGTCGAAAACAAAAGCGATTTCGGGCAAGAATTGTCGTCACTGGTACAATTGTATACAACATGTATGAATCCATGTCCAGCAGATATAAATTAGCGAGGAAAAACAAAGGTACTTTGGTGCATAATATGTTTTTCAGCAGTTGTGAGAACTGACAGTAGACCTGGACAATAATTTGGATCATAGTAATTGGACAGCATCTTAGCTTTTAAGTAGTTAAGGTAGGTAGAATTGGCTGTTTGACATTCCAGATAATAATAATTTGCATCGGTTCGAACATATTTGCGATTCCTTCTGAACCACTGAAAGTTAAGTTTGCTATGTCATGTTATTTGGACATGCTATTCATTCATTCATGCATTTATTCATTCATTCAGAGCATCTGTATAGCGCCACTTCCTTTATGTTAAGCACAGTTATAGTTATGATAGTCGTGACGTGTTCAATAAACGATGGTCCTGCTGATATAACACCTTGCGCCTCTGAGTAGTTATCTTGAAGGGGCGCTATATAAATTCCATAGATAGATAGATAGATAACATGCAAGAGCAAATGAATGTAAAACCTTGGTCTTCCAAGGACAGTGTAGTACTCGGTTAGATCAGCCAGGTACTTGCTGAGCTCAGCAACCGTCTTGAATCGATCTGGTCTGACGGGTGGACCATCGCCTATGTTGCCCTCGGTGTCACTGGTTAGCACGAGAGCAACTAGGCAGAGGCAAAGGGCAGAGAGGAGGCACTTCGGGGATCGCTGCGTCGCACGCATCGACGACGATTGTTGGCCAAAGATCAACTGAAAATCAAAGAGAAAATATTCCAAGAGGTGCTTAAGACAGAAGACAGATGGCGCCAATTAGTCATTGAAATCTAGTCTTAATAACGCAAGCACTAGTAAAAACAGGTGACGATAGAACTCTTTGCACCTACACGTGTGTATACATGTACTATGTATAATATATAATATTATAGATGTATATACATGTATTATGTATATACTATTATAGATGTATGGCTCTGTGTATGAATATATGGATATATAATGTATGTATGACATGTATGTATGTATGCATGCAGGCATATATGTATATATTTAAGCATTTATGTATATATGCATGTATGTATGTATATATGTATGCATATAGGATATGTATGTATGATGCATGTATGTATGTATATATGTATGCATATAGGATATGTATGTATGATGCATGTATGTATGTACGTATGTATGTATGTATGTTTGCATCTATGTATGTATGTCACACAATTACTCAACTCTGATGTGCATATACTGCTATGTAAGTCTGCATTTATTGTGTATGCAGGCCTATATGATATGTCTGAGCTGCCTATTGAAAACGCATATTCTACATGTATGTATAGGGCGGTGGTATGGTTATGTTGTTTTGAGCTGTCTTTCGTTTCTCTATGTCGTAATAGGAGCCGAAGCAAAGGACGTGTCGTACATAAGACGCATAATATGTCTGGTAGATCAGGTTTCGATGCTAATAGGCGCCACTAATGGTCTGTTGCGAAGTCGAAGCATTTCAAGTGAGGCACAGTCGGTGCTTCAGCCATTAAAACGACATCTGGTTATAGCAAGAAAGTATTCAGCCGTCGGGCAACGATAGATTTATTAGCAAGTTCGAGGAAGGCGGTTCCTTGCTATAGCTAAGAACAATTGAAAACGACTTCGATGGAAGTAGCGCTGCATTACATTTTGTCAAGATCCTGCTGATGTGTAACTGTAACAAAGAAAAAATATACCTTCGACAAAATAGAATGACTCCGCAACGTTTCCACCTGTGCTCCATGTGTCTTCCCGTTAGAGTCAACTTAGGACATATGAAGCCCATAGGAGAATATGATGGTCGCAAAATTTATGCAGCATATAACAGAGGTTTGCGATTCAGGAGTAGCCTATAGCCTAACTGAATAACAGGGTCTCTGTTGGTACTGAGGACAGCAGAGTAAAGTACAGCACCCATATGTTCCATAGTGGAAAGCAAAGGAGAGGCTTATTTCGTACTCCTCATCCTCTGAAGAACCACTGGACGAATCTAAAGATCCTAGACACCGAGCCAATGCTTCGCTTACTCCAGTTAACCTACATATTCTTCTGCATGGTAACAGAGACACGTGTGGATAAACAACTTGCCCGAAGTCTTCGACTCAAACGTTAAAATACAGAGAAAGCGCGCTAAAGATAGTACACTGCGTTGCAATAATGCAATCATAACAGCAGTGGTAAATTTAAATTTAAGCTGAAATAGTAAACGTAAAATGTAAATGCACATGTTTATATAGCGACAGTATGACCTCCACCCTTGTCCATTTTTCAATGAATTGATTGGATGAGATCCTCCACTACCGCTTCACGTTTGAATGGGTGCCAGACCACGCCAGATCCCCGTGTACGGACCGTGCTCGCCAGATATTAAAATTTTAAATCTCTTAATTAAATGAGACACCCGTAGGACGCGAACCGGTAACCAGACGCACATAGGCGCAAGGGACGTAAGCTTTAACTGATGTAGCGAACTAGTATTCTTGTACGGTCGTTGCGCATTTCGTGTTTTATCGAAGCGCATTAATTTTGATAGAGTCAAATAATATTTCTGTCTGAACGTTTAAGTCGAGCACTTTTGTTCGGAAACATTCGTCATTGGCCAACTAGTACAATGACATCAATTGTGTATAATTGGCTGATGAAAGACAATGGCTTTGCCCTAGAGGAAGATCTTAACAGAGCTGGTTCTTAAGCGATCTTAACTGCGATGGGACGCAATGTGTATGAAATTAATATTAGTCAGATATTTAACAAAAATTAATGAACAATTGAACGCGTGAACCTGGCTATTATTATTATTGCTGTTGCTGTTGTTGTTGTTGTTGTTATTATAATTATTACTATTTTTGCCAGAGGTATACAGGATCTCTCAGGGAATTGAATATTAAATTTTTTTAAATAAAATATCCGGAATGGCCCTATTCGTCGATTTCCTGGCTGGCGAAAGTGCCTCTGAACGCTATTGCGTTAAACCATTGAATTGTTAATATAAAAAAGAAGTTTCCCGTTCGTCCCCAGTGGCGGTGCAGAGCTTTTATTATTAAGCGGCGTATTTGTTTGATCCCCGAAAGAACTTCGAAACAGTGTGTATCCTATCAGATAATTATGGTCGTCATGGTTACCGGACGAAACTGTGTGTCTTCGGTTCAGGTCCCTTTCCCATGGTGCCGGGATGAAGGTCCACGCGGGGAACGTGTATAAACTAGGAACCCAGAATTTACGGCATTCGATGTTGGCACCATGTCCTACTCGAATCGTTGCGTGGCTGGTGGACATTTCCGTGGAATTTCAGTTTGAGAGTTTTACTTCGTTCTCGATTATGTTCATTATGGGTTTCTCAACAACCTTTTATTATTACACTTTCATTTACCTGTTCCTGAATTCATTGAATTGCATTTTTTATTTCGAGTTCCATTCGTCTAGAAGGTATACCTTCCCCGAGCAAGTACTGTAATATATCTCGAGTTATTCTTGCAGTCGTCTCATAATGAAACGAATTAGCATCGTCATGCATTTTTACTCCCTCTTAGATCATAGGGTATGGTTCCCTTATTTGGGCACCTTAAGGATTAAAGCCTCGTATCATATTGATTTTGACACGTATACTTATTGTTTGGTGTTGTTTGGTTAGCTGAAACAGTAGGTAATGAAAATATATTGAATACATACAATAGATTGTAGAACAATATTAGTTGTGCAGAAAAAATGACACACCTCCAAAGTGCCCATATTAGGACATGGTGCCCTAATTTGAGCACTAAATATTTAACGTGTAATAATTATAGTAGTAAATATGGCCTCAATTTGGGCATACAAGGTTACCTAGAATGGGCACTGCCCAAATTAAGAATACCCAATATTAACGTGTAATATAGTAGTAAATATGGCCTCAATTTGGGCATACACTGCCCAAATTAGGAATACCCAATGGTGCCCAAATTAGGCTCTACGCAATACCTCCCTAGGAAAATTTTAAAAAAGTGTGCTCACTTTCTCCCGCATTATCGCTCACATGGGGCGATAAAGCTACACTTCACCAAACATCTGCAAAAAACCGATTGAAAATACATTAAAAAATAACGCGCCCACAGCTACTGAACCATATATCGGTGAACTGGCGAACTGAATGTCTGCGGGTCCGCGATCCGACCTGTGACCGTCGTCCGCGATCTCGGCGTCACGCTATAATCAGACCTGTCCATGAGAAGTCATGTGGCGCGAATCGTTGGCTGCTGCTTTCGTCAGCTCCGTCTCCTGAGAGGCTGCATCAGGTCATTGCCTTTCGAGGCTGCGAGAGCGGCCGTTGCCGCCTTTGTCACCTCTCAGGTTGACCGCTGCAACAGCCTACTGGTCGGTGCGCCCAAGTGTCTCCTGGATTGCCTGCAGTCCGTTCTCAACGCTGCTGCGAAGCTGCTATGCAACCGGAGGAAATATGATCATGTCACGCCGCTCCTCCGTGATGTTCTGCACTGGCTGCCAGTCTCTCTGCGTATTGAATTCAAAATCTGTTTGTTGGTGTACAAGTCGCTTCATGGGGCCGCTCCTGAGTATTTGCGCGATTACTGCATCGGGACGCATTCTTCCGCCTCCGGATTGCGACTCAGATCGCTCGAGAAAAGCGATCTTCGCGTAAAACGGATGAAAACCCGTTTTGGCGATCGCGCTTTCTCGGCGGCCGGCCCCAGATGCTGGAACGGCCTTCCTCCTGCCCTGCGAGCGGCTAACACAGTTGACTCTTTAAAATCTGGACTCAAGACTTATTTGTTCTGTAAGGCCTACCCTGCTGTTAGTTGACTGTGAGGCGCCCTTGTAACGGCATGGCTGTGTTACGGCGCCATATAAATTGTCACTGTTATTATTATTATTATCGAACATCATAGAAAACCGGCATGCTAAAAACATTTACTTCTTACTTTCGAAGCGCAATTTTCCGCCGACATAGTTTGCTGTTTTATAACAGCAATATATAGAGTTAATAATATTTCCTAGAAGGCACCACCCTATGTCGTCTATATTTTGAGATGCAAGGGGGTGCCCATGTTAGGAACCTGCCCACATTAGGGTCATCCACCCTACTTGGGTCTTTTCTCTTGCTCGAGTCTTTTGTCTTTTATAGATCTTTGTCTTTCTTAGGTCTTATCTGTGTCTTAGGTCTTTTTCTCTTTCTAATGCCTTTTAGCCCGCAATAGACGAATTCCAAAGTAAGAAACTCTCGTAACTGTCGGATAGCTCGATCTGCCAGAATTGGACTAAGAAATGAAAAATGCGAAAGGCAGAATTTTATCCTACATGTAAGTGCCATGTTCAACTAATATTGTAAAAGTCATTATACTCAAGAACTATTGTCTGCGTTCAGATTTAATTTGTTAGGATGAGTAAGTGACTTACCATCTAACGGAAACACCTTCTTTACCGTAGAAAAGAGTTTTCACTTTAAAACTACGACGAAGTTCGAGGTAAAACAATCTGGTCGTTACAGAACTGGTCGACTATACAGCTAGCTGCGTCTGATGCGCATTTATAGATGCGGCGTTGATCACTCATGGCTCAATTCATCAACACAAGCTCCTCTTGCTCTGTATGCAGCTCAAAGACACCGAACGTCCGTGTAGGCCGCAGCTCTGTAAGCCACCTGCATATTGAGGAAAACTGACATACACGCACACATGCAGACGCACAGACAGAAAAAGACATTTACAAATACACAGATATAACATACAATCACACCAATGACGTTCACAATACGCAGGTATCAAGGCAGATACACAATGAAGTTATCAGTGGCGGCGCCAGACATTTTATTGTCACCAGGGCACATCCAGGGCGGTCATACAAGTAACCAGCGCAGAGGGCAATTTATGGGGAGCCGCGAAGGTAGCTCGAGCTGACATGGTGACCATGCATAATGGTGACCATAATAATTTACCAGGGCAGTTGCTCTGTCTTTCCCTGGTGTTAGCGCCGCCACTGGACGTTACGTATGCAAATTTGCAGGATGGCAGATTGTGTCAGATTGTAAGAGACGGACAGGCCTAGAGATGCTCAAAGAGACATAGAAGCACAAACAGACAGTCACAACAACACGGGTATACAATGACACAGAGACAGGTGTTCAAACAGATACAAAGGTGAATCCATAAAAGAGACAATCACTCACACATAAAAAGATAGACATGATCGTTGTACAAAGCAAGACTAACGTAACGAGACATTTTATTAAATATACATCAAAGTCGGGAGTTTCTTTTGCAGACTGCACAAATAAACAAATGGAGTCGATATGAACTAGGTATTTATTATTTCCTAGATGCGTTCATTTGGTCGTTAAATATGTAGATTATGGAAGATGGTTTCGTTGCTTTTACTGTACATTTTTGTGGTCTGCGATGCGTTTCTAAACATTCATTGTTTCTACATGTCATTACATTTCTGTCAAATATTTTTTAAATTTTGAATCTTTATATTCATCCTAACTAACCAATGCATAAAGATTATATTCATCCTAACTAACCAATGTTACTGATGATCAGAGGTACTTATATGACATAGTAATTCATTCATGTCTTATATGCATCTACCATGTCTTATATGCATTTATCTTATAATGGCCTTACCATGCTTATAATTATTTACCATGTCTTATGTTAATAATTTATTATTTATCATGTCGTGTAGGAGTTGTCCTTGACTGCTCATGTTAACAATGCCTGCCGTTCATGCTTTGACCTCCACCTATAACTCCGCAACATCATCTGCCGTTCCCTGTCCTTTCAAGCCATCCTTACTTTAATTCACGCCCTCACCTGTACCAGGGTGGACTTTTGCAGCGCTATTTCTACTGGACTTTCACTGGCTAACATTTCGCAGCTTTGACCATATGGCTTTCTTTATGCGGAAAACTTTGTACTGGCTCCCCATCCAGCCGCATAACTTTAGTTGTTTCGTCAGCCCTACTCCACCATACCTTCGGGCCTTCTGCAATCTGGTCTCCTCGGTCCTGGGTCAACTGTCTCCTCGGTCCTTCGGTCGGCTGTCCGTGAACTTCTGACTGTCTATCGAAGGCGTAAAGCTCAGTCCAGAAGCTTTACCTATTGGCCTTTTGGGCACACCAAGCTGGACTTGTCTTTCTCGAAAGTTGCAGCTCGAGCTCCTCAATTTGACCCGTCCACAGTTTTGCATGCGCCTAATGTCTGTATTATTGGACAGTGATTTCACTGGTTTGGGTCGGAGCGTAACAGATGAGTTTATTCTTGAAGTGACTCTTTACAAATATCAGATTGCAATTACAATTATAATTGCAATTACCATGCCTTATATTAATTTACCCAGTCGAATATTAATTTACGATGTCTTACTTTCGTTTACCAGGTTTACGTTCATTTACCATGTCTTTTGAAGATACTGCAGGGCAGCAGTGGCGTAAGGAGAAGTTTCCGCGTCCGGGGACATGACCTTCTCGTACCTCGGTCGCGGACTGCTACTGCCCAGCATCGTGCCTATTCATCTGTTGGTCCAATGCTCTGGAATTACCTTCCCTCTACCACTCGGTCTGTGATCTTAACTGGGGTTATTTCGGCCTCTTCTCGTTGTCTTAAGATGTTTCTTTTTCGCAGGGTTCTTCGCACTGGGAGCGCTTCTGATTAGGTATTGTGAGAGGCGCTTTATAAATTTCTAAATACAATACAATAAAATACAAGTAAATAATTTTTCAAGCTTTTGCGGATGCAGACGCATCTATTATTTTGTCAAAATGGATTGATCGAGAACCTCCTTTTTCAATGCTCAGAATCGCCAAATTAGACTCAATTTTGGCTCACTGTGCTTTGTCAATGCGTCAGAATCAACTTCAGCTTATCAAAAGGTGATTTTACTAAAAACGTGGCATATATTTCCAGCGATGAAAAATCATTACTTATGCGTTACACAGAGAAGTAATGCTTTTGACGACAATACCCCAGTGACGCCATCAAACAAGTAATTTATTGATGAAACGTGCGAGAACATTTTCTTTCTTTTTCTGAACCCCACACGCTAAATTAAATAACTTGGTAGTCACTATTCTTGCCACAATTTTAATTGAAACCAAAGTTGTGCTTAGTTTTGAATTTAAAATCTTGAATTATTGAGTTTATTAATACAATTTCTGTCGCGTAGTAGGCTACTTACCAGTGAAAGCTTATTTTGCGCCCCCATGTGCTGAGTCCGGGGGCGGTTGCCCCTCCCTTCGTTACGCCATTGATTGGCAGTTTTTGCGTGACTAGGTTGCATGTGGTTCGTTCCACGACTGTGGTTCGCGCCGCGACTGCGGCACGTCCGTTGTACGCTAGCCCAGCATAGTGGGATTTTGCTCGTCAGCAGAATAAAAACGGCTTCAATCCATCGTAAGTAGGATGATCCGACGGGGGTATCTCCCCGTAGACAGCCCAACCTTTGATCGGCTCTGTCGGCTGATACCGGTCTCTTCACAGCTGTTCTAAACAACCCGAAGCATGTCATGCATAAGTTGCTCCCACCAAGGAAATCAACTACCTATGCACTTCGCCCACGGTGTCATGACAGGATCTTGACTCTCATTGACAATAATATAAGGAAAACATTTTTTAGGAAGACAGTGATCAGTCCGTAACAAAAAGGAACCGGAACTCCAGCTTCAGGCGCCATGTTAATGTAATAATGTAGCTAAATACTTGGTGAAAATAACGTAACGAAATGTTCCTGCCAAAAAGAACCGGAACACCAACCAATCCCTGGATCCATTTTAGGAACATAGGCCTCAGTTCAGACCAATTAACTGATATTAACAGTCATGGCACTAGTTGCACATGGTCACCGCTTGGTTTGAACGCTCGACTGTTAATCTGAGCGTGCGGGATCGAACCTCACCTGAGACGGAAGGGGGGGTTAGCTAGGGTGGTTCACAAAAACCAAATTCAAGCTAGAAACCAGGGCACCCTCTCAGTTTGTTAGACCTGTCAATAGTATTATTGAGATAAAATTTCAGCATCTTATTTCAGCTGGAAGATGGTGCTCAATGACGTAGAAATATTACCATATAGTAGCATTAGCGGTAAATCTTGATGCCGTGTAACTTGGTCAACAACTCAACATTTGTCATGGAGATGAGCTTCAAATAGTTTCTGTTGTGTTTTACTACTTACTTACTTACTTTCTGGTATTTTGAACAGAGTGTAAAGTTCTTGTTGAAGGTCATGGTGTCTACTTTCTGTGTTTTTGGCAGACGTGTTTTCACAAGTGAATTTTCGAATTTACCATTTGCCAATGAAATTTAAGAGCTCATATTTAACACTTTAACTTTTCGGTGTGCCGAAATTAGCCTGTGGGCAGGATACAATGGCCATTCATAATCTTCTGGAGTTGTGGAAAATCTCTGACAAGGTTCAAACCCTGAGCTTTGATATCTGTCAACACTGAGTTCTTCAACGGAGTGTGCGTTCTGCTGGAAGACAAGATATGTCGAGAGCTCCTGTGGTTGGCCTGCCGTCACCATGTGATGATTTTAGCTAAAGTATTCACCTTGTGCTGCGGCACCTTGTGCCATCTAATTCATCACATATTCCAATCTTCCAGACATATAAAGCTGCTTGGGAAAGTGTGATACAGGACTGAATGTCATATTCGGCACTGAACCCTACAATGAAACAGCACTCAGTTTTCTCAAGAAGTTAACTGAAAGAAAATCAGATTCAGAGATAAGAGGTCAAGAACTCATTGAGCTGAAAGTGGTTGTCTTGGAAGTTAGCCTTCAATAATTCACTGGAGAGCCCTGGGCCAATTCACCACGCAAGTTGGATGGCCACGTTACTGTATGCCATCAAAATCTACCCTTTTCGTGATCAACGTGGTGTATTCAATCTAACGAAGAAGAAAGAAACTCAGATTCATGTGCAGCTTTGCTGCCCTTCTTTATGCAAAAGCATGGACAAAAGCCTCACTTGCTGCTGAAGATCGTGGACAAGATCTGTCACTTTGTATTAATCTAGGAAAACACGAGTCAGTTGACCCCGAGATCAGCGTTGCTGCCAGGAAGGCCCTAGAAACCACTAGTGGTACCGTTCAGATGAGGCTGTAGGTCTGGCACTGGTCTCAGACCAACTTCCAGTAACAGATAAGGTGAATATTGTTCACAGAGTAACTGCAAAGCCTGGTGAAAGGAAGGTGAGAGGTGATGCTGCGGTACTGAAGGAGGGGGCTTGCCTGGGTGATTTTGCAACCAAGTGAAAACTGACACTGCTGTCACACCTGAAGATTAGTGATTACTTTCTTACATTTCCACAAGAGAAATGGATCGAGAATGAGGATTACAAGCAAGGTAGAGAGAGAATTCAGCAGTTGAGAGTGGTGAACGACACGGCTCAGAGGTGTGTGAATTTGCTCGAGGAATTCAACCAACTCATCACCAATAATGAAGAAAATCAGTGTCTTCTCCAAGTGGTCGTGGCAAATAGGAATGCTATTTGCCTCAAAACAACAAATAAGTCTGTTGTTGACGCAGTGCTTGCAGTTTCTAGACTCTAAGACTGTAGCGAGTGTTGAAGTCATAAAACCGGAACAATCGACATTCATGGTTAGAACGATGTGTGTTTTTTAATTTTTGACATTTCCAATTCTTCAAACTTACTGAGATTTTATAGATCAACTTGACTAACTGTTCTATTATCACAAGTGTTGTCAAATTACAGTAATATTTGATTTGTCGTAAAATAAAATACATTCGTACGGGAATGTATGCTCAACGCATTCATTTCCACAATTAGTGTCTTTTATCGGTATCAGGCAAATTGACACAGTCCGTGAGCACCGTCTTCCCGTTGGAATTAAAAGCTGACATTTTGTCTAAATAATACTATTGATAGGTCTAACAAACTGAGAGGGTGCCCTGGTTTCTAGGTTGCACTTTGTTTTTGACCATGCATCTGTGAACCACCCTAGGGTTAGCGCGTACGGGCCCTGAGCAACCCCTTCGTGCACAGCTGCTCAGCGCCATCGACTAATACTTCGTCATTATATACTAGCGCTTAACAAATTCAGAACTAATAATAGAACAGAAACTTCACACGATCGCTTGTTTGAACGCTCAATTAATTAATTCAGAACAATGTACAGAGAAGTTAACAAAGATCAGTCGTTATAAAACAGAAAAACCTAGCAGGCGACTGTTGAACGCATAATCAAATTCAGATCAAATTTCGGACGAAACAACAAACGAAGAACAGAATCGGAGAACAGCCTAAAGAGTCCACGAATAACGAAGAGAGTTAATGAAGCAACGACGAATCTCTTTACATAAAGTCGACGACCTTGAACTAAAGTATATGCATCAGTCAAAATCAGCCGCATTCACAACCGTAGTTTGGACTGCACAAGATACTAAAATAACGCCTCAATTCCTCTTACATATTGCTCGTCGAACCCCCTATTGGGTAACTTAGCAACCCACTGCAACAGCCTCGACTTCATCTATAGTCAATATTGCATCACGAATTTTTAGAGGAACTTGATAGTGAGAGACAATGAGGGAGAAAAATTAAAAGATGGATAATGGATATAGGTAAAAAGATTCGTGATGAAGGTTCGGTGTTAACGCAATTCGCTCTGTGCTGAGAAGCCCAGAACTTTACAGATTGCAGTCAAAGACTCGACTGTAGGCCTACTCAATTCATTCCGACTCATACAGAGGAGCAGTCGTTCTACTTGAGTCGATTTCGAAGCTTATGATCAAACGAGATTAAAGATTTATGATCATACAAGATCAGCGATCCATGATCAAAACGAGATCAGCTATTTTTATGATCATGAGAGATCGGCGATTTATGATCAAACGAGATCGAATGCGACCATATACTTGATCTGTGACGATAATTCCCGGATCAATGTGCTATCTTATCTAGGATCTCTTATCGGAGATCATATTCTCCTATCTAAAAATCTCTCATCTGAGATCTTCATCTGAGATAGGCAGCAATGAGAAGATCTCTCAACAGTTGTTGTTATGGGGGTGGGTGACGTTCAGTCGTTGCTAAAGTAGAGGCTTTGCATTGAGTAGAGTCTGTCGATGGGGTTAGACTCCAGGCCGGACAGCTTGCCACTGCACAGAGACTTGGAGTGAATGCCGCCGCCGCCAGGTGTCAGCAGCGCCTCATCAGAATCAATGGCTCCGTTGTTGATCGATGACGTCATGCCCATGTCGTACGTCATGCCGCTGCTATCGTCTGCCAGAACAACAGTCAATATTTAACGGCATGTATGCAGTGATGCATGCGTGTATGTGTGTATATTTGCATAAATGCATTAATGTATGTATGCATGTATGTGGGTATGTGTATCCCTATTATAATAGAAGAGAAATGCCATGCAGTCCTGTTATTCTGAGGTGAACATTTTTGTCATGCAATAGACTCATTTTGTTTCAGTAGGTGGCGCTGCGTTGTTTTTAAACAGTCGCGTAGTTTCAAATTTCCGCGAAAGTCTATTGCCGTGCTGTTCAACATGGGGCACGCGGGCATGCGACTCGCGGAATGATTTTCAAATTCTTTTGAACCGTTTTAGGATATGGTATATAATAATAATAATAATAATATAATAATAATAATAATAATAATAATAATAATAATAATAATAATAATAATAATAATAATAGTAATAATAATAATAAAATAATAATAATAATAATAATAATAATAATAATAATAATAATAATAATAATAATAATAATAATAATAATAATTAATAATAATAATAATAATAATAATAATAAGAATAATAATAATAATAATAATAATAATATTAATATTCGTTTATTAATTCAAACTAACAAGTAGGCCTAGGCGTAAGATTACAGATGATAACAAGTTTAACAGGAGTCGAATTTAACCGTATGACAGCCTCCTCGTTTTACAGTCGTCCCCAGGGTGTGGAAGGCTGCGTCAACCAAACTAAGGGCTAGCGGGTATCGAATCCGCGTCCTTCTGATCTTCGTCCCAGCGTCCCTTCGTCTTTTCGTGTAAAGCCTAATAATTATGCTATTATCATCTCCGCACAATTACTATCACATCAAAAGATCCCCCCTTCATTACACCGGAAATAAAACGCATGCTTCGACTCAAGAACAGATTCACGAGAAAAGGGAAAATAGAGAAAGCAGAAGCTCTAGCCCTCTAAAGCTAAAGCTATCTCTAAAAAGAACACCTCATTCCTCAAACACGCTAACCCTCGTGAAGGAGCTGAATCACTTTGGAAACAAGTCAACCAAATTACAAAGAAAACCAACCATGGCGACCTCCTATCTTCACTCAGTGCCGATGATCTCAACAACTACTTAGCCAACGCTTCTCATGATCCCAATTACTCTGCTCCTCTCCTCAAGTCCACCGCTCTCTCAGAGCAGATCGACATTACCGAAAGTTTAATCTTTCATCTACTTGATCATCTGAAACACACTGCAGTTGGTGATGACAGTCTCCCAGCCTGGTTTCTAAGACTAACGGACCCCGGCTACTCTGGAATACTAACAACTCTAATTACCCAATCATTAACACTGTCCGTTGTTCCTAACCAATGGAAAACTGCCATAATCTACCCAAAGCCTAAAACTCCCCACCCATCCCAACCATCAGATTTCCGTCCAATCTCGGTCCTTCCAGTACTATCTAGACTCGTTGAACGCATAGTTGTTCACGCTTATATCTATTCCAGCTTTGAACATCTGCCTAAACGATGATTGGCGTCATTTCAAGGATCATATAATTATTATATACACTTAGTTAGAGTAGGCCTACAGTAATTGTCGTATTCGACTGCGCTAACATTGCTTGCCTATGTCATTTACTAATTATGCTTCAATATCAGAGCGTGCACTGTAGGCCTAATGTGAGGTTTTAAAAGAGAGCCACTTCTATTAGACTCTATAGACCTTTCAAATAGGACCTAATTATGTAAGAGTTATGCTTAAGTAAGGGTTGACTTGAGATAATAAATTTTAGACCAATTTTGTTTTAAATTTAACTAATATTTGTGGAATCGAATGACGAAATCTACCTTGACAGATGGGAGATGTGAACTTCGTCCGTTGACCATCACTTAGTAAGACTTTGCGTTCGAACAAATGCGAATCGCTAGGTGGCACTAAAAGTCAATCATTGCACAATCTTGAAGTTATAACGAAAGCCCATAAAGCGAAAAAGCTTAGCATGCGTTAAGTACCTGCTATTCGCTAGAGGGAAGCGTTGAATCAGAATCAACCATCTTATTTGGAACTATAGGATTCGATGAACCAAAATTACAAATCGAACCCATTATTTTGTACCATGACTGATAACGAGTTCATTTCTAATTTGGATTTTATCACAAGAACAATAAACTAGCTGACAAACTTAAAAGGAAACATACCCTATAATTAAAATGTATGGCAAACAATGCAGCCAAAACTTTAGCAAACGTTATTTCACGGTTCAGAATCTATGAAAATAATCCTGGAAAATCTTATAAGCAGTGTTTCGGTTGTCGGATGGTTGAGGGGTTCAACCCTCTAGCTATTATTCGTCTAAACCCTCAGTTAAGTAACTGAAAAGAACTTGGGAAACAGGTTTTGACCCCTCTCTATCTCTTTCATGGTATCAATTACAGCATTGAATGTAGAAAAATAAATTATTTTTGGTTTTAAGCGTGCAGGCATGGTGCTTTGGACAAAGCCACTTGACAATCAACGAAAAGAAATGAAAATATATAGTTCAACATTTTTTTGTAAACTCAAGTGTAATAGTTCTGTAAATTGGGCTATGTTTTATGTTGTTGCAACATATTAACAACACTAGATTTTGATCTCGGTTCGAGTAGGCCTACTTTGGTAAACTGTAAAATTGTAGACCAGAGCTCGTTTTCGACAACTAGAACACTGCTCATATTAAAGATACTAAATCTGTAAAAGAAGCAAAAGCTGATTATCAGACAGAATTAGAGTAATTCGTTTGCATCAAACCGATAGCCTAGGCCTATTCTATTGCAATCTAAAGACTTCTATAGCGCCTTTTGATAATGCATAAAGCATCAGTGAATCGAAGCAGAGAACCAGAAGAAAGAAATAAGTGAATTTGTCACTTTAAGGTAAATCGTAGCCACAAATTGTAATCTGTTGAAGTAGCACGGTCTGATCCTATTGGTCAGCGAAACTAGACTCAGGTAACTTAATAAGGTGCTCAAGATGAAAGATGTAAGATTGACCTACATTCTAAGCGAATATTCGTCTATTCATTCAGTCGTCTAAACTGAGAATAATGGTTACAAGACAAAAGAAAAACGAACCAGATAAGTCGTTGCTGTTTTCGCCAGGTGGCGCTGGGCTTTCTGAAAAACATGAAAATTACTTTGAGTTAGCGTTGATAGTTCTGCTGAGTGAATTGCACTGAAGTGATCCTTTTTACAATAATTATTATTGCTGAGGTTTAATAGAAAGAAATCGCTCTGTAATTACTTAATGGTATATGTGCAAGTCTATTCTAGACATGTCTATAGCGCCGTTATAATCATACACAGGCTGGAATAGATGGGAACCACGTGGGCTCTATAAGGAGCCCATATGGAATATAAACCCTAAATCGTAATCGTAATTTCCAAACTTCTAAACCGCCACTCGAAAGCCTATCGGAGGGCTCCAGCTTATTCACGACAGTTTTGCTCCATATCAGTTCGCTGGGGTGGACCTGATGAGTGGCCCAATCAATTCATTAGTAGATTTATCGAATGATCAATTCATCCGTCGATTAATTAAATGAATTATTAATTCCTTGAATCATTCATTTCATGAACATATTCAAGGATTCGGTGAATTATTGATTGACGTGAGGATTGATTTACCACTTATTGATTGATGTGAGGATTGATTTACCACTTATTGATTGATGTGAGCATTGATTTACCACTTATTGATTGAAGTGAGGATTGATTTACCACTTAGTCCGGTTTCGTCATCCTTCTTCTTTTTGTTCTTGGAATTTCCTCCATTCTTCTTTTCCTTGTCTCCTGATTGGTTGTCCTCGGTCTGGCGCCGTGCCAGCTTTTTCATCTGCAAGCAACGACCTTGAGGATTTTATCATATAGCGCCTTCTACCTATCAAGTAATTGCTGCTTTCACTGTGCCCTCTCTATGTTTGGAACCTCATCGCTAAAATTTTAGACTGTCGGTGTTTTAGCAAAGGGAAAATGGTGTTTGACTTCGGCTATCGTTCCTATAACTACAAATATGTGCAACTACATATCTAAATATGACATGAAATTCAATGCACAATAACGATTCCCAGGCAACAGCATAAGATCACAAGAACAGTGCAACATGTAGCAGCTTAAAGCTTATCAGAGACCTGGCCTTTGTGTCTTATTTACCGCTTTCATTTGTTTATGTATCTTAAATAGCATACTACTTGCAATAATGATTTAAAAAATCAATAGTTTGCATAAAGGTAGCCTACTATTTTTAGTGGTGTAAATGACATCGATGATAATATAATTACAAACTATAGTGACAACAGATTAAAGGGAGAAAGGTTCGACTTCACTCGAAACATTCGTCCATTTATCGAATCATCATCATCATCATCACTGAATCCCCTACACTCATCTATCATCCATGGATCTCCATTGAAGCACGACGCGTTGGTAATGACAAGCGACTTGACGCATGACTAACCTTAGCACGCTGGTTCTGGAACCACACTTGTACGACACGTACGCTCAGCCCAGTTTCAGCAGCCAGTGTCTCTCGCACCTGCAGACAAAGATCACGCATAGAGATACGACAGATATTGGCCAGGACATCAATGGCCTGTCGGATGAATTTATTCAGCCTCTCGCAATAACCAACAATTACATAGCGCATTTATTACCAACATAAAGATCAAACAGATGTCCGATGCTGCTGAAATTTTCAATAAAACACGATAGTGAATTTGACGTCTTTCACATCATAATTTATTTTAGCACTATTCGTATTTGTAAAAGTAAATAATCTGAAGAAGATGAATGAGATCAGATGCAGAGATAGTTTTGTAGAATGATAGAAGTCAGCTCTGTCTCTTGTCGCTGCTGCTCAATGAATGATTTATATCTCGTAGCAAATAGATCTATGTTATTGTGGTTGCTTATGTTTTTATTAAAAGCCATGAAGGTCACTGAGCCCTTCACTATATATTGGTTCATACGCATCTCTATGAAGAAATTAGGCTACAGCTCAATAGTCCAGTGGTTAGTATGCTGGACTGTCAACTTAGAGGTCAGCAGTTCACCAAGACAGCAACATATTTCGAATTTTCTACTCCACTAGCATACTCAACTTAAAATGAATAGGAAGCTCAGACAGTGAGGAAGAAGCTTGTCTATCCGCCCATCATAACATCATAAACCGAAGCTAAGAAAAATTAAGTCGCTATCACCTTATAGGCTCATACATGATTGCATTAGGGACTGATCCTCTGCAACGTCACTATTTACACTGTCTTCTTGTTTTAGAGTTGTAGGGCAATAATGGCAAGTTAGTAAATGTTAATGTAAAAGTTAATTAAATGGATGCATCTATGTAGGAGTTTGTAGGTACGAGGAGTTGGTGGATGAACGCCCACTCTTTCAAGCAAACCCCGATCGTCAGCCGTATTCGGAAGCGCAAGTGACTTCACTTTCTCAGCATATGTTCGTTTCACCAGAAATGTATACATTTTATAGTTGAGTTACTATGAGGTGCTTTGTTGTAGAAATCTCGAAATATGTTTCTACCCTGGCGAAGATACGATCCCTCGAACCCTCTGTTGACAGTTCAGCCTGCCAACCAGTGGACTATCTTGCAGGCTCTATACAAATTATTGCATATGTTGTCAGAATTAAAAAGTCTATTAGTAGTGTATGGTAGCTGGAGTCTGGAGCCCTTTGCACGTGAGTGTGCATGTGTTTGTACGCATCCATACCGGTGAATATGTTCGTATGTATGTGTGCGTATATGCCTGTGTGCCTCTGCCTCTATGCGTGTGTTGGTTGAGTGCCAGTGAGATCATGTGCTGCACGTTCTGCAAGCGGCTCTTGTACTTGAGCAGAGAGCGATATTGGCATCATTCGCGTCACTTGGCAATGTGCTCTGGACCATGACGGGTGGGGTCTAAGCCATCGATGAACTCTGACCTTTCGACATGGCTTCGGATTGACCTCGAACGACGCCTTGAACTTCCTCCTCTGACTCGTTGTTAGGATGGTCCTCGGTCGCTTCGGTCCCTTCGGTTGGTCGGCGTCACAGTCATCGAGGCTGCTCTCATCACCCGCTGCACAACACCAAAGACATTCGTACAATACAATGCAATACAATAAAATACAATGCAACTGTTATTTGATTATGTCCTCCTTACAAAGTTCAGAAGTGCAAAGTTGAAATCGGGTAAGCATTAGGAGCCATAAGTAGACTGGAAAACGCAAGTTTTCAGTTCAGAGCTAAAGGCAGTCATTTGCAGAGGTAGGAGAGTTGCGAACATGAGAAGTATAGAAAGTCCAGATGGAGGGACCGGCAACTGTAATTGAACGCCGGCCAAAGACCGGTGTCTTTGTACCAGAAACAACATATAGACTACTTTCCAGCAGAGGCTAATCGAAGAGATGGTCGGCCTTTTACAGAGCTGCAGCGTGTAACCATGGAAGATGAATAAGACGACAGACGATTCGTAGAAATGGTCATATCAGTATAATAGTAATTAAATGCAGGTGTTAATGCCACTTTATGCCACTTCAAGTATGTCTATAGAGCCTATTCAGTACCGTTGCATGGTAACGTTTCCTAGAGATAATATTATTTATGAAGTTAAGCGAACATAAAGCAATTTAACGTACAACAAAAGTCAATACACTTGTTCACACACTGCTCGAGAAATGCTCAGAAGTGTCGTTCCGACGTCAATTGAGTGGTAAATAGGACCACGGCATTCCAATGACAGTAGCCTACTTGGTCGTTGCGTGTTTAGCATTTAGTCACTGACCCTATTCACTTGGAAATTCGACTGAGAGCACCTTTGCCTGGAAATCTGAAGTGGCATAAATGAAGTGGTGCTATATATATGCTTTGAATTGTAATTGTAATTAAAAATTAATATGGCGCCAATTAAAGAGCAAACTAATCAGAGGCGTTCTCTGCGCTAAACTAAAATGCTAATGTAATTAAGAACTGTAATGTCATCAGTTAGCACAACAAGGCACAGAAAACAAAGCGAATGATTGATTGATTGATTGAATGGATTCACCCTTTCAACCTCCCAACTTTTGTTGAAACTCATTTATCGCGCCAAAAAGAATGCAGGTCTGAGTGGGCGCAAGTTAGCGTCGTATTCCACACAGGACACCCATACAAGTACCAACTAGGCTCCACAATTTTCCTTGCATTTGCCAACATTTATCATTAAAACCAACCGGTCATCTTGTCATGCACTAATAACGCTAAGCCATGCATGGAAACCATCTTCTTGTAGATCTCTTCAGATCCCGACACTTGGCCGAATAAGATTCATGTATGTATAATGACCATTTTTATAGCGCCTTACAAGAACCTCACGAAGGCGCTAATAACCTGATGAAGGCGAGTGAAGACGTGCCCCATGATAACCAAGATCTAGCTGGGTCGGAGCCAAGAAATAAGGCATGAAAGCCAGTTGAAAGAAATTTGCTTAAATGGAATAGTACTCATCTGCATGAAGACAAATAGAGGAGCTTCAGTGTACTTGTCGTTCATGTTGCTTAATCTCAGCTTTGGGGTCGTCCATTAATTATGGCAGTTTTTTACCCCTCCCCTTGTCAACAACTGTCAAACATTGACGGACCCCCTAAAGAATTATGTCAACAATCCCAGAACCCGCCCCCCTACAAAAAAGAAACAAATGGCTCAATACATGTAGAATCATTTTTTTATTTTACACTAAAAAATGCAATCTCAAATTTCAAAATATATGAGTTTAGTTTATTACCAGCGTTTTAGTAGTTTTAAACATTAAGCACTTTATACATTTTTAGCATTTCTTAATGTTTTTGCTACCATTTTGAAGGGTCTGTGTTGATTTATTGGAGAAAAATTTCTTGACGTCAAGTACCTGAACCCCTCCCCCTTGTCAACAACTGTCAAACTTTTCTAAACCCTATTTTGTCGACATAATTAATGGACGACCCTTTTCCGGAGACATCAAACGAATAGTCGAGAGTCTCGAGACATAACAAAGACAAAATAATTATCTGGGTGATTGCAGTTGGTGTGACGAGCACAGCAGTGATACAACCCTGGTGCAATTTGTAAGTTGGAAGCAGTAGGGGAAATACCGGGATTAGTATGAATTTAGTAACTACATCTATGTGTTTTGACTGCGCGTTTTTTTAAATACACAACGGAACTAAAGCTGTTTAAGAGATTTAAACAGATGTGATGTAAGATAGGCTGCAAACAGTGAACACGATCAGCGTCATTGCAGTGAGGCTTAGCATTGATTACCCTCGGTGCTTCAATCACTAATTAAAATTAGGTAAGAATTTCTAGAATAACATACGAGTGTATAGATGTACCCCATGACAACCAAGATCTATAGTGAATTAGACTGTCGGGCGAAGTCTAAACCCCTCAGGTAGAGCAATACAGCTGGCTCTCCCCTCACCGACCGCCGGCCTGATAGGCCAGTGGACATGTCATACGATGCTGGTCAGTGCTGAGAGCCTCCCAGCCAATATATTGCGAACAGCTCCGCTAATTACGAAAGTCAAAACCCTTCGCTCGACGGCCGCAGAGTTTCATCAAAATTTCAATAGGAAATAGCATCCGCGCTGGTCGCGGTCAAACAGCCAACCTACCGGATTTAATATCGCGTCTATTCGAGCTACCTGTCCTAATATAACATCTTCATCCTCCTTCTCCTCCTCATCCTCCTTCCCATCCCTATTCTTTGCCTGCGGCAGCGGATCCACTATCAGCAAAGAGCAACGACAACTTGGCATGCTCATCTCAGATGCTCAACTTCCGCTGCAGCATTCGTCAAATATGAGATACAATTCGTATTAAATTCAACAACAGCCGACGCATTGCAATCAGAACAATATAAATGCATTTGAAAAACACATAAAGGTCTAATACGTATCTCATTTACAACTATATATAAATACGTATAGGTGTATGGACTCACGAATATGTATATAATCTTTAAATATAAGACCCGCAAGTATGCTATATATAGGCACATGCATGCATACCTAGCGTGCACATGGAGATATTAGTTGGGGAAATTGCATGGTTTTGATTTAATATTATGGTTGACATGGCGCTAGGATTAAATTAAATCAGGGCTTGGTTCATTTCTCGACTAGAACAGAAAATTAATTTAATGGTGACGCTTTTGTCCGTTGCACTGCAGAACAGAACACGATTCAGAGAAAAAAGCCATGATGGTGGTCAAAGTGCAGCCAAAAATATAGCTTCAAAATAAAACTGCCAAATAATTTGGCAAAAACTCATAAAAACAGACCCTACCCACCTAAATGTACTTACTATACTGACCTACTTACCAACTCACCCACCTACCTACCTACCTATCTACCAACTTATAACACATACCCACCTACCTACCTACCTACCTACATACCTAACAACCTACCAACTTACCTACCTACCAACCTGCGCATACCTACCTACATTCCACTGGCAATCTGAATCCAATCCAGAATACTGCTAGAGAGCTGACTGGCTAGGCCTGCAATCATCATACTCAGTCTTGACTACAAAAAATCAGGAAGAAGTTTGGCTTTAAACTCCCATTACTCAGAAATTATCATTAAACGTCAAATATTCAATATAAACTACTAAAGATATATGCTATAAAATTGTTCGTGGCTGGTTCTGTCCCGAGCCCCTCTGAAAGACTGTCTTCCGTCGATTTCTTAGTCGGAAAACTTGAGGCGCTCCACTGGGCTATAGCATACCCAAACCACCATCTTCTGGCGCTTCACTCTTTTGAACCTCTTGCAATTTCACTGCATGCCTAATTGTTTCAGTGCTCCCCGTCAAAATGTCACAAATGTTAGACCATTTTAAACGTTCAGGCCTTTCAATCCTGGCCTTGTATACACTTATGCTGGAAGTTACAAAACGCTCTCAAATATATTCCTTGGTTTTAAGAAATGCTTTCGCTTCATTTGCGGTTTCCATCCCCTAACCTCTTACTGCGGCTTTGGCTGTATAGACCCCCATTAGGGTCTTCAACTCAAAGATGCACCTGTTCCACCTTAAACAAACCTGTATCATCTCTGGTGTAATGTAAACTCAGTATATGCAGGCAAGGCTTTGAGAGGCACTTACAAGCACTATTAGTGTCCTGATACACGTACATATGCAAGCATACATACTTATTCCCAAGATTCATCATTCAACTATAGGTCATTTGATTATCTTTGTCTGGTCATACCTACATCAACTCTCTCCCTGTGTCTGTCCGCTCTGCTCACCCGCGTGTATCATTTCGTTCTTAACAGTACTTAAAACTTACCTCTTTCAAATTGCTTATCCACCATAAAGGCTGCCTCTCTGTCTTACGAAATGATCTTCTGCATGGGTATACTGGCCTGATTACGGCTTGGTATTGATATGCCATCGGTTGATGCATGCCTTATACATTAAACACCGGCGCAACAGAAGTTACTACTCATTATAGGCCTATTGGTTAATTATTTTTATTAATCTCAAAAGGGAGATATGATGTAGGACAGTGCTTCCCAAGCTTTTCAGTGTCACGGACCGGCAGGAATTAATTTTCAGTGTCACGGACCGGCAGGAATTTTTCCATTGCAGGACGACCGGTGCCCAATTTATTAATTATTTCTTTGTTTTGTTTTCGATCACTTAAATTCTTCAAAAATTGATTTGAAATTTTGAATGCATGTTTAGCCTATTATATGACTCTACTGCCCTTTAAATGCAATTCTAATAAGTCTTTTTGTTATGACTTTTAAAAATATAATACTTATTTCTCGATTCCGAGACATTTTGACCAGTGTCTTGACTCACTTTGCGGACCGGCAACTGAGGACTCGCGGACCGGCACCGGTCCGCGGACCACCACTTTGGGAAGCACTGATGTAGGCTACAGGAACAGGTGCTGTGAACCAAGAAGTCTTGTTTATGAAATGTTTTTTAATTAGTGGATGCTTTTATTAATTTCTTAAACTGATATTAGATTTTGAGGAACAAAATGAAAGGGATTATTGTGTCACGGAATTCTTCTTCTGATTTGTGCAAAACATTTTTTAATGATGCATCATTTAATAAATATTCCGAAAGCAATTTCTGTTTAAAGGATATTAATAACAGCTGAAACTAATATTAGAATACGCTTAATTGAAGTTTCCTTACATGTATAGACAGAAAGAGACAGACTTTTATAGGCTCTACCTAATATATATATAATTTCGTTTATTGCGTTATATAAATCTGTTTATTGAAATATTATCTTCTATGCATTTAATGGAAGACAATTTTGTTCTTGCTTTCTTCGAGCATATTTTGTCGGAGGCTGAGTTAGTGGTCACTTAACAAACTTTAGATAACATTATAACAGCAAGTTCACGAGTTTACCATCAAGAATATGGGACGCTATATAAAAATGTCCAAATATACGTTGAACATTTTCGGAACCGTTATATATGACGACGAGAAGGAGGAAGAGAAGGATGAAGAGAATTAGGAGGATTTAGAGAATAACGAGGAGAATGAGGAGGAGGAGGAGTTGAATGAGGAGAAGAAGAAGGAAGATGGGGATGAGAGTAATGAGAACAATGGAGAGAATGAGAAGAGCAGGACGATAAGGAAGGAGGAGGAGAGAAAAATGATGAAGAGAAGAATGATGAAATGAGGAGAATAAATTGAATTAGGAGGATGAGGAGTAGGAGGAGACTAATGAGGAGAATGATTAGGAAGAGGCTGAGGAGAATGGAGAGAATGAGGAGGAGGAGGATGAGGAATAGGAGAAGGAGAATGAGGAGAATGAGGGGAGAAGGACGAGGAAGAGGAGGATGAGGAGTAGGAGGAGACTAATGAGGAGAATGAGTAGGAAGAGAATGAGGAGAATGAAGAGAATGAGGACGAGGAGGATGAGGAATAGGAGAAGGAGAATGAAGAGAGTTAGGGGAGAAGGACGACGAGGAGGAGGAGGAGCAGGAGAATAATGAGGATAATAAGGAGAATGAGGATAAAGAAGATGAGGATGACAAGGAATAAGATAATGACAAAGATGAGGATGATGAGGAGTAGGAGAAGGATAAGGAAGTTGTGGAGGATGAGAAGGACGAGGAGAATGACGAGGATGAGGAGGATAGACTACTGATGGCAATGACGATGAAGTTGTCGTTGTTGTTTGACTAATGTACAGTAGATACCCTCTAACACGCGTAACACAAAATACAAATTTCATACCGAGACACATGCACAGAGACAGACATACTACACGGTGGTTAAATTGAGCCGTATCCCTTCCGGGTGGCAGATCTGGCACCTCTGATTTTAGACGAGTCACCTGACCTATATGAGATCCGCCACACACTGTAAAGGGAAGACCCGTAACCTAACTGCTTTTATAGCAATAATTATATGCATAGCGTTTCACTTTTTTATGTTTCTTCAAACATCAAGTATAGCGAGTATCGGTTATTACCCAAATACGTTTAGGTTTTAGACTGAGAGATGCGCCACCTCTGCAGGATGAGCAATTTAACCACTGGACGTACACATATAAAGCATACAGACATACAAGCGTATAAGCTTAGGTCTGTCTGTCGGTCGGTCGTCGCTCTACCCTATCGACACAACTTGGTCCAGAGTCTCTGAAGTTCTGAACATCCACGCCATCTTCAGCTATCGACAAGAATACTATTGTTGGTTCCTTGTCACCTCGTGTGTGCGTGTGCCCGCCACTGGTGACTCTTTCAGCGTACTGTGCATTGTTTTCCTAACTGATGTAATATAGTCATTCGTAATGACATTTCACATCATAATAGGCTTGCGTAGAGAGCACCGCTTAGTAGATACCTTCAATTAAGGTTCGCTATATAAAACTGTTCAATTACATTACATTCCAGTGGGCGCTGATAATTACAACGGTATGTTAACTTACATTTGTAAGCACTGAACCAATCGTTGGAGCCGGGCGCTGCCTGCAGTTCCATCATGGCCAGTTTCTTTTCGAAGTGCAGTCGACAGTAGATCTGTGATTCACTGACGACGAAGTGGTCACCCTTCTGCAGCCGATGACCACAGACGACACAGGCGAAGCAGTGGACATGGTAGACGCTGTCCAGCGCCTTCATCACCATCTCGTTCGCTGGAATCAACTCCAGGCACCCGCTACACCGCACTCCGTACAGCCTGTACATTGCACAAGGAAAGAAACCATATACCCTTAAAGAAACGTATGGACCGACGTTAAGACATCTTTACAAACAATATTGAAATAAAACAAGGTCATCGTGACATAACGGTGTCGTACAGTCTCTGATTGGTGTGCACTGCGAGAAGCGTTGTATAAATATACAAATACAATACAATGCAATACAATTATTAGCAATAATAGTGAAAACTCTGGTGATAACGCTGTATGTATGTATCAAGATACTTCATATAGCGCCTTTTCTGTACCTCACAAAAGTGCCGACACATGGCTAGCTGACTGATTAAAATAAGTGTGTTTTAAGACCGTTTGAAAATGTTTGCGATACAGAGTTAAATGCGACAGTACATAGATACAACACATGAGAAGACACGGCGGGTTGGAGTTGAGGAGAGGAATCGCGGCACCTACATATATCCACAGCTAGCAGAGCGCAACGATCGCCGACCATGTTGACTCGAGACTGGAACATAGAGCTCCCAAATGCATGCCGAGGCAGGGACGATAACTGAAGCAACGTTATGATGATAACGACAGCGATGATGATACGAAATAACGAAATAATAAAATGAAGATGATGATGATGATTATGTCAATGATGATGACGATGGTAATGATGATGATGACGATGATGTTGATGATGATGACGACGATGATGATGATGATGACGACGACGATGATGATGACTGATGACGACGACGACGACGTCGATGATGATGAAAATGATGATGATGACGACTACGACAGCGATTACGATAATAATGACGACAATAATAATCTAAAGAATACAAACTAAATGGTCAGATGAAACGCATGAACCGTGAGCGCAGTGGTACAGTAAGAGTGATTGGTTTCCACGGTACTTTCCTTGATCTCAAAACTAATGACTGCATATACTTGGTAATTATTTCAAGGTTTCAACTATTAGATTATTAAGCAAAGTCACGGTTCGAGTTAAATGAAGCCTAATACGCGGGCGTTAAGCATCGATGCTAAACGCAAAGCTGGAGGGATATGGCCGTTAATTATTGTCACCCATAATGCCTTTGAAAGCCATCGTTCAAGCAATAAAATTGTAAATTATGGCCTACAAATTAAATTGAATCTATCGATCGAAATGTAATTGCGAAGACGTGATAATAAACTGAAATGGAGCTGGCAGATACAATGACATGCGACCATGAATCGCTCCCATCCATAATCAGATAACAACTCAAACAAAACTATACCTATATATAAGGGTTCAGAAACCAAAATGTGGTCCAATGTGTAGATGTCTCTCAGAAGAGATTGCAAGTGTATTTATGCTGAGATCAGATGAATTTCTCTGGTCGCCATTTTGACTATTTTCTTAATTATTTTGATCCACCTACGGTTTCCTCTGCGTACAACAAATTGAAAGGAATAAAGTGGATTGAAACAACTTTTGAGAATTGAATGTGCAGTTCAGATCAGACTACAGAGGTCTTCTCAACATTCGCATATTTCACTGACAACAAGCGGGAAGCTTAAGTTAACGGTGATGTCTTCATCTTGATAACAAGACGTCGACTATCTTGTAGCTGGTTGATAAGATTCGCCTATAATTACATTTTAATGTCGTCTGCTATGCCGAGCAACCCACCGCCCGCATGTGTTGCTACGCGCAAGAATGTAGTTCACCGAGAGACTGCTCACTCGTCTCCTTATCTCGTCCGCGCCTCGTAGCGACACCTTGCGGCTGGAGCTGCAGACATGTCATTAAGATAAGAAAGATGGTGGCGAGAAGTTCGAGAGCTTTGCACGTCCGTCTGTGCTCTAATGGAAACCGTTGCGATCTGAATCGGATCGGTCGTACAACGTGTTGGATTACGGCCTATATCTCGCCATGAATTTTCTTCTTACTTACTTCAGTTTCGTCTAGACATGCCTTGTATTGGCACTACTACGCATTTGTTAAGCGCCTCTGTCAAGACTACTTCTCTAAAGCATATACCCTGACTGACGTTTTTATTTGTTAAAGCGCCCTTGTAACGGCATGTGCTGTGTTGTGGCTCTGTAGAAATTGTCGGTTTCATCATCATGTAATCATCATCATCATCATCATCATCATCATCATCATCATCATCATCATCATCATCATCATCATCATCATCATCATCATCGTCATCATCATCATCATCGTCATCATCATCACTAATGACCAGGCATCAAACGATGGCGCTGAGCATTTGTGAGTGAAGGACATTCTCATGGTCCCTACACAGTAACTGGGTCATGCATTGGAGGCTCAGAACCTGTACTCTACGCGTTACAAGTCGTGAGCTGAACCAATGAGCCACCGTGACCTACATCTGCATGCATGTACTAAACAGTCTGTGATGAGACCACGTGTACAGCTGATGTAATGTGAAACTGCTGCTCAGCGTCCTCATGTCTTTGATATGCTTAGGCGACGACACGTGGACCATGTCTGCAGGCTTTTGCTATGCGATAGAGGTTTTTCGTGCTAATATATATATATATATATATATATATATATATATATATATATATATATATATATATATATATATATATATGTATGTACATATCATATACATAACATATTATGTATTCCAGGCACATGTATAATATATAAATATATCATATGCGCAATTGTGCATAGCATATTAACAGCTCATTCATACTAACTCATCGTATACACGGCAGTATCATCATCATCATCATCATCATCATCATCATCATCATCATCATCATCATCATCATCATCATCATCATCATCAGCATCATCATCATCATCATCATCATCATAATCATCATCATCATCATTATAATCATCATCATCATCATCATCAGTTCCTGGCGGCGATGGGTGCAAATATAATTTTATGATCTCCATTCTTTCGCTCATTGGTCAGTTTTGTGTTTTTCATGTTAATTCTGGGTGGTATCATCATCTCTCATATTCTTCCTTTTGTTTACTGTGTTATGTCTCTGCTTGTGATTGTAATAATAAAATATTGTAATTGTAATTACGACAATATAATTATTATCTTGGCCGATTATGCTTTGCAAGGCGCGTCCAATACTTCTGCTTGATTTTCAACACGCAAAATTATTGACCTAAATTTATGTCATGCATCAAGACACTTAATATAGCAATCAATCAATCAAATTCGTTTACTTGTGGTAATTAAGCTGACACAGACGCAACTTTGACAAATATTGTTCAAAGCATTCTGGAGACAGAACAAAGATCAAATATGTCAGTAGACGTGCTTGTTAGTTCCTCACAAAAGCACTGAGAATAGATACACACAGTGGCATCTAGCCCCACCTGGATTGGGAAAACAACCCCCACTCTGGCCAACTTATATTATCGGAAATCAACAAACCCTCAGTTTATATCCAAAACGTACGTTAAACCACCCAAATCCAACCATTGGTAGACACCTCTGGATACACAGAGTAAGCCTTCAGTTATGATAATTATGGATAATTCCATCGCATCCATCAAATCCTATGATTTGTGTCATTGTGCGCAAACAGAATGGTTTTCTGTGCAAAATTGATCCCCACCAGGCATCGTCCAACTCACGTTCAGATCCTCAACTACGAGTACTTGTATAATATAATAAATGACATATAGGTCGCTAGTCATATTTGACGTCGATCATGCTTCAATTTCGTCACTGACACACCCACTTCCGCCGCTTGGTATGTTGGGTAAACTACGATGACGTAAACTCGTTGGGCGTCACGAGTTTCTGACAATTTTGTCAGCTGATGTCTTTCAAATAGACATAAACAAGTGGTCCACTTCAGCCGACCATCCCCCATTCGCGGCGACAACCTGTTTGTAGGGTCGCCTCCCCAACACGTGCCCTCATTTCACGCCTTGTAAGCGCATGCGCAGTATCCCCGTCGTGACAGCCACCTAGCGACGGGGCACGTGCTTACGCAGCGCCGCCTGGCGTTAGTTGGGCGGAATGAATTTGCATAAGCGGCCGGCAGGGGGCGTGACGTGTGTCTGTATTAAAGGGGTGTGAACGCCGGACGGTTCGGGAAAGGAAGCGGAAGGAGGGATGAACGGAGGAAGGGAAGGACTAAAGGAGAATCCTGGCAGGCAGGCAGAAGCTGCAGGTGGTTGTGGGGGAAGGGAACGTGGTAGCGAGAGGGAGGCAGAGGATATTGATGGCGGGCGCCTGCTAGCTAAGTGGCTGTCGTCTGACAGCAGCCAATATGTTGGCAAAACTGACTGAGAAGGATTGCTTCCGTCAGCAGAAAGCCAACCTCTGGGCGCTTTAGAAGTCATGTTTTGAAGCCCACTTACCCCGACGTTGTCGAATATTTGTATGTAGTTGTTATAACAAAGAACGTTTATATTATTAATCTATACAACAAATGCCCGAAAACACAGTGAATTGCATGTGTTACTGCTCTTAGATGATGTCAGTTAATGTGAAATAAGTCAGTTCTATGCATTTCAGTTGGAGGTTCACATTCTCTATACCTCACACGAATTTATTGACAGAGAGCGTAGACGCGAAATATAGAATAGCGTTCTTCGACTAAATGAACTGCAAAGAATGTAAACTGAAATGCAATAAATGTAAGGATCACTTAGGTTTGAAAGGCCATTACTTGTAGATTAAAGATACATATACACACATAAACTCACATTCAATTCAATTCAATTCAAATCAATTTATTGCAACCCAAAAACATAACAGAAATATATATCTAATTGCAACTCAGAAAAAACATAACAACAATGTATATCACATAACGACATAAAGCGAAAAAGAAACCATACACGCACACACACACTCACACAGGTGAGTAGGCGGAAAACAATTGGGGTATTTCCACTGGACATGGTCGTATTTTTCTATATTTTTAGTTTTTAATAACAGTAACATGATGCTCTGCACGTGAAGTATGATGCATGGCCTTGAGGGACATCCAATTTGATCTCGATGATTTCAATCTTCCAGAACACAATAGGTAAACTCATAACACAAATAATTGCAAAAAAATGCCTGTTCAAAACCTTATTCTGACAAAAATGGGACCCATCAAAAAAGACATCTCAACTCATAAAGTCGATCAATTTAAAAAATATATTTTTGTATTTTTGGTTTATAAATAATTAAGCGTTGTCAAATATGTCAGTTTGAACGCGACTGGGAGTTTAACTCAGATGACAAAATTTATTGATATTACAAGCTTACATGTATAGAATTACAAACTTACATAGCCTATATAATTCGGCTGTATTATACTAGACCCTATTTTTATTCGTTTGAAGTGCTTCTGTCAACTTAACGCTCATATTTCTAATTTCAAAGTCTATATTATACTGGCGACGCTTCAGAAAGGGGCTCGCAACAGATAAGATATTACGGTGGCTACTGACAGCAGAAAAACTGGGAGAAACCTTCAATATTTTGAGGTCTACCAGAGATGTATTAAGCTTTATATATAAGAAATTACGCAGCGATCTGAACCGATTTAATACAAATTTTACTCTGACGTACCATGCAAAACATCATTGATGCTAATAGTTGACGTATATGGAAATTCAAGATACGTATTGTTTAAGAGCTGAAGTGGGTGAGACTCCAGGCATTTGCCTTCTGTCCATCCCTCTGTGAACTATAAAACTGATTTTAAAACTGGATTCCATGATCGATGAACTTGCAGACAGTTCAAGACAAAAGACAACACGGAGAGACAGAGGTATAGAAGCAGAAGCAGAGATGGCGAGAGAGAGAGACAGACACAGAGACAGATACAGATACAGAGGCAGAGAGAGAGGCAGAGAGAGAGAGAGAGAGAGAGAGAGAGTCACTATTATACTTACGACTCCAACAGAGATGCTGCCAGGAAATTTCGAAAGATACTCTCATTGTCTGTATAACCAGAGTGGGGCACAGGTAGATAGAAAGACAGACAGACAGACAGAGAGTAAGTGAGAGAGAGAGAAAGAGGAGAGACAGACAGACAGAGAGACTGAGAGACTGTCTGTTATAATTATATCTGTTATGAAGATTCTTTTATCATCTTGCTTTCCTACTATATCCGGCATTCTGATCCACATAGGAGAATGGGTTGTATCATCATCTCATTATTGATCTAAATTTACAGAGACACAGAACCGAGAGAGAGAGATACACACACAGACAGAGAGAGAAACACAGAGAGACAGAGAGAGACAGAGACTGAGACAGAGACAGAGACAGAGAGAGAAACACAGAGAGACAGAGACAGAGAAAGAGAGAGAGACAGACAGAGAGACAGACAGACAGACAGACAGAGACAGACAGAGAGAGGCAGTCAGACAGTCAGACACAGAAGACAGACATATAGAGACAGAGACAGAGAGACAGAGACAGAGACAGAGAATCAGAAGCACATAGACAGAGGTAGAGGTATACAGACAGTGGTATAGACTGCCTTCGGCTGCTGCTGGTGTTCTTTTCGCCTGACGTCTCGTGACCGAGTGACGTTGCACAGTCGACGTCACCTGTAATTTGCTAAACTTGCAAATGAGGTCCAGTCCGGCGTCCATTACGTCCACTACGTTGACCTTTCTCACGACAGACTGCGGCCATCAACGGTCAGCACAGTCGCCCTGTCCGCCTGGGCCACTGCATGGTCAACGCTGCAGCTGACCATGGGAAGAATTCCCAGCGCCATTCCGTCCCACGCCCCCCAGCGGTCGCCATGATCGGATATGCGCCGACAGAGCATGTGAGGGATGTTACGCAGCGAAAGAGACAAAGAGAGACACACACAATGAAAGACAAAATGACACAGGCAGACACAGGAACATCAACAGCCCAAGACAGACAGAGAGACGTATAAAAGAGAGACAGATAGGTGCAGCCAGTCGGACTGTTAATCAGCCAACCATAAAAAATGCTGAAGTGATCTGGGCATCAGTCTTGCGACAGATATAAAGACTGAAAATTCCAGATGATGAACGATTAATAGCACTTTACTAATAGAGAGAAAGAGGGAGAAGGAGGGAGAGACAGGGAGAGAGAGACTGCGAGAAGAGAGACAGGCAGACAGGCAGGCAGAAGACAGACAGACAGTGAGAGCGGACATTTAAAATGAACATTATTGTTTGACTTACAGAAATATTTGACCAGGTCAGCTTAAAAAACCACGATGACTAGGAAACTGTTCAGACATTTTGTCGACTTGGAACCTTAAAACCAGCTTGCGAACACCTTAAAAAGTTAGAGGACTAAAAATTCTCGAAACACTTATAAATGGTTCCAAAAGTCCCCATGCCAAGATAAAGAAGGTTGTGTCATCTTCTGAACTTTTCCAGCGCTCTCAGCTAAACGGACTTCTACCACGTGCCCTTCAATATGACGGACAGATTATTCGGTCCTTTCAGATGCTCCGTCATTTGCCCATCTCTGAACGTCATCAAAGTGCCAAAGCGCAGCCCGGTCTACATATCACTCCGCCGCAAATAGAAATAGTCCGTCGGTCTAGCGGAAGTCGTTGGAAGGGGAACAGAATTGATACCGGAATCGCCTGGAATTTAATTTGTTTTAGCACAAAGACTTTGTTGATTTATGTCTGTGGTTTGGGCGGCGCATGCGTTGTCATAATTTACATAATTATATCCAGATTCGCGCCAGGATAAGGACACAGCTGCATGAGATGAGCCAATGGCTGCGCTATACTCTGTCACATTGCGTCCCATTCGTGGCCTGGCTTCGCGAGGCAGACTACGACATCAAACAGACTAAATACATTTGTAAACAAAGCCGACGACGATGTTTTTTGTTTATTGATACATCGTCGAAGGCTTAACTGATCGAACGGAGAAATAAATTTCAGAAAAACATAAAATCAGCGAATAGTACGATGACAGATCGTCAATATGTTTTTAGTACTGACATGACACGAAATTAATCCAATTAGCCGTTTGTATGTCTTAGTTACACGCCACTTCAAAGACCGGGATGACCTAGGGCCCTAGGCAGTGACTCGTTGTGAAAGAGTGAATAAGGATCTAAGTAAAGTATTAAGTATGACTCTCTTATGTGAGTAGGACTAAGTTATGTGTTGGCAGTGGTCATTTCACTGTTATTGACGCTTCTCGTTCATTTCAGTAGATAAATTGTTATTTACGGAAATCGAGCGAAGAAAGGAAGGAAAGAAAGGAAGGAAAGAAAGATGGTTGGACATCTACTGTATTCCATATAATAGTTTTGGCCCTATTTCTTAATTTTTACTTCGGATTTTGTGCTTTTTTGTGCGGTATTTGTACATGGACCACCGAAACACGATCGCCGCCATTTGAATTGGTCGGCCTATAACAGGGTGACTGAGGAGTTTTGCTTCTATAGACAAGAGAGGGTAGAGAAGCAAACCCAACTCCGCTGCGTGAGCACAGAGAAGATCCTACCTCCAGTTACCCCAAATGGGTCTTCTGGTTGGCTAGCCACCCGCCGGCACACCTGTCTTGGACCCCAAAGCTTAGCATATTGTCTCTAATGAATTATCTTTGACATGGCGACGTCGTTAAATAAACGTTATCAATCATCATCAAAGTGTCGATTCATTTCTATGCCGTCTATTGCATACGATAGAGAAATGGTTTGGATCTGTAAATGCAAAGTCAGTCAGAGTCTTGCGGTCAGACGGTTCTACAACCAACCGGTCATCTACTGTCGATTCCCGGACCTTCAACAGAATCTGTATGCCAGAGAGACACCGTACCCATAAATCAACAGAGGAGCTACAGCTTAATAGTATGACCGGGTACTGTGAAGGGCTCGTGATTCAGCGGTCGTCATTCCTCGGCCTCACTCCATGACTCCAACACTATGTCACCTATCAACGATGGAACACTTTTTATAGCGCCTTCGTGGGGTACCCAGAAGCGCTATGAAATGATCATTTACATGACGAACGTCCCATGCCAAGCAAATATATAAGTTAGTTGGCAGAGAAGTGTTATTTGGGAAATGCGTGTAAGCAAATATGTTGATAATAAACACGGACAACAGGTCTGCCAGGCAGATCAAAAACGTCTTATGTATCTGAACATTAAAATAGTACCCAACTACCCATGCATAGACCTCTCCAAATTATAGTACATCTATTCTTCTTGTGTCTTTTTCTTTCTTTCCTTCCTTTCTTCGTCCCTTATTCCCCTATTTCATTTCTTTCTTGCCTTTCTTTCTTGTTTCTTTTGTTTATTCCTTCTTTCCTTTCAGACGTTAGACGAACATCCAACAAACTGTATAACCGAGTGTATATATACAACTTCCGTCCTTCTTAAAAATTACCATATCTCGTTAATTAATATGTCTAATTAATTATGACATTTCTCGATTATTTAATTTTCTTAAAAGTCTCTAGTATTTTTGCCTTTTCCTCATCTATTTTATCAGCTAATTACACTTTCCATACCCTACGAAAAAGACGTCAACACCGCCTGATCATCAATCATGTTTCCTTGCGTCCAAGTGATGTATAAATCAACATCAACAACGACTAACCTTCGAAACTGTAGCAACCTATTCGCAATCGTATAAAAGCGACGCCAAACGTGGCTTAGCAATAAGCCCGCGATTAGTGGTGACGGTGACCGATGGCTATAGGTGGCGCTACAACCGGAAGTCAGTTCTCGCATTGCCTTCGGCGGTCAAACATCCGACCATAAAATGGCGGCAGTAGCTGCAGCTCCAGAATAGGGACTCTGATTGAGATGTTTAGATGACACACGCAGACAAAAAGATTACTTTGTCGATGTCTAAATTAATGCAGTGGCGATGTAGGGCTTCGTTAAAGGCCTTTTCCTCCTCTACCAATGCATGGCACCTGCCCCAGGCCGACAATTTGTGCCATCAGTGCGCTAGAACTTCGCTAACATCATGAATCTCCGAGAACAATGTATAGGGGACCTTGTAACAGGTTCGCTAACATTTGACGATGGTTAGGCCTATACAACATACATCACAATATACGTAGACAGTAACTGTTGTATACTTTATTAGTGCCTTATAGCATTCGAAGTAGCAAATTATTCGATTACAGTGGAAATTTTGCTGTATACACCATTTATAGTTTTATATATGCATAGTCCGATATATATTTATATACACAAACAATTATAATATTATTATAGTCCTAGTCCTCTGCTCTCAGAATCCTAGCAATATATGTATTTGGTCCTATATTTTGTTACGACGTTTCGCTTATATAAGCCTATGATATGTATAAGCTTGCATATGTTCTAATTAAACTCCTTAATACGGACCCATATATATATATATATATATATATATATATATATATATATATATATATATATTCCATGGTTCTATATGCCATGGTGGTACAGTGCGATGAGTTTTTCAATTAAGCCATTAGAGATCTTTTAGCTGCCATTAGGCGCACATTCTGACAGAGCCGAGGGCAAACACGTCACCGGAATTGAAGGAGTCTACTCCGACGAACGACCCAATGAATCCCACGCCTCCCCCATACATCCGGTCGAGTCCCTCCCTCTCTCTGCCTCCATCCTTCGTCCCTCAAGGGACCACGAAGGGCAAAGAAGGCCGGTCGGCCGCCTTCAGCGAGTCACGCTCACGGGACCACGGGCTCCAGTGTTTACCTTGGAGCAGAACGGATGATGGTGTGTCTTAGAGAGGAGAAAGCGTGTTCCGGTTGGCTGGCGATGTTAAGGGAAGAGATGAAAAGATAGAGAGGTGGAGATATGAGAGGAGGGATGTCTGGGTTTTGGCGAATCGTGTGAAAATATTTAAAGATGGTTCCGGACTCCGTTCCATCCTGAGTTGATAGTCAGGAACAACGGAACAATCAGTTTTGTTTGGAGGTCGACATGAATCCGTGTCTATGGGAGAGCGCATGCACGCGCCTCTAATGCATCACGAATATTAATGCGCACGATATGCTCTTCTCTGCAGACTTGTGTGACATTTTGTGGTCTAGGTCTATAGCACGGCGAGATGTAGGCACACTGACACACAGACAGTCGAACAGAAAGACAGACGGACGGACCGACGGACATGCAGACACACAAATAGCCACACTCAGAGTCATAATTATGCAGCATGACACTTTCATTATCTCGCCTGTTAACAACAGAGGTTGGAGGATCAATCCAGGCAAGGCAAAAAGACGTTTGCATGTTTCCGTTTCATTTACTCTTACTAGCAAACTCGGCTGTAAAATGAGAACACCGATTGCACACTGACGTTGAGAAGATCAGAAGGCAAGGGTTAGCACTGGGTATACCAACCACAAAAGCCGAAGCTCAGACAAACGAAGTTGCTAACGCTTCCTATCTTGAAAATCTTGCTAACATTTAACACCTATAACTGCCTGTTGGGTTTAGCTCAAGAAATTGCTAATCTTCTTCCATAAGAAATCAGTTCATCCGTTTTTTTACCTTAATAACATGGTTACTAAACCGGTGTGGGCCAGTGATACAATTTCTAAACAGCCAGAAGAGTATAGGCCTACGATGTGTACCTGGGCCGAACGTTTAATAGTGCATGCCTTTTAAGTGGCTATAGCACCTTGTAATTTTATGGCATTATATCACTTCATGAAAGCTTGCATATATATTTAAGCTAAAATAAACTGCTGATGAAATCCTTACACGACACGCCAGGCAAATGATTCGAGTATTCATTCTCTTGAATTGTTCCTAAGAAACTGTTGTAACAGGTTGTACAAATTTCAGGACATTCTCAAATTTCAGGACTTTCTCAAATATCAGGACTTTCTCAATTATCAGGACTTTCTCATTGTGTTATCCTGTAAATGAAGCAACTTGCAACCAAACATTCGCACATGCCACATTGAATTGCAGCGTCTATATTTTGACTAGGTGATATGTGTTTGTGATTTCGAAGTTATTAAGCATGTGGACCTTACGGTCTCATCTTGGTCTTGAAGTTGTTAGGAAATTTAGCATGTTAAATCTGTCGCCAAATCATACTTCGAGCCCTGATCCAGTTATAGGAATCATAAAAATCTCACCAGTTCTGTTTCACAAATTTTGTCCTTAATTACACCATCCCATAATCCACTGCGCCCCTTCTCCATTAGCGCCTATTCTCCTGCCAGTCACAGCTCTCCCACGGGCTCAAGAGGTCGCCACCGACCGCGTTCTTCTATTCCTTCTTTACTTAACGACTTTCCGCGCGGACCCGCTCCTAGATCGGTTGCTATGGATACGGCGTCGGCGTCTGAGTTATTAGTCGCGGCGTCGTTATTGAAATAAATGATGGGCGGTCTAGACGTCCGGTTGCAGTCGGCCACCGTTCGATCGACAACAGCGCCGCGAATCTATAAACGGTAGGTCGGTCGGTCACCGGTGGACCAGCCAGCGCCACCGGGAAAATTAGGAAGCGAGCGATTTAATGGCCGGCCGGCTAGGTGCCTCGCTTGTGCGGCTGACGACTGCGTGCTTCAAGCTCCGGGGAATATGTGCGAGAGACTTGAGAGCAGCTGAACATAGGGAAAGCGAGGAGAAATACTCCTAAAAGACGATTGAAATTAGCATTAGATTCAGATGGATAAGCTAAAATGCGAGTATATTTTCATGACAATTTAAGTATCAAATCATTGTCTTCAGCGTGGTATTGGTGCGGTTGCAGGTGCGAGCTACGACGCGTATAATTTCCTTAGAAGCTTCACCTATAAAACACTATTCAGGTTTTCAAGACTGCTTGAATCATTAAACGAGATTTTGACTGATGAATTGCTGGTTTGCGCACTAAAAGAACCTCAACTGGAACTGCTAAAGTTCGAATTCCCATACAGCTCAGGAATATTTGAAATATCCGTCTACTCCTCTATCGATATGTTTCCAAGTTATATCAAATTAAAGGCGAAATTGGCAGCTCTTTGTCTATACCTGGAAGGAACAATAACAGTGGATTTGGGGCAATGCTATTGAATATTTCCCACAGTCATCACAAAACTTAACAACTCCGAGCAGTATCCGCCTTCAAAGAAGATGCTCTTCGATAGGGAGTGTTCAACCAACTGACTTAATGAGCTAGCGACTGGCTTAACAATTTGGGAGGAAAGTTTAGGGTAATGGCAACACTCTGGCACGAAGAGCAGAAGATCAGCACGGACGCGGTATCGTTTCCCGTTAGCAAGTAGCAACCCTCCCAAAGGTCGACGCAGCCTTTCATTCGCCAGATGACGTTGGTAAAATGCGCTGTAGGACGTGATGGGCGCCATGCATGGCTACCAAACAGTTAAATTCGACTTGTGATCATCCATTCATTCTATGAATTGTAATCATACTGCAGTGTGTCAGTTTGAAATAATAAACGAAGATTATTATTTACTTAGTCGACTAAGTCACAATGCTCATCGACTGACAAAGTCGCTTAGACTTGTCGAATGGCTTACCGACTTTCCATCGGCTTTTATGGTAATCCGGCATGTCTAGTAGTTAGGCACAGCTATTAATGTAGGCCTAATATAATTTAGTTTACCGCCTACCGTACTGGCAGACCGATGACTGTGAAATGTTAATGTGAATTTAGGAAAGAAGGTGACAGACGCATACGAGTGTTTCTAAAAGGAATAAAATACACGACTAAACCTAATTCATTCATTCATTAATTCCGAGAATTTATATAGCGCCTCTACAGGAGACCTACTCAGAGGCGCTCCTAGCCCTGCAGCCACGGCTAAAAAAGTGTGATTTGAGATACTTATAAAAGGCAGGCGAATCTAGCCGAGGCATCAATCGCAAGTCTAGTGTGAGGCCATTCCAGCTGGAGGGTCCCACAATCGAAAAGCTCGACGATGTCTAATAGAAGTGTGAGCCCGCGGGACTAATAATAATAATGACTAGGCCTAATACTGCAGCGCTTGCTCAGCCTGCAATCCGTATTGATAAACCTTTTCCGTTCGATCTAAATATATGACGTCATGTAACGTGACAGACACCAATCTGGCAGGTATATAGCAAGTTAGACTGCAAGTATTCTATTGCGGTGCTTCTCAAACTTCCCACAGTTGTGGACCGGTAATTGTTCTTTTTTTATTAGCCTTACAGCGGACAGGTGCTTTTCAATATCCGCTTACATATTATATTTTAAAATTTCAATTTAAAATATAATATGTAAGCGGACAACTACTTTCACCTCTAAATGTCGTTTCCGTTCAGATGGTTCTTTATTATACAGCGGACAGGTGATTAACTTAAAATCAGTTAACTGAAACTAAAACTAAAACTGAAAAGTAAACTGAAACTAAAACTAAATACAAAACTAGAACTAAAACTAAACTTTAAAGTTGAAAATGAATAAAAGTTTTTCTGTGTGGTGCACAAACTGAGTGGCGGATGGATGGATAAAGGCATGGATCAGATCTGTTATTCTTACTAATCAAAATGGATGGACATTTAATTGCTTCTGTTGAATGTTTGGATGGATGGATGGATGGATGGATGGATGGATGGATGGATGGATGGATGGATGGATGGATGGATGGATGGATGGATGGATGGATGTATGGATGGGCGGATGGTTGAGCAGATACTATTGAATGGATAGAATAAGAGCTAAACGAAATCCAATTAATAAACTATTAAACAGCTCTTTAAACTCTCCGTAAGTTCAAACGGTAGTTAATCTTCCAACGGTTGCCGTCTTAATTAGATCCGCGGCTTCCTTCAACGTGCGTCGCCCCCGAAGAATTAATTCGTTGCCCTAATAGTTTAACTAAACGTCGATATCATCAGACTGTGTTGAAGCTCCTATAATATTCCAAAGGAAAGCGATAATTGACGCCATATTGGCGACCAACGAAAACCTAATCATTTCATGAAGCTGGCGTTTGCCTCTCACTGACAAGCCGTCAACCGGATCAAAGGCCTTCTGAAAATCTAGAAACGAAATATTAATTTAATTTTCGTATGGCGGGGCGCGACGGCTGTCCAGTCACTCAGCCACTGTTTATTAAATGCCCCTAATGAGGGTAGCTGTGGCGGGCGACAGGTTCTGCAGCGCTATGGTGGGGCGTTTCTAGGATTGCAATTAGACGATCCTTAGCTGATTTTTAATATGGATATTGTGTTACACCGTTTGACGGACCGTCCCTGTGTTGTGAAGGGGACCTTGACGAATTTCCACGCCTACGATTGCCTTATCATCTGCCGCAATCTTCTGTCGCTGTCTCTGTCTCTGCCTCTGTCTGTCTGTCTCTCTCTCTCTGTCTGTCTGTCTGTCTGTCTGTCTGTCTGTCTCTCTCTCTCTCTCTCTCTCTCTCTCTACTATCCGTCACACTGTATCTATCTGTTCATTTATATAGCGCCCTGATATAACTAAAAGAAGCTCTGCGCGAATGAGCCTTCACCTGTGACATCAAACAACTCACACAGGGTTTCATTTCCATCAAGTAATACAACAAACGAGCTAAACTGGACAGCGAATTTCAAAGCTTCGAAGCAGCCATTTTGGGTCTTTGCTATCGCCCTGGTGACAGAGTTTTGAACAGCAGATTTCCCTTACTGATAACAATGAGGAGTGAGCAGTGAGCTACAGTAGTCTTGTCTGCTAAAAAAGCAATAACCATTGGAATTTAAGTACGATGTAAAAGAGTAAAAAGAGTAGCGGATTGCTTCAGAGGTAGGGAGTGATGATTCGGAGGATAATGCAGATGACTCGCTGCAGTTGAAAACAGAGGACCAGCATTTAGTAGCTCTGCTTACGTAGGATCAGATTTTAATCGACTGAACTCATATACTCAGGAACAATTTCTATCTGAAATCGCTATGTCTGGATATATAATTATAGTATTTGACTGATAGAAATGTATATATAGAGCTCTTACTGTGTATGATAGGTATAAAATGTTTCGAGGGTCTGATTTTGTCACCTTGGGCCAATCTAACTGAGAACGGAGACAGGCCTACACGCATATTATTCTATTCGTTGCATCAGTCTAAAGTTTCTGGGTCTCGAATATTTAACCTGTTATTACTTATCCCGACGATTTTACTGCTAAGTTATAACAAGTTCAGACAACCTTTAAACTCACTTTTCCAATCTACTTATGGGTCCTAATATTTGCCTGTCCAGTCCTCAATCTGCACTTATTGACCTTTATGAGGAGGACATTATCGAATTACAGATGTATTGAAATCCTAGTGCAAAGCTTCTGCCTCGTTAGCTGAAATAATACAGCACTTCATGAGAAAATAAGCAAGTGGACAGCTCCTATTTTTTTATATATACTGATAATTCGAACAACGGCATTACACTGAATGGATCGATAATATAAACGTAGGTATTAAAATTTACAATTATAAATATTAAGGTTACATGGAACGACAGCAAAAAGTTCCAACATTGAAGCGCTATATAACTATGGAATTATATTACGTCAGCGGTCGTCGGATGCGGGGCGAGCAGCATCCAACTGTCCACGGATGCAAGCTGCTGCTGCTGCTGCTGGCTAAATGGAATGCTAGGAATGCATGGATATCGCAGAGGTCACGTCATTATGGATTTCCTCCCATCATCGCGTTCCCTCCCCGCGTGCACCACCCGTGCACTGGCCCCCGTCTCCTCCCTCTGCACCTCCCGTGCACTGGCTCCCCGTCTCCTCCCTCTGCACCTCCCGTGAACTGGCTCCCCGTCTCCTCCTCTGTCCCTCGCTCGCTCGCCCGGTCGTCGTCCAGCCATGATGCAGAGACACGCCTCGGTCCTTTTTCCCGGCGTCGCCTTCCCGGAAAGACCCCTGGCCGTCTGCCTTTCTCACGCCCTTCTCTCACCGCCGCCGTCGCCCGAATAAATCGCTTCTTCATTAGGAAACTGCGATTAATACCGGGCTTGCTCGCCAGACGGCGGCTGGCGCTGGACGGACGGAGCAGACGACCGACGAACGAACGGACGGACGAAGGGCTTTTGGCGCGAAAGAGCAGACGACGCAATAAACGGCGATCGGCCGTCAAAGCAGACGAACTGACCGTTGACGGGTAAATGAGTTTGTTTGGACATTCGCTGGTCAGCCATCCATCAGCCGACCACCGGGCAGCGCCGCGGGATATTGGACTACCGTAATGCCGCCATTTGAAGCCCGTTTCGTGTTTGGGGTATACGGTAATCTGTTGGCGGCTGTTGTCGAGGAGCGGGCGCACTGAATGGACCATCATTCGTGTTGTTATGGTGAGCGGCTTGTACCCAGATATGTTGGTCATGATCCAAGAAATCCACTGACGTCATTTGACGAGGATTTTACGATGACCGATAACACATTTATTTAGCGCCATCGTCCTCACTAGATGTTAGAGTAACTCCTCGTCCAAAGATTGATCAAGTGCAGTGAGAGCAAGTTTATGGAAGCACAATCTGCGATCAACTAGAGTTTATTTAAATTATTACTCCATCTTTCATCGTAATTTCTAAATCGAAGAACAATCTGCGATCAACTAGAGTTTATTTAAATTATTACTCCATCTTTCATCGTAATTTCTAAATCGAAGCACAATCTGCGATCAACTAGAGTTTATTTAAATTATTACTCCATCTTTCATCGTAATTTCTAAATCGAAATGAGATTCTCGTACTAATTTTGCACAAGTTTCTGTTTATTTGTCCGTTGTATGACATGCATCATGAGATTATGAGATACAACTTTCCAAAAGCTTTTCAACTGTTTGGTTATAGATGGTGGTAAAAGAATATATCGTCGGATACTGGCTCAAAACAGATTCACAAACTATGGCTTATTCGTCGATATTTCATGTTTAGTTGACCTATTATTCAGGGTATTTGAATTAAGTAAGTAAGTAAGTAAGTATATCCTTTATTGAGAAGCACTAGCAAACGCACAGCACTGTATACATGGCAAGATTAATACATGCAAACAAATAAACACAAAGTTATTATAAGCAACAATTAATTGAATGAGAAGCTTGATTGTACGTACATCAGGGGAACATTGAGGAAGAAAAGCTAGGACTAGTCATAGGGGAAAATGAAGGGTTTAAATAGCCAGATCTAGGGGAAAACATAGTTTATTTGTATAAAACTTAGCATCCGGGCAAGTAAGCATTTCTGAGACAGGTTGTCAAACATGGGAAGCTGCGGATGTAAGAATTATTAATTGAGCTAAGGATTCAATGATTAAAAAATCATAAGTTCATTGTCTTTCATTCGTCATTCTATTCTATGCCATTCTATTCTTCGCTAATTCACTCGCCTACTCACTCACTCATTCACTGACTCACTCATTAGGAAACTGTGGACTCTTATTTCATTCATTCATTCATTCATTCATTCATTCATTTATTCAGTCAACTTATCAGTCACTCACTCAGTCGGCCGGCCAACCACTCGGTCAGTCATTTGGTAATTCACGCATTCATTCATTCACTTGACTCATTTATTGTGTCAGTCATCGTTAGTTAGTTAATTCATTCATTGATTGACTACTTACTTGTCGTAGTCGATTTTGCAGAAGAACTGATTGTCCTTGATGAAGCACGAGTATCGAAGTGGTTCAAGACAGACGCAACAGTGAAGGCAGCTCTCGTGCCACGAGTTGTTCATGACTCGCAGCAGGAAACGATCCTCAATCGGATTCTTACATCCGCAACAGATCTCCTTCTTCGGAATTCCCATGACTCCTCTCTCTCTCTCCTACACATGCACCATTACACATAATTTACTCCTTCTCTTTCTGTCTAATAAAAACATTAACGTAATAGTCAAATAATGTATTGCGTACTACAGAAACTACATCAGGCTACATGGCCATCCGTCCGCAAGACTGTAGTCAGGCCTACACTTCGTAGTGCAATCTTTTACCATTGAGCTATTACAGTTACAAAAAAGGTGTTTGCAATAAGGCACTACATGAATATTACTATGTTGCAGTTCTGCATGGAAACTTAGCAAGCCACACCAGAAATTTTATTCGACTCTGTTCTATTATATATTTTACTTTATTCAATTTAATTCCATTCGATTCAATTAAATTCTATTCTACTCTACTTCTGATCTTGATCTCTGGGCAACCACTCTGATGCGTCGCAGCGCTCGTGAATAAGACGGTGCCCTGCAATGAGCTTTGGAGTAGCGCTCTAGAAATGTGATGATTATATTACGATAACGATTAATCTATTCTACTGCATTCTATTCTATCAAATTGTAAGGTAAAGACAAGGTTCGGTAAAGCAAGATGAAGATAACCTGAGGTAAGAAGAATAAAACAGAAGAAACGAATTAGGTATGGTAAAGTGAGGTAGGGCAAGGAAGGGTTTGGTCTACGGCTAATATGATGTAAGATAACGTCAGATACGGTAGAGCTAAGGTACCTGCAGATGCATGCAGAGAGTGATCATTTTCCAGAAGTCTTTCAACTGACATAATATTATTGGAAAGTACAATAGAGAACGGGTATCCTTGAAGAAAGAGCTTTTTTAGAGTCGTGATATGAGTTTCGTACAGTGTAACGTGCTATTTCAAGCGATTTTTTAGATTTGTCACGAGAACAGAGAAAAACTGCAGGCTCAGCAGCTGAAAAAGTTCTCTCATATATTATTTGGTTACAGGGAAACTCCGACCAGCTGTAGGCTTTGACCACAAAATTTATACACATCCAAAAATAGTTACGAGGTGTATCATATACAGGAAAATAAATGACTCACGATGAAATAGAAAAACATATTGCGAAGTCCAGCTTATGTCATTGTACATGTAATGTATTGTAGCGTAATGGCAATTGACTTTAAATTCTCTTGCCAGCGACATCTGATTCCTATTACAACTATTACAACTACAAAATAGCTGATAAAATCCGAACACTATATTTATATCGAAGAGTATGATAAGTCAATGTATCCTACAGTTGGATAGACGCTGTTTGCCAATGTTTGATGTGACCTTGACATATACAGTGGGCTTAAAAGCACCTCTAAGGATGGTCAGTGCATGCAGGATGGGTGACCAAACTGACCATTCATGGGCTACCATTTCTTGCAATTTGACCAGTCAGACTGTTTGACGTTAATGCACACGGCCTTGTCTAAGTGCTCCATTCATTCATTCATTCATTACTTGAATTTGTATAGCGCCTCTTCAAGGGAACTACTCAGAGGCATCTGTTGATGCCTTGTGTATTAGACATAGGCGCGATAGAAGATATATATAAATTAACAAATAGCAACAGTCTCGGAATTCCAATGTATTTAGATCTCTCTGTAATCCTCTATAGACGTCTTAATATTTCTGACATTGACTTTGAATCTCTTTTCATCCCTCTAAACGTCGCGATATTTCTAACTTTGGTCTTCAATGTCTTTTTACGTCTCAATATTTCTGACTATATCTTTCAATCTCTATTTTAGTCCAAACATTTTTAACGACATCCTTAAATTTCTTTCTATTTCTTCATCTTCGATTCGGATTTTAGTGCTCTGAATCTTGTTTCTGTATTTACCAGTCTTTAGATGTAGATTGAGATGTACCATACCAGTTCTGTATGGTACATCTCAATATCCCTCATCGCAATCACAGTCGTGCCTGGTATTAGCACGCGCTCCTCACACAGTATACATTGTTCTTCATGTACCTGTAATATCTCCAAAAACGTCTTCACTCGACGCTTGTCAATCTCCAACGATTGCTACACCTGATCGGACTGCATCCTGACTAATAATTAACCTATACTCAAATGTCATCGGCGTCTTTTCGTCCCTTCTACATGTATAAAAGGGTATACCCACGATTGTTCACGACCTGAGGTCAATTGTCTCGACAAATTTTTAATGTTTAAACGATAAACGCATCCCTGCGACTGAGTAATAGCTGGACGTAGCCTATGTGCATTGTCCCTACACACATGGACGAATGTTCTCAATCATCTTAAAGCAACACCTTGAAGTAATAATCGCCTGCAGAGACGCCTGTCCGCCAGGTTGAGCCAAACTTAATCAAGAGTGTCATATGCCACGCTTGCTTCAGTGTTCCTCGGTGTGAAGCGGTTTGATGGTTTTCAAATGAAAGACCTTCACAGGGTTTCAGATACTTGCGTATACTTTAATTCACTTTATCGTCGTTAAAATCATTTGAAACGACATCTGCTAAAAGGAGAAACGATGACCAAGCTCCTCAGCATAGATCGCTTCTAAATAAACATTGGCATCGTGACTTTCTATGGTTATGACAAATTAGGGTGTGAAAGTTCAGATCACACCTCACTTTAGCACCAGACAATTGACGCCTTTAGCCGTACTTTCCTTCTATTTCCACTAATGCCCACTGTATTTAGTAGACTGACGTTCCATTCCATAAGAAGAGTGATCCCTGTCCATCAAATGGTGTCATTCTATATCTATTAAGAGTGAAATATATATCTGTAGCGACGTTTTGATTTTGAATAATTCGACCAGACGATGGGAGGCGTTATAGAAATTCATTTAAGAGATTCATTCATTTAAGAGATTTAAATAGCGTCCCTTTAAGATTACCTATACTCAGGAGCGCTCTCGACCCAACCCCGGCAAAAGCGAACAGTCTTGAGGTTAGAGTATAATAGAACGTGGCCGCAAGGGCTCTAGGCATTAGAGCCCGTTCTACCCTAACGAAATGCACCCGATTCCTACGGTTTTAAAAGTTTTAAACTGGTGATGACGATATATAATATGACTGGTTATTATTTTAAATGACGGGTACGATGATACGCATGGTTAGTTGGTTATCGCATTGGATGTGGTAAGTTTACGCTTCAGCCGAAGAATCGTATCCAAGTCCGCAATTACTGTCCATCAAAGAACAACTACTGAATACAGAGGCACAGTAGCAATGACTATAATTACCTTACTTTATCTTAATAATTACCTTAGATACGTGTACCTTTATCTTCACATTTCCTTCGGTACATAAGGGCCTACCTTACTCTATCTTCACATTTCCTTAGGTATACATTACCCTCTTTATATTCACATTTCCCTAGGTATACATGTATACCTTACTTTATCTTACCCTATTATACCTTATGTTGCTTTAACTTATCTTGCCTTGAATAGTCGTATATAATAATTATTATGTTCCTTTCACTTGCCTTAACTTACGATGTGACTTACCTAACTTCTCCGTCTTCACTTCGCTTACAAAACCTACACCAACTGGATTAAAGATATGGCATACTTCCCTTAACCTAACTTCCCACAACATATATCTGACCTCATTATACCTTTGCGCCCGACATGTAACGTGCAGATTGCAAGCGTCGTTTGCATCTCCTTCACACTTATGTCAGCAGTTGGACTGATTCCTGCATCATTAGTTTTCAATAGCTTCACCTGGCTTCAGCTCTAGCAACAGACGTCCATGTCATGGGCTGTATATGCTGATGGTGGAATTCCCAGAACTCTGTCATGCCTTCTGAAACATGCGTGATGTTCGGCTATGCAGATTATTCAGCGCGTGCATCGACGGTCAGATTACCTCGTCACGTTAAAAGCATCAGATGACCAGGGCATAGCAATATAGGGCGCGAACACCTCGTCGCAATTTTTATACTTCTGGAATGTGACGTCGCCTCTTGCAAGTCGTGACATAGTTTCACTCTGGAATGGGTTTTTATTCTTTATCTTGTGATTTCTTTTATATTTTTACTTACGATTCTAACGTGATGCATGCGCTGTCTATCTCGAAAAGAATATGTGTTATTCAAGCAGAAGTTATTATGATATTGAGACATTATTACGATAGAGATTTTTCTGTGAAAGGCTAGTGAGCTGATTCGTGATCATTACTATCTAAGCAGAATGAACTTAGGCTGAAGCCAGAAATGAACAAGTAGCTCAAGGACGTTGATACAAGCAGCAGGCCACAGCTTCGAAAGCATCTTTAAGACGAAAGATGTTAGCAAAAATGTGTGTTTACGTTAAGTTCTGGACTAGTTTGAATGCTCTTACCGCTTCAATGGACACAACTATATAGCTTTGAAGCTGCCAGGAGACAGCTGCCATGGAGTAGTACAGACTGCAGTGGTTCTTTAAAGAATTACAACTTTAAGACTACTCAAAATCCATTAGAAACAGAGCGCCACATGAATTCAGTTGTTTTTGCCTAATTGCAGATTATCAAATCAATCTCACCTTTTGTCTTTTCTTTACTAGAAACTCAAAACCTGACAAAATCGCTGGCGTTTACAGAGTTTATAAAGCTGCCGAATTTCAAATTATATTGTAAAATTTTAGACAAACTCTACCGAAGTTTAACGAGGTGAAAATCTGCCAAATTGCACAAGCGGTTGATTTCTTTGAAAGCTCTCGTTCCTTGAATAATTAGCTCGCAATCAGCTGTACACTCATTACTGGTATTCCAGAGCGATTGCTCTCAGAGGAGACGCCTCGCTTGTTTCATCTGAACTAGTCGACGGATAGATGGATAGATGGATGCGCGTCGATCTGCCGCAGCAACAGCAGCATCAGCAGCCGAAGCAGTCGTGAAGCGGAGCCACTATTCTTGGATGGCCATTGGCGCCAAGCCTAAGCAGACGGATCTTTGATGAGCGCCTCAAGTCGTGCTGTGATTGGTCGGTGTCCAGCTGATGGACAGCGCGATTAGCAGCTGCAGCAGCAGAAGCCGAGGATGCCTCGAAGCAGACGGAACAAAGAGCCAATGATGCGTAGGCTCTGCAATTAGCAGTCTCTACCTAATATTGATGGTATCCTAGAATGTGAACAACGCCCGAGATTATGCGCTATTTAAGTCAGATATGTTCGAGATAATTATCGATAGGCATTAAACCCAATTAATTAAGTTTTTTTACTTTCTGCGTGCTTTGAGGTAAACTCAGAAATTAACGCCCTATATAAGTAAGTGGAATGGATCAGAAAGACTAATCTGACAAATCATAATATGTGTTCGATTTATTTCACTCTAAAAGGAATATGATAATATTATTACAGGAACCATTTCATTCATTTGGCCTGCATGATGGCCTTGCCCATCTAGCTAAGATTGCCAACTTATCTCTACGCCAGAGGTTCCAGACATTCTCTTCTCTTCCACAGTCCGTGATCTTGGAGTTGTCCTAGACCGGAATCTCCTTGACAAATCATGTTAAAAGTGTGTGCCGTTCATGCTGTCACCTTGAGCTCCTTATAAACTTACTATCCGCCGTTCCCGTCCTTTCATGCCATCACTACTTTTTTTCACGCCCTCATACTGCACCAGAGTGGACTTTTGCAGCGTTAGTTTTACTGGCTAACATTTCGAAGCTTCAGTCTGTTTGTTCATGAAGTGGCACTTTATAAACATTAGACTACAATTACAATTACAGTGCAAATGAGGAAATGAGGAAAGTTTTATAAAAATTAATATGAAAAGTCAATATTTTCAGACAAATTGCGATGTATTGTGAGTAATCATGCACAGCAGGGACAGACCTCAAAGAAAATATGCTGAAACAGCTAGCAATGGTAATTTAGCCTAGATGTGATTAAGAAGGCCACACTAAACAGAGCAAAGGCACAATGTAAACACATAATAATATTATATTATAGTGTATAACTAGGCCACACTTGAAGTAGATCAGGGCATACTGCTTCCAGGTATGAAACTGATACCCGAGAAACTTCGGCAGTTGACGTACGCTCTGCCAGCGTGGTGGGGCTTATGGGTGGTGAGGAGAGGTAGGACGGAGAGATTTATGAGAAAGGAAGAGCGTGCCGGGTTCCTCTCAAGCGATGATCCAACGGTTTCCGACACAGCGGCCAACGACCGACTCGATCAAAACTATTAACTATCACGTTCTTTGCCGGCTGTGTTCCCGCCCTCTGGTAATTCCATATGCCATCCGACCAAGGCCGCATCAGTTCTCACTTCCTGTATTCTAGGAATTCCAAAAACTTTATTCCGAGACTGCTTTTTAAGGACATTTATTAAATTACTAAATATGCATAGGATTAAATGTTAAACCTAATGCCTATTATTTGGTTACCTGGTCACTTTTGTAATGCAATGCGTTTTGACAAGGCGAGTTAGAATAAACGTATATTCAATTCCTTTCTATTCCATTGCGCAGGCTCTTACGACGGGCCTCTGTCTTCGCGGGGCTTCACATTTCACCTGCTTTACATGGAATGTTCTCTATTTTGAATAAAACTCTGTCCCAGTCTCTCAGAGACCAAGAAACTGAAAGTGGTCTGGACATGTCGCGCTTTCTGTAGAGTCATGTCGTTGTATTATTTATTGAACTTTATTCCTAGAATGTTATATAAAAACATGTACTAATTAACCCATCCATAAGTAGCCTGTAATTGTTAACCTACAGCGTTCTGCCTGTTGTTTTCTGAAATATACGAATATACATACATTATATACCTGGCCTACTTTACCAGCGCTGTATGCATACATAGTCTATGTATATGCATGCAAACATCTTCTGTAATGTAACAACGTATTCTAATAAAAACGACATATTTAATTTCAAAGTTTAACGTCGTCATATATGACATCAAAGCCGTCGATGATATTCAAAATTATGTACAATACAGTTGAAAAGAAAGAATTGATAGAGTCCGAGAGACACCCTTGAAAGGCATCTAAACAGTACGTTACAATGTCACTAATATGCATTATTTAACAGCATAATACAATTCAGCTACTAATGTCTATGACACTTGCATATCGATAAGATGGTCTTCGAGGCAAGTTATACAGTGTTCTGCAGAAATTATCATACACAAAATTGTTTGATGTAAAATGAAAAGCTTATGATGAAGGGCAAGAATTTCCAGAAAATTTTTTTTTTTTTTTTGCTTTTCCGTCTTTTTTCTTGAAAAAGTGTGGTTTACATTGTCACAAGCCTCATTTTGCGCCCCCTTGGCGCCCACGCCCCTGCCATACTCGTGCATACTAGTTAATTTTTGGTACTTTTTTAGCTATTCTTGCCTGATTTCTTTAAAAAAAAAATTTGTCTAAAGCCTAATTTTGCGCCCCCTGTCCTGCGCCCGGGGGCGGCCGCCCCCTGCCCCCTCGTTACGCCACTGCCCTCCTCCTTTATCCAGGCTTGGGACTGGCACTGCCAGAAATCAAGCAGTGGCGGAGTTGTTAAAGTAATTATAGTTTGAATGATATATATATATATATATATATATATATATATATATATATATATATATATATATATATATATATATAGCCTACATAATAGGAGTGAGTAGCCGCCACCTGGTGAATTTGTACGAAGGATGACGGAATACATTGCTTTAGCCTGTGTAAGAGATATGCTTCTTTTAATTAATGCGCCATATATAATGAACCACCAGCCTAGAAAAGGAATTCATAATGGACCTGTATGGTTTTACACTGGGTTGCAAGAGAATTCTGAATTGTTGGAGACGCTCTATTTGAGAAAGGTAGGCCAATACTGGGGTGGACTTTGTAGCGAACAGCTTAGGTGTCTTTTCTACAATGGAGCATGTGGTCAAGCAGATTAGTCTCACGCTACCATACGGCGATTCAAGTTAAAGACCCCTTCCGTGATTTAAGTCAGCCATCTTGGGCAACATTCCACAGCAAATAAGAGCTTTTTAAACAGATACGGTTCAAGAAAAGTGTGCATCGCATGCATGGTGGCCGATAAGCTGGGCTCTCAAACTGTATGCCTAATGCGGAGAGTATATACGAGGTCGAGCCTCGCCCGAGACAGTTACTGTGTAGGTATCGTAAGCAAATCTATCACTCACAATAATTGTTCAGCGCCATCGATGTTCTGTCGCATATAGTTACTTCTACTTCTGAACGTTGGAAGGAGTGCTGTAGTAGCATCTGTGCACGTGTGGATTGTGTGCGGGTTATGACTAAGCATCTACGACGGTCATGTATATTTTGAATTTATTGACTTCTTAAACATATTGTTTATGCAATCGTGTGCATATTTATGGAACTTAAGTATACTAAAATATTAGGCTGTATTTTAATATCTTATTTAAATAAAAATGTAAATTGTCATTCCATGTTTTTGGAAATGGGAAATAAACAAAACAAGAAGGGGCGCCAATTTCATATAATATTTCGTCCCGGTCGCAAAATATCCCAGTTAAGCCTCTGGCCCATTTCCACGTATATCTACTCACCGTAACCTGGTTTCTGCTTTCCCTGACACTTTGAAATTCGACTGGACTTGTCAAACAGATTGTAATTTCAATTACGGTTTCACGTAAGGCATCTATAGCCTACTCTCTGCGCTATGATCATAACCGCGAAATTACGCCAATTATCTTATCCATCGTATACGAACTCATCGAAGCCTCAAATCTTGCTATCTCTCCACAGGTCTTTCACTCACAGTTGAAAACGCGGCTCATTCACAGATCCTAATCCTGATTATATATCTCCTCTTTCACTTACATCTTACGCCGTCTGGCTGTCTGTCTGCTTTACCCTTTGGCTCTTGACCTTGAACAGATTTTTGCACCATCCCCCGCCTATCGATGTGTTGCGCGCTGTATAGAAATCTCCATTCATTACGAAGATTTCATTAAGATGTAGCCATTACGATTAGATCAGTAGCTATACCCTTTTAAAACTTAGCTTCACCTAGGCCTACCTTATAGCAAATGTATTTTGAGACCCTTTCAAATACGAATGTAGGCTACCTTAGCATTTAGAAACTAAACAGTGAGAATTGCCAAAAAAATTCTCCTGTCGACGTAAAGGGCCTTTGATGTTAAGAACTTTAAAGACGATATTAAACAATGGAAGCTTCTATACTAGACCATTCTTAAATCAGTCGGCCATCTGGCGATTGAAGTTACATTTAACCCTAGGGCTACCAAGCTTTTTTGTAACACGGACTACCAAGGGGGTGGTTACCACCCCCCCTGGATTTCGTGTTTGGTTTTACATATCATAACTTGTAATATAGCATTGGATTCAGCATTCATTTCTGCACAGAATGGTATATTTAGTTGTACATTATGTGAATGCACCTCGAAATTACATCACTTTTAACAACGGGACCCATTAATTAGCAATATTGTATATTATTGCGTACATTTTGTACTTTTTGGATAAACAAATATAAGATTATGTGTGTTTTGAAACTAATCTATGTATAAAAGATACACAAAATCATCCCTACACATGTTTATATAGTATAAATGTACATCCATACATATATATCCATACATATATATCGGTTTACGTTATAACGCTGTATTCAGCCATTTTCACACAGATTACGCGTATTATTATTTATTTTGATCACTTCCGGTATTCAAAAGACAAAGATGTAGGTATGCAAATGAAGCCCTTCATTCCCTCTAAAGAATGGTATCTTTGTTTCTCTTCCAGGAAGACAAATGAATACGCTACAGACAAAAAACTAAGGGGGGAGTCCTTCCATTCAGCCATTTTCACGCATGTTAGGCGTATTATAATTTATTTTGAGCACTTCCGGTTGTCTCAGGTCAACTCAGTGACCACAGAAATGTAGCCCCACATTCCCTCTATAGAATGGTATAATTTGTGTCTCTTAATATTAAATGACGGATAAGATATAGTCGAAAATCTAGGGGGTGGTATCCACCCCCTGGTACCTCGGGTATATTGGGTATAACTTTTGAACGGTGTGAGATATCATCTCACATTTTACCTCAAAACGTGTGCAAATGAACCCCCTACAGCTACCTAAAAGGTCAAATTTTTATTCCATACGGAAAAAGTTTGAGATGAAAAAAACCTAGGGGGTGGCAACCACCCCCCTTGGTAGCCCGAGGGTTAAGTTTTGGCATTTTCTTTCAACATAGCCCAAGAGATGACAATAGAAGATGTCTATCAGCGAAAGGTCGTCTTGGCCTACATTCAATCTTACACTTACGCGATGTTTAATTATATTTAAATTCGGTGAGTTTCTATTGCAGTTCACCGCTTTCTCGGTTGTGGGTCCCTCGACCTGGAATGGCCTCCCTCTGGAGCTTCGCCTCTTTCCTAGGACCTTCTCTCCTATGTTCTTTTCTCACCTTAAAACTGTTCTCTTTGGCCGTGCTGGAGTCGGGAGCGCCTCTGAGTAGTTTTCTTGAAGGGGCGATATACAAATGTTCGAAATGAATGAATAACTATAATCATACTGGTAGGAGGATGTACCTGTTTCCTATTCAACTTGGAGACGCAGACCTAGCACGAAAGAGAACAACTCAAGACCGACGTCGTACAGTTTGGTCTCATTCTTCAGAACGGACGAATATTTGTAATTGGAGGAGGAGTCGGCGGAAAGAACAAAGATGGCAAAGTGGTGTGGAATTGTAGAGATGACAAAAGATGAACTTAAGTAAAAATTTTCATCGGCAACGAGCCAGCGGAATGGGAAATTCGCGGCCGACTACCAAAGCCATCTCTGATTCAGGCCTATGTCCAACTGAAATTCCCAGTAGAACAATAATTGCAATTAACGACACTAGCTTATTAAGACCAGCTAGTTGAACGCAGTCAATAGTAGGACTAACGTGGTTATGTACCGTAGGCTATCGCGTATAATGAATTTACAGCCAAACAATAAAAATAAAAGGCATGCATTCAAGCAAGGCTTACTAATAAAACAAGCAAGCGCAGTCCTATAATTATGTCTCGTATATAGAATATCCAGCTAGTTAAATTCTTAAAACTTAAAAGCCGTCGATAGTAGACCTAGCATAGTTATGTATCGCATAAGAGATTAACAACAGTCTCAACAAAACAATAAAATAAAAGGCACTCAATTAAAGCTTATACTCTACTAATAAAACAGATCGCCGCAGTCCTATGTCTTGTGTATAAAATTACCAATCAAGCGGCTGAAGCAAAAATACCACTTGATCGAGATCTATATAATACCAGTTAAAATTGGCCAGTAGTAGTACTATGTCTCGTAGATCCTATCTGCAGATATGCCAATCAAGTAACTGAAATACAGGACACCATTTCCTTAAATCGATTACTACAATAATATTAGGTTACGTAATTGCTATTAGTAACTTCTATCGTGCCGGTGTCTCATAAGCAAGGCATCTAGATGACGGATGCATGAAAAGGCTGATTCCTTGCAAAATCTCAGCCAACGTTTCAGATAGATTCCAAGGCTCTGCGATCATCCAGCATGGTGTTTTCCACTACTTCTTGATATTAGCTTGGTTTGACTAATATCTGCCTTGAATATAGATTTACAAATATCCTTACGACAATTAAATTTCTGACTTTGGCTCTGAGAGGACACTTTATGCCAATTGAAATGCACGAGATTTCTAGCCTGAATCAGACGAGTCTCGTTCGTTTTTATAACTAATCGATGTACAATGTGAAGAAGCATGCAATAAACGTAAGTGTATTTATTATTATTTAGTATTAAATATACATTTTGTTCTCATCGTAAAAAGGTAATTTTACCAAAAGAAACTATCACGTTAAATGATATTCCTATACCACAGGCAACTTCTGTTAAATTTCTTGGCGTCTTTGTAGATCAACACCTAACATGGAACGACCACATTGAGAATATCTCTTCAAAAATTGCTAAAAGTATAGGTATACTATCCAGAGTTGCCTACTTACTTCCCACTCATATACGAATAAGCTTATACTATTCGATTATCCATCCATATTTTAGTTATTTTAATATGATATGGGCTTCTAATTACCCAGCAAGATTAAAAAGATTAATTGTCCTCCAAAACAGAGCTCTCCGCATTATTGTCAACCAAGCTCGGCACTCTTCTACTCATCTTCCTACGGACCTAGCATTCCAAGACACACACATCTTAAAACTTGAGCAAATAACCTTTCAGCAAACCAGTGAATTTATGCACAAATATACAAATAATCAACTGCCTTCATCATTTAACAACTACTTCAAAACTACGTCTCAATCTAATCCCTATCCTGTACGTTCTTCAGCCAATTATAGACCCATATACTCCCGCACTAATACCCGTAGGTTCTCAATTAAAAGTGCTGGCCCTAAAATCTGGAATAGTATCCCCAACGACATACGGTACCTAACTAGTTTTCACCTATTCAAACGTAGATTGCGTGCCTACTTGATTGCCAATGGTATGTTCTAATAATATTGTGCGTGCTAGTTAACTAGTTAAGATTTGTTAAGGATTAAAAAAATAGCAGAATTAACAAATTATTCGGTCTGCCACTCGAGTACAACAATGATGTAAGGGTGACCCTACTAGTCGGGACTTGTTCCCTTTAGGGTTCTCTACCCCCGTTGTTTTCCTACTATCATACTGTAATTATGACGATTGTATGCTTTGCTTCTGCTGGAAACAATAAAATTTATGGTTATGGTTATGGTTAGTATCTTAACCACATATTTTCTGCAGTCATTGTATATATCCGATCGACCTTGTGAGTTATTCAAGTGTTCCTCTGATCCAGGTTTTCAGTGGTGTCCATCAGATTCGCATCGACAAAGATTTTGTCTTTCCTCAACATCTCTGCTCAGACTTAGAACTAACACAATTAATTCTCTTTAGTGCTACAGAGGTTGTATGTAGCTTTGAAATTCAACATCTTAAGATAGATGACTAATTTTATATTAGTTATGGTACGATAACATGAAACGACTATATCTAAACGCAGGGTTTGAGCATCACCTCTGACATAAATAGGCTTGGAGATATTCAAGAGACATCCGACCACCAGCTGATCGCATCGCTTATCGCCGCGTGGAACCGAGCAGTCACCAACGACAGCCTCATCAAGCTGGCCTTCTCAATGCCGACACGCTGCATACAAGTGGTGAAGAGCAAGGGGTGGCCGATCAAATATGGATCCATCAATGGTATATTAAAACGGCCTTTTTTCAAAGCATTACATAATAGTGAATGCTTACGATCGCATATGTTCGTTATTTCATGTCAACACGTTGCCTTATGCACATTTTAATTTCGATCCAATTTTGGTGCAAATATTCTTGGTGATGTGAAACTTGTGCACACCGCTCTTGATTTACCAAGCATTAACAATAACCATAACTATTATCGTAACCATCAATTCATTGGTAAAGAAATTCACCATAACCATAACCATCAATTTATTGGTCCAAAATCGAGCATTCCTCATAATAATTATATAGACTGTGTGCCCATAGTAAGGCTATATGCATTCTGCTGTGTTGCAGCTCAGAATTATAGGCTACTGGGTCTTTTATTAATTTACTGGAAATAGCTTTCAGTCTTCAAAAGCTTTCAAAGTAAGTTTTGGTTTTACGTCAACGAGTGCAGTTGGTACGAAGTTGCGCTAAAGCAACATTTTAAATATTAAGAATGATGTTTGACAGAAGACACTTTAAATAGGACCATAAGGTTGACGGAAAGCTGAGTTACGTTTGTTGCTAACGTTATCTGCTTCCATGCTTGCAATTCATGCAATGTAAGTGAGTATGGAAGCTCGCTAAGAATTTGGACGTAAAGATAATTTAAACTGCTTTAATTGCTGTGTCTTCTGATTTTAGTTTCAACTGTTTCAACTGTTTCAACGACTGCAGTTGGCACGAACTGGTCTTTTAACATTGTCCTTGTTTTAGTGCTACCCTATAAAGAGTGTTTTCCTATGAAATGGAGTAAGGTATTGAAAGTAAGCATATAAGTGAGAAAAAAAGTGATTTTGGAGTTTTTCATCTATCGATCGAGATTAAGTTAAGTTTTAATTTCGGTGTGGCATTAGAAAACAAGATGCTACAACTCCAACTGCGGCCTCTCAAAGGATTTAAAAGGACACACCACAGTTTGGGGCCCAGAACGAGCAGCCTCCTTCGAGGTGTTTTATGGAGGCCTAGGCAAGGGTCTAGTCTGACTGTTTAGGTTAATCACTCAACAAAAATAAATAATACATAATAAACATTAACACAATCAATGACCTTGTAAATTAGGCCATATTATAATAGCCTAGGCTAAGTGGCATGGTTAATACATGCTTTAATAACTACTTCTTCTTAGCACAAGTCTATAGCACAACTGTTTCGCAGTTAATTTCAATGAAGGTCTACTGCAAAGGTCAAGCATGTTTTGCAGCCCATTAACAGAGGGACATATCAACAGCATGTCGTCCGCGTAGAACAGGCAGACAGCCAATAAATATGGAATTTATGTGACATCAAGTTCACGCAGTCGCACGACAAACAAATAATTATGTTAATGAGAGAGGGCAACAAAACACTTTCCTGTCTCACACGAGATGTCACTGAGAAGCAGTACGAATAGCAAAAGCCCCAGCGCACTTTAACCAGTAGTTTGCTATACCAGTTTTCTAAGTCCATACTACAGCGGGTGGCATACAAGCTTGCAACAATGAGTCGAACAGTTTGTGATGTACGACACTATCAAAAGCTTTTCTCATATCCAAAGAATGCAGAACTACTCTTTCGATACAATGCTCGACGGTTGTTCTTAGAGGAAATAATTATAGCCTCAGTACAACCAATTCCACGTTTAAAATCAAGCTCTAATTTATCGGTATTAAGAAACTAGTCACAAATTAAAAGAAGGAGATTTTCAAACACTTTAAAAAAGAAATGACAGGAGTAAGTGTGATGGTATACGGTACTTGTCTACGTCGTTTAGAATCCGAGATTTATCCTTAACTAGGAGAATACTAATTTCGTGGTTGAGCAAACGCGGACGGCACGTAACAGTGGGTAATTAACAACCTAAATAGCGGCACAAGTGCAGTTGTCAGGCATGCAGGAATGGGCGTATAACAGATGTTCAGCACACAACCTATCCGGACCACAGGTTTAGCCTGAGGACAATTCTAAAATTGAAGCATGTACGTTTTCAACAGTCACCCTCTAATGGCGTTTAGGTTTTAACTTAAGACTTGTTAATCGTCGTTGTCAGCAGCACGATGAAGGTATTGTGAGCACCACGATATTGCAGGATGCTCGAGGTCAGCCGCCCCCGCCCCCCCAAAAAAAACGGGACAAGCGCAGTGCCAAACGGCTACAGGCACGTTTGCTGTAGCTGTGCCAAGATCGTCGATATGGAGCAAAATCTATTGAAGATACGCTGCGCGGACTTGAACACAACATTCGTTTTTACAATGTTGTGCCCAAAATGGGCTCTACTGTACTGTCTACAGCTATGAGACACACTTGATGAGCCTTTAGGCTAATTGTTACTTTGCCGTTGCTTGTAACTATTTGGCACAAATTTTGGACGACTTGTATAACAAACTTTTCCAGTGGAATAAAAAAATATTCTGATAGATGTTATTGTATATAATGTATAAGTGTATCCAACTTACTTGGCTGACTTTTGGGTGATTATATCCTAACGTGGGGGATTATGTCCTAGCCTAGGCGGCTTATGTCCAGGGATTATGTTCGCAGGGGATTATGTCCAGGAGCATTATGTCCAGAGCGATTATGTCCGTCTACCATGTGTATACATAGGTGTGGGCGGGCTCTATAGTCTCAAGGATAAACTATACGCAACAATATTTTTGATCAATGAAAGACAAATTTCAACACAAAAGGTTACATTTTTGTTAATTGATCAACACAGATAAAATTAATTTGACCGTTACAAGAATAAAGTAGGTCACACTATGAGTCTTTTAATCTGTTACCTCTGATCGTAAAGTAGGTCTCTATCAATCATTTGATCTAATCCATATGTCAAAATTAAATTACTTATGAAGAACTATATCACTGTCATATGGCATATGACAATGATATGGGTCTTTTATCAGTCATTTGATCTGTTCCATATGATCGTAATGTAGGACTTCATCAGTATAAGTTGTTCGTCTATGCTAGCCTCCTCTCGGGGCGCATTGCGTAGCTTGAGCGCGTGCTTTGTGCAGCAGCTATAGGCTTATTGGTGGTTTTTCAAAAATTGACCATATCTTGCATTACCTGCGTGACGTGCTCCAGTGGGTTCCTGTTTCCAGCATACTGTATTTAGGATTTCGGTTGGTCTGGCGGTTCCAATTAGGGAGCGCCTCTACCTATTTGAGGTAGCTTTGTTGCTCCAATTTAGGTTTGACTGGCTGCGCAAATCTTCGTTTTGCATCTCGAGGTGAACTTCTTGTTCCATTTGCACGCAATATAAAGGCGCATCATAATGCCTTTTAAGTGGTTTCACGTGGAATAACCTTCCTTCAGATCTGCGTGTTCTTTTAGCATGCACCTTTTACAAGCAATGAAACTGTTCTTTATCGCCGGAGTTGGGCTGGGAGCGCCTCTGAGTAGTTTTCTTGGAGGGGCGCTATATAAGTCCTTTGAATGAATGAATGAATGAATGAATGAATGAATGAATGAATGAGATGAATGAATGAATGAATGAATGAATGAATGAATGAATGAATGAATCTGATCTGTTCCATATGATCGTAAAATGACCAATGTGATATTCTGTATGATGGAATCAACTGCCTCCTCGATGTCGTTTACAAATCAGTTATCCCTTTTCCCTCCCCTTTTCTGTATTATTATATTATTATATATGGATATATAATATTATATGTATACTATATATAATACATAAAGTTCCTGTTGATTATTTATAGCCTATTAGCCAAATCAGTTATAATGAGCACACTGACCGTAATCACCGTACCGTGCGGTGGGAGCATGAGATGGCGAGGAGGGCGAGGGAGAGGACTGGATATACCACCTTCGTGGGCCTATGCCAAAGAAAATGACGTCGCTAATACTTCATACCCATGGCTTCCTCTCAGGCTGGTTCAACTGACTACGCTTCTTCGTCTTCTATGCCTACTAATAAATTAATAATGTCTTGATCTAGTTCGATCCGGGCGACATAACAATATGATAGAGAAATTTCTTTTTTGAGCACGGTGTATCTTTAAGTATCGAATTCTTAAAACTTTCGTTCACGAAATTGATGATCGGAGAAAGCTGATCGTTGCATATTGCCTGATTATCACCTATATTTAGCAGACAGCCAAATGGGATCTGCTTCAAATGAATTCTGCTCGTACGAACTAATAATTATAACCAATAACTACTTTTGAGAGAATTCAAGTTTTGTTTCTTCCGCAGAATTTCACTATCAGAAGAAGTCAAATGGAGGGGAAGAAACCGCATACAAATATCCCCTTCGAAGAACCAAAGATTGACTATTTGAACAGCCAGACCGACACGAATAACGGGTTCCACGATTTTGCAGAGAATTCCTCCCTGATTGGATTAGCCCACGCGACGAACAACAAGAGTTCAACGGGCCGCAGAATCGTCTGGGTCTTCTGGCTGGTGCTTGGCTTGGGTCTAGCCATTTACCAGATCCAGGACCGCTTCGTCTACTACTTTTCCTATCCCTTCAACACCGAGTTTCAGATCAAAACAGCTAAGGAACTGCGTTTTCCACAGGTGACCATCTGCAAGGAAGACTGGATGAGCATGTCTAAGGCTAAGGAACTTGGTAAGAGATTCAATGACAATTAAACACAGAGTTGATCTGATTCCCTTGATTTTATTTCAGTTTATTTGAATATCAATATAAATTGAGAGACTTTTAGAGTTGTTTATGTAACACCGAGAGTGTCTGGAAACAATAACAGAACGCTTCAGTTGTCGCTGTCTAGGTATTTACGAGATCTTTCAAAATCGGTCCAAAATATTCGAGGGGATAATTACTCGACCTGATTACAAATCGGAATATCTAGAACAGTTGGAGAAACTAAACGAAGAACTTGACATTTTAACCAAGGATTGGGACATACTGCTGAAGAAGGTCTCGCATAATTGGGAAGATCTCGTAACTTATGTAAGTTAATAGTTTTTTGCATAGTTGTAAATGTGGTCGCATTTTTAGTAAACAAAAGCAGTAGGCCTATGCTATATTAAACGTAAATTGTAATTCCCATAACAGGTATCGTGTATCATTCTGCTATTACGATCACGCTGAAAACAAAAGTTGCTACAGGTTCCTATTTGTCTGAATTGAAACTTTCATTTGTAGTAACAGAAGCCTGCATGCTTCAACTTAATGACTTTGATTTCGACATGCATCCTTCTTAAAACTTAGTTATCTTCATCCCAAATCGCTGAAACTTTCGAGTTATGCTTTGTCAAATCGAGCCTCTGGTTCTATACTCGCTCTAATGAAGGACTGCGATTTAGCACGTCAAAGGGCACCCAACCAAATCCTTACCCAATCAAATTTGTCTGCAATTCCAAAAGAAAATATTGGTTCTCTCGGCTCAACCTTCAGAGTCTGTCTACAGAAATAGAAGTTTACGTAGCGATGCAGCAGCCATGGCCCTATTTGGGAAGATTATAAAATAATGACTAACCTAGTAAAATAATTTTTCCGGCATTTCGATTGTTTTCTCAGCAGAATAATCCGTCGACCTTGGGACTATGCTTTGGAGGAGTTTCTAATAGAGGCGTGAAACACAAAGTGTTACTTTTACCTATTCTCAGTCTTAGTGGACTGATCTTCTGATTATTGGTCTAATCACACCTGGATTTTTATTCACCATTGATTGGTGCCTTGCTCATTAGTTACCGTTCCTATAGCAATTGTTAATTAATAATTTTCTACCTTTTATATTACTTGTATTTCCCAGTGTTAAATCTAATTATGCGTTATTGACCTGTCAGTTAGGCCTTCGAAGGCAATCTCAAATGTTACTCATTACCATGGTGTCGCTATCGTTAATTCGTTGTGCTTTTGGTATAGATATCGTGGAATGGTGACGTCAATCGAAGCATTGTGGAAGAAATTGAAACAGACCTCGGACATTGTTTTACCATCGGTTCAGGTTGAAATCTTAACTATAATATAATAAAACATGGAACTATCTATATGATTGTTAATTCTTTCGTTGTCCTAATGTCTCAAGTGCATCTATTGCAAAACTCTGTATTTTTTGCTTATTATTCTTCAGAGCCCTCAGCCTTCAAACGACCAACTGTCATGTAAGTATTCCGATCAAACATAGTAGCTCATCTACCACAATGGTAAGGCTTAGAGAGTAATACAGCTAATCACGCTACTTTGGATTAATGAGGCCAATTGGATTGAATTATGCCACTTATGTGTATATCACAATAATTTCAACTAATCATGCCACCTTCGGTTAATTAGGCCTACGCCACTTTGGATTAACTATTCATTGATTCATATCGAACATTTATATAGCGCCCCTTCGAGAAAACTACTCAAAGACACAGCTGAAAAGAACAGTATTAAGATAAGAAAACAAAGTAGGAGAGAGGGTCCTGGGAAAGAGGCGAAGTTCCAGAGGGGCCCAGTCGCATCGAGGACCCACCACCGAGAAAGTGAGATTTTGTGTAGCGGAGGTATGGGCAAAGGGACAAGGAGCAAGCCCTGTTCAGATGGGCGCAGGAATCGAGAGCCCTGACATTGAGGACAGGGCCTCAGAGCTCGCGAAGGTAGGCAGAAGCGGGATACAGTAAGCAGCGCCAAACTAGGGCAGCCATTCTATGCGGAATTCGCTGCTCAGAAGAGAGTCTGTGAAGAACGTTATTATTATTATTATTATTTTTTTTTTGGTTTTTTTTTGTTTTTTTTTATTATTATTATTATTATTATTATTATTATTTTTTTCGCCCGAGGTAGAAAAAGATCCCTCAGGCTTAAGAAACTAAACTACTGTGTCAAAGGTTCTCGTCCCCATCGTGCTGATCAAAAGTGCCTCTAAATGCCACTGCATTAAAGCGCTGTGTGCAAACGGACAGACGCTGAAAAAGGTGACTTGTCACGCGCGGGTCTCCCGTTGCCTCAGTCATACGGCGGCCCAGCTCCTGTAAGAATTCTAGTCCGGTGCGGTTTATGGGGCCCAATGATTCGATGGCCACAGGGACGAATTCATGCGTGGCAGGGAGGGTTGAGTATTTGGCAATCTTGCGTTCTGCTGCTTGTTCTGCTGCTCCTCCGGTGGTTGATGCCGTCAGGTGGATATATGATGATGCGCATGTGTGGATGGCTGTTGCGTCCCATGCTAAGTATCTACCTCGCTTCCATGGAACCAATGTGGCGCCATCTGGCCTCTTGCCATCGGTGCGGATCAATCCAGGTGGTTCCCTTGAACTCGGTATGTCCGCTTTTGAGAATGCTCTCCAAATTGTTTCATTGATCGCGGCGTGTCGGGCTGCCCTTCCCATCGACCGTCTGCATACCAGCCCATGATGTCCACCCGAGTCGGTGATTTCCCCGCACTGACACGGATGCGGTGCACAGAGCGTTAGTCCGAGGCGGAGTCCTGCAGCAACCCTCACAGCCTCATTGCTTAATCCCAGGCCGCAGGAGACCAAAGGAATAGTCCCCAGCCAGTCTCCAGCGTGCGGGGCAGAAAGTGCTCTCATTCTTGCCTGGCTAAGTGGGTCGCTGCATCCGTTCCAGACCTTCGCTTTATCTCCGTCTATCAGAGGTCTGTCCCAAGCTTTCTGTTGTACCGGGCACGGCTCCATCACTGCGGGCAGTGAATCCCTGCGAGCCTCCATCATTTCCTCCCGGTACCCATCGTTCCACTCTTCCACGACCAAGATGGTGCCCACGAGCGAGACGGCAGAAGTTGCCAGCATCGATATCCGTCTGGTCCCAAGTCCTCCATCTCTGATCGGAAGCGAAGCCTGCAGCCACTGAATGTCATTCAGCTCGGTGTTGAGGATCTTCTCTAGTCCGGTTCTAGTCTGCTGGTCCATTGTTTCCAGTAACGGGTGGTCCCAGCACGGGGAGGTCCGCAGCAGGTAAGTCATCTTTGCCGCCCCGAGGCATGATCTTAGTAGCAAAAGTGCTGTTTGTGCCTGGAGATCCACCAGATCCTTCAAGACCCGTTCTAGCGTATCGCTGTGCTCTCGGAGGGCCTCGTCCAGCGCCTCCCCTCTGAACAGGGGCGAACCCAAGAGAGTCAGTTCTTCCCTTTTCCGCCTTCTGAATTCCTCGAATTCTAAGTGATTCAAATCAGTCTCCGTGTAGTACTCACATTTGGATCGATTCAGTGAGATTCCCAGAGTAGATTCAAGTTCCTTGATTTTTGCCAAGTCCTGACGAACGTCTTCCACGTCTCCCCCCAAAGAGAGGTCGTCAAGGTACCCCAGTTTGAACTGGGACCGTAGCTCCCGCAAAGTGGGTTGCAGTGGCAAGCAAAACAGAAGGGGTCCCAATGGGTCACCCTGCTGCGGTCCCATCCTAGATCGCACTACGAATTGGCCAAACTGTAGGGTGGACTCCACTGAGTAAGCCTGGTGGATGAACGCATAGAGTTCTGGGATGGTATCATGAACGGCGCGCAGCATGACATCTCTCCTTAGTGTATTAAAAGCATTAGCGAAATCCAATTTGACGAAGGTCTGGTCTCGCTGCATGCTCTTGACGAAATTTCTTGCTGCGTGGACCGCTGCCTCTCCCCCTCCCGGGGTCCCGATGCCAACCTGGAGCGGCGCGAAGAATGCCCCCAGTCTGCTCAGGGCATACGCGTTGGCGCACTTTGCCGCCAGCCTCCGCCATACATACCCGATGGCAATTGGTCTGAGTCCACCTGTTTTCTTCGAAAGAGCGATCAGAGTGCCTCCAAATATCAGCTGACGTATCTCGTGTGGACATTCCCCTCGCAGCAGAACGTTCATGAAGTCCGTCGTAGACTGGAGTAGTGTGCCCGCTGACTCCCTGTTGTTAATTAAGTCAAGTAGATGTTGGGGTCGGAGCCCATCCGGTCCCCCCACTGATCCCGCCGGGAACGATCTTATCGCCTCCTCGACCTCTCTCACCGTAACCTGAAAACAGCCAGTTCGTGACGGCTCCGGCAAGTCTGACATTTGGTCCGTCCATCCATTTGCTGGGTGTCTTTCCTCCATCGCAGCGAGTGAGTCGGTGGTCGCTTCAACTGGACGGTCCTGGCTGCAGAGTATGCGTGATGCGGCCCGGATGTTGCCCTCCTCCACCTTTGCATTCACCGCCGCCAGAAACAGCTCTCTAGCATCGGCCTTCCTTCGTGTGCGTGGCACATCATCTGTTTCTGCATCCTCATCTCTCATGTAGTTCTTATTGTCAATTCGTTTTTTAACCACATTGGCCATGTTGCGTCTACGGCCAGCGCGCTGTGGTTGTCCCAGGACGCTGGAGGCAAAGCGCAGCTGCTGCTGCCATCTTTCTATGTCGGCTGGGTTGCTGTTGATGGAAGCCAGGATGTTCTCGAGGGCTTGTGAGCAGGCAAATCGAGCACCTTTCGGAACATGTTTCATGAGGCCTCCATTCCTCCTCTTCGGGTGGCTGATACCTGGCTCTGGTGATTGACTTTTATTATTATTACTATTACTAGGCCTATTATTATTATTATAATTATTATTATTATTTTTTTTTTTTATGCCCCGAGGTATACATGATCCCTCAGGGACTTGAATATTACTATTGTAGATGGGGTTGTCTGGAGATGACCCTACTCGTCGTTGTCCTGGCTGGCGAAGGTGCCCCGAAATGCGATGGAGTTGAAGCGTTGTATCGTTAATGATATTCGCTGAAAGAGGAAGGAAGTTATTATTATTATTATTATTATTATTATTATTATTATTATTATTATTATTATTATTATTATTATTATTATTATTATTATTATTATTATTATTATTATTACTATTACTATTACTATTACTAGGCCTATTATTATTATTATTATTATTATTATTTTATAATTATTATTATTATTATTATTATTATTATTATTATTATTATTATTATTATTATTATTATTATTATTATTTGTATTATTATTATTATTATGACTTGAGTCTTGCAGTTTTAATACAGGACTGAAATTAGTTTAGAATTCACCATAACAATATCCCGCTATTTAAGGTCGCCAATGTATCATGAAATACATGTAGAATGACCAGTGATTGACTTTTATATAAATACGTTCAACTGGACTATGAGGCATACAGAGAACCATGATTCGAACTATATATAAATATATGCATATAAATAAATAAATATATATATATATATATGTCTCGGCATTGGCGGTACTTGTTTATGCATACGCGACCGCAAACAACTTCAATTTTGCTTGTATCAGATAAGAAGCCGTTGTTTTCGACTGAACCTGGCATAAGATCTGGGCTGGAGATATACTTGAGCGCAAAGCAGTCGGATTCTGTCATCGTATCGACTTCCGGTCATGAAATCTTCACCGGGTTTCGGGTATGAACAATTTAATCCATAATAATCTGGAACTTCTATAGAGCCACTGTTGTAGCCAAATGTTAAATAAAGGCAGCTAACGATATTCGCTGCTTTGTCATGATGGGAGTCCTGGCACTTCCCCAGGGATTGCCTCCTTTCCTCTTCTCACGCTCGCGTGGGCGGTGGATTAATATCTCCTGAGTTTTCTTTTTATTCAGGCTCAGGTTACATCTCGGAGCCCACTCCGTTACATGGTCCAGTTCGGCCCTGATCGTGTCGCTTCTTGAAGATGGTATTAACAAATAAGTATCATCAGCGTATTTAGCCATTCGATTGTGAGGGTAGACAGTTTTTATTTTCGATATGGCCGTGATGAAATTGAGGGGCACTTTGGCCCGAGCCCTGGACAATGCTGGCGTTTATGTGAGCGATTGTTGAGACTGATCCATTATATTTAGTTACGTGGTTTCGATCACACAGGAAAGCAACCACCCAGTTATAGACTGCGTCTACAACTGGGTAGTGACTTTCCTGTGTGATAGTAGTGGTAATCTCTCAGCTTTTAACACGAAGAATGCAGGTAAGAGTCTCACATTAAAGGGTTATCGTGTAATTAGCTAATGCAAGCCCTTACCTCGCAACAGATTTTCCCTTCAGATTTACTGACCATGAATAATAAATGGCATCATTATAATAACAACACAATTAGAACTAGAGCTACGTTATAAAGGCTCATGTCATCATATCTTTACAGAGAAGACATATCATCCTAGATTCATAATTATATTGGAACTCGATTGTCCTTTATGAAGGCATGCATGAATAATAAAAATGTTTCTCGTCCCATTTTAGCTTCTAATTCATGATCCATATGAAGTACCTCGAATGCTTGAGGCTGGGTTCGTCATCTCTCCAGGGACTGTCACTCAGGCGGCCGTGACATTTGAAAACGTAAGTAATTGCTAATTTATTTAACCTCTCTTCGATGAACCTACTCTGAGGACGTCTCAGGTCAACCACGTCCTTGTGTCTGGTCTTCTCGATGCCAGAAACGCTTTATTCACTGCACATTTTTACCAGATTTTCCACAAACAATGATCACAGCCTAGATGTAGACCCCATACCTCATTTACTGTAATGTGACGCAATGTAAAACAATCCTCGTGACGCCTCGTAGTCTATTGGTTAACGTGCTGAATCGTCTGCTCAGAGGTGGGTGTTCAAATCAAAACCAAACAGACTTTCAAAATCCTGTTCCACTATAGCGTCCAGTGGTGAGCTCTATCGGATATAACGTAACTGAAACTTATCGATATGAGGATCAGACGACTAGAGGAAAGGGGTTAATCATCCGCCCTTGTGTAACAAGGCGAAGACTATTTATAGCCGATAACACGTCATACATTGACTATTTCGTTGGATGAACTTAAAACTCTTCTTCCTGTTCTTCTTCCCCTTCCTCCTCCTTCTCCTCCTCCTTCGTGCCTCTTTTCCCTACTCCTATTCCTCTTTATAATGCTCTTCCTTCTCTTTCTCTTCTTCCTCCTCCAGTTTTATCCTCCTCTTGTTTCTGCTTTTCTACTATCTTCTTCTGCTTCATCGCTTTCCCATTCCTCCCGTTCCTCATCATCTCCTGTGCGGTGAGTTGAAGCCACCACTTCCTCCTTCTCCAACTCCTTTTATTCTTCCTCCTCCTATTTCTTCTTCCTCATTTTCTTCCCATTTTTCTAGTATACTCTTCTTCATCGTTCTTCCTCATTTCTTTTTCCTCCTACTTATTGTCATCCCTTTGGGTAATCGATTTCTAGATTGTCTACATTTTGTTGAAAGGTGACGCAGCTGGGGCCACCGTACACAGTTTGCAATAGGAGTGAATCTTATCGTGTCGTCAACTGCCGTGCCGCCTGTGAGGACAAATTCTTCTTAGATGATTGCAGTTGCAGGCCTTTCTACTACAATGGGTCAGCTGACGTAACAGGTAGGTTTCACTGTCTCCAGTAAAATAACTGAAAATGTCGGTCTTTCTGTGACTTCTTGAATGGTTTCCTAGACAGCAACAGCCCATGAAACAATGTAATGTAACCCATGTGGGTCTTGAAAGACACTAGATTTGCACCACACTTATAGACATGGCGGCAGGGATGTGATTAAGGAATCCGCGTTTTGTTTAAAAGGAACTTTCAGTTGATGCCATGGCATGTGTGCTATTCTGGCGGCGCATTAGGGGTCTATTATAGTGTCTAGATGAGATCACGTATGTCTAGAAACTTGATTTTATTTACCACCTGAAAAATAAGTCCGATCTAATCATGATTCACATTTCACATCTGATCCTGTTTAATCGGAATTATATGGATGTGGCATATGCAGTCAAAGTCATTGGTTGCACAACAGATTAAAGCTTCACAACTGAAGGTCGCTTTAATTAGGGTCACTGAAACAGAAAATGGTACAAATATATTGTTAACGAAAGATTTACAAATTTAATGCTCATTAGACTCTGTAATGCAATCAAATCAAATTGTTCCAATGAAATTTCGTGGATGAAAGTGAGCGCTCTCGTATATATATGTTAGACTTGGCAAATTATCCCTACGCACCGTTGATCCCTTATTCATTTTTATGAAATCAGGCCTACTTATGAAAAATGTATTATTCACTCTAACCACGCAAAAGGACAGGAAGAAGGTCAAGGCAATAAACATAACAGAATGATTCACTGCCTTTCTTCAATACATCAGTAATTAAGGCAAAATGACTGAGGGATCAAGGGTGCCCAGGGATCAAGGGTGCCAAGTCTCTTAAAGCTTCAGACATTTAGGTCCTACACCCGCAAACCAACGATATAAATGGTAGTGTTTCATCGTTCTGTAGCAGCAATTCCGGTCTGCAGCTTAGTGAAACACGACGACTGCCTTCAAAGATTTCAAACTAATCGGAAGACATCGATCAGTGCACCTGTGAACAGCAGTGCCACGGCCGCATCTACGACTACTCACTTTCACAGTCCAAGATTTCGAACAAAATGCTCAGGCTACTCGAAAATACAACAAGCTCTGTGAACGAGAGCTCAGCTGCAGACGAAAATAACACAGAACCCGATCTGACAATCATCTACATATATTTTCCGAATCTGTTGTACAGCTGTCGAGTCGAAGTCGCTCTTTGGACTGCTGTGCGAAGTCGGGGGCGCTTTGTCTCTGCTGCTCGGAGCGACTCTGCTCACCCTCTACGAGGTTCTAGAGTTCCTGATTTTTGATTTCCGACGCTGACCCAGGAAAGTGACACATTTACTACGACACCCATGAGACTTTATAGGCTACACTACATTCACTTGCAACATTTTTGTAACTTCGTATCCTCTTTTAACTTAGAAGGCTGTAATTACTTATTTTATATAATCTTATAATTACCCTAAACATTATATTTATTTAGTGACTTAGAACAATATGCTAACTTACATTACTATTCGTTTCGTTTATTGACAAGCATATGAATTCAGCTCCAACATAATAATTATATAGGCTAGGAATTGTAACATAAGTATGTCAGCCACAATGAAAGTGTATTAAGTACAAACTGACATTGATGCAGGTCAGTGAATCAGCCGAGAAGAGTCATATAGACCGGGGCCGTTTTATCCACTATATGTATATACAGCCTACGAACCTTTCAGGGGCCTACGCAAGTCCGCAAATGAGATAAATGAGATATTGAAAAGAAAAAGGAAATATTGCATTAGCCCTTATTGCATATATATCCAGGATATTAAATTTAAATAATGAACATTAAAAAAATTAAATTGTGATTTAAGCATCAAAACTGGGTGTTTTCATGAGTCATGATTAAACCAAGGAGGTAATGGATTAAACATAACGTCAAATAAATAATGTGAATGCGTAATGCGCTTTGCTTTAGGCCTACTGCAGAACTGGAAGTTTGAGGTCTACGAATGCAAAAGTGCCTACACGGCCTACGACGTCCTTAAAACGGTCGTGATAATTTTTATAGACGCGCTACAGACTCGGTTGGCTCATTTACAAAGTTAATACAGGAAGTTAAAGCAAACAATTTATTTTTTTAGATAAAGAATGGTATAGCTCATACAGTTAGAGGTCCACCGTCAACGAAGTGGCAGAGTTGCTGACTCTTATAATTGTCAGAGGGGCCGATAGCGCATTGGATAACATCTGGCACAGAGAGCGAGAGGTACCGAGTTCGAGCCCCCGTTAGCGGATATGCTTTGTAGGCTGCTGTTAGCGCCGTGTATTGCAGGCTGTCTGTTCTGTTAGTAGTTAAGATTTAAGTTGCATAACATGTAAATGTACAGCGCAGTGCGTTTATCAGGCGCTTCAATAAAGAAAAGATTATTATTATTATTATTATTTCTACCCAGTTGATTCTGACATTGATAGATTTACGTAACACACGGTCCTATCAAATGTATAGCCAATGTAATTTAGACCCACAGTAATATTCCACATTACTGGCCTCCTAGGTCTTGGATATTGACCGAGAGGATTGAGCAGTCTGGAGATAAACTGGAGACCTTTAGCCAGGTTCTTGTCCATCAATCGAGTTCTGTATGAAGCTTCACTACGAACATCCGTATTTTTCGCGAAGGTGGCTGTGAGAGAATTCGGCTATAGTAAGTTTCTCTTTAAATTCTCCACATAAACCTTCCTTGAGTTACCTCCTAACTTAGCATAGGGATGAGAGTCCTGACGGTGGAATTGTCCCATTTTAGAGCTGTCACAGCTTCGCCGTAGATGAGACATTTCATTGATTGCTTAGCTGTCCCCATAATGAAAGAATCTGTCTCCCATTTCACTCAGAAGGTCCTCTTCTGCTCTTCCAAAGATCGCTTTTTCAAAGACATCACTAATCGACAGGTGGCGGATTTTGCTTTACACAGTTTACAGAAAGAATATAGAAAAGTCATGTGTTGCCATCTCGCCTATTCGTAGTGGTGGATATTGACCAAGGGGATGACATATCCATAAGTCACACAGTCGCATGACCAACAGCTGTGCACCCGTTGTATACGCCACCTATTTTGTATAGGCAAACTTTTATTGGCCTCTCTCTCTCTCTCTCTCTCTCTCTCTCTCTCTCTCTCTCTCTCTCTCTCTGTCTCTCTGTCTCTCTGTCTCTCTGTCTCTCTGTCTCTCTGTCTCTCTGTCTCTCTGTCTCTCTGTCTCTCTCTCTCTCTCTCTCTCTGCTCTCTCTCTCTGTTCTCTCTCTGTGCTCTGCTCGTACAATATATGCAGTGTTTGGCTGTAGAAGGCTAGATATGGATATTATTAGTCTGCGTGTCTCTTTGAGCTACATCTCCAGGGATGCATACACCGAAGTTGCATTCTAAAGGGGTTCTTGATCGTGCATGCGTCAGTATGTGAGTGTTTGTATGTGTGTGAGAGTATAATAATAATAATAATAATAATAATAATAATAATAATAATAATAATAATAATAATAATAATAATAATATCTTTTCTTTAATAAGCGCCTGACAAGCCTCTCGTCGACGCACTGCGCTGTACATTTACATGTTATGCAATTTAAATCTTAACTACTAACAGAACAGACAGCTTGCAATACAACTCGGTTAATAGCAGCCTACAAAGCATATCCGCCCAACGGGGGCTCGAACTCGGTACCTTTCGGTCTCTGTGCCAGATGTTTTCCAATGCGCCTGGGCCCCCCGGGCCCCCCCGTTAAACCACTAACATAATACTTGTTAAATGCATGCACTAACACCAATACAGAGACAAGCATAGATAATTGATTCACACTATCTCAGTTTTGAATTAAAATATTTATTAATTAATATCTATAGACACGCCCGCCAATACATTACAATTTGAACATACGTCCACGGCCGCCTATTCTCCCTCTAGCAGCCGCATGCGAACATACGGTCGCAGGTGGCGCACCACTGCGACAGACCTCGTCGTTATTGAAGTGTTTATCGTCTTGACCCAGGATTTGATTTGTCAAGCTCTCCTCGTATACATGTAAAGCTTGTAGCTATGCAATGTCAAATACCTTAGGCCTAAACTTCGAGAATTGCCATGGCAAGAAATACCATGGTCCTCTTCAGAGGCACATCTAAGTCGACCCGGACGACATAATAAATTATGATAGAGTAATTGCGTTATGGCACGGTGTATCTTCATGTGTAGAATTATGCAAGCTGCCATTCTCGAAACTGATGGGCGGAAAAAGCTGATCGTTGCACATTCCCTGATTATATTGCGCCTACCAAATGGACAACCATCTGCTTCAAATGAATTCAACTCGTAAGACCTTATAATCAATACCTAGTTTTGAGAGAATTCAAGTGTTTTTCTTCGTCAGAATTTCACTAACAGAAGAAGGCAAATGGCGGGGAATGATACGCAGAGAGAAGTCTCCTTAGAAGTTCCACAAAGTTTCTTCGTCAGAATTTCACTACACCCCGACCGAAGAAGGTCCACAAATTGGGGAAGGATACGCAGAGAGAAGTCTGATACGCAGAGAGAAGTCTCCTTAGAAGTTCCACAGAGTGATGCTTCGAGCAGCCAACACACCCCGACCGACGAGGATGACGAGGTTCACAAATTGGGGAAGGATACGCAGAGAGAAGTCTCCTTAGAGGATACGCAGAGAGAAGGTCTCCTTAGAAGTTCCACAGAGTGATGCTTCGAGCAGCCAGCACACCCCGACCGACGAGGATGACAAGGTCCACAAATTGGGGAAGGATACGCAGAGAGAAGTCTCCTTAGAAGTTCCACAGAGTGATGCTTCGAGCAGCCAACACACCCCGACCGACGAGGGTGACAAGGTCCACAAATTGGGGAAGGATACGCAGAGAGAAGTCTCTTTAGAAGTTCCACAGAGTGATGCTTCGAGCAGCCAACACACCCCGACCGACGAGGGTGACAAGGTCCACAAATTGGGGAAGGATACGCAGAGAGAAGTCTCAGAGAGAAGTCTCTTTAGAAGTTCCACAGAGTGATGCTTCGAGCAGCCAACACACCCCGACCGACGAGGGTGACAAGGATTGGGGAAGGATACGCAGAGAGAAGTCTCCTTAGAAGTTCCACAGAGTGATGCTTCGCGCAACCAACACAGCCAAACCGACGAGGATGATGAGATCCACAAATTTCGAATGTCTCTCTGATTGGTGTAAAGCACGCGATGAACAGCAAGAGTTCAAAGAGCCGCAGAATCGTCTGGATGATCTGGTTGGATCCAGTTTGGCATCGGGTACTGGTCCTATTTACGTTTCAGATCAAAACAGGATCGCACTGCGTCTACTACGGGTTTCCATATCCCTACAATGGACCGCTAAGGAATTCGGTAAGCGATTTGACAGTCTATAGTGGCATTCTATTTAGAAAACAGTTGCTGTACAATTTTAGCTCCTCTTTCATCCAATCTTTCCTCTTTCGTTTGACGTTATTTAAAATCTTAAGGCCGTAGAACAGTGGTTTATTATGCGAGTTGTAAGGTCGTTTAGTAATGATCCACCTTTTTTGCAGAAGTTTCAATTTTAATAGATGGACAGAATAGATTGAAGACCAGATAAAAATGCAATAGTATAAGTAGGGTCAATAACTTGCTGCCTGATTCATTTTCAAACTATTTTACGAAGGATGAGCAAGTCTAAGGCTAAGGAATTCGGTAAGCGATTCAATGACGAATTGTTTATAATCTTCGCAATGTTATTATCTAGTTAAGAACATTATTGAGTTGAATTCTATTTAGAAAGTGACACCAGTTGTTCTGGTGTTACATTTTTAGCTCCTTATTCATCCAATCTTTCCTCTTTCGTTTGACGTTATTTAAAATCTTATTGTTAGAACAGTGGTTTATTATGCGAGTTGTAAGGTCGTTTAGTAATGATCCGAATAGCCTGATATGCAGAAGTTTCAATTATAATAGATGTTAAAGAATGCATTGAAGACTGGAGATAAAAATGCAATAGTCATAAGTAGGGTCGAATTAGTGCAAAGGGTAGATTCTTTAATATTAAGGGAAGAAGTAGGTGGGAGATTCTTCTTATAATACCAGTATTTTCTTAACTTTTTTCGACATTTCATAAGTGTGGACATTCAATTTCAAGTGTTGATCAATGAAGACACCAAGAGACTTAGAAGCATCAACTCGAGGGCCCCGAGGGGTTAACATATCGTCAATTGTTAGTCTATTTTCAGTGGTTGAAATGAGCTTTTTGCTAGTTCTAAAAATGATGCAATTACGTTTAGTAATATAAAGAGTGATCTTTTTGGCTTTGAACCAGTCACTAGCCAGGGCTAGCTCCTTATTCGATAAAGTAATCAACTGATCATATATAGGAAGTATGAGATAAGAATGGGTTAGAGTCCTTTGCAAATAAGATACAACAAAGTAAGGTAGGAGAATTGGTTAGGTCATTAATGAAGATTAGGAATGGGAGAGGTGAGAGGTCCAAGTATTTATCCCTGGGGAACTCCATATAGGATTAGTTTAAGGCTGGATAAGGAACCATAACATGGTGTCAAATTCTTTAGCAAGATCCAGAAGAATTCCAATAGAAAATGCATTATTATCCATTGCCTTATAAATTTTGTCTAGGCATCCGAGGCGGAATTCTTACGCGCATAGTATACAACGAGGGTTCATGCTGGCGTTTCGGGCGCTGTGTAGCCCTAACCCTTGGACCTAGGGTCCGTATGAGCTATTCATGGCGAGATAAATATCCCGACGCCAAATTGTATATCGCTATGACCGATCATTAATGTTAAGAACAATGGCAGTTGAATGTTTCTGCGCTCTGTGCGATAGATCATGTGCAAACCCATACGGGCCAAAAACCTAGCGAACCCATATTTATAGGATAAACTTCGCCGAGATAGTGTTGTCAGTGAGAAGGTAAGCGACGTCGCCAACTTCGAACTCCAGAATCAAATGCAGCTTGTAGGTCAGTAGGCCTACATGTATATATGTTTCGATGAAGAGCGGGTCTATATATATCCCACCCGCTTATCAGCAGCCAAGGGTCGAGCCGCTAATCTGTCACAGTAGATTTCATTATATAATATTAAATTGGATAAAATTAGAATTGATTATAGTTTATTTGAATTCTTAACACATTACACAGAGTTGATCTAATTCCCTTGATCTTATTTCAGTTTATTTGAATATGAATATAATTTGAGAAACTTTTGGAGTTGTTTATGTAACACCGAGAGTGTCTGGAAACAATGGCAGAATGCTTCAGTTGTCGCTGTCTAGGTATTTACGAGATCTTTCAAAATCGGTCGCAAATACTTGAGGACATGTTTACTCGACGTGATTTAAATACTTCGGAATACCGTGAACAGTTGCGGAAACTAAACGAACTGCTTCACATTTTAACCAAGGATTGGGACATACTGTTGAAGAACATCTCGCATGAATGGGAAGATCTCGTAACTTACGTAATTTATTTGTTCTTTGCATAGGCCTAGTTAGTCATTTAACTTAGCTAATTTAATTTAATTTAGCTTTCTGTTCTTATATAATACAGGTATTACAGGTCATACCTATGTAGTCACAAAGTCCTTTAGTAATTGTAAATGCGATTGTAATTTTTTCGTAAACTAAATCAGTATATGCTATAGTAACTGCAAACTTTTCCATAACAGATATCGTATAATCATTCTATTCTTCTGTCAATTGTTAATTATCTTCTACCTTTTCTATTACTTGTATATTATCTTAGTGTAAAATCTAATTATGCGTTATTGGCCTGTCCGTTAGGTGTGCACAGCCTTCGAGGGCAATCTCAAATGTTACTCATTATCGTGGTGCCGCAATAGAAGTTTATTTGTTGTGCTTTGGGTTTAGATATCGTGGAATGGTGAGATCAATCGAAGCATAGTGGAAGAAATTGAAACAGATCTCGGACATTGTTTTTCCATCGGGGCAGGTTGAAAACTTACATAATAAAATTATAATAAAATATGGAACTATTTATATGTCTATTAAATTAATCTGCAGAGCTCTCAGCCTTCAAACGTTCGTGACCAACTGTCATGTTCCGAGCAAACATAGCAGCTCATCAATCAATCAATCAATCAATCAATCAATCAATCAATCAATCAATCAATCAATCAATCAATCAATCAATCATTCATTCATTCATTCAATCAATCAATCAATCAATCAATCAATCAATATTCGTTTATTCTGAATAACCAAATTGTCACCGACGCAACTTGTTACATTGAAAGCTAATAGTATGGTTTAGACTTTAGAGAGTAATGCAGCTAATCACGCTACCTTGGATTACTGAGATCACTTGGGGAAAACATTCCACAATGAATACGTGAATATCACAATATTTTCAACCAATCAAGCCACCTTTGGTTGATCACGCCACTATTGATTGACAATTCATTCATTCAAATCTAAACATTTATATAGCACCCCTTCAAGAAAACTACTCAGAGTCCCAACTCCAGCACGGCTAAAAAAGAGTCTTAGGATGAGAAAAGAACATAGAAGAGATGGTCCTGGAAAAGAGGCGAAGTTCCAGAGGGAGGCCGTTCCAGGTCGAGGATCCCCCCCACCGAGAAAGCGCCGTTTGACCTAGTGAAGGTACGGGAAAAGGAACAAAGAGGAGACCCGGTTCGAATGAGCGGAGGGATCGGGAGCCCATAGCACTAAAGACAGGCAACAGAGCTCTCGAAGATAGGCAGAAGTGAGGCCAAGTAAGCAGGGCCAGACTAAGGCAGCTATCCTATACGCTATCCGCTACGTACAGGGAAGCCAGTGGAGATCGTCGCTCATGTAACTAGAGACATGATCAAATTAGAGTATACGGCCGATAAGGCGGGCAGCAGAACGCAATATCTGATCCAATCACCCCACTCGGCCAGCCGGGAGTTCATCGTAAAGCGTGCAACAATAGTCATGTCTAGTTGTGACGAAGGCATGCGTAAGGGTGGGGGTAGCAGAAGCAGTGAGTGAACGGGCGACAGTGAAGAGATAGCTCAATTAGTAGAAGCAGTGACGGATGAGGAGGTTGATATGGGGAGTACAGAAGAGCTTTCTGTCCATGGTGACGCTGAGGTCACGCACAAGAGGAATGCGGTTCGCAATTTGCATTCCAGTAAAGACCATTCAATCTATCTAAGGTGAAATGGGGTCATGCGGCAGCGAGGGCAGCCATGTCTAATTTAGCCAGTTGCTGGCGGGTGCCAAGCCAGTTGAAGTGGATCTTAGTGGATCTTTAAGCCTCAGCCGGTTAGACGACATCTAGGGAAAAGGGCTTCCATGATCGAGCTCATAACCCGAGTGGTCGCCATTGCGTCAGAGGCAGAGCAATGGAAGTTGGCTTGGACATCTTCTGCATATAGCTGGACCAGTGCAGCATAGAAAGCAAGAAGCAAGGCAAGGTCGAAAGTGCAGATAAGGTAGAGGAGGGGCTCAGGACAGCGCTGAGGTAGTCCTTAGGGTACGGGGACCACTGGAGACCTGGTTGACCTATGAACCACACGGAGGGAGATCTCGCTGAGGAAAAATCCCAACCAGCGAAAGAACGTTCCAGACAGGCCAACAGATATTTGCAACCATTCAAGAAGTGTGTGTGTATATATATATATATATATATATATATATATAGAGAGAGAGAGAGAGAGAGAGAGAGAGAGAGAGAGAGAGAGAGAGAGACAGACAGACAGACAGACAGACAGACAGACAGACAGACAGACAGACAGACAGACAGACCGACAGACATACAGAGACAGACACATAGAGAGAGACAGGAGAGACAGAGACAGAGAGAGACAGAGAGACAGAGACAGAGAGACAGAGACAGACAGAGACTGAGAGACAGAGAGACAGAGAGAGACAGGGAGAGACAGAGAGACAGAGAGACAGAGAGAGTCTCGGTTAGCGAGGTACTTGATTAATTATGCATACGCTTCGGTAAACAACTTCAATTTTGCTTGTATCAGATACGAAGCCGTTGACTGTAACTGACCCTGGCATAAGATCTGGTCTGGAGATATACTTGAACGCAAAGCAGTCGGATTCTGTCATCGTCTCCACTTCCGGTCACGAAATCTTTACCGGGTTTCGGGTATAAACAATTTAATCCATAATAATCTGGAACTTCTATAGAGCCACTGTTGTGGCTATATTATGTTAATGGCAGCTATCGATATTCGCTGCTTTGCGTACACCGTACATACATGCAAATGCCAATCCTCAACGGACCAAATTTGTCGTTCTTTTAAAACTGTAACTGCTACATCATGTTGAAAAGCGCTAATTGGCTAAGCTCTTTTGCAAGGATGCTCGATAGACTGTAAATCGAGAGGTCGGGTTCAGATACCCACCTGGGCTGAAATTTGGCTCAAGATTTCTTCCCCACCTGCGCCCCTACCCAACTCAGCTTTAATGAGCAAACTTACTGTACACAGTCGGTGGGAAAATGAGACGGCTAGGGAAAGGACTGGCCAGTGGTGGTCACCCACCCTCATATGCCGAGGCTAAGAAAATGAAGTCGCTAAAACTTCATACACATGGCTGCCTCAAGGCTAGCTTGAGAAACTGTTCATCTTATTCTTCGTCTTCTTTTGCAAGGTTATTAAATAGGCGCTCTAATAATTATTGTATTGTATTGTAGTGTATTTGAACATTTGTAAAACGCCTTTTACAGTATAAGCTATTCAAAGCGTGAAATCCTCGATGGAATAAAACAGTCTCAAACAGCGGACAGATGAGAAACCTAGGCCATAATCTCAGAGCGTACATAAACGGGGAAGGTCGTCCCAAGAGGAAGGACCCACAATAGCAAAGACCGCAGCAGTCCTTGCCAGAGGGACGAAGAGATCAAGGTGGTCTAGAGAGCAGAGAGGACGAAGACAAATGGCAGATGTACATGTAGGCTTGCATATACATTTATATCAGAGCACAATGTACATGTACATGGGAGCCCGTCCAAGCTGGGTTCTGGAAGTCATGAGCAAGAACTTGTTTCAGATTTTTGAAACAGCGGGAAGCCAATGCAGCTAATAATTATTAGTCATAAAAGTTGAAAAATGAGAGAAGCTTGGAAGGTGGTCCATGACTGAAACGGCAACTGCCCTTCTTTCTCTTCTCTCCGGCAACTATTCTGCTATGGATAAATCCAATTTTTTTTCTCTTAGTACTTTTTGATGCCTCTTCAGCATTCGATATGGTAGACCATGATATTCTATTACATCGCCTTGATTTTTCCTTTGGTCTTAGTGGCGTTCCTCTTCTTTGATTTCGCTCGTATCGTACCCAAATAGTTATTCTAGGTGACTTTCGCTCCTCATGCTTGCATGTTAAATATGGAGTCCCTCAGTGATCCATGATCGGTCCACTTCTTTATATCGTGTTTACAAGTGATATTCCTCATCTTTTTGCTAAACACTCGGCCTCTGGTCATCTCTATGCTGATGATGTCCAGGCCTTTGTTCATGGCCCCTCTTCTCGCCAACTTGCTCTTTCCTAATCTATTGAATCTCTTTCTGCCGATCTCAGTTGTCAGATGTCCTCAAACCGTCTTTCGATCAACTCTTCCAAGACTCAGTTGATCTGGCCATGCACTCCCCAGCAGGTAACTAACCTGATAACTCGTTACTTGCGAAGCGGTTCCCTTAGTTTACTTTCTCAACAAATATCCGTGACCTGGGTGTTACTCTACAAAGTACTCTTTCCTTCCCTGCACATGCCTCTAATCTCTCTCGATCCAGTTTTATCATTTATCAATCGGTATACTTAATGCAGCTGTTCGTTTGATTGCACACTTTCATCGTTTCTCCCATATTTCGACTTTTATGACAGAACATCTTCATTGATTTTCATTGACTGTTGTCATTCAGTTTAAAATTTCTGATTCTTACCTGTAAAACGATTGTGGGTCAAGCTCAACGTTACCTCTGTGATCTTATCAGGCAGCCTATCTAAGCTACCTCTGGACATCCTCTCCCCTCGTTAGACCCTCATGACCTTCTAGTACCTCGGTCTCGGACTGCCACAGCACAGCATCGTGCCTATGCCTCTGTTGGCCCTTTGCCGTGGATTGACCTTCCTGATATAACTGGCACGGTGATCTTATCTGGGGCACTACTCTTTCTGCCCGTTCTGCTAAGACTTTTCTTTTTCGAGGGGTTCTTCGCACTGGAAGTGCCTTTGATTAGGTTGCACTCTGCAAAGTGCTTTGTAAGTCCGTTAATAGGATAGAATAGAAAGAATGAGTCTAGCTGCCGGGTTCAGGACCGTCTGAAGGGAAGCTAGTCGTTCCTTGGGCAGTTCAGTTAGTTAAGTAAGGAATTACAGTAAGATGAAAGCATGGACTATGGCTGTGAAAACAGGTGAGGAGAGAGATCTTCTGATAGCACGCAGGCGCCTCAAATGGTATTAGCAAGAGCGAGTTAGGTTCAGAAGATGCTCAGAGAACGTTAAATTGCTGTCCAGGGTGACGCACAAATCACGGACGTTGGATGAGAAAGTAAATGCAGAGTACTTTGCAGAAAGTAGTAGAAAATAAGTTTTAGTAGCTGCTGTTTAGAGCCAAATCAGATCAACTGGATCTTAGAGGAGTTAAGGCCAACCCGATTATCAGACATCCAGAGATGGAGGTCGTGAGAAAGAGAGTCGACAGATCCCGCAAGAGGGAGTTGCTCTGAGGAAGGGCCATGCGCAAAGACTTTGACATCATCGGCATACAGGTAACCCACGGCCAGATGCTTAGTGAAAAGGGAAGAAATATCGGCTGTATAGAGAACGTGTAGGATTGGGCCGAGTACCGATCCATGTGGGAGGTCAAACACAACTCCAACCCAAGGCGTTCTAGAGTCACCAAAACCACCACCTGAGTACTAACCGAGAGATAAGATTGAAACCAAAGAAGAGGAATTCCAGTAAGGCCACCCGATAGCTGCAGAAGCGGTAGGAGGATATCGTGGTCAACCATATCGAAAGCAGAGGAGACATCAAAAAGTGCAAAAGCGTCAGATGTGACTTATCAACAGCCGTCTAGGTTTCAGAGAGAAGAGATAGGATGGAGCCTGGAGGTCTCCGTGGAATTATGGCCCCTAAAGCCAGACTAGTTAGGAGGCAGGAGGCCAGATTGTTCTAGATAGGGTGGGAAATGGAGAGAGGAGTCTGTCAGGGGCTTTGGAAAGAGAGGAGAGGTTGGAAATAGAGCAGTAATTTTAACAGACAGTTTGTTCAGGTTGGATTTTTAAGGCAGGGAAGACCATAGCCCGCTTTTGGGATGCTCGGAGGTGGTCCTCGGTGAGGGACCTATTAACACATATATACAAAAAAAATCGAACAATGTAATCCAAAACGATTAATCGCTCAGCTTTGACACGGAGAACACTGGTTCGAGTCTCACATCAAAGGATTACCGTGTAATTGCGAAGGCACAATGAATTTGCCGTTCAGATTTACTACCATGAATAGTGAATGGCACATAATAGGCCTAATGAAAATAATTTAAAAAATTAGAAAATAGAGTTACCACAATGTCATGAAGGCTAATATACTTGCAAAAAAGAAATATCATCCTAGAATCAAAATAATATTGGAACTCGATTGTCCTTCATCAAGGTTCGGATGAATAATACAAATGTTTCTTGTTCCATTTTAGCTTCTAATTCATGATCCCGATGAAGTACCTCGAATGCTTGAGGCTGGGTTTGTCATTTCTCCAGGGACTGTCACCCAAGCGGCCGTGACATTTGAAAGCGTAAGTAGTTGCTAATTTATTTAACCTCTCTTCGATGAATCTACTCTGAGACCGTCTCAGGTCAACCACGTCTTCTCGATGCCAGAAACGCTTTATTCACTGCACATTTTTACCATATTTTCCACAAATAATATTATCAGAGAAAGTGTAGATGTATTGTAGACCTCCGTACCTCGTTTGCTGTAATGTGACGCAATGTAAAACAGTCCGCCAGATCTATTGGTTGGCGTGGTGGTTTGTCAGGTCAGAAGTCGGTGTTCAAATCAACACCAAGACAGACTTTCAAGAATCCTGTTCCACTAAAGTGCCCAATGGTGAGCTCTATCGGATATAAAATAACTGAAAATAATCGAAATGAGGTATCAGACGACTAGAGGAAAGGGGCTGGTCATTCGCCCTTGTGTAACAAGGCTAAGAGTTTTATAAAGCCTTTATCATGTCACACATTGATTATTTTCTCTGAAGGAACTTCTCTTCTTCCCCCTCCTTCTTACCCCTCCTCATCCCCGCCTCTTCTTCCTTCTCCTGTTCCTCTTTATACTGTTCTTTCTTCTCTTTCTCTTCTTCTTCCTCCAGTTTTATGTTCCTCTTTGTTTCTGCTCTTCCACTATCTCCTTTTGCTTCTTCGCTTTCCTACTCCTCCCCTTCCTCCTCCTCTTCTGTTCCTTCTTTTTCCCTTCTTTTCATCCACCGCTGCCAAACCCTCCTTCTCCTGCTCCTTTAATTCTTTCTCCTCCTACTTCTTCTTCCTCATTTTCTTCCTTTTCCCATACTACTCTTCTTCATCGTTCTTCTTGTCTTCTTGCTCCTACTACTCACCCAACGACAGTACCATTTAATATCAACAGTACTGTCTATACTTTGTAAAATGTGAGCGTTTGACTTGCATTATTAAAAGGCTACTACTACTTACTTACTTTTCATCGTCATACTCTTTGGATCATCAATATCTAGATTGCGTACATTTTGTTGATAGGTGACGCAGCTGGGCCCACCGTACTCCGATTGCAAAGAGGATGAATAAATTATCGAGTCGTCAACTGTCTTGCCCGCTGCGAGGACGTGTTCTTCTTGGATAAATGCAATTGCAGACCTTTCTACTATATTGGGTCCGATGCAAGTAGGTTTCACTGTCTCCGGCAAAGAACAACAAACTTCGGCCTTTCTGTTACTTCTCGACCTGTGCAGCTGTTGAATGATTTCCCTGACCTCTAAGCCAGTTAACAATTTAATGTAACATATGGGTTTTGCAAAGGCACTAGATGGGCGTCACATAGACGCTTATAGACATACGGTAGCATGGCGGTGATTAAGGAATGCCGTGCTTTGTTTAAAAGGAACTTTCGATTGATGTCATGTGTGCTACGTTGGAGGCGCATTATAAGTCTCATAAGTCTCTACATGACATCAGGTGTGTCTAGTAACTTGAGTTTAGTTACCACCTAAAAATAGGTCCCATCTTATCATGACTCACATTTTCTTATCTTATCCTGTTTCGTCGTCATTATTATATTGATGTCGCGTATGCAGACTTGTAGAGTCTTCGGTTGCAGTTCAGTGTAAAACTTCACAACGCTGTAATTAGGAGCACTGACACAGAAATGGTATAAATATATTGATAACGAAAGATTTACAAATGCTCATAAGTCTCTGTGTAATGCAATCAAATCAAATGTCCTCAGGAAATTTTGGGGATGAAAGTGAGCGCTCTCAAATAGGCCTATATACTTCTTAAATCTTGAGACATTTAGGCCTAGCCTACATCCTTGCACCCGCAGACCAATTATATGAGCTGTACTGTTTTATCGTTCTGTAGTAGAAAAGCCGGTCTGCAGCTTAGTGGAACACGAAAAATGCCTTGAAAGGTTTCAAACAATTCGGAAGACATCGGACAACAACCAGTGCAACAGTTACTGTAGTCAGCAGTGCGTCGGCCGCTTTTATGACTACTCGCTTTCACAGTCCAAGATTTCGAACAAAATGCTCAGACTCGTCGAAACTGTAACCAGTTCTGGAGACAGAGCACAACAAAAGAGCGAGAGCTCAGCCGCCGAAAATAATACAGAAGACGATCTAACAATCATCTTTATATATTTTCCGAACCTGGTGTACAAAGACATTACATCTATCAACTCGTATTCTGCCTTTGCACTGCTGTGCGATATCGGTGGTGCGTTGTCTCTGCTGCTCGGAGCTACTCTGCTCACCGTCTACGAAATAGCCGAGTTCCTGGCGCTCGATCTCCTATGCAATCGGCTCAGAAAATGACTCATTTACTACGACACCCATCGACCTATATTGAGTGGACACAGCATAAGAGATTTGAAGCCTAGCCGGTTGCGTGCCTGCGACGTTATTTGCCAATGACGTATGCGCATGCGCAGCCATTTACTTTTATATAGGTCAACCGTTCATAAACAAACAGAATGGTGCCGTTAGCGATATAGCTATGATCTAGTTTGACGCAAATATTATAAAATATTTGATTTATTATCGATACTAGTTTATAGTAAATTTAAAACACACATCAGTATCTAGCACCATTCTGTTTGTTTATGAACTGTAAATGGCTGCGCATGCGCATTGCTTGCCTGTGACGTATGGCTAACTTCAGTAACCGGAAGCTTCATCACCGTACAACTTTAGCTGTGCTATGCTGTGTCCACTCAATATAGGTCGATGACGACACCCATCAGACTTTATCTAACGTTACATTCACTTTCACAACTATTGCAACTTAAATATCCTCTTCTAACTTAGAAGACTGTATTAACTTATAATTTTATATAATCTTATAATGACCCTAAACATTATATTTAGTTAACTTAGAACAATATGTTAACTTACATTATTATTGACACGCATAAGACTTATCATATCAACTTCAACATAATTTTATAAAAATTGTAACACAGATATGACAGGTACACAATTGAATTGTATCTTAAGCACAACATTGATACAGGTCAGTGAGTCAACCGAAAACTGTCATATAGACCAGAACCGTTTTATCCATCATATTTATTATGTATATAGAGCCTACGGAACTTTCAGGAGCCTACACAAGTCTGAAAATGAGATACTGCATGCTAAATTATATATATTTCTCTGCATAAAATTTCAAGTCTTCCTAATCATTGTATCTGCTGTGTGCCACATAAGGTGAAGTGTGGCGCCCGTTATTGATCGCCTCTTTCCTGCCAGCGCTGTATGCAGGCGGCGTGGGCTTCGTGATGCAAGTCACGTAGACCATTTGGCGGCCTTTGTCAGAGACAGGTGATTGGTAGGAAACCCCGCGAAACATTCCCGCGCTTTTTGCCTATATAAGCCCGTCTTGGCGGTCTTCGGCCAGAGTCACTTCCTGTCCGTCGTGCCTGTGGGACCTGTGTGGTTCGTTTTCTGCTCGGGGTGTCGACTTCTGGTCTTTGCCTGCGTTTCTCGACGATTAAGGTGGGATAACTAGCAGTAGATTGTGTGATTTAACTGACGTAAAGTAATTATTAGCTGATAATAGATGAAACTGATTGAAATTAGATCGAATTTCGGTGACTTTAGATTTGACCTTGTATCGTGTGAAAGCTGTAAATTGACAGATACACGGAAGTTTGGTGATTGCTGATTATCGCGATAGGCGCTATAGAAGTTTATTGTAACCTTGTACGTTTTCTTTGCTAATTCATGATAATTCTTTGTAAATTGATAAATCATCAATAATGGCAGAAAAACCTGTGGAGCACACAGAGTTGGAATCATTACAGAGTTTGTTTGATTCTTTAGTTAAAACTCAGAATTTGCAAAATGATAGGATTGCTCAACTTTTTGCAAGGTTAGGGTTCGAATCCCAGAGCCTGGAGAATCGTCGTTCTCACGACGACGATCAGGGCAGCTCCTGCTCAGAGAGCGAAGTCCAATTGGCGGGAACTTTGCCAGGTTTGGCGGGAATAGTTGTACGCCGAGATGAGTCACCTTCTCTTTTGGCGGGAGATTACCAAGGGTTGGCGCCAAGTCACCTAGCACCGCTTAACAATGAAAAAGGTTTGGCGGGAACGAACCCCGTTCTCTTTCTAGAGGGCGCTGCGATCCCAAAGGAAGGCGCGAACATATTTAGCTGGTCTTTAAATCCTGAGGACTTAGTAAACGAATATGAATCAGTCAATGATAATGTATCTTCGATGGCGCTACCCAGACGAAGTTCACGTCTTGCGGTAAAACCTAGAATTAATTATGCGTCTGATTATCCTCCTACGAGCTATAGGCAGGTAGCCTCTCAAAGTAGATCTGGTTTGACAAACCCTTCGGTGGTCGCCTATCAAGAACAGTTTCCCACCAAACCCGCTTCCCCTCTCCCTCAGTATTCGCAAGTGGCGTCTGCATCGCCGGGGTGGGGGACGGGCGTGATAACTGGTACCAGAAGTGGGGTACTGTTACGCTTGTTAGGTCAGGACCAAGGTACAGGGTTGGATAATTATGGTCAAGAACCAGATACACCCGAAATGTTTACCGAGTATGCGCATACTTCACGAATGATGAATGAGGGTGAAGATTACTATAGAAAGGAAATTTTGAAAAGTAAAACCAGGGCTGAAGTAAATGAAGTTGATTTTCAACAACCACAGTGGTCAGAACCTAGAGTATCAGAACTGCCTTTTGAAAGGGTTACAATGTCTAATACTGAGTTTCTAGTTGCAGGACACTCAAAGTCTTTAGGTTTGGAGAGGGCAGATCGAGTCTTCCGTCATCTTACAAGTGAGGAGGAACCGCTGCATCGTTCGGTCAGATTCTCGAGTTCTACATCCGGTGAACAACCTGCTCGCTATCTCAACCTTCCACCTGCACTCAAAGAAGGTCGACCTTCTTCTGGGACAGACGGACCTGGTCGACATGCTGTCACATCGTCTGCCACATATCCGGGATATGTCATGGCACCGTGGTCCCACGATACATCGTCTCGTTCCAGACAACCTCCTGACGCGCGACCTGTGATGTGCAGCTGGCAGCCTCGAATGAACACGGAAGAAGGGTCAAGGGTTCAACACCTGATTCAACCGAGTGCCTCGTCAAGTCCCATGATAAGAATGTCATGTGAACCGCTTAGCGTCTCGGCTGCTGAAAATAAGTGCTCGTGCCATCTACCGCAATCTTCTACCGTGACATTATCGTCTACAGCGACACCGCTTCCTGGAGATCGACAGCATCTGGCCGACGACGAAAGGAAAGAACCGCGACAACCGACTACTTCGGGTGGTTTCGAAACCTCAGGCCAACCCAGAACTCCTGGAATGGACGTGAAACCTTCGGCACAACGAAAGAACATTTCAGCAGATACAGGTCAGACCCGTCCGCCTAAACAATGGATCAAATTGGGTTCATATAATGGTCGAACAGCCGTAGAAGCTTTTATACGTAAGTTCGAAGTCTGCTCACAGAATAACGGCTGGACTGACGAGGAAAAGCTTAACCAACTGATCTGTGCCCTTACTGAGCCGGCCAATCAACTCTTATGGGAGTTCGAATCTTCCGCCGTGGTCACCTGGAATGACTTGGTGCAAAGACTTCGTTCTCGCTATGGTGGGTCGGACCAAACGACCTTATACCAGACTCAGCTGAGCACTCGTCGGCAACGCGAAGGAGAAGATCTGGGAGCTCTGGTCCAGGACGTCCGACGCCTGATGATACTTGCCTTCCCTGGTCCGTCCACCGTCCATAGTGAGGCTATCGCCATTAGAGCCTTTATAGACGCTTTAAGTGATAAAGAAATAGCCATGAAAGTCCGAGAACATGAACCCGCCACTCTGGACAAGGCCTACAACCTTGCGATGAGGTTCGAAGGTTACCGAAAAGCGGAACGCAGTGGATCAGATTACAGTGATCGTCGTCCTGCGCGTGCGAAGATGGTCCGTGAGCCAGAACTTTCTCTCGAAGTGGTTCAGAAAATGATTTCTGACGCGCTAGAAATCCAGAGACGCACCTGGAATTCTCAACGACCTCCGTGGGACGCCGATACACGTTCGGCTGCGAACGAACACTTTCACGCTTCACCTAACTTCCGACCCGGGAGATATCCAGCTAACCGAAGATCGAGACTTTCTGAACCTCGTTCAACTTCCAAAGCCTGCTATGAGTGCGGAACAATTGGTCACTTAGCCAGGAATTGTCCACAACGCAATCCGCCGGTAACAGCTTCACAGACTGATGAAGCTACGCCAATGGTCTCAGGTATGAATCATGTGATAGGCAGTTCAAATGCATATTTGCCGATCCGAATTAATGGGAAGAAGACATTTGCCTTAATTGATACGGGTTGTGAACTCTCATTGGTCCCGGCTTCCCTAGTAAATCCAGATCGCTCAACCAAATCGAGACAACTACTAAAGGCAGCCAATGGAACAGACATACAAGTTACCGGGGAGACTGTCGTGAACTGCGAAGCCAATCACTATACTTTCGCTGTTTCTTGTCTCGTCACCGAACAAATCACCGAGATGATCCTCGGATTGTCCTGGCTAGAAGAACAAAGAGGCCATTGGAACTTTGGGGAACGTGGTCTAACCATTCAAGGACACTTTATGCCGATAGTTAGTCGTCCTGGACAAAAACAATGCCGAAAGATCGTGGTTGCCCATGATGTTTCTGTTCCAGCCATGTCTGAGATGGACGTCGAGGCTTTTGCGATTCTTCCTAACCTCCATGTCTCCATAGGACCTTGGGCTACACAACCTCAAATATTAGATGATGGTCTGCTAGTGGCAGGAACTGTCTTGAAAGAAAGTGCTTCTGGCATAATTTTTCGTGTGATGAACCCGACCAATCGCATGGTTCGGCTAAGAAAAGGAGTCAGTTGCACCACCGATGATGTAATAATCGTAGAAAATACTGATTCCACGAACAGTGCAACGCAGTGCCTGAAGGTGAACGAACAACAGGAACCTGTTGTCGAAATTGATGTGAACTCGGTCCTTGCTCCACTGTGGAATGATGTCGCGGAAGATGTCCCCGAAGAAAAGAAAGAAGAATTGAAACAGCTGATCCTGAAATATCAGAGTGCATTCTCTTTACACGAATGGGACCTTGGCCATACGAACCTCCTCCTTCATGAAATAGACACTGGCGCTGAAAAACCAGTTCGGCAATCTTTACGTCGTCAACCATTGTCCGTGGTGCCAATCATTGACGAACAGCTAGACAACATGTTACGTCTTCAGATCATCGAACCTTCCTCTTCAGAATGGGCGAGCAATGTCGTCATAGTCAAGAAAAAAGATGGATCGCCAAGATTCTGCGTGGACTATCGCGCACTCAACACCAAGACCCGTCCTGATGCGTACCCCTTACCTTTAATCGCCGAGTGTCTCGACGCGCTCACTGGCTCTAATTGGTTCAGTACCTTCGACCTAAGGGCCGGGTATCACCAGCTTGAAGTACATCCCAAAGATCGTCATAAGACGGCTTTCATCACAAGAAGAGGGAGCTTCCAGTTCAAAGTGCTTCCCTTTGGGCTACAAAACTCCCCAGCGTCTTTCTCTAGAATGATGAATTTAGTGCTCTCTGGCTTAAATTTTGTTCTATGCTTGGTGTATCTTGACGATATAATCGTTTTTGCGAAGGACATTGACACTCATCTCAGTAGAATCTCTATGGTGCTCGATCGACTCATGTCTGTGGGCCTCAAACTAAAGCCTTCCAAATGCCACCTACTCCAGAGACAGGTCTTGTTTTTGGGTCACAAAGTAAGTCCTGATGGGATCGAGACTGATCCTGACAAGATTAAAGCTGTGAAGGATTGGCCAACACCCACATCATTGAGAGAGGCTAGATCATTTATCGGCTTAAGTTCTTATTACCGCCGGTTCGTTCCCGAATTTGCTAAGATTGCCCGACCGATTCATGCATTAACAAAGAAAGGGATGAAATTTCATTGGACACTTGAATGTGAAGAAGCCTTCAATGAATTGAAGAAACGATTGACCGAAGCGCCGATTCTTGGTTTGCCTAACGATGTCGATTTATATATATTAGACACTGATGCCTCTCAATTCGCGATTGGAGCTGTGCTTTCTCAAGTACAAAACGGACAAGAGAAGGTAATCTGCTACGGAAGTCGAGTGTGTTCTCCGTCCGAGATGAACTATGATGTAACGCGACGAGAAATGTTAGCTATCGTCTTCTTTCTCAAGTCTTATCGCCAATACCTGCTGGGCAGACATTTCATTTTAAGAACTGACCACGCAGCGCTACAATGGCTGCGCCGTACACCTGTTCCAATAGGACAACAGGCGCGGTGGTTGTCGACACTTGAAGAGTTCAACTACGAGGTACAACATCGAGCCGGGTCATCACATCGTAATGCTGACGCTTTATCCCGTCGACCGGTTCTCGCAGACATCAAGATGGTGAAAGAAAATACAACGAGTGATTCGTCAACAGAAACTTCAGACTGGAGTTCGGACACGATGAGAACTGAGCAGCGTCTGGATCCTAACTTGCTCTGGATTGTCGAACGGCTAGAACACTCGAACGAAATGCCGAGACATGAGACTTTTCGTGAAAAGAGCGCTGAAGTGAAGACTTTAATGGCTCAATGGCCACAACTCGTCATGAACAATGGGTTGTTAATGAGACTATGGTTAGATCCAGAAACAGGAACTGTGAGATGGTTGCAGCTGATACCTCCGGCAGGCCGGAGACGTTCTCTTGCAGAACTAGCACACGGAGGAATATCCGGTGGACATTTGGGCCAAAGGAAAACAATGGCTCAACTTCAAAAGAGGGCTTATTGGCCTGGTTGGCGAGAGACCGTGCGTCTCGTACTTCTCAGCTGTCCCGTCTGCGCCAGCTTCTGGAGAGGAAAACCCCCACGACAAGGAAAGATGCAGCACATGACCATGGGCGCTCCGCTGGAACGAATCGGAATTGACATCACAGGGCCACACCCAACGTCCAACTCCGGGTTTAAGTACATACTTACCTTGGTGGATCATTTTTCCAAGTGGGCGGAAGCTTATCCCATTCGGAATCAAGAGGCATCGACCGTCGCACGCGTGCTGGTGAAAGAATTTATTTCCAGATTCGGATGCCCTCGCCAAATCTTATCCGATCAGGGAGCAAACTTCGAGTCGAAGCTGTTCCACGACTTGTGCCAACTACTTGATATCGACAAGATTCGCACTTCGCCTTACCGCCCGAACACGAACGGAGCCGTCGAGAGGTTCCATCGCACGCTCAACTCGATGATAGCCAAAGTTGTCTCACTAAACCACCGTGATTGGGATGTTCACCTCCCCTTCGTACTCGCGGCTTATCGGGCCAGTGTGTCCGAAAGCACTGGTTTCACCCCGAACCGACTTTTTCTGGGCCGAGAGTTGTGCCTTCCTATAGACCTTGTGTTAGGAGACAGTCTTGTTTTGCCTGATCCGCTTAACGTTAATGATTTTGCTTGGTCGCAAGTGGAGAGGATTCAAGGAGATTTTGAACAAGCCCGACAATTCTCCCAAAAGCATGCTATTTCTAGGGCTCATCGCTATGATTTGAGAGTGAGCGAAATTTCTTTTCAACCAGGAGATTGGGCTTGGTATTTCTGCCCTCGTAAAAAAGTTGGCTTAAAGGATAAATGGGTCAGAATGTATACGGGGCCATATCAAATCGAAGAATGTTTAAATCCTGTCTTGTATCGGATTAGGAAAACTCCCAAATCCCAGGCTAAGATAGTTCATGTGGACAAATTAAAGAAATTTGTTGGAGACAGGTTGAAATCCTCAAAGGACAATACGCTGTCCCATTGGGTAGACTTTGAGGGAAATCAGCCCCTGAATCCGTCTCCTCTGCGTCCGCAGCGTAAGATTGTAAAACCTGTCAGATTTCGTGATTAATTGTTCTTTTGCTTTGTAGGAATGGATTTTTACGTTAATGTAATCAGTTATACATTGTTATTTCTTTTAGGATTGTGCCACATTTCATTCTCGGGATGGAAGGAGACTGTGATTCTCCCCGAATTAAGGAGCTTCTGCCGTCTGTTAGTGCCATAGTGGATCTTCTGTCCTGTCCTGAGGTACTGTCTGATTCGTCGGAAGATGACATGTCGTTGCCCTGTTCGCAGTTGAAGCTCTGTCAAACGGTGAAACTTCAACGGGAGACTCTGGAACAATCGGATCGCGGGATGCGCCTGGTTGACCTTCGTGACGCTCATTTGCTAGAAGAAACCCCGGCACTCCATGACTCTGATGAAGATCGGGAGACTTTCGCGCATTGCAGGGTGCCCCAAATCATTCGTACCTCCAGACTGAAACTTCGTCGAGTCATTCAGATCATCTTCGAGTTTCTTTTTGCCCGGAAAACCTTGTCGCTGACCGACCAGGACTTTGCGGAACTTGAAGCCTCTAGTGGTGAAGTAAAGCGCTTGGCCGAGCTTGTTCCTGTCGTGTTGGTCGTCCTACAGGAAGTGGCTAGGAATCCCAGATTTCCTCAGGTTCTTGCTTGGTGGGAGGAGAGCGTCCCTTGCAGAGTTACCATTGAGAAAGTAGAACCCAGGGAAGATCCTGCGAGTTTGAAACCCTGGCAAGGATTCTGGTGGTGGTCGTTTGAGACCTGGGCAATGGCAGGTGAGGTGGTGTCGTCCTTCCTCTCGCCCAAAGAAGTCCCTCTGGAGGAAGATTTCCTTAATAGTCTCAAGGACCTGAAGGGGTACTCAGAAGGTCAGGAATGGAAGATCCCTATAATGGTAGCTGTTTTGTACACCTTGAAAAATTCAAGTTGGATGTGGGATCTTCTTGTGTGAGTAGCCTCCTATTAATGGGAATGTAGTAAACCCTTGGTATGGTTTCCGGCTTTAAGTTGACGTCCTCAGCTGATGACGGTTATTTTTGTTTAAAAGTTTTAGTGTTTAGTGTTTGTTAATTTGTTTGTCTAGCTAATGTTCTATTTGATGTTTTGATTAAAAATTTTCATTCCATTGCAAATTTTTAGGGTAAGGTGAGGGAAGTGTGGCGCCCGTTATTGATCGCCTCTTTCCTGCCAGCGCTGTATGCAGGCGGCGTGGGCTTCGTGATGCAAGTCACGTAGACCATTTGGCGGCCTTTGTCAGAGACAGGTGATTGGTAGGAAACCCCGCGAAACATTCCCGCGCTTTTTGCCTATATAAGCCCGTCTTGGCGGTCTTCGGCCAGAGTCGCTTCCTGTCCGTCGTGCCTGTGGGACCTGTGTGGTTCGTTTTCTGCTCGGGGTGTCGACTTCTGGTCTTTGCCTGCGTTTCTCGACGATTAAGGTGGGATAACTAGCAGTAGATTGTGTGATTTAACTGACGTAAAGTAATTATTAGCTGATAATAGATGAAACTGATTGAAATTAGATCGAATTTCGGTGACTTTAGATTTGACCTTGTATCGTGTGAAAGCTGTAAATTGACAGATACACGGAAGTTTGGTGATTGCTGATTATCGCGATAGGCGCTATAGAAGTTTATTGTAACCTTGTACGTTTTCTTTGCTAATTCATGATAATTCTTTGTAAATTGATAAATCATCAATAATGGCAGAAAAACCTGTGGAGCACACAGAGTTGGAATCATTACAGAGTTTGTTTGATTCTTTAGTTAAAACTCAGAATTTGCAAAATGATAGGATTGCTCAACTTTTTGCAAGGTTAGGGTTCGAATCCCAGAGCCTGGAGAATCGTCGTTCTCACGACGACGATCAGGGCAGCTCCTGCTCAAAGAGCGAAGTCCAATTGGCGGGAACTTTGCCAGGTTTGGCGGGAATAGTTGTACGCCGAGATGAGTCACCTTCTCTTTTGGCGGGAGATTACCAAGGGTTGGCGCCAAGTCACCTAGCACCGCTTAACAATGAAAAAGGTTTGGCGGGAACGAACCCCGTTCTCTTTCTAGAGGGCGCTGCGATCCCAAAGGAAGGCGCGAACATATTTAGCCGGTCTTTAAATCCTGAGGACTTAGTAAACGAATATGAATCAGTCAATGATAATGTATCTTCGATGGCGCTACCCAGACGAAGTTCACGTCTTGCGGTAAAACCTAGAATTAATTATGCGTCTGATTATCCTCCTACGAGCTATAGGCAGGTAGCCTCTCAAAGTAGATCTGGTTTGACAAACCCTTCGGTGGTCGCCTATCAAGAACAGCTTCCCACCAAACCCGCTTCCCCTCTCCCTCAGTATTCGCAAGTGGCGTCTGCATCGCCGGGGTGGGGGACGGGCGCGATAGAAGTTTTCATAATATGGATTTCCAAAAGGCCACCAAAATTCTGTTCATATATCTCTTTGTAACATGCAGTCAAGGCTATTTCTGTTCAGTTCCTGTTTTGCAATTCATTCATTCATTCATTCAGAGCATTTATATAGCGCCCCTTCAAGAAACTACTCAGGAGCGCTCCCGGCCCAGCCACGACTAAAGAAAAAAAGACTTGAGGGAATTGTAGAACCCTGTCAGATGGCTTACAAGTAAAAAACGGAGCTTAAGTGGTAGGTCATTCCAAATGGAAGGGCCAACAACCGAGAAAGCACGCGCGCTGCCTAATAGCCAAGCGAGTCCGTGGAACAAGGAACTCACCCCTCGTCGCAGAGCGAAGCACCCGACGCGCTGGAACATCAGACACTGGGCGGCAAAGATCACGCAAGTAAGATGGAGCGCAGCCAAGAACACAACGAGAAACAAGAGCAGCAATGCGATAATATTATGAGATACGCTGAGACACAGGCAGCCAATGCAACACATCACGCATGTATGCAGAGACAGGAGAGTACTTAGGAAGCCGTCCAATAACAACAACAGTCTCTCAGATCAATGATACTTAATGTCACCGGCATTTTATAGCAAAAACAGAAAACTTAAACATGGCTGATATCTCTGACCATGCCTTTTGATATTCATAAAACTTAATATCACCTGCACTTAATAGCAAGAGTAGCAACTTCAAACATTCATAACAGCAATAACAACAGCAGAACTATATTTTCTAATTTATTCGTAATACAGTTTTCTTTCAGGCCAAAAAAAATAATGGTGTGTTTCCGGTAACAGAGTTAAAAAAACTGGGTAGGTAGGTCGGAAAATAATTTTATTTTGGTAAAATAATTTTATGCAGTGATTTCCCAAAATTTCGCCACCATTATTTCCATTGAAAGACCGCTAGTTTCCGAACGTCTCTGCTTTAGTGAATGCACATATAATGTCGCGATTCTGCATCTCCGGCATGCAAAGGGGCCGAGGATGAGCTTAATGTACCGTATGTGAAGCAAAAAAAAAAAATTTTTTTTTTAAATTTTCCGAAAAAAAAATTTTTTTTACAAAATTTTTAAAAAAATTTTTACAAAATTTTCCGAGTTGCGGCAAAAAATTGACTCGGTCGCGTTACCGGAAACACACCATTATTTTGTTTTGGCCTCACGTGACAGTTTCAACTTTATTTTGTGAACACAACAGTAAACTGTAGTCATAGTAATATCCTTGATTCTTTTGTGCTCAGTCTCTCAGATCAATGATACTTAATGTCACCGGCATTTTATAGCAAAAACAGAAAACTTAAACATGGCTGATATCTCTGACCATGCCTTCTGATATTCATAAAACTTAATATCACCTGCACTTTACAGCAAGAGTAGAAACTTCAAACATTCATAATTCTTACGATCAACCCTTTGAGTTCTAAAGCCTAATTCCAGCTGTAACTGGGTTACCATGCTCCACTTTAATATGGGGAACTGTAACCGACTGGTTGGAGTGCTCAACCTGTAACACAGAGTGGGCTACAAGTGTAGCCTCCCAGAGACGGTTACTGTGTATGAACCTTGAGTAAGTCCTTCACTCACAATTGCATGGTGCCACTGATTGATGCTTAGTGGTTATATAATATTATAGTGACACGTAATAAATGCATAATAATAATAACATTAATACTACTATTTCAACAACGCTGTGTATATCGTCATTCAATCTTGTGTTCTTGATTTTCTTCATTCAAACTGTGTACATGGACACAGTTCCTCCCCTTTGACCAACCAAAAGCTGCCTCTTGTTCTGATCGACAAAAAGTCGCAGTGGCTTCAGAAGTGAATTCTTATACGTCGATAGGAGTACTTGCCTCCATCTAAGATCAGAATCAAATTGTACGACTGTGTGACTTCCATAATCAACCACGAACACTCCGTCATACAGGTCGAGCGAGAGATGATGTGGGTTGTTCAATTGTTGAGACTCATCGGCTGCCTCAAAGGTACGGACAGCATGTCCATCTCCATTCACCTCACAGACGGTCCACCTGGAAGACTGTTTCACTACACGCGATGTTCTCCCTCTCCACTGGACAAGGATGATGAAGTTCCTCATCGGTGTCTCTACAGCATGTCTGATGTTCTCGATCTCAGATGGCAACTGGATGTTGTGGATCAGTGCAGCGCTGGGTGCGTAGACCTCCAGCCTTGTCGGTTGCCCACTTCTAGGTATCACTACCAGATCGTCATTCGACAATGACATTGTAAAAGGATCCCCAACATGCTGTATCCACTCCCTCAAACGACAATCAGTGATCGTCATTTTCCATATGCACTTGTTGTGCTTGTCGCTTATGTAGAGACAGCGTGATTCGTTGCTGGCCACAATGTCATGGGGAAGTCTTACGTCTTCTAATAAGATTTCTGTCTGCATCTGGAATGGACTTTGATCCTTGTAGACACGGATTGAACTTGATTGAGACCCATGTCGTAAAACGTATATTTCATTCGGAAGCTTAGTGACACCAGTGACACACATCGGTAGTTTCAGTTCAGCAGTTAAGCGAACAGACGTGTGGAGAACGACTGAAATATGCAACAGTTACCCACTATAACCATAATATAAAATAGCCTCAAATAGATACATTTGCATATATTTATATAGCACTATATCTAAAATGTCAAGACATGCTGTATCTTTTAAATCTCACTTAATTAATCATACCAACGAAGAATTGCAAACTTCTGCATTACAAGGTCACAATTCCACAGACAAGCAACGATGAATTTGTTGCAATTATTTATCTGCCAAACCCAGTTAAATGGCCAAAGGCGAACAAAGGCTTAATAAGTGCTACGTCTTAAAATTCAGATATGCATAAGCACTGAATTTCAAAATATGTTTATTAACAAATATAATTTTTTTTATACATTATTATGAGTAAAAGTGATAAATACTAATCATCGTAAAGGCAGGTTTTAATTATTATTTATATGAAACTATGGATAAACCATATTCCAAAATTGATTAAATAATTTAAGACAATTTCATTTATTTCAGAAGAAAAGTAGTACATTTTATTTAAAACAGAGAATGAGATTTTTTAAACAAACCTGCAGTACTGGTATTCGTAACATCACTTGCTTTGGTATTTTTATCTCCAAGTGCAGTTAGGTCTGCAATTGCATTTGATGATGATTGGCGCAGAACCCAAGATTCGTGCATCTGTCGTAGTTCGCTAGCCCGATTGAGCACATCTTTGAATTTCATAATTAATACATCAATAGATGTCCCTTTGCTTCTGAATGCAGTAGCAAAGGCTTTGAAACTTTCCACAGTTGCATGATGTCTGTCAACTTCATCTTTTTCAATATCAATTTGCTTCAGTCTGTAATGCTTCATCGAAGCCAATTCTTCTAGGAAATGCTGTGTCTGATCATCTCTTGGTCCTCTATTAATGATTGTCATTTCCTTTTCTTCAATTTCCTTCAAGAATTCTTCCTTCCTTTTCTGGAGCTGCTCTTTCTGAGTTGAAACCTCCTTAATGTATTCCGACACTTTGTCGATTTCATAATCAATCACTTGTTGAATTTCTTCCACAGCTTTGTCTGCTGCCCTGCAGTTGTGTGAGTGATGGCTTTCACCAATGCATGAGTGACATATGAGCAATGCACAGTTGTGACAGTACATGTCTAACTGCTTCTCAGGATGCTTATGACAATGACCAATCTTGATTTCATTCACAGATTCCAGTGTTTTTGGTTTGAATTTCAGATCTATGATCTTGTGGTTCTTGCTCAAATTCTCAGATGCATGGTCCTTAGTGCACTGATCGCACAAATATTGTTGACACTCAAGACAATAGTTCATTGCTGAATGTATCTGTGTTGTTCCATCATGTTTGTTAGCTTTGCAAGCATCACAAGGAGACTTCTTTTCTACTGTCTCAGAGAGGTGGACGCCTTCCACAAGGGTATCTATTATGAAGTTTTTTGGTAATGCAACGAATCCTTCCTCCGGAATTACAAATTCTTTTCTGCAGACAGGGCATGGCATCGTATCTCCTGGATTTTTACCCAAATGTGATCCATGCGCTTGAAGGCACTTGAGGCAGAAGGTGTGCAAGCAAGGCAATGCTCGAGGTTCGTTGAAAACTTCAGCACAGATACAGCACTCAAACAACTGCTGAATGTCTTCTGGCAGCTTTAAATAGGCTGCCATTTCGATTCTAAATGCAAAGTCAACATTCCATTGACTTCATAAACAGAAGTGATGATGTACTAGAACAAGACTGTAATTCAAAATTGGAACATCTTTTCCAAGGTAGAACCTAATCTGACCTGTAATGTACAGTCATATTAGCTGTAAAGTATGCTAAGGTGATGGCAAATTTACCTGTGAGATATTATATCAGAGTTATGAAGTTTATTTATTTATTTATTTATATTTATAAAGTTATGAATATTCAATGCACTGCTGCTGCATATCCTGATTTAAGTTTTTAACCATTCCTACAAGATTTTGTGCTTGCAGCATTGTCTTGTTTTAGTGCTGCTTTCCAAACACAGCAACAGAATAGGCCTAATATTATGTTATGCCATGTGAGTATTGTATGAATTGTACATGATGCAATCATGCAAAGAAACAATGTTTTAAGTAGGCCTACTAGTTATGTTGTGTTTGTAGCATTTCCCACCATCCAGTCCCCACACATACTGCGAAATCTAATATTTCTAATTAGACTACGTTCATACGTATCAGATGAAATACAGTTCTGACTCCCATTTGTGTGGTAGTTGTGTTGTCTTCTGGAGGACCGGAATCAACAGCAATTGGCACCGGAACGGACAAAATAACCTTCCTATAATAGTGGACTTGATTTCATACAGCACCCGTGAATAAGCTGGTCTCTCTGACGTGGCTTTGGTGTGGCGCTAAGAAATTTGGAAGATTTACAATAAATGTCATTATCAAATCGATTAAAAATTAAGCTGAACAGTTTCACTTTCGGTTTCAGGTCTCACTATCGCTCTGCAATATCGAGCTAGAACTTCATGTCTAACGCAATTCTAAGTTGTAGTTGAAGTACCAAACTGTAGCGAATATGGGCTCGTGCTGTACTAGGTTCATCCTACTCAACTAAACAACATTTTTATGATATCAATAAATAATTTACAAACCACTGCTCAGTGCCGACTGTCTATGTATATCGATTTCTTGTCCGTAGGCTTATGCAGTTATACTGTTTTGTTGCTAACGTTATCTGGTTCCATGCTTGCCATTCAAACAATGCAAGTGAGTATGGAAGCTTTCTAAACACATAGGCCTATATTATTTATTATACCTTCATAATTATTTGAAATTATTATATATATAATTATATACAATAATATATAAACGCATAGAAATGTTTGTCATGTGTGTTAATGTTTGTGTGTGTGTTAATGTGTGTGTGCGTGTTACCAACAACCATCAACCTTGACTCTGCACCTACCCACACATTCACTGCAAATTCTCCTGTCCGCAACCTTGGTGTGATTTTTGACCAAAACCTCAGCTTCGCCGATCACATCACCCATCTTTCTCGCTCTTGCTTCATGCATATCCGTGACCTCCGTAGAATCCGCCCTATGCTTGACTTCAAAACTGCATCCACAATAGCTACATCTATAGTTCACGCTAAATTAGACTACTGCAATTCTCTTTTCCTCAACATAGATATCACTCAAATAAACCGCCTCCAAGCAATTCAGAATGCCCTAGCCCGTGCTGTCACCAAAACCCCCAAATACCATCACATCACTCCTGTCCTCGAATCACTCCACTGGCTCAAAATTCCTGAACGAATAGAATACAAAATCATCTCACTCACGTACAACACACTTCAAACCTCCCAGCCCTCCTATCTCCGTCAGTTGTTCACGATCCAGCCACTTCGTCCAACCCGCTCCTCCTCCTCCCTAACACTGCTCCGCCCTTCCGTCACCTCATCATTAAAATTTTCCAATCGCTCCATAGCAATAGCTGGTCCACCTCTTTGGAACAAACTTCCGCCAGCACTACGACAAATATCTGACCCATCCTACGAAGTCACCAAAACTCCACCTCTCGCTATCTCTCCACAGGTCTTTCACTCGAAACTGAAAACACTGCTTTTTGACAAATCCTATCCTGAATCCAACACTTCTCCCTGCCTACCTCGCCGTCTGAACACAAAACACCATCCACCTTAGCCGTCTGCCTGTCTGCCTGCCTGACTCTCTGGATTTTGACCCCTGCCTATCGATTTTGATTTTATTGAGCGCCTGTGAATAAGCTGGTTCCCGCGACTTCGCTTTTGTGGGCGCTGTAGAAGTTTCGAGTTTACGATTACGATTACGATTACCACGCGTCGCGCTACGCTTTTCGACTCATTATCGCGTCTCGGTAGAGACGTCTTGAGACAGGTTTTTTGATGTCTCGGTCTCGGTCTCGGACCCCACTGTTTTGGTGTCGGTCTCCAGGTAATTTCTTGACTTTTTGGAAACCGTCTCGAAGCGAAATCTTGTTCTCTTATAGAAGCAGTCTCCATATTTCTCACGCAAACTGTTTTTTGTTCTGAACTGTTGACAGTGTCGCGCAATAAAATTGTCCTGTGCCATTTAGCACTAAATTCCATCTTTTGAAACTTCCTGTTAACATTAGTTTTTTATTTTGATTCTATCTTTATTATTCTTTTCAACTAGCTGTAATCAGTTGCGGTGTGTGACCGCTGTGTCATTTTTGTGCGCCAATTTACGAATATACATGTAATACACGGATAACTAGGAAATCGGACGTGCTAAACACACCAGAAGTTTAGAAAAGCGATGTTTCTGGTATAAACAGATATTGAAAAGAACAGTTTTAAGTTTGCACTTTGTTACTTCATTTCAATTTTCTAATTTCTATTAGTGCAAATATCTTAAAATGTCTCATTAAGAACCTAAAATAGTGAAATTTGCATTCATGCAATTTGAAATCAACGAAAAACAAAATAAATGGCATGCCGTTTGCCGCTGGCGTAAAGCCAACATAAGCGAAACGCTTGGAGCAACATTTTGTTTCTCAAGGTGAGTGATGTGACTTGTGTCGCTACTAGGCCCTATATGGAATGTTGCTGGTTTAAATTTTAGAATCATTTAGAAGATTTCAGAATGGCTGAAATATTTAATTTCTTTATAGTCTATTGTACAGGTGATCAGCTGATTTCAGTGACTTGTCCCTGGTATTAGACTTCAAAAGTTGAGAGAAAATTTGTTTCGGTATTTGGGTCCAAAGTGCATTTCACTCGTTTTGAACTGTCTTGAACTGTCTCGGACCTTTTGTCTCGGTCTCAAAGTTTGAATCTTATTAGTCCTGCAAATCAATGTCATTTAGTTCATTGGGTTCCGTAAGGTTACGCTTTACAGTTTGTTTGGTTTCAGAAACCATTTTCGCATCTTATTTCAATATGCTCTAAACAGCAGAGAACAATGGAGTGTTTCTTCAGCTGTCGCTTGAGAAGAGGCAACAGTCTACAGACAGAGATTAGAATACACTGTTCGCAGGCCATGAACAAAATAATATATCCGACAACCATGTGGGTAATTCAAGACTTTAGGCCTACAGTAACCAAAAACGAAATCTTGGCTGTGAAGTCATAGAATGACGAGCAGTGATTCTAACGCAGAAGAGAGATCTTCTGTAGCCTACAATCCTTGTTATATCGCTAAAATCTTGGCTGTATCCTTATGGCATGCAATGTTGTTACTACTACAACTATTCGTTTATTCTTATGCTATTTTGTTCGCATGTTGTGTAGCCTACTGTTATGTTGTGTTAAGTAATGTCATGTCATGTCCTGTTATGTTACCATATGGCATAAGCGATGTTTTGCTGTGCGATGTTGCCATGTTTGTCAACGGTTTGTAATAATGGTGGTTCCTGAGAAGTGGAGATCAACAACCGGGCAAAATAACAGATCACTTCCAGTGGAGCCATCTCTGTCATTCTTTCAATCATTTACTCGTGTTGGTAAACTTGGTAGGCCTATACATGGGTGTGACCAGACTCTGTTGACCCAGAGATAAACTATTAGGCTAATTGTTCAGTTTGACAAGTTGAAAACAATATTCTGATCGATGAAAGACAGATTTCAGGGATATTCAAACAAACAAAAGCTACTTTATTGTTCACTGACAACCCGATACGATATTAGAATTAGACGAGCATTTCATAAGATGTACATTGTACAACGTAGCCTATATCTGCGCATCTACCAACTACACCACATTCCGAAAAAGCGAGACTTTAATCTTATTTGCAACTAGTTTCTCTCGATGTTTTCTTTTTCCATACCCAAAGCTTTTGACTTGCAATGTTTATCTTCAAGATGGGATCTTCTGTTCTGTCCGTAAAGCTAAAACTTCAACCAAGTGCCGTCATAGAGTTCGGTAATCCAAGAGATCAATATCATCCAAACAGTTTAAGTTGTTTGTCAAGTGTCCATATAATGGACATTCCACTGTCATTGTTCTGAATAATTTCAATCACTCTTTCAAGGCATCCTCTATGAATTTAGTTGCATAGAATGGGCCTTCTTATAAAATTATTAACCCTTATTGTGTCCAGCTGTCAAAACCAAACCGGTTCCCAATTCCGAACCCTTCTGACGCTACTTCTGAACGTTTGTCTGAATACCTGAGGGTCTCTATCAGACATCTGATCTGTTCCATATGATCAATAAGTGGCCCATGCATGTGATAATCTGTATGACGTAGTGAAATGCCTTCTCGACACCGTTTACAAATCAGTTATCCTTCTTCCTCTTCCCCTTCCCCTTTGCTGCATAATCATATGGATTACACTACATATTACATAAAATACTGTATGATATAGATTATTTTATTTATAACCTTAACATAAACCCCAAATGTCTAAAAAGCTACTCTAAAGCTAAGCACAGCTTGTTCAGCTTATTCAGCTTATGACTGCTACTCTCGCACTGTCTTGGATATTATCGATCCGGAAGACATAGGCCTAACAATGATAGAATAGTTTATTTTTTGGAACGGCCTATCTTCATGCATGGACTTACATGAATGAAAGCTGCCATTCTCGAAACTGATGGGCGGAGAAAGCTCATGGCTGTGTATTGCCTGATTATATTACTTCTACATCTAGCAGTGAAAACGGATGGGATTTGCTTCAGATGAAGTCTAGTCGTAAGCCATTATAAGCTATACTTGCTTTTGAGGGAATTGAAATCAAGCATCGCTTCTTCTGTTAAATTTCACTATCAGAAGAAGCAAAATGGCGGGGAAGGATCCGCAGATAGAAATCCCATTAGAAGTTCGACATAATGAGGCTCTTCGCAGAAAACAGAGCAAGATCAAGATCATCCACGAGGCCAACACATTTGCACAGCGTGTCTCTCTGATTGGTTTAACCCACGCGATGAACAGCAAGATTTCAAAAGGCCGCAGAATCGTCTGGATGATCTGGCTGGTGTTTGGGTTGGGTCTGGCCATTTACCAGATCCAGGATCGCATCGTCTACTACTGTTCCTATCCATACAACACTGAGTTTCAGATCAGAACAGCCAAGGAACTGCGTTTTCCACAGGTGACCATCTGCAAGGAAGATTGGATGTGCAAGTCTAAGGCTAAGCAATATGGTAAGAGCTTCAATGAGTATTAAATCGTGGTGTTATAAGATTATTTAGAAAAGTAGGCCTACCGCTGTTTGCTTAGACTTGAATGAACCAGAATTTTAGCGCTTATTTTAACCAATCCTTTTCATTTTGTTTAAAAAGTGTTTTCTTGAATTCAGCGGATTTTTCTCCTTCCACTTTCTGTTATTTCTCTTCTCTGAACCATTGCCTGTCCCATCGATTGATGGGCGTCCAGCGGGTAAGGGGTATATGCTCGCTTGGGTGCCCTTAACCATTAACGAAATTAAATAGTGAAAATAATGGGATGGCTATCTAAAACACAGTTAGGTAAAAAAAAGAGTATTAAACGTTATTATCAATAATCCACAGTTCAAGTGACATTAATAGGCTTATCCCGGGCAATCCGCGTTGCGCACCCAAGACGTTCGCAGAATCCGCCCCATGCTGGACTTCAAAACTGCATCTACAATCGCTACATATATCTTTCACGCTAAACTTGACTACTGCAATACTGTCTTCCTCAACATATCCAAATAGAAAATAGACCGCCTCCAAGCTATTCAGAATGCCCTCGCCCGTGCTGTCACCAAAATCACAAGCACCACCACATCATACTTGTTCTAAAATCAATTCACTGGCTTAAATTATCTGAAGGAAGTGAATATAACGTTATAATTATTACTCATCTACAGCACAGTTCAATCCCCCCAACCCTCCTATTTTCGTCAGTTGTTCACGGTCCAACCACTTCGTTGAATCCGCTCCTTTTCTGCCCTTGCACATCTCCGCTGCATAGCCATAGCTGTTCCGCCTCTTTGGAAGAAACTCCAACCACGCATTGTTACGACAAGTATCTGATCCATCCTACGAACTCACCAAAACCTCATCTCTTGCTATCTCCACAGGTCTTTCAATCAAAACTGAAACTACTGCTTTTCACAAATCCTGGATGGAAGAGCGGCCTGCATCCTTCGCGTATCGCGGTCGGATTAAATTTAATAAAATTGGAATTAGTTTGATTTTAGTTTATTTGAATATTTACCAGATAACATTATATTATATAGAATCTCATTTCACTTGATTTTATTTCAGTTTATTTGAATATTAATATATAATTTTGCAGAGACTTTTAGAGTTGATCATATATATAACACCGCGAGTGTCTGGAAACAATAGCAGAAAGCTTCAGTTGTCTTTGTCTAGGTATCGACGAGATATTTGAAACTCAGTTGCAACTGTTCGAAGAAATGTTAACTCAAGACAACTTCAGTGTTTCGGAAAACTATGAACAGCGCAGGCGACTAGACGTACGGCTTCACAACTTAACGCGAGATTGGGACACTGTGTCAAAGAACATCTCGCATGATTGGGACGATCTCGTAACTTTTGTAATGAACCAGTTCGTTGTATTAATTATGTAATTAATTAAGCTTACTATTCTTGCATAATGTAAAATAGACCTATTTACGCACAAGCTCTGTAGTAATTGCAATTACATTAATAAAATTTACAGTAACGTAGCCTAAGTAATATTCCATAGTAGTCGTAAATTTATTTTGTATTTCATATATAACCTATAAATATATATTATATATAATTCGTATGTATACAGTCTACATCTAATATCACAACTGTTTCGAGTACAGAAGTTGCTTCCATTGAATTGAAATTGTTTTTCAAACATTCATGGGCAACATGTAAAAAGATGTCTTGAAGTGGTTGGAATCTTGACTAATCGCCAAGAAATTCTGTCATCAAATTTCTTAGCGCCTCGACTGAAGATACAACCGCAGTTGTCAGTACTAATGGTTAGTCTTAAATCTCATTGCTGGCCCACAGCTCACTCTGATGCTCTCAAATTCCGTATATATTGATAAATCATCGGTAAACAGACTGAGTTGAACTGAGTTGCTGAGTTGAACGTGGTGGTTTGATTGGGCGTAACTGAATCCTGGATGCTTCGGCTTAATAATACTTTGTCTTTCCGACTTGCTTCCTCCTTAAAACTTAGTTATCGACATCCAAAACCACTGCAACTTTCTGAGTCATGCTTTGAGTTTGCCAAATCGAGCCTCTCTTTAATCCTCAAGATATCTATTGCTGATTCTACTCGTCTTAATGATGGCCTGCTCTTTAGCACTCGAAGGAAACCCACGTAATCTTTGCCCCAATTTGTCTGCAGTTTCCGAGAAATTGGTGGGTCCCTCAGATGGGGCAGAAAGCAAAGGCAGAATGAGAACTAACTAACGATCCAGTAGCAATGCCCCTGGAATCTTCTATAAGTTGTGTGACTAAACCTCAGCTAAGTATAGTCCTGAAATGGATCAAATGATACATTATATCAGATATCAGAGTAGGCCTATATCCTTGTATTGATGTTTGACAGTATTATTTTGTACTGAACTCATAAGCATTGATCTGGTCACAATGGGTTTTGATGCGACATCGGTTAATGCCTTCTGCATTAGATGCCGTCATATAACAGTTGCTAAGTAGTAGTAGTTCTCGACAGTTTTATATGACATCTGTTTCCTATTGTTACTTTTGCGCTGTTGCCTTTCAGTTAGGTCCTATTTACACAGAGGTTGAATGCAATATAAAATGTTATTCATTACCTTCGTGTCGTTATCGAAGTAGGCTACAGTGATTTTTTGTGCTTTGGAAACAGATAAAGTGGAACGGTGTTGACAATAGAGACATTGTGGAAGAAGTTGCAACCGACCTTGGACATTGTATCACCATCGGCTCAGGTCAATAACTTAAATATCATAAGTGCAAAACTATCTATATCTTTGTTAATCCATTAATTGGCCTAAGGTCCCAAGCGCATCTAGTGAAAACTGTCTTTTGTCATTTACAGTGGCTTTCAGAGCTCTAATACATTATAAGTCGGGGTCGTAATCGTAATCGTAAACCTTAGATTTCTAAAGCGCTACTTATTCACGAGCGATGTGACGAGTCAGGCATATCAAATGGAGATCCAAGTCCGGTTGCCAGAGAGACCAGAGATAGGAGGCAGAGTAGGTCGAGAAAGATTGGAAGGAGGAAGATCAGACGAGTCATGCAGGAATCCTCGGAGAAGTAAGTTTGATTGCAAATCCTGAGGACTAATTTTTTTAGAATTGAATCTAGGCATGTAGCCTTTCTCAATATTTAGTATGGCTTGTGCTAAGGATGGCAACTTTGACTTGAACGTATTCCATTATTCCAAATAAACTTGTCAACGCATTGAATTTAAGATTTTAACTTTCATGCGGAACTGCTTGGTGGGAAATGCCCCACCTTATATTGGCTTACTGTGTATCTCTGCCTCGTCTGTTTCTGGCTGCAGATCCTTTCGTTCGGTCGATCAGGCCATCATCTTGTCCTCTGGGGCACTGGGCTTATTCCTCTACATTTCAGCACAGTCGCTTTGCTTTTGTCGATCCTTGGCCTGGAACATCCTTCATCATGAAACTAGACCTGAGCTAGTCAGTCTATTTCCTTCCCTGTTCCGCAAGCGCTTGAAGTCTATTCTGTTTGAACGGGGGTTTTCCTTGTTGGGTCGGGAGCGCTGCTGATGAATGTTTCTTTGAAGTTGCGCTTAACAAATTTTCAATTGTGTAGTGGTTAACGTGGTGGACTGTCATTCGAGAAGTCAGAGGTTCGAATCCCCATCAGGGCAGAAATTTGTTTCGAGATTTCTGCTCATCTGCGCCCTACCCAACGCACAGCGCTACGTCACTCTACGCTACGATCTTTGCGTTACCCCACATGTAGATGAGATACTGGCCTCCTGCGCTGGGTCCCTTCATGCTCTGAAAACCCTATGATCACACGGACTACCGCTGGAGGCCCTACATGAAGTGACTAGTGCTACAACTGTAGCTAGAATTATGTACGCTGCCCCGGCCTCGTGGGGCTTTACCACCGCTGAAGACCAAGGCAGGATAGAGCGTCTTCTGGCACGAGTTCGACGTACTGGGTACCTGCCGGATGATTTACCACCTGCTGAAGAAAAAGGCGAGACAAGCCGATGCTCGGCTCTTGACCCGCAACGACAGCCACGTTCTTGGAAGGACTCTTCCTTCTGTTGGCGATCTTTCTTGTTGTTTAAGTGTTGTTCTATGTATATTCTTGATCTTCTATTTATTCTTCTTCTAAAGTTTTGTACGTCTTAGTTCTTGTTCTTGTTCACTTCAGTTGTTTTCTTCTTCTTCGTCTTCTTCTTCGTAAACCTGTCTTGATTCTTGTTCTTGTTCGTCTGTGGATTCTTGTTCTTGTTCTTGTTCTTCTTCTTTTTGTTCTTGTGATCCTTGTTGTTCTTGTTACCACATTCTTGTTCTTCTCCTGCTTCTTCGAAAATCCTTCTTGTTCTTGTTCTTCTACTTGTTCTCTTTGTGATTCTTGTTGTTTTATCGCTGCTGCCTAATAATGTTGTTGTTCGACTTCTTCTTCTTGAAAATCGTAAATCTAGACGCAACATCAACTCTTCAGACTTAATTTATCTTCGGCAGACCTTATCGCTACCGTTATTTCATTCCTCTTCGGGGCAACATTGACGCTGTGATATAAGCAATTCCTCCGCGCAAAGTACAAAAACGCGCCAAACCAGGCACGCTAAAAAAACGCGGGAGAACTCTTGCTGCCCTAACTCTCGCGCCAGAACGCAGATGCAGCATACAGCCGGGAACTAGCCTACGTTTTCCGGCGCTCACGCTTCAGTCGCACTTTACCCTTTGCTCGGGCTTGAACATTACTGCATGCAACCGAAGACCACGCCTCAGTGAGGCTCAGTCTAGAAGATCGCGCCGCCTAGCTAAGGATATCAACACTTATCGGTAGGAAAAAGCAGCAAGCAGATAATTAATGTAGCTCCCATACCCTAGTTCATTGCACATCAACCCTACATTCTTGTTCCTGTTCTGGGTGTTCTTGTTCTTATTCTTCTTGTCCTTTTTGTTCTTCTTCGTGTTCTTCTTTCTTCTTGTTGTTCTTCTTGGTTCTTCTTCTTGGTCTTCTTGTTCTTGTTCATTCTTGTTCTTACAATGTTCTTCTTTTTCTTCTTCGCATTCTTCGTTGCATTCTTCTTCTCCGCATTCTTCTTCTGCTGTGTTATATTAATTGAATTTGCTTGTGTCAGACACGAAGCCACTGATTGCGACTGAACCTGGCCTTAGAGCTGGTCTAGAACTTATGAACGCAATGATCTCGGATAATGCTTCCACACCGGCGCAGGTCATGAAATCTTCACCATTCGGGAAATAATCTAATCTATTGTTGTTTAGAATTTCTATAGCGTCACTGTAGCCTAATGTCAAAGGCAGAGGAAATGATACGTTAGACTCGTAACAGAATTGGAACTCTGATACACTTGAGTGGCCGAGGGGGTTGGTAACAAATAGTCCACGCCGGCGGCCCGGGTTCGCATCCCGGTCGGTCGGCTTATCATAGATTAATTTCTCGGATCTTTCACTGCGGGTGGCTCGGTGAATATAAACGTGGAGTTAATACAACACAATACAACACATCACAATATACTGCGTAGCGCTAATTTATGTATAGGGGTATGTTCGGAAGCCTTGCAATGGAGGGTTGCGGGTCTTTCGAATCCACCTCAAAGCCGCCGCGTTATTACCAGAGGGACCCTGGGCAAGTCCTTCCTGCGCAAATTGCTCATGCGCTACGGCGTGAAACTCCGATTCAGCGTCCGCGCAGTAGTCGGGAGCGCCTCTGAATGGGCAATCTGGTAGAGGCGCTATAACAAAGTGTTCAAATACAATATACAATACAATACACTCTGTAAAAGTCAGTATATGCATAAAAATAGTTTCTGTTTCTTTCTAGCTTCTAATTCATGATCCAGACGAATGGCCGCGAATGCTTGAAGCCGGGTTCGTCATTTCTCCAGGGACTGTCACTCAGGTGGCCGTGACATTTGAAAACGTAAGTAAGCCTGACCATTGCACATCCGTCCTTTCCCTTAGTAGCTAATTTATGTAGAGCCACTTCGATGTAACTACTCAGAAGCCGTCTGAGGTCAATCTCTTCTTGCGTCCTTTTTCTCCATGCCAGAAACTCTTTAGTCACCGCACGTTATTACCAGATTTTCTACACATTTTGATCAGATCCAGATGTAGGCCTACATACCTGGTTTGCTGTACATGTTATGCAATGTGAAACAATCCTCCTGGAGTCTTCATAATCTGCTGGATAATCAATTCCGAGTTCGGTGTTCAAGTCAGTACCAAGACAGACCTTCAAGAATCCTGTTCCACTGAAGCGCCCAAAATATCGATGTGAGAATCAGTCGGCTAGGGAAAACGTGGCTGCCACCATCCTTTGTGAAGCAAGGCTAAGAATTATAAAGTCGTTTACACTCCAAACCTTGACTGTCTCTCTGGAGAAACTTAAAGAGACTCTTTCTTCTTCCTTCTCCTCCGTCTCTTCTTCTTTCTCCTGCTCCTGTTGTTTTTCACTTTCCACTCTTTTCTACTTCATCGTGCGTTTGCTCTGTCTCCTCTTTCTCCTTTTCTACCTTCTACGGCTCTTCTTCTTCGTCTTCCTCAATCCTTCTCTTGCTCTTCCTTGTCTTCTTGTTCTTCTTCTTCATTCTCCAAATTCACCATCGATATCACTTCTTCCTTCCCCTCTCTCTCTCTTATTCTTTCTGATCCTCCTTCTCGTCTGTTCCATTACCCTATTCCCTTTCCTTCAATACTTCACTTAGGGCCCCTAATCCGAAATTTGTCTCTTCTTCTCTTCTTCTCGTTTCCTTCCATCTTCTTTCATTGTTTGTTCTTCACCGTCTTGTTTCTTCTTCCTTATCCTCTTCTCATATTTCCTATTACTCCTCTCCATCGTACTATTTTATATCCTTTTCTTGTTTTTCTCTTCCGTCTCATCCATCTTCTTTTCCTTCTTTTCTTTTTCCTCCTCATTCATCTTCTTTGGATCATTGATTTCTAGCCTGAGTAGATTTTATTGAAAGGTGACGCAACTGGGTCCACCATTCTCCGATTGCAATACTGATCCACATTATCGAGTCGTCAACTGCCTTGCCAGCTGTGTGAACAAATTCTTCTTGGATGAGTGCAACTGTCAGCCTTTCTACTACATTGAACCCAGTGTCGATGCAGGTAGGTTTCTGACAGCTCTTTTATGGTGGAACTAAAAGGCGCTTTAGTAAATATCTGGATAAATAATAATATACATAGGTGATATGTTTCATTGTCCTTAGCAAACGAGCAACAAAGTTAACCCCTTTGTAACTTCCTGCATCTCTTCTGGCTGTGCTGGTTGAATAGATTTCCAGACAGTAAAAGCTCGCAAACAAAATAATGTAATCCATCATGAGCCTTTAAAGGCACTATATTTGTACCACATGTGTCCTTATGGATATGATATCGTTCTGTTGTAGAAAAGCCGGTCTGCAGCTACGTCGAGCACGAAGCCTGCCTTACAAAGTTTCAAACAAGTCGGAAGACATCGGACAAGTACCTCTGCAACTGTAGCCAGCAGTGCCACGGACGATTCTACGACTACTCGCTTTCACAGTCCAAGATTTCGAGCAAAATGCTCAGGCTCTTCCAAATGCTGATCGGATTCATAAACCGACTGATGGGAAGAAACGAGAGCTCAGCAGACGAAAATATCGCAGAACACGATCTAACGAGCATCTATATATATTTTCCGAATTTGATGTACAAAGAAATTACATCTGTCGAGTCGTATTCGTTCCTTGCGCTGCTGTGTGATGTCGGAGGTGCGTTGTCTCTGCTGCTCGGAGCTACTCTGCTCACAGTCTACGAAGTAGCCGAGTTCATGGCGCTCGTCGCCAGAGATTTTCTCTGCGGTCGGCTGAGAAACTGACACATTTACTACGACACCCAACAGACTTTATTTTACGCTCCAATCATATGCAAGATTATTGTTACTTCTTATCCTCTTTTAACTTAGAAGACTGTAATCACTTAGAGTTCGATATTATGTTATTATGACTCTAACATTATATTTATTTAGTACCTGAGAACAATACGTTATCATGTCCATCGTCAACGAAGTGGCAGAGTTACTGACTCTTATTGTCATAGATTTCCTACACCCGTTGATTCTGACATTGATAGATTTATGTTACGCATGGTCCGATAGCTAGTAATAGCTATAGTTCTGAAGAAATGTACGTTTGTAAGTCTGCACTACATTTCTGACATTGATAGATTTATGACATTCTGATTTATGACATACCTGTAACAAGTTGCGACCTGTCAGCTTGGTGTTGTGAATAAACGAAATTGATTGATACATTGCACGTCTGCTGTAGCACCAACAAGTAAGCAGAAAAAATGTGGATGTTTGGTTTTATGCATACATACGTGTGACGACTGACAATGGTTCTTCTATCAAATCACTTTATATTGCAAAACCTCTCAAGCAACAACAACAGATTATTTAAAAATGACGATAAAGGCTCGTCTCAATGTTAGATATAAGTTTAATGTCCATCAACCGAAACCAGCATCGCACATACTTATCGACATGCCTAAATAGAAGCTCCTCAGAAGCGCAAAGGTAAAAAGCTATCATACATATTGACATGTCTGTATACAGAAGCTCTGCGGAAGCGCAAAGGTAAAGCTTACATACTTTTTGACATGCCTGATGCCTCTATAGAAGCTCTTCAGAAGAGCAAAGGTAAAGCAAACATACTTAGTGACATACCTCTATGGAAGCTTTTTGGAACGGTTATCCTTGGGTAAAGCATCATTCGTGTTAAACAAAAAATATGGTCACCGCAATCCATAGGCAGGGCAACTTGTTAACCTCCTCCCCCTCATTCTGCGTTGAAAGCTAATTTCAACAAAAGATTATGGGCTTCCCTGGCGTCTGGTGCTGTGCTATAGTCTACTGTAGCAATAGTCACCAATCCAATGGCATACTCTTGGACGTCACTGCGCCTGCAAACATCGTATAATGACCAAACAGCTACCAAGCAGTGCCACAACCATACAGACAAAATGATTTTGGATTAGGCTATGCATGATGAGCCACTATCTCCATATTTGGATTTATCTGGCAACGATTGAGAATTTGTTCATCAGTTTATCGAACAGATTAACATTGCACTATAACAACTTCCCGATGCCTCAGAGGTAAGCGCCGGGAAGTTAATTAAAATTAGCGGATTGCTATGAAGTTGATATTCTGTTGATATGAGTTGGTCGTTGATGTATTAGAGTCAGCCAAGCCAAAGGCTGTGCTCCTTCCTGGTGAATTATGTGGATCTGTTTAAAGACGCTGTTTCTTCAAGCGGTGGCGACAATATATGAATCATTGATGTGTAAAGAGCTTGTATGCGTTTTCTCGATCAACGAAGCATTGAGATTAGATTGCGAATCAAGTGTCCTTAGCTGCAGCACATGCGAGCTAGCGACAGGGATTCGAGGCGATAGAGGCATCGAATATATATCGACCTGACGAATAGTAGCGCAGACTGCACAGTAGTAATTGACGTTTATAAGGCTGTAAGTTCTATTCGGTATAGCTTTCCTCGCTGAATCTGTCGTGATATTGGCTTTTGCTTAGGTTTTAACTTTTATTCTATAAAAGTGCTTTAAATCAAGCAAGATGGCTGATAATTTTGCTGAGCTTGACGACAATGCGAGAATGGAGAAAATACTGCTATCTTTTGTCCATAATCAACGAACACAAGCTGATAGATTAGATTTGCTGTTCTTGTATCTAGCGTTCGAATCCAGAGAGGAGAATATTGTTATCTCCACTTTTGTGGGAACTCAGACCCCTTTGGCGGAAACTTATGCCAATTTGGCGGGAAAATGAAAACTCACGCGCAGAAATTAACAAAGAAAGGAAAGGTTTAAATCCTACCGGTTCCAACAGCGAAACAATAGTCAAGGTCCATTGCTACTTCTTCAATGATGTCTTCCCTAATGTGTCCATCCCATACTGCCTGCCATATAAAATGTAACTAGATCATTTTAGCTATCAAGATTATAAAATGGATCTGTTTAATACAATGTTTTTGTTATCGTCAGTGTGCGTAGGCTACGTCGGCCAGGAAGAACGGTATCTATCAGTTGTATTTTAAACTATATGATTCTTGAACGAATTTTTTGGAAACTAATGTGGCCCAATGTGCAAAAAGTTTGCCCACCTCTGCGCTATGTAAATCTCCAGAATGAATGAATTTATGACTGTAAATAGTCAATAATTTTGTATTCCATCAGTTTATTCCCTGTGAATTAGTTCAACCATGGCCTAGATAAACGTTGGAAGTAAGCATAATGTTGCTACTTGGCCGGGCCTCCAAAAAGAATGTCTGTTAGTTCACTGGGTTCCGTAAGTTATTCTATAATAGGCTACAATTCGTTTAGTCTCAGAGATGTTCGTCATTCAAAACCCTTCTCGCATCTTTTTAAATTTGTCAGAAACAGCAGAAAACAAAGAGTGTTTCTTCAGTTGTCGCATGAGAACAAGCGCTTCATTGGTCTACAGACGAAGATTAGAACACACCCTTTGCAAAACATGAACAGTATATCTGACATCCATATAGACCTATGGTAATTCAAGACATTACTGTAGCCAAAAGCGAAGTCTTGGTCTTGAAATCATAGCATGCCAAGCAGTGGTGCTATCGCAGAAGAAAGGCCAATCAGGCAAAATTACAGACCGCCAATAAAGTAAGGTTGTGGGCGTTCATTCAATACATTCCCCTTGGAACTATTTCTGTCCTTTTAATTCACTTGTTTTGATTATATGCATGGTTGTGAGCGGGCTCTTTTGGTCCAAGGATAAACTGTAGGCTAACGGCTAAGTTTGACAAGTTGCAAACAATATTTTGATCGATGAAAAACAGATTTCAGGGATAATCGTAATCGTAATCGTAAACTCGAGACTTCTGCAGCGTCCACAAAAGCGAAGTCGCGGGAACCAGCTTATTCACAGGCCCTCAATCAAAACAACTTCGATAGGCAGGGTCAAAATCCAGAGAGTCAGACAGGCAGACGGTTAAGGTGGGTGATGTTTAGATTTGACACGGTCAGGTAGGTAGGGGGAAGTGGAGGTTGATTCAAGGCAGGATTTGTCAAAAGCAGTGTTTTCAGTTTCGAGTGAAAGACCTGTGAAGAGATTGCAAGAGGTGGGGTTTTGGTGAGTTCCTAGGATGGGTCAGCTATTTGTCGTAGTACTGGTGAAGTTTGTTCCAAAGAGGTCGAATAGATATGGCTATACAGTATGCAGCGATTTGGATATTTTTGTGATGAGGCGACGGAAGGGCGGAGCAGTGTTAGGGAGGATAAGCGGGTTGAGTGAAGTTGCTGGACCGTGAACAACTAACGGAGATAAGACGGCTGGGAGGATTGAAGTGTGTTGTAGGCGAGTGATAATTATGACTTTATATTCTATTCGTTCAGATATTTTGAGCCAGAGGAGTGATTTGAGGACAGGAGGGATGTGGTGGTGTTTTTTTTTATGCATGACAGCACAGGCGAGGGCATTCTGAGTAGCATGGAGGCTATTTAGTTGGGTGATGTCCATGTTCATGAAGAGAGAATTGCAGTAGTTTAATTTAGAGTGAACTATTATATGTAGCGATTGTATTTGCAAAACGTAGCGATTGTATTGTAGATGCAGTTTGAAGTCCCGCATAGGGCGGATTCTACGAAGGTCACGGATATGCATGAAGCAATAGCGCAAGAGATGAGAAATGTGATCGGAGATGCTAAGGATAGTCGACACAAAAGCCACATTATTGTTCGCTGACAACCCATACGATATTAATTAGACCGCTGTCAGAAGACTGCATTTAACAACATGTCATTGTGCATCTACCAGCTACACCACGTTCCGAAAAAGCAATACTTAAATATTATTTGCAACTCGTTTCTCTCGATGTTTTCTTTTGTCATAGCCAAGTCTTTTGACTGGCTACGTTTATCTTCACGATGGCATCCTATGTTCTGTTCTGCAAACAAAAACTTCATGCAATGTCGTATAAGTTCCATCCAAGAGATCAATCTAATCCGAACAGTTGTTTAGTTGTTTAATTGCCCCCTACTGACATTTCAATGCAATTGTTCTGAATAATTTCTATAACTCTTTCAATGTGTCCTATATGAATTTAGTTGCAGAGACTGGGCCTACTTATGATTGTCATTATTGTGTTATAACAGACAAATCGAACCGCTTTCCGTATTCGAAACCCTTCTGACATTGTTTCGAATGTTTGCCTAATTCTTGAGGGTCTCTACTCTATATCAGACACTAGTCTTAATCTGTTCTATATGATTAATATGTAGCCCATGTGATATTCTGCATAATGGGGTCTGGAGCCTTCTCGACGTCGCTTACAAGTCAGTTATCCTTTATTTATTTCTCTCTGCTGCATTATCGTATGGATTACACTATATATTACACTATAATAGAGTCTACCGGTACTACTGTCTTTACTCGTTGTCTTAAGACTTTTACTCACAGGGTCACAACTGATTATGTTGTACTTCGAGAGGCGCTTTAGATGTTGTTAGATAAGATTCGTTATCCTAAATAAATTACTTCATGGTATAGATATTTATTACCTTATCATTTACCCCAAATTTATAAAAGGCTAATCAAAAGCTAAGCACAGAGTACCATGCTTATTCAGCTTATGCCTGTCTTGTATAATTATGATCTTGATCGATCCGGCCGACATAACCATGATAGAGTAAAAATTATTTATTTTTTGGAACGGAGTGTCTTCATCCATAGAATTATGAAAGCTGCCATTCTCGAAACTGATGGGCGGAGAAAGCTCATGGCTGTGTATTGCCTGATTATATTACACCAACATCTAGCAGACAAACTGATGGGATTTTCTCCAAATAAATTCTAGTCATAAGCCCTTATAAGCTGTACTTATTTTTGAGAGAATTCAAGGTTTGTTTCTTTAGCTAAATTTCACTAGCAGAAGAAGGCAAATGGCGAGCAAGGATACGCAGATAGAAATCCCATTAGAAGTTCGACATAATGAGGCTCTTCGCAGAAAACAGAGCAAGATCAAGATCATTCACGAGGCCAACATCTTTGCACAGCGTGTCTCTCTGATTGGTTTAACCCACGCGATGAACAGCAAGAGTTCAAAGAGCCGCAGAATCGTCTGGATGATCTGGTTGGTGTTTGGGTTGGGTCTGGCCATTTACCAGATCCAGGATCGCATCGTCTACTACTGTTCCTATCCATACAACACCGAGTTTCAGATCAGAACAGCTAAGGAACTGCGTTTTCCACAGGTGACCATCTGCAAGGAAGATTGGATGTGCAAGTCTAAGGCTAAGGAAACCGGTAAGAGTTTCAATGAACATTGAATTATCCATCCATGTACATGTATAGGCTAATATATGAACGAGAATTTTAGCACTTCTTTCATCCACTCCTGTTTAATTTTGTTTAATTTTTTTCGTGAATTCATCAAATACTTTGTCTCCTTTTCTCGTCTTCTGCTGTTTCTCTACCCTGAGCGACTGCCTCTGCCATCGATTGGAGTTTGTCGCCTTGAATATTTCGCAACTCTTCGCTTCTTCATTGGTCTCCGATTGATCATGCGAAACAAATCCCAAATCGAAGTGAGGTTTTAATTAAAGCAAACAGTATTGACTATTAAGCTAATATAAGAATGTCTTTCTCTTCTTCTGTTGATCCTAATCCCTACTTCGCCTTGATCTCCGTCTCAGCCGATACTTCTTTTTTGGTCAGTTTAACTGCGTAACAAAGATGATTAGCGTCACCTTTCTTCAGGCTTGGGACTGGCACTGCCAGAGTACGAGCAGTGGCGGAGTTTTATGTTTCTTTTCGTAGGCGCAGTCCTTTATATACGGTCCCAGTTCTATGTATTTTGCCCCTCCTGGAAATATATCTGCGGGCACCCATGGGAGGTTTGGGCAAGTTCGATGAGGAGAGGATTCGACTTACCTCAGGCTCGATACCCCACCGTATGCCATGGGTGTCCCATCGTAATCAACACTGGGTTTATGAAGATGGCGCGTGTACGGGACCTCGCCAATACGGTGACTTCTATAGCGCCACTAGCCGCTATGTCTTTCAGTTCTTCAGATACTATAGGCTGAGCGTAGAGCCTACGACCGACTTTGGCGGCGAGAGAAAAGTGTTCGCTATGGTTGGGCTCCTCGTTCCAACACCAGTACTTTCATTATCGGTCTGGGGTTCACTCCATGTCTTAGCACTTAGCCTACTATACTCCTTAGCACTTCTGCCTGTTCTTCTTGACGATGTATAATTTTCTGGATTAAATCATCTAGCCATGCATTAGCTGGCACTGACAAGTGACAACTCAATATCCGCCATTTCGCTAGTTCTGATTATAGTTGATTAAACGAAATTCACTGGAGATATCGGATAGCGGTTTCCACACCCAATTACGCGAAAATTATATTTATCAGTCCGTTTGATTAAGTTAACTGTCTTTTCCAAAATTACAGTTTCATCGGGATCGAATTAGCTAACGTCCATTCAATACCAATGCACTTTATCAGTGAGCAGGGACGGTACCTGCAAAATCATCTAAGAGCCCCTTCTCGCTTTTCCACCAATCACAGCGCAGTATAATTTGCAAGCGCACTTTTCCCCGCGTAAATTTACACCAATCATGGCAGTTCGCTCTATTTGGCTCCTGCGCCCATTTCGGTTTATGCCAGATTTTTTATTATTTAATTTTATTACATTTATTTCATTTATGATGGATATTCATATTTCAAGATCAAGTAATTAGTAATTAAATCGCTCCGTTCTGTCTAAAATTCGCGCCCCTCTTGAGTTGCGCCCTGTACCATGGCACCGCTGGCACACCTTTCGCTACGGCCCTGTTCACACTCCAGACTTCAGTGCAGCTTGTCAATGAGTATCTATGAATGAAAGAGCGGCAGGTATCCCATACGTGTATCGTGGGCGGAAAGGCGTGCCGTTACCCTGTTACATTAGATTTAATTACATTTGATTAATTTTGAAAAATGGAATTGGTTTAATTTTAATTTATTTGAATATTAACCAGATAACATTATATAACAATTATTAGATCTGATTTCACTTGATTTTATTTACGTTTGTTTGAATATCAATATTATTTAAGAGACTTTTAGATTTGATCATATATCACTGTGAGTGTCTGGAAACAATAGCAGAGAGCTTCAGTTGTCTTCGTCTAGGTGTCCACGAGATCTTTGAAACTCAGTTGCAAATGTTGGAGGACGTGCTTACTGGAAACGACTTCAATTTTTCGGAATTCGATGAACAGCACAGTAAACTAAAAGTACGACTGCACAACTTAACCGTAGACTGGGACACCCTGTCGAAGAACATCTCGCATGAATGGAAAGATCTCGTAACTATTGTAATGAACCAGTTCCTTGTATAATTTATGTAATTAATTAAGCTTACTATTCTTGCATAATGCAAAATAAACCTATTTACGCATACGTCCTGTAGTAATTGCAATTACATTAATAAAATTTACAGTAACGTAGCCTAAGTAATATTCCATAGTAGTCGTAAATTTATTTTGTATTTCATATATAACCTATAAATATATAATATATATAATTCGTATGTATGCAGTCTACATCTAATATCACAACTGTTTCGAGTACAGAAGTTGCTTCCATTGAATTGAAATTGTTTTTCAAACATTCATGGGCAACATGTAAAAAGATGTCTTGAAGTGGTTGGAATCTTTACTAATCGCCAAGAAATTCTGTCATCAAATTTCTTAGCGCCTCGACTGAAGATACAACCGCAGTAGTCAGTACTAATGGTTAGTCTTAAATCTCATTGCTGGCCCACAGCTCACTCTGATGCTCTCAAATTCCGTATAATTTTTGATAAATCATCGGTAAACAGACTGAGTTGAACTGAGTTGCTGAGTTGAACGTGGTGGTTTGATTGGGCGTAACTGAATCCTGGATGCGTCAACTTAATAATACTTTGTCTTTCCGACTTGCTTCCTCCTTAAAACTTAGTTATCGACATCCAAAACCACTGCAACTTTCTGAGTCATGCTTTGAGCTTGCCAAATCGAGCCTCTCTTTAATCCTCAAAATATCTATTGCTGATTCTACTCGTCTTAATGATGGCCTGCTCTTTAGCACTCGAAGGAAACCCACGTAATCTTTGCCCTGCAGTTTCCGAGAAATTGGTGGGTCCCTCAGATGGGGCAGAAAGCAAAGGCAGAATGAGAACTAACTAACGATCCAGTAGCAATGCCCCTGGAATCTTCTATGAGTTGTGTGACTAAACCTCAGCTAAGTATAGTCCTGAAATGGATAGAATGATACATTATATCAGATATCAGAGTAGGCCTATATCCTCGTATTGATGTTTGACAGTATTATTTTGTACTGAACTCATAAGCATTGATCTGGTCACAGCTGGGTTTTGATGCGACATCGGTTAATGCCTTCTGCATTAGATGCCGTCATATAACAGTTGCTAAGTAGTAGTAGTTCTCGACAGTTTTATATGACATCTGTTTCCTATTGTTACTTTTGCGCTGTTGCCTTTCAGTTAGGTCCTATTTACACAGAGGTTGAATGCAATATAAAATGTTATTCATTACCTTCGTGTCGTTATCGAAGTAGGTCTACAGTGATTTTTTGTGCTTTGGAAACAGATAAAGTGGAACGGTGTTGACAATAGAGACATTGTGGAAGAAGTTGCAACCGACCTTGGACATTGTATCACCATCGGCTCAGGTCAATAACTTCATTGCTGCATTCACGTATCAAAATCTGGGGCATCAGGTATGCATTAAAGTGAATCATTGCTACCCAATCTCAGCTTTTGTAATTGTAGTTGTGATCTCATATTTATAAAGCGCCACTTCAAGAAAAACTCGCCAATGGCGCTCCTGGTCCGTACCAGTTAAATCACTGTTAAATAATACAGACTTCAGCCTCTTGCGAAACTGTGGAAGGGACAAACTGAGGAGCTCGATCCGCAGCTCTCGATAAAATGATTCCAGCTGGTGGATCCAATATAGTCAAAGCTTCTGGCTGTATGCATACTACGGACAATCAGGGGTCCATGGGCATCGGGAAATATTATGATTAAACTCAGTGTTTTTAATATAGTGATCGAAACATCGGAATTCTCAGTTTTCGCAGGAAATATACTAACATTAGCTAAATACGCCTACTCGCCCATGTTTCTCTATAACTGAATGATTCATTGATCATTTACTTCAAAGCATCCGTTTTGAAACGTGATTTAAAGTAGGCCTACTGACCGTAGTTTAGGTTGGTAAATTAGTCTAATCTCGGAAACACGTATCATTTTAAAATGGTATTGGATTGCTGAAAATAATTCTTTGCTCTCCTCCTTGCATGTACCGAGACTTTCTGCAGATGTTTTTAAATTGGTCTTCAAACGTCTTGACGCTTTGTGGTGCTCTATGATTAGGTTGGCTTGTGTTGCCATAATATCCAAAGCCAAATAATGGGCTTAGAACAAATGACGCTCTTTGTGCAGCATTTTTCAGATTCTCTTATGACAAACGTTAGATTACTATATCTGTAGATGCATTGTCTTCCCTATCGTATATCGTTAATATAATCTATTGTTTTCTATGTCGTATTCTATATCGTTAATATAATCTACTGTTCAGTGATATTAATGTCGCCTTCACTTGTTGTGAAATCGGAGTTCATAATATGCATCTTTGTGAACTCTGAATCAAATATAATCATTCGACTGTTATCGCAGTCAAACGTCACAACTGCAACATCGTCATTATCGCGAATTATTTCAAGTCGACTACCATCAATCAACATTTTTTCTTCATCCCCAAATGTAAAGCGATGAACAATGTCTCGGTTCTTGGTCACTTCTGAGAGAAAAACAGAACTCAGGTCGCTGCATCTGTGAAGAATGATGAAATTTCCAGACGGAGTTTCGACGACTCTCAATGGATGTTGGATTTCTTCTGGCAACCGAACACTTTGAATGAGAACGGCGTCTGAATTGTATATTTCTACAAAGGATGGCTGACCATCTTTCGGAATAATAACTCGGCCATCACTGGACACTGAGAGAGTAAACGGTTCTCCAACATCAGATAACCAAAGGGTCACATGACGATCGTTTGGTTCAATTTTCCATATACATCTGGTTTCTAAGTCAGACACATAGAGGCAGTTGGAGGTGGCACAAGATGCCACATAACACGGTGATTTAAGGTCTTTCACGCAGAACTCCTCCAAGATAGAAAATGGCTCACTTACGTTGTAGACATGGATTCGCTTGGAGTCTTTATACATCACATAAACTTTATCTTCAAGTCTTGTTTGTGGCTTTGTTACGTGCATAACGAATGATCCAGACAAAGGCCCTAAGAGTTCTACGAGTTTTTCAGAAGGGATCTGCATTGAAAATGAAGGGACTACTAAAATAACAAACACCGCTGAATATGTTAATTTAAAATACACGGCCGGATTAACATTTTGTAGGCCTGGTCCAAAATTGTAGAGTAGGCCCCAAATAGTATGTTCAACCAAAAGTGTTGACAAAATGTAAATAATAGAATAGATGAATTTAAAACAGTTTACGTCATGCTTTCATAATAGAAAAACTGTCAATAATATCCTGAAAATGAATGTAGCCGTTGTACAGTTTCACACTCAATGTTCATAGCCTAAGTGCTAAATTTGTCAGTAATATATCTTGTCCCATCTTAGATCTTAAAGCATTATTACTGCACTTTAGATGACTGTACGATCTTTCCCGCTGCAGTCAGACACAGGAAGTGTAAGATATAATTATAAGCAGAGCAATGCAAACATTCGGAAATCATGATTGCAAATTGTATTCCTTCATTATTTGCAACATTTGGAGAGGCGATGGTTTGGTTGGCACCACTGGCGGTAGTTGACTCAACAGTGCTCGCCATTGAATCCATTCCTCACAAAGATCCATATTCACATAATTTCGAATAAACATTTATATAGGAAAACCTTCGGCTGGGCGAGGGCAAGGTTGAGCATGCGTCTGGTGCATAGTGCTGTGTACCTGACGCAGTCGCCCGACGGTGAAGGGCGGAAGAGGCTATCAACAGCAAGAACTCTCTTAAGCCGTCGATGCATTAGTCTAGTTTCTTCGCGTTGTGCGATGGTGACGGCTTTCCGCGTTGGGAGGACTACGCGTTGTCCGGGATCTTGAATTATTTCTATACTTCGTGATCTTAAATAATTTCTATAGTGAAGACTATACCGTATGCTATCCTACCTCGCTTGGTTTGTTGTGCTATGCGGAGCTATTGTATTTTTTGTCCCGCGGACTAGGACCGCTCAAGCCCAATATCGGACTTTTGCAGTTGTGAGTCCCTCCGCTTGGAACGATCTGCCTCTCTACTACGGACTAAGCTAATGTCAGGGATCTCCTCGTCTTCTCGTTCCCTGAAGGAGTTTGTTTCTCTTTTCCCGGAGCTATGTAACTATCCAGATACGATATTTCTGTCTGAATATCTTTCCGCAAGGTGCATGCAAACTGCCTTGCAAGTCTTACTTCCATTAAATGCGTCAGAGTGTTATGATGAACTTTGCCCTATTACGCGACGAAAACGTTTGTCCACTCCTGCATTCTGACGCGCCTGGAGTATTGCAATTAAGTCCTTGCGTGTCTCTCAAAGTTCCGGATATGACAGACTTCTTTATCCATAACTATAGACAGCACGATTCGTTGCTAGCTGAGCAAATGCTTTTCATATTTCAAGCTATATGTAATGGTCACTTCATTGGCTTCCCGATGAGGACATGATTACATTCCAGATCCAGGTGACACAAGTTAGAAATCCAGATTTTTAAAGTCAGTGAGATATAGTGAACTTGTCAGGCGTTTCTTGAGAGAAGATAGATTTCGAGCATCAGAGGCGCACTGGTTTCATTGCTTTGAGGCAGCTGCGTTAAATTCACGAGAGCTCAGTTAAAAAAGAACCATACACAATTCTGTAAGATTTTATACTTTAGAAAAGTCAGTTTGAATCTTATCCTGAATTCAATTGTAAGCCCATGTCGCTGACCATGTAAAGGTGAAGGAGTTTGTAGCCTACAGAGAGATGCACTCATAGGCGCCGACATTTGGTTCTGTCTATGCCTGGGTTCTACCCCAGTCCCCGTGAACATTTATTATATTCTACATGCATAGGTGACTTTTAGTACATTTTTGGAAAAAATTGTTTTCTTGTCAAGGGTTACGTGATGGTAACTAACATAATATTATTGTGCAACCTTACTGCTTACAAAACATGTTCCGAAATGTGTGTATGTATACTGTATAGCCTCTCTTATACAGGACATTTGCAAATCTATTGTAGGCCTACAGTTAACAGGCTGTTACTGTTCAGAGAACTACTATTGCTCTACGGTATACCTTGGTCAACAGGCTATTAAAACTTTACAAGCTATGAAAGCAAAAAATGATGGCAAATTATAGTAGGCCTATTCACGCAATGCATAGTTCATTGCTGCATGTGAAGAAGACACTAGTGGAGACTGTGGAGTGTATTTATTACATGTGAAATGTATTGCTCCTAACACTGCAGTGTTTGATAAAATCTTTAGCAATTGTATCTAAGTTCAGTCCTGTACACAGGCTTGCAATGTTGCTAAGTCATTCCTGTGTCATGGTAGACCTGAGATAAGTTTTCAGTCTACGAAGGGCTGAGAATGACCGCTCAGCTGTGCATGTTGTGACAGGAACTGTCAGTGCTAAGCAGAAGAGCTTAGCTAGTTCTGGCAAAAGTTCTGACAGTCTAATCATGTCTTGTCCTCCACGAAAGACATTTAAGGCATCATAAAATGAAGCTGGTGTGGCATTGCATTATCTAGCAATGCCAAGAAACATGTCACGATGCAACCTTAACCGATCAACGTCTAGGTCGTCCTCGTAAAAATTGATGACACTTATTACTTTAATTGTTCCACTGTCCTGTAATGAACTTCTCAAGGTCTTACATGTGCTCAAAAACCTTAGATGAGAATCTGCTTCTACGCCAGAAGTCAGTGTGTCAATGATCGTGAAACAGCGCTATCTGTACAAATCGGACACAGATGTTAAATTGTGTTGAGTTGTAGGATTTTCATTCAGGCGTCGAAGGAGCTTCGACCTTGGTCACTCAAGTTAAGGTTCCTTCACTTTCAACAAGCGAGCTTATTCTGACACATCTGACCAGAAATGATCAAATGTAGTGTCTCAACAGATTCCAACAACATCAGCCTTCAGCTGATCGAGTTTCACCTGTGTTTGGTGCAGGTCGAGGTCATGTCTGTGTATGCTTGTTGTGGAGACGGTCACAGCTCGCGAAAGAACTTTGTACATCAGACGCCGAGGAAAGTAAAGGTCGAACTGTATACACATTGCCGCACTAGAAAAAGCCCGCTTGCTTTGGCACCTGCTTCAGTCTTGTCAGATTCAGACAATTCATCGAGGAACTGCAAGATACTGGAATTATAGTTGTCGATAATTGGCTTCAAAGACAGGGCTTTAAAGAAAAGTTATTGTGAGATCAGGTAATGTTGGGTATTTGTGTTTTACTGCTTCACAGTTGTGAGATTACTAGAATATAATGCAGTAAATTTGAATTTAAGGTCTGAATTCTTCTGGGTGCCAGGCACCCACTGAACTTTCTCTCTGGGTGCCAAGCCTCCCAAGGAGTCGGCGCCTATGGATGCACGCAACATCATGCGATCTAGGGAAACTGGAATGCGGTGAAGCCTGTTGAGCTCAAGATTTTATATACATGCAAACAGCGGTTTTGTATAAATCTGCCGATTCCTCTTCAGTTGCGGAAAGTACGCCGTAGAGCTGAAATATATAACCACCTTCACATCTATTTCTGCTCATCGCCTTTGAAACACGGGGCCAAATGAATTCTGCCTGAGTTGATTTCATTCGTGAGGTTGGCCAGTGCCATTCGACCATTTCTGGAGAATCACATGAGTTCAGTTTCCTTTTCCAGTGCCTTTCCATCTGCATACTGCGCTAAAATGCTGGTGCATTTCGAAGTAAGTTACCCTATGTTGCGGAGGAGGAGGTCTGATTTTCCATGATACCCATAACACAGTATCTAACGTATTTTTTGGGCAGCTGATGGATTACTTTAAAAAATAATTATTATAGTAATAATGATGGTGATTATAATTGACCTAATTACAGCAACAGAAATGATGATTATTTTTATATTGACCGTACATATCATCATTAATATTATTTTAAATAAAAAATAAACATCCTAGGTCAACTTAGACTATGTTAGAGCGTCTTTGCTTTGGTGTCTGCATACAAGGTCTAGCCCTTGTCCTCGGAACTGATTGATCTTGTGAGCCATAATATGTCGAATGCTAACAAATCAAGACAGTCGACTTCCAAACTGGTTCAGTAGAAGCAGCCAATAATTATTACAATGAGACAATCATGATGACAAACTAATTAATCCGATATAAAGAATGCGATCTGAATGCTGTGTGTGATGACAAGAAGAATCTAATAAATCTCACTTACATGGAGTTTTCTTTATGTAATCAGCTCCTTCGGTTCCTATAGAACACACTATGAGTAAATTATTTATTCTCAATATGATAAATTTATATATGATACCAAACTAACTTTCTGAATACCTGCACACATAGACCTATCTCAATAGGTTCTAACGCATTTATTTAGATCCAAATACTGCCCAGCACAAGACGCTTGTGATTCGTATATGGTCAACACAAACGAATGCAATGCAAGAAGATTCTCAAGATTACGCGAACTATCTATGACTTTATTTATAAGAAAAACAGAAGATCTTTCTTTACTAAAATGTTGTAGAATGGACAACGTATTGAGCTGTTATAGAACATACGATAGAAGTGTATGATTGAGGTTTTAATCTCAAACTCAATCCATTTGTATTATATTAGAGTTAAATAATAATAATAATAATAATAATAATAATAATAATAATAATAATAATAATAATAATAATAATAATAATAATAATAATAATAATAGTAATAATAATAATAATAATAATAATAATAATAATAATAATAATAATAAATAATAATCGTTTATTAATTCAAACTGACAAGTAAACTGGCAGTAAAATTAGCTGAAATTGTAATAGCAGATGAAAAATGTTAGGCAGGAGTCGAATTTAACTGTATGGCAGCCTGCAAGGCGCCCATCTGTCCTACTGCTCATTTTGCAGTTGAAGGCTGTCAGCCTTATTGGGCTAGCGAGTATCGAACCCGCGTCATTCTGCCAGCGTGTTACCATTCAGCCATCTATTTTTTTACCTTTATAAACATATAAATCACCAGCATAATTCATAATTCGCCGGGTTGCAGTCACTTAAAACACAAGTAATTTGTAGCAGTGGCCTATTGCCTATTATTCATCATAGAGAAGTATCGATATCAAGATACGAATCAATCAACAATCATTTAGTGTAGATTATGTTAATATAAAAACTATCGTAACTGTGAGCATCTACCAAAGTATTATGCTTATGAATATATGTCGTAGTTATAAATGTGAAAACGTGAAATGTTTTGACAGATTGTTTTCATAATCACTGTAGAACTTGTAAGAGCGGCAAACCGTGTTTTCACAATCAATGTAGAACTTGTAAGATAAGCTAACCTTCAATCGAGCCAATGATATTGCGCTCCGATAGAAGACCTTCCAAATTCGTTTTCTCGAAGGTAACAGAAAATGAAGACATGGGCTGATCAGTAAAAGATGTGTGCTGCTGTTCTAATTCAGAAGATTGACTACATAAGTCATCTACAGCCCGACAAACGTCACCTGGCGTTCCTTTATTTTGCATTTCACTACAGTAGGTCTTGAAACTATCAAGAATTCTCAAGTGCATGTCTATTTCATCTCTTTGAATCTGCAGTGCTTTTAACGTTTCAGCTTTTCTAGAAGCCAATTGTGCAAGTAACAACTGCATGTTCTTATCCACCAGGTCTTTCAGTTCATTTGTCCTCTTGATAATCTCTGTCTCTGCATTTTCCACCTGCTTGATGAAATTTATCTTCTTTTCATCTCCCTGGGTTCTTCTTTTCAAGCCATCTGCGTACGACGCCTTTACTTTCTTAATGCCCATTTCAATCTGCTTTCGAAATTTCTCAACAACATCCTCTACGTCAGAACATCTGTGTCCTTTATGATCTATTGCAAAGCATTTCATGCATATTGCTTTCTTGCAGTCGTGACAATACATTTCCAATGAATGTTTAGTATGCCGGGCACAATTGTTTGATGCAGCCTGTTTTATCAATTTTTCAGTCATCATCTGATTTCCAAATGCAACAATCTGATGAGTTTTAAGTTGTTTCTGTCTTTTGTGATAATTTACGCAGTCATCGCATAAATTCTCTTCGCACTCAATGCAGTACATTTTGGCCAGAGGAACTTCTGCATTTGTCTCACTGGTGTCGCAGGAGTCACAATATCGGATTATATCAGGTGGTTGCGAAAGTTTAGCCATTTCCATAAGTCTCTCCATGAAGAAGTTCTTTTGAACTCCTAGGAATCCCTCAGTTGGAATGATAAATTCCTTTCTACAGAGTGGGCAAGGCATCTTATCTCCTGGTTTCTTTTGTGACTGTGATCCTGTCTTTTCGAGGCATCCGAGACAGAATGTGTGAATGCAAGGCAGCATTCGAGGATCTGTGAACATTTCGGTACAAATACAGCATTCTGTTATGTCTTTGATGCCCTCCATGACTCCAGCAGCTTTTTCGGTCATTATTGTACATCCTTAGAAGAAACAAAACAAACATAAAATAAGGCTATTCTTGTAAACGTCAGATTATAAACATGTAGACTAGCTTAGTCGATGTCAGTGTTCTTCGGACGATACGTAGATGGAGACGAGTGCAATCGAGATTCAGTCAAGGCCTGGTAAAAAGTAAGCCCATCAGTTACCTATGTGCACAAACTACCTCTGTAAAAATGACAAACACACAAACTGTATAATCATCCTCTGCAACTTCGAGTTCTTTCATTTGATTTAGATGTCACAAAGAAGGGAGTCAAGAAAGCGAAGTTTAGAGCAGAGATAAAAGAATTTTGTGTTTCTGTTCTAATGCAGATGATTTTCAACATAAGTCATCTATAGCCCGACAATGTCACCAGGCGTTCCTTTATTTTGAATTTCGCTGCAGTAAGTCTTGCAATTATAGAGAATGTTAATGTCTATGTCTTTTTCAGCTCTTTGAATCTGTAGTATTTTTAACGTTTCAGCTTTTCTAAGAACCAATAATTGTGCAAGTAACGAATGTTTGTCCTTATCTAGTTTTCAGAGTTTTGATCATCTACTCGGGCTCAAACGTTTTCAGGATCCTTTTGGATTTCCACGATTATTGATGATTTGTTCAGTTTCCAGATTGTTTTATCATCAATCATTTTACCTTGGACAGTGTCAGGGTATAAAGTTAGCTTCTTTCCCATTCTTTACCTCTATTTTGCCAGCGGTTGAGGAAACTTGAAGGTCATCATTGTCCACCGACAATATTGGACAAATAGGTCATGTTTTGAGGTTTGGAGCACCAATTGGGCTTCTAAATGTGCCTTCTTACTTTGCTAACTAAGTGGACAAACCTCACCCAAATCTGCTTATGCCTAGTGAATGCTGTATCCTTAAAGTAAATTGAAAGTGGACCTATTTACCGGAATGCTCATCTGGATCCGACCATGGACCGCTACGTTTTAAGATTTTGTTCTTCTGCGATCTATATAGTGTCACTGCTTAGTGATGAACTGTCAGACAATGGAGCTAAGCAAATACATGTAGGCCTAGGCCTCTTGGCTAATAAATTGCTCAAAATCCAAAACCATGCACAGCAACTGTCTACGGCAGGTTCGAACACGCATAGTTCGAGTCACAAGGAAAATCAATTGTCTATACCAAGTTTAGCAAGAAAAATGAAGTAGTAAATTGCCTAGACTCTGCGTTTTTGATTTTAATACACAAGGCAATGTGAAGAACCCAGTTTTTCCATGAAATTAAGGCCAGGCTTTTGTATCTTTTGTATCGTTTGCATCGTTTTCGTTTTCGATATTTAACTGACATAATGCGCCGTAGGTCTTTGTTCAAAATGAAAGCTTACATCACGGAGTACAACGTACTTAATAGTATAAACCTTGGGCAAACGATTCTCGGTCTTTATTTTAAAAAAAAACAATCATTACATTAATATTAACATGAATGCTACGTTCAGTAAACACTTACTGGTGTCGAATGTCTTTATTTAGGTTACGTAGGACATCAAGCTTCTTCAGACAATCACGGGATTGTACGACGACGGGTTTTTCCAGCGTTAGACATACTGCAGGCAGTTGTTCTCAAGTTGTTTACACACTGTGACCAAAATATCTTGCTCAGATACCTTTGCGACACCAACAGCTCGCTCGCGTAGGCCTACTACCAGTCTTGAGCGCAAAGGTTCGCGTTGATCACATTTGATTCTATGAAATTTAAAGAGCAGATAGTCCGAATTCATGTGTAGCTTTGTGAACCAAGGGCATCTAAACCGGAGAGTTATGACACACGATGAGCTATAGAAATGTGCGAAGAAGAAATCTTCATGCGTAGCACTGTAGCATAGATCAAACTGTAGTAATAATAATAATAATAATATTTTTTCTTTAATTTAGCGCCTGACAAACGCACTGCGCTGTACATTTACATGTTATGCAATTGAAACAATCTTAACTAGTTAACTACTAACAGAACAGACAGCTTGTAATACACGGCGCTAATAGCAGCCTACAAAGCAAATCCGCCCTAACGGGGCTCGAACTCGGTACCTCTCGCACTGTTCGCCAGATGTTATCCAACGCGCCACCGGACCCCCTTAGTGATAATGTGATAACCGGGAAGTGGAGACCCTTGCATCTGAAAGCTAACTAGCAGAGACTGATTACCTCAAAACCTGTAGATGGACGTCGGCCATGGATTTGTAAGAAGTACTTATGTAAACAGAGACAAAATTTATTGGAATTTAAGTCAGACTTGATACGACTTGAAGCTGTAAGGATCACTCAATTCTTTAATGCACACTAATAGGGCATGTATGCAGTGAGCTGTAGGTGCACGTAACATATAATAACTTAGGAGTTTCATGTTTTTACTTATCAAGAAATTGAGATAACAACAGGATATGTCATCATGTCCCATTACGTCCCGTACGTCTCTGAGTTCCAAGAGGAAACTCAAAGCAACATAGCAGTCAGAAAAATAGCGATTGGAAATCCAGCTAGCATATGGCGGATTTCGAGAAAGCCAGTCTCAATGCTTGTGAAACCGTCTTCCCCCAAGAGCACGGTTAGCAGGATGCTTCTTCCATCTAGGTCAATGTTTGTGACCAAAATTACAGGATTGTCATCTAGCGGACGCTAACCGCACTGATTAAACTGTTCGCTTGCATGTAAAAGTGCTTTTAGCCCTCATATCCGGTTTGTACCAGCTGCAGACGTTTCTCATAACTTCACTTCATTTGACAGATATTCTCCCGTTGTTACCGCTGTTGTCTTATTAATTACGCAAGAGTTTCTTCAGTTTTTTTTCTTTACATCTCGATACATGCGCGTTTTGTCGGCGCGCATTTGTCTTGCCCGCTTTTGACGGTTCGCGCTTTTGTCTGCGCGCATTAATTTGTCTTGCGCGCTTTTGATGGTTCGCGCTTTTGACGGCGAGCTTTGCCTGCGCGCTAAGGACTTGGTGCCACGCGGTTGTATACGGGCGCGGTTATTGACAGTGCGGTTTTGCGCTCGCGGTATTTAACGGCGCGGTTTTGTGCGCGGGATATAGAATGATAGGTCTACCCTTACACCGACGCGATAGAAGTTAAAAATTTAATTATAATGTGTAAGTTTATAAAACCACTTGATTTGGGTTGTTCATTAGACTAACATCAGATCTTCCGGTATGAGTAAGTGATGTGCGGGTGCATATGCGTTGTGGATTAGTGGACAGAGGAGAAATCAGAGTCCATGTGACGATCCCTTCTTTTGGAAAACACTGAAAGGAATCCAAATACCTTTCAAGTTTCAACTATGCCAACAGTTAATGGTCAAGGCTGAACCAAACTGTGACGGAGAAGAGGACTGTGTTCATATACAGTAGGGTCATGTGAAAGTCACGCCTGGAATGATTACGGATGTACGTCTTGTTATCTTTGCGAAATATAAGCGGTCATTAAACAACACAAGAATCTTATTATTAAAGGCAGCATGTGCACGTGAATTCAAGTGCCTTATGCAATAATATTATGAATGCTACAATGTACAGTAGATTACATGGCATAACCATGAACACCCATGACTGTTTCCATCTTTCTCGTGCATGACGACGTTAACGATGACGACAACGACGATGAATTGCATCTTTTGGTTAGCTATCAGCAGAGCATACACATCTAGAATGAAGGAGTAACTGCACTTAATCAGAAAAGACAATTAATAAAGAAATAAGTAGAGAAATTTGGTGTGTTAAAATGCTGCTATATATTAGTCATCTCGTGATACACTGCATACAGTTAGTTCCATATTCATTGTAGGTCTGTGATGTAGCCTAGTCTAATTCAACAAAATAATTAAACGAATTTTTAATTTTCGCTGCTTGTTTTCACGTTGCTCTTGTTCTTGTTCTGGTTTGTTCTTGTCTTTCACGTTCTTGGTTTTTTGTTTCCCCTCTACCCTTCCCTTCTCCCTCTCCTCTCCCACTTAACATTTAATACAAATTTGATAGTGTGCTGCCAACTACAATAAGATTGATGATGTCACCAATTTATGCAATTCAAAGAATAAGTAAGTAAGCTAACGTCAAAGCATCTGTCAGCATTGCGATAGTTAAGTAGGCGTATGCAAGAATCCCGGTTGCTTATTAATACGGCTATATTACATGATATTACTTCAATTTGGGAACAATTCTATGTTATATCAGCATTTGTAATAATATTGACAGGGCTCTTTGACGCAACTACTCCCTGGAGTGAGATAATAACTTCTTCAAGATGAAGAAAAGCCAATTACACGTATAGTGCTCTATCGCTATAGCACACTTCTGAAACATGTCCGAAGTATCTCTCTATCTATGTTTGTCTGTGTGTTGCTTATGTGAGTTTTGTCTCTATGAATAGGTCACGCTTCTGCTTTTGTCATATTCCACAATCTCATGAAACCAACTTGGACCAGACGCTCTATATCAAGCAAACCATAGTCCCACTCAATTGGGTGCAGAAACTTAATCAACTGCACTTGTAGACAACAACATTGTATCCAGAGTTGTGTACGACAATTAGGTATTTCTTGTCTTTGATGTAGCACACTCTGTACGGCATAAGTATGTTGTTTTTCGGTTTATCTAGAAGAATCTGTTTCACTTGTAATTGGCTGTCAAAAGCAATCACTCTGTCGTTGGTGCAATCTGTTACAAAGAAGCGATCATCTCTGCCAAACGTCATATGGAGTGGATCCCTCATTTCGGTCCAGATTTCCGTTGGTAGGCAGTGAGTTTTCAGAAAATGTCCTTCCGTTGAAATTTCCAGAATTCCGCGATGCGTGCTCCAATTTCGACCATAAGAAATTATGAAGGTCCCACTCGGCGACTGAATAGCATACTGGATATCTTCAATTTCATCCGGCAACTTAATGCTCTTCTCCAGTTTAGAGTCCGATCCCACCAGTTCAATCGCACACGGTCTGCCTTGATTGCCTTCTCTGGGTATCAGTACGCGACCTTCTTTGGTAACTGATATCTTGAAAGGCTTGCCAATTCCAGTTAGCCAACGATTCACCTTAAACTCGGGACAAGCAATCTTCCAGATGTATTTGCTCTCATGGTCAACCACGTATAGGCAATTATGTTTCTCAAATGCAGCCAGGTCTCGTGGTGTTGCGACCTCAGGTACAGGAATTTTTGCCGACAGACTGAATGGAACTTCGGCATCAAATGCAAGAATTAGTTTGTTCTCTTTGCTGAGTACGTAAATGAGGTTCTTCAGATACCCAACTCCCCAAATGGAATTTTTGGTTCCTGTTTCTAAACTCCAAAGAAGCTCAATAGACAAAGGTTCACCTGCGTTAAAATGAAACAAAAATTAAAAGTCACCAAGTGTCTCAAAACGATGCAACGTGGTTGCAAAAATAAGCAAGTTAGTTTGACGATGACTTTAGATCAAATAAATAAATTCGAATCTAGATAGTAATTAGTATTTCGATCAAATGAAACGGGTGCTAAGGTTTCGGGTAACGGACCCGCATGCATGGAACAGCCTATCATTTAGCTCTCAAATAGACAGAGAGCATCAACGTTTTAAAACTATGATTGAAACTGTTATTTCGCTCCTATCCTTAGCTGCTAACTGACATTGTAAAGCACCCTAGAAGCAGGGCCGGATTTATGGTGGTGGGACCCATGGGAGCCCAATAGGGTGAGGCCGTTTTGTGCAGACGATTTTTTGCTTTTGATAATGTGCAGTCTCCGATAGGGAAAACTCCCTACCTACAGTTACAATAATACTGGCAAAGGTGCTAAAGGCATTGTTTAAACTTAAAGCACCACAGACCATGGTTGCGGCTGAACTGGCCGCCGTTTATAAACAGACAAAATACTATCTCTTCATCACGCACGTTTGCGCCCATTGCTTTTGAATCACTGGGACCCATCAGTCCATCGGTTGGGCCTTGATTTTTATCGCTGAGGTGGGCCGCCGTATATCTGCATAGACTGCATTTTCCGGCGGTAATTGCATTGGTATACAGGTAAAGCTAAACCAGCAACTCAAGACAGTCGACCACGAAACTGGTAGAGTAGAAACAGCCAAGATTACGGTATGGCAATTATGATGCCAAACTAATGAATTCGAAACTATGTATGCGGCTAGAAAGTTGTTTGTGACGACAAAAACAATCTCACAAATCTCACTAACCTAGAATTTTCTGCTCCATCGGATCATACGGAAGAAATTATGTTAGCTTACCAATTTATACTGAATGTAATAAATTTATATATGATGCCTAACTGTTTAAATATCTGCACGCATGATCCTATCTAACCACGTACTAACGTACTCATCCAACTACAAACATTGTTTAGCACACGATTTTTTATTTACATCTTATTATTCATATAATTGCGTTTATACAGGTAGGTCTAGATGTAGGTTGTTGCTGCCTGTGGCACATGATAGTAGTTCAGTGGTGCTATCGTACATGGTTTAACTCTAAATTGGTTAGACCTTAGTATCTTTCGCAGCTGGTCAACACCAATGAATACACTGCAAGAAGATTCTCATGTTTAGGCCAACTATGACTTTACTGTTGCAATACAAACCAGAAAGGCAGAGGATCTTCCTTAAAAGATTAAGTTGTTAACTTGTTATACAACATAGAGTAAAGATTAAGATTGACGTTTTAACCTCAAACTATAATTAGCCTATGCATTGCGTTAGGTTAGAAGGCTTAGAGCTAAGTCACCAACATAATTCACCGAGTGGCAGTTATTCAAAACTGAAGTTATTTGTAACAGTTGAAGATGCTTACTATTCTCAGAAAAGTATCGACAACTGAATCAGTCAACAATATTTTAGTGAACTAATGTAAAAACCAGGTTGTTCCTGTAACTCTGCTACTTCTTGCTCTCTGGCAGTGCCAATCCCAATTCTGGAGAAAGGAGGAGGGGGACGCTAATAATCTTTGTTATAACACAGCGTCGTTAAAAAGCAACTAACTAACCTACCATATTGCTCAAAGTATTATGCGATGAATATAGACCGCAGGTTATGAGAAAACGTGAAAGGTTGTGACAGATTGCTTTGAAAATCACTGTAGAACTTATAAGATTAGCTAACCTTCAATCGAGCCAATGATATTTCGCTCCGATAGAAGGCCTTCCAAATTCGTTTTCTCGAAGGTAACAGAAAATGAAGACATGGGCTGATCAGTAAAAGATTTTTGCTTCTGTTCTAATTCAGAAGATTGTCTACATACGTCATCTACAGCCTGGCAAATGTCACCCGGAGTGCCTTTATTTTGCATTTCACTACAGTAGGTCTTGAAACTATCAAGAATTCTCAAGTGCATGTCTATTTCATCTCTTTGAATCTGCAGTGTTTTTAACGTTTCAGCTTTTCTAGAAGCCAATTCTGCAAGTAACGACTTCGTGTTCTTATCTACGAGGTCTTTCAGTTCACTTGCCCTCTTGATAATCTCTGTCTCTGCAGTTTCCACTTGCTTGATGAAATGTGTCTTCTTTTCATCTACCTGGGTTCTTATTTTCAAGCCATCTGCATAGGACGTCTTTACTTTCTCAATATCCCCTTCAATCTGCTTTCGAAATTTATCAGCAACATCCTCTACGGCAGAACATCTGTGTCCATTATGATCAATTGCGAAGCATTTTATGCATATTGCTTTCCGGCAGTCGTGACAATACATTTCTATTGAATGTTTAGTATGCAGGGCACAATTGTTTGATGCAGCCTTCTTTATCAATTTTTCAGTCATCATCTGATTTCCAAATGCAACAATCTGATGGGTTTTAAGTTGTTTCTGTCTTTTGTGATAATTTATGCAGTCATCGCATAAATTCTCTTCGCACTCAATGCAGTACATTTTGGCCAGAGGAGCTTTTGCCTTTGTCTTACTTTCACTGGTATTGCAGGAGTCACAATATCGGATTATATCAGGTGGTTGCGATAGTTTAGCCATTTCCATAAGTCTGTCCATGAAGAAGTTCTTTTGTACTCCTAGAAATCCATCCGTTGGAATGATGAACTCCTTTCTACAGAGTGGGCAAGGCATCTTATCTCTTGGTTTCTTTTGCGACTGTGATCCTGTTTTTTCGAGGCATCCGAGACAGAATGTATGAATGCAAGGAAGCATTCGAGGATCTGTGAACATTTCGGTACAAATGCAGCATTCTGTTATGTCTTTTATGCCCTCCATGACTCCGACAGCTTTTTCGGTCATTATTTTACTTCCCTAGAAGAAATAAAACAATAGTTAAGTATGACTATTCTTGTAAAAGCTAGATTATAACCAGGAGCGTAGCGAGACTTAAATTCAAGAGGAGGCAACTTCACAGACCATTGCAAAATCCTGGTCATTGGGGTCATTGATCAATAGAAGTTCCAGTGTATAAAAAAGCAAGAGGAGGCAACTGCCTCCTCGTGCCTCAATGTAGCTACGCCTATGATTATAACATGCAAACTAGTTTAGTCAAGGTCGATTTAACTGTTAATCAGATGTAGTTTGTGGCGAAGTGCAAACGAAATTCAGTTACGGTGTGGCAAAATTTAACCCCATCAGTCCGCTATTATGCATAAACTACCTTTGTAAAATGACGACAACCCACAAACACTAAAGAATCATCCTCTGATACTTCTTGGCTATATCCTTCATTGGATTTAGAAGTTACTAAGAAAGGAAGTCAAGGAAGTAAAGCGTTACTTTAAATTTTGTGTGTTTTCATGGCAATGGACTGTTCAATCAATGATAAGCTATGCGTTTCTTTTGTAATTCACACGATTGTTTTGCAGATCGTTTCATGCGACTTTTTATGCGTTCCTAGTGTTACACACCGTTGCGAAAATTTGAGTCTCTGAAGGGTTCACCCTTCTAGAGGCGCTTCATAAATTGTTTAATACAATATAATTCAATTTTTACCTTGGACCGTATAAGTTTATACATTTGGATTCATGTTCTTTCTTTTTTATGCCTACCTATATTTCTCCAACGGTTAAAGATCATTATTGTCCACCACAACTACAGTGGACACTAATGCCACGCTATAAGGTCCAGAACACTTCTAGTTGGTTTAAAACAGGCACAATCTAAATGTGCCTTCTTACTTTACCAACTTAGTGGGCAACCCTCATCAAAATTTGCCTGAGCGAAATGAATACTGTGCCCTTAAAGTGAATTAAAGGTTGACCTATTTCTGAATTACCGATAACCGATTACGCATCTGGATCCAACCATGGACGTGATGTGTATAAAATGTTATTCTGCGATTTACTTAGTGGCATTGCTTAGTAATGAACTGTCAGATAATGATGTTAGGGAAATATTTGCTAATAACTTGCTCAACATAAAAATCTATGCACAGCAATCGTCTAAGGCAGGATCGAACACTTATAGTTCGAGTCACAAGGAAAATCAATTGGCCATACCGTGTTCAGCAAGAAGATAGGCTATAGGGAAAGATAATTGTAGATTGTCTAAACTATAATTATGCGCTTTTGATTTTAATAAACAAGGCAATTGTAGGTAGCCAGTATTGCAGCTGAAAATAAAGCCGATACTTTAGTATTGCATCATTTTCGTTTTCGATATTCAAATCAGAGTCTATAATGAGTCGCAAGTCCTTGTTCAAACTGAAAGCTTACTCTTCGGATAGCAATTTTATCGTTGTAACATTAAGCAAACGACTCGTGATCTTGATAATAAAACCTAATCCTTTGCAATAATAATATTATTAACATAAATGCTAAGATCAGTAAACTCTTACTTGTTTCGAATGTCTTTATTAAGGTTACGCGGGAGGTCAAGCTTCTACTGACGATCACGTGATTGTACGTGAAACGACGTGTGTGAAATTCCAGAAACGAACGGGTTTTCCGGCGTTAGACTTACTGTAGGCCAGTGGTTCCAAGTTGTTTACAAGCGGTGACCTAAATATGTTTCTCAGCTAAATTGGCAACACCAAGGGCTCGCATAGCCTGCTATCAGTTTTGTGTGCAAAGGCTTGCGAGTCTCAAATTTGGTTTTATGAGATTTACAGAACAGATAGTCAGAATTCGTGTAGACTTATAACGTTGTCAACCGCGGGCATCTAAACGGACACGATGAGTTATAGAAGTATGTAAAGAAAATTCTTCACGTGTAGCATACGATCAAAATGTATCGATAATGTTATTACCAGGAAGTCGAGACCCTTGCATGTGGAAGCTAACCACCGATTACCTCAAAACCTGTAGGTGGATGTCGGCCATGGATTTCAAAAAGAAAAATTAATATTGCATCGCGTCAATGGGAAGACAAACTAATCATAGAAAATAAAAGTCGCAGCTTTAAGTCCAAAGCAAAAGCAAAATTAATGTTACTGAGTGATGAGATGGTCTCTGTTGCCGATTTCTCTTAAATGATCGTTATGTAATACAACTGGCCATTGTGCAGTGATAGACATACAGCTGATCACTGTATAAAGAGCGTCATATAATGCGAGTGAAATTTTAATCATTTCATAGGTGAACTTTCAAGGCCAAGAAATGGGAAACGCACAACAATAAAATAAGTATTTTAATCAATATCGGTTAACTTTTATAATTTGAACTTTCTTTCTCTCTCTATTTATACTTACTTATGAATAATAAAAATTCCTGTGCTAAAATAGGAGTTGTAACCAGTGGCAAGCAACTACACGAATAATAAAATCTAACCATGAAAATAGGCTACACAAGGCTAACGCAATAATTAAAATTAAAAATGTAAACAAAAAGTCTATTTTTTAACACTTTATCAGCTGGTTTGCATAACTAACGCCTTTAAATGAGCGTCTTTAGACTATGTCTCACACAAACAACTGATTACACTCAAGGAAACGCATCGTAAAGTTAGCAAAAGTCTCATCAGAAGACAGAAGCTATGATACGAGAGAACATCCGTGGTCTAAATAGACAGTTAGAACCTGCACAGATGCGAATTTGTTTAACATCGTTTGCAATTCGGTAAGACTGAGCCAGATAAATTCTGATTGACGTATTTAATCAGTGCATGCTATTGTAATGTCGCCTGATCCAATGTTGTAGTTGGCAGAAAACAGCACGAGGTCAAGAATGGTATGAGAACAGTAGACGAGTCTATTTGCCATTCCTCCTCTTCCATCTCCGTCTTTTTATTTTTCCTCCTCCTCATTCTTCTCTTCCTCCTCTTCCTCCTGTCTTGCCCCCAGCTATTCCTCTCTGCTTTCGACCTCCAGCTGGGCTCTCTATGGTCGCATTTCCTACAACTGCCAATTCCACCATGGCCTGCTGCAGGACTTCCGTTACTGCATGCTGGCTTTCCATTTGTTGGTTTCAGAGTCAATTTCTTAGTCGCATAAACGGATTTCAGATTCACTGCTTTTTCACATATAGAAAACGAGTGATACATGGCATAAAGTGTCTGCTCCATTGCCTTCAATCATTTCAATGTTGCAGAACAAACTGCAAGGCATGGCATCAAACAGGTGTCTACATGGACTACAGCAGTTTGCGTCAAGTCATATCTCATGCTAACGCATCATCATCATCACCATCACCTTCATCATAATCATAGTCATTATCACATCCTTCCCATAATCCCCATAATCTCCATCATCATCATCATCATCATCGTCGTCGTCGTCGTCGTCGTGGTCATCATCATCATCATCATCATCATCATCATCATCACCATCATCATCATCATCATCATACTCATCATCATCATCATCACCATCATCACCATCATCGTTATCATCGTTATCATCGTCATCATCATCATCATCATCATCATCATCATCATCATCATCATCATCATCATCATCATCATCATCATCATCATCATCATCATCATCATCATCATCATCATCATCATCATCATCATCATCATCATCATCATCATCATCATCATCATCATCATCATCATCATCATCATCATCATCATCATCATCATCATCATCATCATCATCATCATCATCATCATCATCATCATCATCATCATCATCATCATCATCATCATCATAGTTGAGACGGTCGTCGTCGTCATCACAGCTTTGCGTAAGTTTACAATCAAAATCTTGCGAAGGTCCATATTAGGAATAAAGAATCAGACAATGGGAATCAGAATATAAAAGACTATGTATAAAAACGGTTTTTAAAAGTCAAGATAACGCAGTGTAATAAAAGCCACATTATATTTAGCAGGCTTTTGCAGTCTTACAGTATTTATTCGCATTAGTTTACGAATTGTAGCCTACTTTTCTTTAATTAAACGAACAGCCATTGGTTACGCAATTCGTAGAAGTCATTAGTTTTTCAACAAAAGAAGCGACTAGGCGTATATACGAGTATGTAGACTATTCTTATACGTACAACGAACAATAATTCAGCGATGAAAATGTAAGGCGAACTGTAATCGAACAAAGCGCCAAATAAAACCCTCTCTTGCTAATGCTATCTCGTAAAATGATTCCTATAGCGCCGTTGTTATTATTCACAATGCATTTGTAGATGGTCGCTTGACTGAGGTCGTTGCAAAACATCAAAATACGAGTAAGAATCAAAGTCGAATTTCCGCTAGTTCAGGTAAATCTGTTACAAGGCTATTACGATTAATTTAATTTTAGCATAGTAGCCAAAAGCATCTTATAACAGCTTAACTGATTCCGGAGATTTCATTCTAGAAATTTATATAGCGCCCCTTCAAGAGGCCTACTCGACTATACGTATGGCTATTAGTGATAGCAGGTACACAGAATCAGTACTGAATTAAAAAACACTTGATGAGGACACTTTAGCAATGTTCATTGCTGAGTCAAACGTATCTAAATCTGGGGCATCAAGGATGCGTTGAAGTTGACTCACTGCTACCTAATCTCGGCTTTTGTAATTGTAGCTGTAATCTGACATTTATAAAGCGCCAGTTAACGAAAAAACTAGTTAGTGGCACTCCCGACCCGAACCAATGAAATGACCGTCAAATGATACAGACTCATCCGCTTGAGAAAGTGTAGAATGAGACAAACTGAGGATATTGAGCCGCAGCTCTCGATAAACATGATTCCAGCAGCTGGTGGTCCAACATAGGCAACGCTTCTGAACTGAGCTGTAGCAGCATACATAGACCTACTTTGGACAATCAGTATTACATGGGCAGCGACTGAAGGGTGCCACGACCCAGGACCAAGGATATCGAAACGCAGAAGTCCTTAAAGGACGATGGAACAAATTCGACGAGATAATTGCGCATAGGGGGGTCAGGATTTTAAACTGAATAGGCTGCTGGACGAGGAGCCAGTGAAAAGTATCCCGCATTAAGGAAGCCATGTGGCCAAAACTGGGAACACCTCCAAAAAGACGGGCAACATCATTAAGAAGTTAAGAACAGACTAAAGCTTTGAAATATTAGCTAGTGAAAGTCAAGAAATGATAGCGTTCCCAAAGTCTACCCTGTCAGAAAAGGGCGTGAATTAAAGTAGTGACAGCACGAAAGGAGAGAGAGTGAATGATACGGGGCTGACAGAGGAGGTAAAAGCATGAGCAGCAGACACTGTTAGCATGATCACTTGATCAGCCAAGGACATATCCTGGTCAAGGACAATTGCAAGATCACCGGAGGGTGGAAGAGAAACGAATGATCTGAAACCTCTGGCGTGAAGGTAAGGTATCGATCTTAGCAAGCTGAGCGCAACCGCCCAACCAAATGAACTGGATCTCATTACAGTTCAATCGGAGGCGGTTTAGAGGACTTCCAGAGATTAAGGGCAGATGTCGCATCAAGAACCCTGTCAACCAAAGAAAGAATAGCATCCGAATTATAATCAAGATAGTCAAGAAGTTGAACGGACATACATCTTTCAAAGAGCTTAGAGAGGAAGAACAGGTTAGAGACAGAACAGTAATTGGAGATCTCATTGAGGTCAAGATCCTGCCACTTTAGAGAGGGGACGACCACAGCTCGCTTAAGTGAAACCGGAGGTTAACCCTACCCATGGAGGTGCTACAGAGCGAATGCAAAAACGGTAATGAATGCTGGGCGTTAAAATAAAATTCTTTATTATTTTTAAAATGTTGGTAAAAGGTCCAGCTCACAGGATTTAGCAGGAGGTGACGAAGAACGTCCAAAGGCAGAGGCTTCCAGCATGATGGAAGGAAAGGAATGAGGTGGAGCACCTTCTGTAGATTGGCGGATAGAGTCGATTTTCTCGCGCATGTGCTCGAGGTAGTCGTTCGCCGTGAACGAAGGCTGGGTGGTGGTAGAACGGTGTAGAACGCAAAAGAGAGCGAAAACCAGAGATGACGCGGATTGCTCCTCTCCGGGTCTATTAACGACTCCAGTATGCCATTTTTCTTAGCACGAAACTCCCGATGCATAAAGCGAAAATGACGGATCCCGGTGAAACGGTCATCAGGATCACGTGCTCGTCGATATCTTGGTTCGTGCTGCCTATGGTCACGACGTAGAGCGCAGCAGGATCGGTAAAACCAAGAGTGCCAGCGACTTCCGGCATAAGATACATGCAGTTGTAGTTGTTGTTTAACGATATTGTTTCATGGCATAAAATTATATGATTAGCGTCGCCCTCCTCCTTTTTCCAGAGTACGAGTAGTGGCGGATACAAGCACATCAATTGTAAGCCAATACAAATTATTAACTAGCGACTAAATCATACCAAATGAAGAACAAAATAAGCGAATTAAAGTCACCTTACAAACGTCAAAATATAGTTATACGAAATTTGGGCCAAGTATAGGCCTACAAATTAGTGTCACCAACGTTCCCACTCCACGAGTTAAGCAATACAAATTTTAACCTTCAAACGAACTTTAGGCTATGCATATGAATCATGCAACAATTAGGCCTATGTCATCAACGTTGACACTCCTCAAGTTAAGCGAAACAAATTCACCTTCCAAGCTGAAACTCTACAAATTTTCGAAATCACACAAACTTCATGCGTACAAATTAATGACATCAACGCTAAGAAAAGACAACTAATACATTTCGGCCAATGGCTGACAGCGAGCAAATAATTATTGACATGTGTCTATTTGTGGTAGTCTATTATAAGCGTACGCTCAAATTGGCACACAAGTCAATTAACGCATAACGAAATGATTAAGTCGAACCGTGATGTGCGTAAGTTATGTCTTGCAAATAAGAAGCCGTTGCTATACAGATGGTTCCGCGACAACTCATCTACAGATTTTCGTCTACAGACACTTCGTCTACCGACATTTCGTCTAAAAGTGTATCTTTATCCATTACGGTTAATCAACAGAGGCCGCTTTCTTATAGTTTCGCTAAAACGTGCTAAATATTCTCAGGAATCCAGCTTCTAATTACTGAAAAGATTATTTTAATCAATCCAACTTCTATTGAATGGAAACTTAGTTTCATCCATGCATCTAGCTTGGTATCCAGCTTCTATTTACGGTAAACATTATATCGATCAATCCAGCTTCTATTTCAACACAGGAATGTTTTCATCAATCCCACTTCCATTTAGGGAAACCGTTTTTCATCAATCTAGCTTCCATTTTAAAGTGACAATATCAAATAACTTTGTAGACGAAATGTCGTTCGACGAAATATGTGTAGACGAAGTGTAGTAGACGAAATGTAGGTAGACGAATTGTCGTGACACCGGATAAGATGTATCGTATTTACTTTAGATTTATTATAATATTTCAATGAAGGTGTAAGTGATATTATCACTTACACCTTGATTGAAATACAATATAAAAGTATAACTTTGACAGACAGCCTTACGCACATGTATACCAAGAAAAACACTTGTTACAAATGACAATGTTATCTTACTGTACGCACAGCAGGTATACCAAGAAAAACACTTGTTACAAATGACAATGTGATCTTACTGTACGCACAGCAGGTGTTGTTTCAAATGATGGAATATCATAGCGTCGTGAGTTAAAAGTAGTGTAATGTCGTTCAAATGGCATAACTAAAGTACCGTAAATGATTTGTTCTAGTTTAGTGCAAGTAAAATCTAGATAATTTTTGATTCTCACGTCCTTGTCATATCTAATGTTCAGTATAATTATTGTCGTCTTCACTTGTTGTGCCATCGGAGTTGATAATGCGGACCTTTTTGAGCTCTGAATCGAATTGAATAACTCTACTGTCAACGTAATTAATCATAAAAACTACTATATTATCAAGAACGATTGCAAGTCGGCAATCATCCGTCAAAATCTCTCCTTCATCCCCAGATGTAAAGCGATGAACAATGTCTCGGTTCTTGGTCACTTCTGAGAGAACAACAGAACTAAAGTCGCTGCATCTATGAAGTATGATGAAATTTCCAGTCGGAGTTTCGATGACTCTCGTTGGATGTTGGATAGCTTCTGGCAACAGAACACTTTGAATGAGAACGGCGTCAGAATTATATATTTCTACAAACGACGGTTGGTCATCTTTCGGAATGATTACTCGGCCATCACTGGACACTGAGAGAGTAAACGGTTCTCCAAGATCAGATAACCAACGGATCACTTGACGGTCATTTGGTTCAATTTTCCAAATACATCGGGTTTCTAAGTCCGTCACATAGAGGCAGTTGGCGGTGGCACAAGCTGCCACATCACACGGCGATTTGAGGTCCTCCACACTGAACTCTTCCAAGATATAAAATGGCTTACTTACGTTGTAGACATGGATTCGCTTGGAGTCTTTATACATCACATAAACGTTATCTTGAAGTCTTGTTTGTGGATACGTTATTTGCATGACGAATGATCCAGACAAAGATCCTGCGAGTTCTTCAGAAGAGAACTGTATAGAAAATGAAGGAACTACTAAAATAACAAACATCGTTGAATTGTGTTATTTTACTATCTGAAAAATTATTAAAATCTTGCACGACATTTGTATTATAGGCCTATGCAACAGGATGATACATCGCAACAGAATAAACGATTGACACTTACTGTTCTGCGGAAACCAAGTCTCAACCTGACTTATGTGAGACTGAAACACATAGCTCTTTAGTATCAGCCGGGACTGTAGCAACCGGCGTAGTAGGCCTACTTCACAGCAGAATGATGGCTCTTTAGAGTGAGTCGCATCGTGAGAGAAAATCGGCGCACTGTTTTCGCATAAATTCTATACATGTAATTAAATAATGGGTATATTTAACAACCGGAGGCAAATTGTGAAATATAATTAGAGAAAAATAAAGTCATGCAAAATGAAAAAAATTTCTTACACACATATTTGCATGGCAGTGCTGAAGCATACTTAATATTGAGCAGAGCTTAAATTTTACAGATTTGGCCTAATTTTTCATTTTAGTGTTTTTTACTATGTGAAACACATACAACTTTGATTCCTAAATATTTACAACTCCGTTACGTACTAAATACACATTACAATATACTGGCACTGTTTATAATCAGTGATTAATTAGTATCAAGTGTGCATTAAATTATTACACAGCAAAATAAATTATTATGACGATAAATTATCTACATATACCATTAAAAATTCATTTTAAAAGAAAAATAAAGTAACGGAGTTGTAGTAACGGAGTTGTAAAATATTCATAATTAGGTCTCCACGCTTACCGGGCGAGTTAATATATAAAATATAGTTAGTTTATAGTGGCCAGTTTCAATATTATTTATGAAAGAAAAAATTATATATATACGCAAAATGCAATAATTACCGTCACGGAGTTGTAAATCTATTTTATACTATAACATTACCGGATAAATTTTCGAAAATTTTCAACAGAAGCAAACATCCATATTGATTTCTTTTTGGTAAAATCAATGAAGAAATGTTCCCTGCTATCGAAGATGTCAATTCAAAAAAATTGAGTTTTCAATTTATTCCACCGATGGCAGAAACCAATTCGTAACGGAGTTGTAACCAATATTTGAAGACAGAGGGTTTTATTTATTTTTTAATTATTTAGTTCGTCAATAAGTTAATAAAAACCATTTGGAGCAATGGATATATGTCAGTTAATGATCTAAAAATTATAAAACATCAGTTCAGCGCTTCAGCTGTTACCCTAACGTAACGTTGAATTGACGCACCATTAGAAAGGACAATGCAATTTCGGGTTAAAATTGGAATTTATAATTTTTTCTCATATTAATCATCTAAATAATATAACAGAAATAATTTTTTATAACTAACTTATTCCTATAATGTGTTTAAAAATAAAAAATTATAATTTTACACTTTGTATAAGCCGCCGAAAGGAGAAGACGGAAATTTATCTAATTTGCCTTCGGTTGTGAAATATAGGCCTAGTAGACCTATATCAGTGGTTTCCAACCTTTTTCAAAGCAAGGCATTCTGTATACTGTGCTAAAATTCCAATGCATTTCGAGGTTTGTTCACTGATGTTGAGGAGGAGGATGTGGCCTGATTTTAATAATTAAATTTAAAATGAGCACCCTAGGTTAGCATTGATTTCGTTAGTGGGTATCTTTTTCGTATCACCTGTCTTGAGCAATGGTTGGTCTTGTAAGTCCTATAATGTCACGTACCAACAAATCAAGATAATCGACCTCAAAACTGGTTCAATAGTCTAGGCGCAAAAAACTGAAATTTTCGTGCAAGAAGCAAATCATGTTCATTTTTGGCAACATACTTTTTATACTAATTCGACCCTGCTGATTACGAAAATCGCTGTTGCCAAGCTGGATTTTTGACCTGAAGGTCATTTCAAGGTCATAAAAAATGAAAATTTGCAAAAATCAGAGAAAAATTGCCAGATCTCAGCCAATAATTGTTGAATTCGGTTAATTCTTTCTTGCTTTTTCTCGACTTGATAAGGGCTACCTGTGGGAAGAAACAAGGTTACTAAATGTAAGACGATCCAAGGTCATTTTAAGGTCAAAAATGGCAATTTCAGAAGAAAATCTGGGGAAATGGCCATAACTCAGTCAAATATGTTTCTAGTTGGGTGATTCTTTTAATTTTTTGCTCGGCCGATAAGAGCTACATTTGAGAATACAGAGTACTTAAAGGCTAACATGACCCAAGGTCAATTCAGGGTCAAAAGGTCAAAAGCAAGGCGAAAAGGCCATAACTCAGTCAAATATTGTTCTATTTAGGTGATTCTTTTACCTCTTTTGCTCGGGCCGATAGGAACTACATTTACATAGTACTTAAAGGCCAACATGTCCCAAGGTCAATTCAAGGTCAAAAGGTCAATTCAAGGTCAAAAGGTCAAAATCAAGGGTAAAAGGTAAAATCAAGGGGGAAAGGCCATAACTCGTCCAAATATTGTTCCATTTGGGTGATTCTTTGCCTGTTTGCTCAGACTGACAAAGTTAACCCAAGGCCATTTCAAGGTCAAAGGTCAAAATCAAGGAAAATGAACATTACACAGAATCACCCAAATAAAACAACATTTGATTGAGCTATGGCTGTTTTCAAAAGATTTAGGAGATATAATATCTCAGCTACCATACCTTACTTTACTTTAGATTGCAGAAAATGCTTTTTTTACTGATTTGTAAGTGTATTTGTTTTGTTTTACCGGGATCAATAAATGAATTGAATTGAATTGAATAATGATGCACTTTTAATGATATAAAATATTTAATGTTCGGAGCAACATTAACATCATTTTTTACAATTGTGTAGCACAATGAATTAACTGAAAAATGATGATGATTGATCAAGTCATGTTTTTGCACCACGAGCTTGGCACCCACACAGAGTACAACACGTTAAGTTTGATTTCCTGCACTTGCACACACGAGACTTGCATAGGTTTAGTTCTTTTTTTGCAGTTGCAAAAAACAATGTCCAAGCATTCTTTAGGGACGCATTCTATTGTCATTAGTACTGGTATCAACTTAGATGAATCACAGGCGTCCTTTTGCCAACCATACGCTTCCGCATCTAAAAGATCAGGCATACTACAGCACGCCGGTTTGATAGTGGAATCGCTTGAAATATTGCTGCAATGCATCACTTGTCGGTGGAAGACATTCAGATTGGCTGGTTTTCGAGAGTAGCAGTCTTCGAGCATCATCAACAGAATCAGCATTAACTTTGTAGACATATCAGAAGAAACTTTCTGCGTCATTGATAGTTTCTTGAATAAGTGGACCTCTTCCCAAATTTCGTAATAGTTTTGTGCCTTCAATGTCGTTTTGGGGATTCTGTCCTCCGAAATGCATGGCAAATCGGCACCCATGAAATGATGATTTTGGGTCGCCAGGACTTTGGATGCATTAAATTATACATGGGTGTCATTTTGAAACAGCGTCTCATGGGAAATGTGATGAGTCATAGGGTAAAACGACATCTCATGGGAATTCGGCTACAAAAGGCGGAGGTTGGCCATGGAACAGTCACGCCAATCATCGTCGATATGACGGCGTCGTTAAATAAACGATATTAAGTAAATGTAACAGTCAGTCTTGAGATTCGGCCTCGAGCGAAGCATCGGCCTTGAAGTCTCGACTGGTGAAGAGGACCTGCCGTCGATCTACGGACCAGCCATCCGAGAAGCAGTCGCTAGCGACTGCTCGGATGGCTGGTCCGAGGGCCTTCTCGACAATAGGACGGGAAAGCAGCTGAGCAGTTACTCGATGTCAATTTGCCTGTGGATGTGACATTGTCGATCGTCTGTGTAAAGAACGAATAAGCGGTGTTCTACGTGTATGCGTGTGTCGCTGATGAGTGGTGACCTATTCAAGCCTCTCGATATACCACGAGAGCCGGACTAAGGACAACCCTTTGTTGAGATCCGGGGTTTCGAGCATCCTGGGAGAGCTCTGAACCACTCGGCAAAGGAGAGGAACTGAGAAGACCCCGGGTTTTGCGACAATATCATAAAAAATTACTACTTTCTGTCGTCTCTGCCCATATTTACACACAAGGAATAACCAAAAGTTCTTATTATTGTTCTTTGCCAAGTTCTTCACATGGTACATGATGTACATTATTGGGATACGCAATAACCTGCCTCATAATAGTCTAGGCGCAAAAATGAAAAATCTTGTTTGAGAGGCAAATCATGTTCATATTTGGAAAGATCCTTTTCCCACTAATTCGACCCTACTGTTGCCAAGCTGGATTTCTGGCCTTAAGAGTCATTCAAGGTCACTTTAAGGTCAGAAAAATGAAATCGAGCAAAAAGGTAGAATCAAACAAATAGAACAATATTTGGCTGAGTTATGGCCTTTAGAACTTGAATTGACCTTTTGACCTTGAATTGACCTTTTGACCTTGAATTGACCTTGGGACATGTTGGCCTTTAAGTACTATGTAAATGTAGTTCCTATCGGCCCGAGCAAAAAGGTAAAAGAATCACCTAAATAGAACAATATTTGGCTGAGTTATGGCCTTTTCGCCTTGCTTTTGACCTTTTGACCCTGAATTGACCTTGGGTCATGTTAGCCTTTAAGTACTCTGTATTCTCAAATGTAGCTCTTATCGGCCGAGCAAAAAAGTAAAAGAATCACCCAACTAGAAACATATTTGACTGAGTTATGGCCATTTCCCCAGATTTTCCTCTGAAATTGCCCTTTTTGACCTTAGAATAACCTTGGATCGTCTTACATTTAGTAGCCTTGTTTCTTACCACAGGTAGCCCTTATCAAGTCGAGAAAAAGCAAGAAAGAATTAACCGAATTCAACAATTATTGGCTGAGATCTGGCCATTTTTCTCTGATTTTTGCAAATTTTCATTTTTTATGACATTGAAATGACCTTCAGGTCAAAAATCCAGCTTGGCAACAGCGATTTTCGTAATCAGCAGGGTCGAATTAGTATAAAAAAGTATGTTGCCAAAAATGAACATGACTTGCCGCTTGCATCGCTTTTTTGAGGACTTTTCAGCTCTGCGCGCCTAGACTACAATAGAAGCAGCCAATATTACAGTGAGCCAATTTATGAATGCAACTAAATTAATCCGATATCAAGAATGCGATCAGAAAGATGTGTGACTTGTGTGTGTATATTTATAACGACAAGAACAATCTAATAAATCCCACTAACCTGGCATTTTATTGATGACGTCTGCTCCTGTAGAACACATTATCATTAAATTATTTATACTGAATGTAAAACATTTATTATTATGAAACCATACTAACTTTCTGAATAACTGCACGCCTAGACATAGCCCGATAAGTACTAACGTATTTATTTAGATCCAAACACTGCAGAGCACTAGACGCATATGATTCATATAGGCCTAATTGGGTGATTTGCGGAATTTTCGCCCCCGGAATTTTCGCCCCCGGAATATTCGCTCCCCACTTTTTGCCCCTCGGAAGTTTCGCCCCAGGGAAGATTCGACCCCCATTTATCTCACTTTAAGAAAAGATATCATTAATAAGAGCGCTATATATATATATATATTATATATATATATATACATATACATATATATATATATATATATATATATATATATATATATATATATAGAAAAAGTATTAAAACATCGGCAGCGTTAAGGTTAACGTGATCCAACCTATCCTGTTGAAGTAGAACGTTTACGAACAAGCACGAGCCACCAACAACATTCCATTTTGGCCGTGCTGGGGTCGGGAGCACTCTGAGTAGTAGCCTAAAAAGGGTGCTACATAAATTTATGTAATGAATTTTAATTTATATTCTTCCTGTAGGCATCTACAAATAGTATTGTGCAATGAACATTGAACACTGGTCGAAGGTAATGTGAAAAATTGAAAAGAAATGACAGATTGTTTTAACAATTACTGCAGAACTTGTAAGCTAAGCTAACCTTCAAACGTGCCAATGATATTTCGTTCCGATAGAAGACCTTCCAAATTCGTTTTCTCAAAGGTAACAGAAAATGAAGACATAGGCCGATCATTTGTGTTTCTTTTCTAATTCAGAAGATTGAGTGCATACGTCATCCACAGCTCGACAAACGTCACCAGACGGTCCTTTATTTTGCATTTCACTGCAGTATGTCTTGAAACTATCAAGAATATTCAAGTGCATGTCTATTTCATCTCTTTGAATCTGCAGTGTTTTCAATGTTTTAGTTTTTCTAGAAACCAATTGTGCAAGTAACAACTGCATGTTCGTTTCCACGAGGTCTTTCAGGTCATTTGCTCTCTTGATGATCTCTATCTCGGCTTTTTCTACCTGCTTGACGAAATTTCTCTTCTCTGCATCTACCTGGTTTCTGATCTTCAAGCCATCTGCGTACGACGTCTTTATTTTCACAATATTCACTTCAATCTGCTTTCGAAATTTATCAGCAACATCCCCTACGTCAGAACATCTGTGTCCTTTATGATCTACTTCAAAGCATTTCATGCATATTGCTTTCCTGCAATGGTGACAGTACATTTCTATTGACTGTTTAGGATGCAGGGCACAATTATTTGATGCAGCCCTCTTTATCAATTTTTCATTCGTCGTCTGATTTCCAAAGGCAACAATCTGATGGGTTTTAAGTTGTTTCTGTCTTTTGTGATAACTTATGCAGTCGTCGCATAAATTCTCTTCGCACTCAATGCAGTACATCTTGGCCAGAGGAGCTTCTGCATTTGCCTTACACTTACTTGTGTCGCAGGAGTCACAATATCGGATTACATCAGGTGGTTGCGATAGCTTGGCCATTTCCACAAGTCTCTCCATGAAGAAGTTCTTTTGAACTCCTAGGAATCCCTCCGTTGGAATGATAAATTCCTTTCTACAGAGTGGACAAGGCATCTCCTGGTTTCTTTTGAGACTGTGATCCTGTCTTTTCGAGGCAGCTGAGACAGAATGTGTGAATGCATGGCAACATTCGAGGATCTGTGAACATTTCGGTACAAATGCAGCATTCTGTTATATCTTTGATGCCCTCCATGACGTCAACAGCTTTTCCAGTCATTATTTTACTTCTTTAAAAGAAATTTAAAAAACAATCAAATTGACTATTCTTGTAAAAGCCATTATTATAAACATGCAAACTAGTTTAGTCAATGTCAATGCCCGTGTAGAAGAGAAGTAGTAGTAGTAGTAGTAGTAGTAGTAGTAGTAGTAGTAGTAGTAGTAGTAGTAGTAGTAGTAGTAGTAGTAGTAGTAGTAGTAGTAGTAGTAGTAATAGCAGCAGCAACAGCAGCAGCAGCAGTAGCAGTAGCAGTAGCAGCAGCAGCTGTGGCAGCAGCAGCAGTAGTAGTAGTAGTAGTAGTAGCAGCAGCAGCAGCAGCAGTAGCAGTAGCAGTTGTAGTAGTAGTAGTAGTAGTAGTAGTAGTAGTAGCAGCAGCAGCAGCAGCAGCAGCAGCAGCAGCAGTAGTAGCAGTAGCAGTTGTAGTAGTAGTAGTAGTAGTAGCAGCAGCAGCAGCAGCAGCAGCAGCAGCAGCAGCAACAGCAGCAACAGCAGCAGCAGCAGCAACAGCAGCAGCAGGAGCATTGTAACCCCAAAACTTAACGTAGGTACGGTTTAAACCGGCTCCCTCTGCATGCTCGCATACAATTTAAAATCCTCTCTGATCTTCAAGGCTCAGAGGGGTCTTGCCCCGCAATATTTGGTTGGCGTAATACTTCGGCCTCATTCAGCTTCCTCCCACCGTCCACTTCGTTCCTGCAATAGACTTGACCTCTTGGTTCCCCGTAGTAGAACTGCTATGAGTAGTGGAGGGAGTACTGCCCAGGTCCCCCAATCGCTCCCAGAAGAGTACTGGCCAGGCCCCCAATCGCTCCCAGAAGAGTACTGGCCAGGCCCCCAATCACTCCCAGAAGACTACTGCTTAGCCTACCAGTTCAAAGGTCAAATGATGTCATCAGCTGCTTTTGTGCTGACGTTATCAGTTTTGACCTACACTCTGACGCTACCACTTTTTGCTCTACATACCAAGGTTCAGTTCAAGTTGCTTTTAGAAACAATGACTGGCCTACAACTACCAAGTCTGCTCTTGGAGGAGGAGGCAATCAATGGGAAGGCCCGCCCAAATCTCATCTTTAAACACAATGACGAGCTACAGCTGAAAGGTTTGGGGTTAGACACCCCATATAGCACAGGGAAGGCTGAGCCCGGGCATTAGCAAGAACACACACTCTGAGCATTTGCATAACCTCAGTTGCATTTTCGTTTTCACTTTGATTCCTTATTATAATAAGCAGTGTAGTGTATGATAAAAACTCTGATCATGAAGCCATTATGGTTCTTGAGTTACCAGACTGTAATGTATGAAAACTTTCCATCATGAACACTACTGACTACGTTGATGTTCTTGAGTTCTGAAATGCCGCTACGTAAGTTACCAAAACTGTGTAAGGATCCTGAGTGGCCGAGTGGGTTGGTAGCCTGCTCGTCACCTCGGCGCCCCGGGTTCGCTTCCCGGTCGGGTCGGTTTATCAGAGATTAATTTCTCGGATCTTTACTGCGGGTGGCTCGGTCGCATTATAAACGTGGAGTACAATACAACACACAATACAACGCATCACAATACAACTGGGGCGCGGTGGTTTAGGGGTATGTTCGGTGCCTTGCAGCTGGAGGGTTGCGGGTTCGAATCCACCTCAAAGTCGCCGCGTAGGGACCCTGGGCAAGTCCTTCACTCGCAATTGCTCATGCGCTTCGGCGTGAAACTCCGATTCAGCGTTCGCGCAGTAGTCGGGAGCGCCTCTGAATGGGAAATCTGGTAGGGGCGCTATAACAAGTGTTCAAATACAAATACAATAGGTGGACAGCTAAAGCCTATACTATACCAAGCAACACTCTACTATAGCAAGACGCGCACAATCTCCAATTATTCATATTTCACGCAAGGTAGAAAGACTTGTAGCAATTTTCACAGCTATCATACACCTTAGAAACAGCAATTTATGTTCAAGTAACGCCAAAGCAAGCTTTAGGTTTCTGCTTAGTATTAAGCCGGAAGCCACTGCAAATAGAATTAGCTAGGGTTAACTAGGGTTACGGTTTACACAACAAGTCACAGTCTTTGAAAGACACAGACTATTCTCCTTTGCAAAGCGCACCGTCGTCTCTATTGGAACTCAAATGCTCAATCATAACATCATATTCTACAACACCTCTTGGCCACGCAAACAAAGCCTAACTCCAAATATCATCTGAAATTATCAACAACATCAATCCTTTCACCGAAAACCTCACTCAAACCTAGCACTACTTACATATCAACTTTTACAGCTAAGCCATACACACTTCAACAACGTCTTTCTCACTAGAAAATCCATTACTAGACGAAACGAACTCGACGTGCTTTAGAAGCTAACATAATTTCTAAAATTTGCAAAAAGTACAGGAAGGAACACGTTTATCTCCTTATCTTTACCCCCAAATCAATCGACATATAATGCTTACGACCAGTGCCCCACACGAAACATAACAAACTTGAGGCGCTTTAGAAGATAGCACAGCTTCGTAAATTTGCGAAAATTACAGGAAGGAACTTGTTCATCTCTTTATCAAGCCATAGCTTTCCATTTAAACTAGTGTTACTTACCGTTTGAAACGTGAGCGCTATTGAAATCATAGGAAAACCACAATGACACCAAATCGAGGCGCTATATAAATTCTAGGTATATGTATATCACATTTAAAATTTCATGTAAAAATTCCATATGGTTAATTTTGTGCCACGTAGCCACATTTCAAAGTTTGACTGCATATGAAACGACACAAGTTCGTTGGACCTTGCCAATAATTTCGCATCAACAGAGAGCGTAACACAGCCTCGGGTGCCAGGACAATAAACACAAGCCGACCGATTCGTCGGGTGGGCTCAGACACGCCTCCCTCTTATCGGAAACGGGCATGGGTCACATTCAAATCATTAGTGTACTACGTGTGTATATGCCTATCAGTTGCGTATGTGTGAATATAGGTCATTCTCAAAATATGTTGTATAGTAACTTTTCTTCACAAATAATGAGAATAACGTTCATATTATAATTTTTTACAACGTAAAAATGCAAAAATTTTCGAAACGCTTAATTTCTACAATTCGAGGTAATGAGAATTCCGCTAGTACAGTGGCCTTTCGTGGGTATACTTCAGTTGAGTGAGTAAAAGACTTATAAATTTTCATATCTAGAAACTGTTATTGCGCGAAGATGAACATTTAGCTTCATGAGACGACAACTGTAAGGACAAACAGCCGTTCATTGCTGTGTAATTACATCTATGCAAATTTACAACAGATGAAACTTAAATCTGAGAAATAAGTTAAACCGAAAACTCACAATCTCAAATTCTTTTACATTCTTGACACATGGAAAACTTCAATTGGTATAAGGCTGATTTTCAGTAGCAAGTGACTTTTACAAAGGGAGAGCGATACGCGCAATAAAATACGCGTTTTTAAACAGAGGAAAATGATTTAAGTTGTTTCTGTCTTTTGTGATAACTTATGCAGTCATCGCATAAATTGTCTTCGCACTCAATGCAGTACATCTTGGCCAGAGGAACTTCTGCCTTTTTCTTACTCTCACATGTGTTGCAGGATTATATCAGGTGGTTGCGATAGTTTAGCCATTTCCATAAGTCTCTCCATGAAGAAGTTCTTTTGTACTCCTAGGAATCCCTTCTTTGGAATGATAAATTCCTTTCTACAGAGTGGGCAAGGCATTTTATCTCCTGGTTTCTTTTGTGACTGTGATCCTGTCTTTTCGAGGCATAAGAGACAGAATGTATGAATGCAAGGCAGCATTCGAGGATCTGTGAACATTTCGGTACAAATGCAGCATTCTGTTATATCTTTGATGCCCTCCATGACGTCAACAGCTTTTCCAGTCATTATTTTACTTCTTTAAAAGAAATTTAAAAAACAATCAAATTGACTATTCTTGTAAAAGCCATAATTATTATAAACATGCAAACTAGTTTAGTCAATGTCAATGCCCGTGTAGAAGTAGTAGTAGTAGTAGCAGCAGCAGCAGCAGCAGCAGCAGCAGCAGCAGCAGCAGCAGCAGCAGCAGTAGTAGCAGCAGTAGCAGTAGCAGTAGCAGTAGCAGTAGCAGTAGCAGTAGCAGCAGCAGCAGCAGTAGTAGTAGTAGTAGTAGTAGTAGTGGTAGTAATAATAATAATGATAGTAGTAGTAGTACTAGTAGTAATAATGATAGTAGTAGTAGTACTAGTAGTAGTGGTAGTAGTAGTAGTAGTAAAAATAAGAATAGTACCAGTAATAATAATAAAAATGTTAATAATAATAATAATAATAATAATAATAATAATAATAATAATAATAATAATAATAATAATAATAATAATAATAATAATAATAATAATAATAATAATAATAATAATAATAATAGTAATAATAATAACACGGTGATTATGAAGAAAAGGTGCTGTTTCCGAGTTACAAAAAGTAGTGACAATCATATAGCAGTTTGAAAATACAGATCTTGAACTGCTGTTTGAATGTCTCTGGAGATGGCGCATTCTCCACATCGTCGGGAAGATTGTTCCACGCAGAGTCGTCGCAGATGCGCCATCAGGCTGTTGCAGTAGTTAATACCAGAGACTACAATGCTGTTGTTATGAATTTGCAGATGGTTTTAATACAACGCAGTTGGTAAAACAACCTCTAGGTTGGTGCACCAACTGTGTCGTATTAAAACCATCTGCCGATGGCTGGCTCATATGGGCCAACATGGTCATACAGCTATCAAAGTGGACTCCAAGGTTGCATATTGTGTCAGCTGGTCTAACTGCTGCATTACTATATGGGCGAAGGTACTGCCATTGATGGCGACGCCGGAGGGTGGTCCATCATAGTGAGCAACCCTCACATTAACCTGCTTGGTTCAACTAAATGGTGTCCTAAATTGAAGTAAGTGGAACTGATTGTATATCCGGATCCAACACGTGACCGTATCGTGACACAGATTTTGTCTGTGATTTTTATGGCTATTTTGTAATAACGAACTAACATACAATGGCAAATCATGAGTTGAGATCTTGCTCAAGATCCATGCTGAGTTACCTCTGAGGAGAGGTTCAAACACTCGCAGTATAAGTCACAACCTGGAAAATCGATAGATCATACCGTGTTTGTCAAGAGAAGAAGGGAAATAAACTAGCAGATTACATAGACTCCTCTTTTGGTATAAACACACAGGGCAATGGGAGGAAGCCCGTATTGCGCCTTAAAATGAAGTCCAAACTTTTGTATTGCATCATCGTTTTCGATATTTAATTGACGCAGACCTAAAGCGCTGAAGGCCTTTGTTCGAACTGGACATTTATTTCACGGAGAACAACTTTATTGTTCAAACATTTGGCAAAAGGACTTGTAATCTTTATAAAACAACCCAATCTTGCAAAAGTCAATATAAATGCTAAGTTTAATAAACTCTTACTTGTTTCAATTGTCTTCATTTAGGTCACGCTGGACATCAAGCGCTACAGAGGGACGATCACGGGATTGTACGAGATCCGACCTTTGTGAAGTTTCGAATTAAACTGGTTCGCCGGCGATGGACCTACTGCAAGCCAGCGGTTCTCAATTTGTTTACACTTTAGCCAATATATCCTTCTCAGGTAATTTGGCGACCACAAGTGATCGATCGCACCTGAATGGTTTTGCGAGCAAAGTCTAGGCCTACGTGTATCGCGTAGAGGTTAATTTCCATTACATTTGAAGCACATAATAATGGCCATAATTCGTGCGCAGCTTTTGTGAACCAAGGACGCATTAACCGGATTGATATGACGCCCAATGCGTCATTTATAAATTTCACGAGGAAGAAAAACGTCGACTTAATGGCGAAACGGAAATCATCTGGAGACAAAAATGTTACAGTTGTGCACATAGTAGGCTTATGAGCAATTGGAAGGAAAATTATCAAGTTTGAGAATTAGGCTATTGTAGGCCTATAGTCACCGAAATCAAGTTCCACAACTGAAGTTAGTGCACACTATAGTCTAGTGTTTAGCATGGTGGGCTGTTAGTTATAAGATAGAGGTTTCAACTACCCATTATACAGATATTTGCTTGACTTGCTTTCCTAGCCAACTCAACTATTATTCTTCACGGAGTGGCGTGCATAGCCTGACTCAGATCGCATTTAGCATGAGATTAAAAACGTCTCAATAATGTTTGAACTAGGATGCCGACACCTTTGTATCTCAAAGATAACTATTATACATCACGTTTTATTCCAGTGTAGGGCTACATCCAGTTCGCTGGTTAGAATCAGATCGACTTGGCTCACAGCTATGTAGCCTTAACTAGATCAATTTGCCCCAAGTAGCCTATATCGAATGAATGCCATTCATTCTACTGCACTAACCTATAGGATACACTACAATTCCCTCCTTCTATATTAGTTTCCCCTGCAAACCCTATTTTCTAGATCGGTCTAAACCTGCATCTATCATTAAAAAGAACATCCACACAACGGTCTGCAGTAGTCTATAAAATTATTAACTCTGCCAAGATTTGCTCGGATACTCCCATGGGTGTAACTGTACTTTCACCGGTTCTTTCTGTATATTCATACAATGGGGGAAAGCTTTAGTTACATTCTCAATATCTGGAAAGCTTGAGTTATCTTTTCAATATCCGCATCTTTTCCTGGTCACCACAAGTAACTCCTTGCCAAGGTTTTCATCTTTACCACACCATTGTGGATCTAAAATCCGTTGACGTAACTTCTGCGGAACGATAACCCTTCCTTCTGACATCAGACACCCTCGGTGAATCGCTAATTCACTACGACGATCGTAAAACGGTGCCAGTTCCTAAGTCTTCGCAATTACAAGCCACCTGCCACTGATCAACTGATATACACGAGACAAGAGTGGATCTCCATCAATCAATCAATATTCGTTTATTGAAAATAATCAAGCTGACACAACCGCAACTTAATATTTCTCTGAAGAGCTCGACTGATGATGGCATGAGTCACTGGAAGTACCTCTATCTTTGCCAATGTAAAAACATCCGCTGCATCTGGCTCCTTCGTCTCTCATGTAATCAGCGGGAGTCACGATGGAGCGTGCGCATTTCTATGTCTATAACTCGAGAAATTCAATCGTGTAACGAAGTCCGGCTAGGAACATCGCATATCTCTGTAGGCCTAGGGCCGTCTTCGCAGAAAATGCTTTAGTAGGGTGGTAGATTGACACCAGCGCTTGATGATCAGTGATGAGCGTAAAACGACGTCCAAAATGGTGGCACGTCAAAAGAGCGCACACAAAAGAGCGCCGACAAAAGAGCGACCGACATAAGAGCGATGTTGAATTTATCCAGGCGACCACACATGAAGTGTACTTTTAAGATTATAAATCAAAGCAACCAGAAAGATTAATCCTAGTGTAGGCCTATTAAACAAAATGCTATGAAGAAAGAGAATTTAATACTAAATAAATGTATGAATGTAATACTTAAGAAATGTCTGGAAAGTTCCTGTTTAGCGAAAAGTTTAAAATATACGAAGTTTAAGTCTAAACGTTCAGCTTGGTAACTGAGTCAACTAGAAAAGTTACAGTTCAAGATTGTGCGCAACGCCGCGGAGGTATTCCATCAAAGCAGTGTTCGCGGACGTTGGACTGATAACCTGCAGTTTTATGGATAGTTGCACATACTTAGTATGTTCTTAGACGATTCTGGCTGATTCACACCGGCAACGTGCCGCTCAATTTCTAGTTCGACGTGATCGTATCTTGCTTCGTATCACCATCGGCGGTTATATGCGACAACACCGCTTCAAGCCCATACAGGCTGGCAATGGCATCACAAGCTATTCTGATCGGTAATGTAGGGCCGTAGTCTATCTGTAGCCTACTGCGTCAGATGCAACTAACTCACCATACCGAAAGCCTCCTCACACTCCCACGAAAGCAGATGGAAGCCAAATAATGATAGCGGATGATGTTGAACCAAGATTCCTCACAGCCCGACAACTGCCATATGCTCTGGAAGCCAAGGTTGAAGCGGAACTAGAACAACTTGAACAGGACGGAGTTTTGTCTAAAGTGGATCATAGTGAATGGGATACGCCCATAGTGCCAGCCTTGGAACGGGACAATATAGTCAGAATATATTTTGACTTCAAAACAGCGTTAAATACAGTATTGCGAGACCAATAGACCAATAGCTAGCATCATGATTGTATGCTAGCAAACTTAATTCAGCATCACACAAATTGGGAAATGCATCAGTCCTATTTACCTCTAACGTCGCCGCAGCGAGTATTTGTTCTTGAAGCTACTAAGAATGAACAATTGTGCGTTTAATAACTTAGTTTCTTTATAGAGGCCTGTCTTACAATATCAACATTGAAGTTCTTACGATCCGTTGCGAATCATTGGTTTATATTTTCACCTCGTGTAGGCTAATATTGAACTTGGTTAGCACTTAGATGAGTGATCGGCTGTAGTAAATATACAAAACAATCCTGGCAGAAGTGGCAACCCTTCTGGCATTTACTCAACTGCAGAGACAATAAACATACAGTAGTTAACAAATTTCATGTTTCAGCGACTACTGCCAGTCAATCCGTCATTTAATATCTTCGGACACCTGTATTCAATGTTCTGTTGCATTTAAAAATGTTTTTCGTACAGCTTGTCCTTCTGGATTCGATTACCTACCAAAAACAGGTAGAGGCTACAAAGTCATGTTTGAAGAAATTATCTGGGATAATGCTACTGAAAGTCGTCGAAGAACTATGCCAGAGGTGCATCTGGCATCCAAAACAAGCCAAGAAGAAAACGATGATATTTACGGATATCTTGGATTGCAGTTCAGCTGTCAGTAGACCTAAATAAAGTTAAATCAGTATTCTGGTTTTT